>JARDYH010000001.1:307735153-308335153 GCA_029215795.1 Anniella stebbinsi | reverse complement strand
GGAGACATCTTCTGGACTGGGGACATAAGCTCCCTTAGAAAGATTTGAGGAATTACCTTGACTTCTCTGGAAGCTTGAGTAATCCATGTGCTTGTACTGGGTTCTTGCTGCAGGGCTTCCACATCCTTTTGCCATCACAGTCTTCGAAGACAGCCTGTACTGGACAGATTGGCACACCAAGAGTATTAATAGCGCCAACAAATTTACTGGCAAGAATCAGGAGATCATCCGCAACAAGCTTCACTTCCCCATGGATATCCACACACTGCACCCTCAACGTCAACCAGCAGGTAACTCCAGAGAGGAAAGGGATTTTATGATCACTACCCTCTGTCTATGCTGCTAAAACATGGGGATAGTAAATCACGAGGTGAAAAAGATATAGTATTCAGATCATTAAGAAACGCTTCTAGAATATGTGACCTAATAGCATTTTGGGTGAGTTAGCTTTCATTTTAACTCCCAACCCCACCCCATCCAGGGCTTTCTAGGTGAAAAGAAGCTGGAAAATAAACAGGAAGGCAAGTGCTTGAGATTCCAGAGATATCCTGTGTTTATTTTGACTCCAGATCTCTTAATTCTAAGGGGCTAAATCAGGATTTTGAAGGTTTGGGTAGAGCAAACCTGATCTTGATCCATCTTGAAGATTCAAACGGTGATAGGAGAGGGTACTTAACCACTGGCAGTGGCTTGGGACCCACCATGCTGAAGCTAATCATGTGTAAGGAGAATATTTACATTGGTTCCAGCCTTCTGGCTTACTATGCACATACAGTGGCTGAATTCGGACGACACAATAAGCAACTGGGGGTGGGGAAACAATCGTCAGTTGTATTGACTATCGTGTCGTCCGAATGCTGCCATAGTCAACTCAAGAGCTGATCCTAATCCACACCACAGTTGATTATTTATTACCATGTTGTGTGGGGAGTACCCCCTAGATGAACAACTGTAAAGTTGATCATTACCCCACCATTGACTATGGTGTTGTCCGAATTCAGCCAGTGTGTCACTCCATGTAGAAGAGGAGATGGAACCTCCAGTTTGGGGGCCAAATGCAGCCCCCATCCAGCCCCGGCTCTTATCCCCGATCGGAGATACATTGCAGAACATAAGAACTGCCTTGTTGGATCAGACCGAATCCTATACACTTAATTGTAAGTCATGTAAGGGCTGTATTCCCTAGTAAGTGTGCATACGATTACAGCCATAATTTAGCATTTTGTCACCAGCAGTGGTCTGTCAAATGCCCATGGAAGCTCTTAAGAAGGAGTATGATGGTGTCATTTGATAATCCCTGTATAATCTTGTGGTTTACAGCCAGATGGGTATGTCTGGACACTGATCCTTATGAATACTTTTAAGTGTTATTTATTCTCCCTCTATTGGTTGCGGGGGAGCAGTGAATGATTGCAATATAATAAATAATCGTAATGTTAATAGCAATTTTTATTGTTTGTTTTTCACTATCATAATAGCACTAAAGAAAATATATATATTAAAAATTACATTATCCTAGGAAGAGAAATACCAAGCATCCAATATATGAGCAAGCCAGAGAGTTTTGTCATTATAAAACAAAAAATCATTTAATTTTTTTTTAATGTATTCAGCCCGAAATAAGGCAGAATTAAAAATACTATATTAAAAGGATCAGAGGCAGGAGTTTGCATTATAGGAGACTTTTAAAGTTTGTGTGTGTGCCCAGATCAAAGCAGTTATTTGGAAGGAGTCCTCTTTGTATCTCTGGCTCGCTCCTATACTGCCACCTAATGCCTCTGTTCTTTCTACTAGTTTCCTTATATGTGGTTGTCTTTGGCTATTTGAGCAGGGAGAAATCGTTGTGGAACAAACAATGGGGGCTGCACTCATCTGTGTCTACCAAACAACAAATCATACACCTGTGCCTGCCCCACAGGCTTTCGGAACACCAGCAGCCACACCTGTGCCCAGAGTAAGTGCAATAGAGAAGAGTTTATGTGCCTTGATGCACGTCCATTCATGTGTGTGTGTGTGTGTGAGAGAGAAAGAGAGAGAGAGAGAGAGAGAAAGAGAGCGAGAAAGACAGACAGACCGACAGAGGGGGAGCAGGGGGGGAGAAAGAGAGACTGGAAGCTTGCAGCAAAAATAAAAGCAAATTTCATGTTAGGGATTACTGGGGAAAGGATTGATGATAAGAATGACCACTATTGTAATGTGTTTATGTAAATTGATGGCAGAGCTGCATTTGGAATATTGTGTTTAGTTCTGGTTGCATCTCAAAAAGAATATCATACAGCTGGAAAAGATGCAGAGAAGAGCTAGCAGATGATCAAGGGGTTGGAGCTCCTTCCCTTTAATGAAAGGCTCATAGGTTTATGGCTTCTTAGCTTAGAAAAAAAGAATGCCTTTTGATTTTTTTGTTTTTAAATGGAAAAGTTGGCTACAAATATCTTAAACAAGTAAAAAGACTGTTCGTGGAACATGACAACGGTTTATAAAATGGTGTGGAAAAAATGAACAGAGAGAATGTGAGTAAAGATGATACTAGAACTCAGGGTCACCTAATGGAATCAATTGTCAGTAGGTTCAGGACATGCAAAAGGAAGGACTTCACACAATATGTAGTTAAAGTTAGAGAGCAATCCTATGGCCCCTAGACAGAAGGAGGCGGGAATAGGATAGTTCAGATTCCTGAATCTGAGGTCAGAGATAGTGCTCTGTCCTTGGACAGGGGAGTCCGAGCTCACCGCCTCCTTGCAGATGGTGTGGTGCCTGCCTCTCAGGTGTCACAAAAGTAACCTCAGAGGGAGGGTAAAGGGGGTGTTCCTGTGGGCAGGGAAGGGAGGTGACTGGGGAGGCCAATTTATGAGGAATCCTCCAGTCTCCCCAGCCTCCCTCCCTCTCCCCCCACCTCAGCTAGACAGGCAAAACAAAAGCCTGTCAAGCTAAATGGCAGAGTGGGGAGGCGTGGTGGAGGCAAGGATTGCCTCCACTGTGCTTTCCACTCAGCATTGGTTACTCGTAAGCCTCCTCGTTACAAGTATCAGAGCCAGATCTGATATGATTGTGTCCTTATGGACTTTATTGTTGCAAAATGTGGTGGTGGCCATTGGCTGAGTTGTTTGTAAAGAGGGTTTAGACAGATTCATGGAGGATAAGTTAATCAACGACTAATAGCCATGATGGCGCCATGGAGCTCCAGCTTCAGAGGCAATGTACCTTTGAATACCAGTTGCTAGGGAAAAGAACAGGAAGGGTTTTTTGCCTTCATGCCCTGTTTGTGGGCTTTCCAGAAGCATCTATCTGTCCCTTGTTGGAAACAATATACTGGGCTAGATGGACCCTTGGCCTGACTCTGCGGGGCTCTTTTATTCTTATTCATGATTTATATAGAGAACTGGGGACTCGAAGCTTCTCTCTTCACTTTTAGAATGACAGAACCACCAGTCCATTTTGCTTTGTGCCATGCCTGCTCCGCTCGGGGATGTATTTTCTAGTAATACATCCTCCTCTATTCTCACCTTAAAAGCCCTTTCTCAGGAGTACAGGCTCACTTCCTTTCTACATCATGCCTGCTTGATGTACCTGGTTTGGCCCACATTGTGGGTTGGCTTATAAATCCCATGCAAAGGGGCTGTGGATGCGTCAGAGCTTAGATGTAAGCAGATAATTTTCTGTGTCTGTTACCATGTTGTTGAACTTAGAGAAATTAAAAGAAGACCTTTCGACCTTTGATCAGGTCTTGACAAGTTCCTGCTTTTTGCCCGAAGGATGGACATCCGTCGTATCAGCTTCGACACAGAAGACCTGTCTGATGACGTCATCCCCTTGGCTGATGTGCGCAGTGCTGTGGCTCTGGACTGGGATGCAAAGGATGACTACGTCTACTGGACAGATGTCAGCACCGATTCCATTAGTCGGGCAAAATGGGATGGAACAGTCCAGGAGGTAACATGTTCTCAAAGGCTGGGTTCACACAATACACTAACCCTCCATGGGTTATTGTGTTGTCTAAACACGGCATGTTTTCCGCAAGGTGGGTTAATGTATTGTCTGAATTCAGTGCACTTTCTGCAGGGTGGCTTGTTAACCATTCAGCATGATTTATTTTTCTCGAACAATACACCCCGAGAATCTATGGCTTGGTGATGGGTTGTTCAGCATGGTTAACAAGCCACACTGGATGGGTTAGCATGTTCTGTGAACCCAGCCAAATTGGAGAGGCATTGGTCTGAGATGATCATTAGTGAGATCAAGCTTCTTCTGGTTTTGGGGCCTCATTTTTTCCTTGATGGAAACTGCATACTGGACATAGTCTGGCTAATTGTAAATACCCAGGACTTTTAATTTGATTTAAATTTAATTTAATTGTCTCAGATTTTTTTAGAAGGGTGTGTTCATTTGTATGTTAACAATCTTCATTTCACTAGTTTGCTCGATGGCACAGATGCTTTCATTTAATTGTTTGTTTGTATAACTTCAAGTTCTCTCTCTGCCCAAAGGCATTCAAGGTGGTACACACATGCCAATATGCAATAAAACTAGTAAAACTATAAAAGTTAATGAGACTAACATTTAAAAAAACACAAATGAAAAACAATTAATTTTTAAAAAGTGTTTTCCAAAACAACATTTTTTTTGAGGCATCCTTTGTGTGTGGCCCAGGGTTTATCATCAAAATAGCCAGATGGTGGCTTGGCAGATCTTAGTTTGGCCTGTGTCCATCGCTTAATTGATTCTGGATCTCCTCATTCTAACCATTATTCCGCCCATAATGGAATGTTGCTAGTACAAGTGTGTGTTGTTGAAAGGGACAAAGCAGTGAGTCTGGTAAGAAGACTACTCTCCCCTAAGTTTCCTTCTTGTTTTTGTTTCTTGCTAGATTGTGGCAGATAGCAGCCTGGAGAGTCCTGCTGGTCTGGCTATTGATTGGGTCACCAACAAGCTGTATTGGACAGATGCAGGTACTGAAGCCCACTGTCCTGTGCAAGAGGTCACCTACCACATCTGAAAGCTCATTAGTTTCTGGAAGATTGCCTTCCAAATTCTAAGTGGCCCATCCTGAAGATGCGTATTTGGAAGTATGAATAATATCTCCCTACAGACAGCTTGATGATTGTGGTTTTTATAATATTCCATCCTCCTATGGGGAGTAGACACACAATGACAATTCACCAGAATCTCAGGGAATAAGTTTCATAATTTGGGAAAAGAAGGACCTAGAATAGGGTCCCTCCTTGATGTGTTTTTGGAGGCAGCCAAAAACTTTCTTATTCCAGCAGGCCTTTGGTGAATAATCTGGGCCTCCATGTCTAAGTCTTTTAAAATTTGATATGTATTTTAAATGTTTTAATATTGAAACCTATTTAATTATATTTTTTACTTTTGTATATTTCTGTTTGTAGCTTTTAACAGTATATGTTTTAGATTTGTAAAGCCTGAGACCCAGCATTGGGCAAAAGGCAGGATACAAATAAAGATGATGATAATGATGATGATGATGATGATGATGATGATAATAATAGGAAATCTCTGCAGGACATCTTCTAATGGCTGCACACATGCCCATGCATGCCATTTCAGACTAAAGTGAATGCTTAGCTTTCACCTTAATCCTGTTCTTATTTACTCAGGTTAGTTTATACTATCAGCCAAATGAAGTGGTAAAGCTTTTCCTCTATTGGATCATGTCAAGCTGTGGGATAAGGATTACGTGTTTGCTTCCCCACAAGGGGACAGAGTGTGTGCGGGAAGAACTCTGCACATAGAAAACTAGGATGTTCAGGTGGAGGGGTCATCCTTGACATGCTGCTTTTATCTGTACAAAGAGTCCCCCCATCCATGGGAGAGCATTCAGGCAGACAGCCCCTCACCTGCACCTAAGGTGGTACAGTTCAGGAAAAGTTTTATTACTTGATTATGCTGATAGCATAAACTCACTGTTTCACTGTTTTTAGTGGAATTTGCTTTCAGTTAAGGTTTCTTAGAAATGCTGGCTAGAAATGCTTAGAAGTAAATCAGGAGTTTGTAGAGGAAACTAGACCAAGGAATACTTCTCAGGAATGCTGAACAAGTCCACTTGCCCATCGTTCCTATTGGCCCTTCCTATTGGGGTGAGGAGATGGGAGTGGAGAGGAGGAGACTGCACTTCTGCATGGATGGTTCTCTTTTGTGATCTTTCCTGGATTCTGGAGGGTTATGATCTTTATCTCCCCACCTCTTCTTAATCTGTGCAGGAACAGACTGGATAGAGGTGTCCAACACTGATGGGACGATGCGGACTGTGCTGATATGGGAGAATCTAGACAGACCCAGAGATATTGTGGTGGACCCTGTTGGAGGGTGAGTTTGTCTTTTCGCTGTAGATTGCATAGTAGTCACACTTGTGGCCTTGTGCTTTGATGCTTCATCCCAGTGCCCTGAAAGGTCTCCACTGAAATTTCTGAAAGGACAGAAGGGAGATTCTGATCTGTGGATGCTGATGCCGATTTCCTTCTTAAAACAGCAGGACTTGAAGGGCTCAGTCCAGCCATAAGGACCCTCCATGCTCAACATTTAACAGACTAGCTGATATAACTGAACATTATGTGCCACAAGCAGAAAGCAGAAGGGGCCAAAGTGTACCATGTTAAACGTGCCTGCAGGACAAGGTGCTATTTTAGTGAGGCAGATACAGAAGGGTCAAGCAAACTGGCAATGCTGCCTGTGTTGTTTTACTGATCCACAACATGGTCTGAGGACACATGATGGAGCCTGAATGGGAGACCACCATGGAACTCCATTCAGTTCCAAGATGAAAGGAAGGAAATAAATATAAATAAATAAATAAATAAACTGAAAAATAAATTTGGGTATATTATGTTCTCCAAGAGTTGTTGATGCCATACACAAAGCAAGTATTAATACTGTGTCATAGAGCCTTTAGCCCATTGGGCCTTAGCGTATTGCTATCAGGTTGCTAAGTGCAAGCAGGGCAGTGTATTTTCTTTTCTTGCAAGCAGAGATGGAAAAGCTGCTGCTTCCATTTATATTTGGGATGTTGGGGTGAAATGTGTGACATTCTGTGGTTTCTTATTTATAAGAAAGAGAAGACCTTGTGCAACAGAACTATTGATGATTTTGCCAGCCTTTTTGGCTCTTTCTTGGTCTGGGGTCTTAGAGTAGGAGGCGCAGACTCTGTTTTTTACTAGCGACTAGCAAAGTTGAAAGCATTTGGCCAGTTTGCTTGTAGAACTTCTTGTTAATCAAAATGCCAAGATGAATAAGGGGCAGCAGTTATACACTATTTTCTGGGGTTGTGTACAGGTTCATGTACTGGACTGACTGGGGGGCTAGCCCAAAGATTGAGCGTGCAGGCATGGATGCCTCTGGTCGCTTGGTGATCATCTCTTCCAACCTGACCTGGCCCAACGGACTGGCCATTGACTACGAGTCTCAGCGCCTGTACTGGGCAGATGCTGGTATGAAGACAATTGAGTACGCTGGCCTGGATGGCAGTGACAGGAAGGTATGAAAGCCAAATTGAAGTGAAGTCTTCTGAAACAGGAGACATACACAGGAGGCACATATAGTTATTTGGGGATAAAATGTAAATGTTTGCCATTTTCCGATGCAGCTTGCTTCTGTTCTCCAGATGAAATCTGCTGCTATGTCTGAAGAGACAAATGAACTTACTTCTGGGTGAAGATGTATGAGGAGAGAGGGGAGGCTGCATGGCTGGGACCCCTTGCAGCCTCTACACATTGACCAATCCCTTTGGTCATTGCTGCCAAGCCATAGTTTTTTGCATATTTCTGATGGTTTGTTGATAGTATGCTTAGACTTAAGCCTCGTAATTTCCCCCCGGATTTTGCTTTTGGATCTGACAGGTATTGATTGGAAGCAATCTGCCTCACCCATTTGGACTTACTCTTTATGGGTCTCGGATCTACTGGACTGATTGGCAGGCAAAGAGCATCCAGAGTGCTGACAAAAGGACAGGGCAGAATCGTGAAACTCTGCAAGACAACCTGGAGAACCTTATGGACATCCACGTCTTTCATCGACACAGGCCTCCAGGTATACAGAGGATTCCTATGTCAAGTTGGGAGGGTGTGCAGTCCCTTGCTTCTGGGCACAGTCTACAGCTAAAGAGATTGTCCGGGTTTCTTCCTCGTGCCATATTCTGAAAGCACCCATTGTCCCAGCCAAAAGTCTAAGTCAAAGCATACATGTTTTGAAACCTGCATAACTACTCTTGTAGAAAGTGCTCCTCTACCCAATTAATGCCTATGGAATTTTGAAGATGACTTACACTCCTGACCTCTTCCTTGAGATGCATTTTTATTCTTTTTTTCTTTTAGTACACACACCATGCAAAATTAATAATGGTGGATGCAGTCATCTTTGCCTCCTGGCCCCTCTTCCTAAAGGTTATAGCTGTACTTGTCCCACAGGTATCAACCTACAACCAGATGGCAAAACTTGCTTACCAGGTAGGTCTCCACTTTCTATATGGTCCCTCTTTCTGTTTGGTTCCTATAGTAGCTGAGCCTCCTAAGCCCCTGTTCTGGTTTTTGTATACCTCCAGGTACAAAGGCCTTTGGGGGAATTTTATGCTCTAATGCATGAAGTACTTTTACTTATCTGCATGAATATACCTGCAGTTTCAGGCAGGTCTTTGTGTATTCTGCACCATAATGATCCAAACCTAATAGTGGCAATAATGAATACGGTGATTTAAAATGCTTAAATAATAACTTGGTGCTATACAATTAATAGAAAAGTAACAGCAGGCTAAAAATTTAACAAATCTTGGTTCAAGGGAACCCAAATTCTATGATTAGAATAAATGGTGCAAATTTAGTATATTTGTATATGTTTATTTAGCTTAATTCTGCCTTACCATTTAGAACCTGAAAAGGGAAAGTAGACAGAAGGCAGTGAACAAAGAGCATTAATTTAGTCAATAGGACAAAAGAGAGCAAGAGATAGTTGACATGGATGAATATCCAAATGAGGCAAGAAAACGCCATCCTCTGACAATGAAAAGCCCTGCCCATTCAAAGCCATCTTCTGGTTTGTTTGCCTTTCGCTGATTTTAGCCCACATATTTCAAGGTTATTTATCTGACATCTTGAGGGTTACAAACAGTGTATGTATTAACAAGACAGTTGTGCTTTTCTCGATGGCTAACCATTTTTAAAGAGGCAGATTCTCTGCTTAGGTCACAGAGAAGCAGGAAAGATGCACATCCTGGATTTAGAGCCCTCGAGCTGTAACTCTTGCTTGCCACCTTTCATTCCATGTCCCCTGTGGTCATACGATTATGGTCTGTTATAAATCACTCTTAGCTGAAATATTTTCCTAGCACCTTTAATTTTATTTTGTAGTTGTAAAAATAATCTTTGTCCCTCTAAAGTTTTTGTTGTGTCTTAGAAAGCTTAGAGGTGGCATTTATGAAATGATGCTCCTGAGACTGCTGGCTGAAGAGCATTACTTGCCCCTAATATTGTCACGTCTTCAACTCTGCAGGAATGACCAGCTTTCTAATCTTTGCTAGGAGGGCGGACATTCGCCTGGTTTCACTTGACATTCCATATTTTGCTGACGTAGTTGTCTCAGTCAACGTCACCATGAAAAACGCCATTGCCATTGGAGTGGATCCTCAGGAAGGTCTGAAATGTTATGTAATTTAACCATTTTAAGCACTGATTGGTTCACAGCTACTGCTGACTTGTCAGTGAAGGAATTGTCACTACTGGGTGATATTTCAGAGAGTTTGGATTTCAAAAAAATGCTCTAAGACTTGTTAGAGGTTGGCTGAGGATTTGTTGTTAGAAACACTAGAAATATCCCTAAACAAATCCCTTATGCTCTTATTCATAAAAGTGCTAAAAGGTAACTTTGCAAATAATTACAAGACTATTACTATATTACATACAGCTTCTGCCCTGGTGAAGAGCACATCCCTCACAACATGTTAGGTGTCCAATTTTGGACAATAAATATTTCATGTTTCTAGAGGATGTGGTGGATTTTTTCCAGTAAATCCCATGTGCTGCAGTGACATTGTCATTGTTTTTTAAAATTTGTTTTTAAGGGAGCAATCCTATGCCCGCCCCTTTCCCCCCCCCCCCCCCAAGACAGTGTCTAGGGGATGTAGGATATTTCGGATTCCTGAATCCGAGGACAGAGACAGCTCTCCAACTTTGGAGCCAGGAAACTGCCCTGCCCTGCCCCCTTGCAGCCGGCATGGAGAGAACCACACCGGCTGCTTCTACAAGCTCGAAAATGTAAGCTTGTAGAGATGTGAAAGGGGGCATGTCAATGGGCGGAGAGGGAGGAGACTGGGGATGCGGTGATCTGAGCTCTCATCCTCCCCAATGCCTCCTCTAGATGGGCAAAAACGCCTGACTAGCTCTGCTTTGCTTTGGATTCCCGTAAGCGTGCTGAGTTTGGAGGCTTACAAGTACCCAGGGTGGATCCAATAGGATTATGCCCTTAGTGGGTTTAACATGAGGTTGACAGAAATGAAGCTTTGCCCACCACTTACCTCCTTGTTAGGAGAAGCTTTTCCTGCCAGTGAGAGTCCCTTCAAGGTTTCCCCTGCCCTAAACTTTAGTAAAAGTTGGATGCATCTTTTTAAAGATTTTAGGAGCCACCAGGCTGTCTCAGCAGGAGGAGGAAGAATTCCCTCTGTGGATGGCAGAATTCAGTGTCCTCCATGTTAGATTGTGGTGTTTGCTTTAGCTTTGTTGGCTTCACAAAATGGGGAAGATATAGCCAGTGAATTAATGAATTAATGCTCCCTTTCCTGTGATGCTGGATTCTACCAGGGATGCCTTTGTACAGATTGCTACTAAAGTATTCTTAGGTGTCTGTGACCTACCAAGGGAATTTTTATTCAAAGAGATGTTACTGTTGTTCTCCTATTTCCTCATTAGGTAAGGTGTATTGGTCAGACAGCACACTGAGGAAGATCAGCAGAGCTGCCCTGAATGGCTCCCAGTATGAAGATATCATTACTACAGGTAATTGATACTTTGCCAGAATTCCCCACTTCTCTTCCAGGCTGCATTCAGGTCCCCTCTACAAGGATTCGCTTTTGCACCTGGTTAGGCGATTATGCGCATAATCGCAGAAGCGCATTTACGCCTAATCCCTCTGCACGAGAGGCGGCAAAGCGCATTAACAGATGTCCAAAATGCACTTTACAGGTAGTTAATGCGCATAAGCGCTTATTCACACAGTCAAAATGCGCTTTAACGGACGGAGCAAAATAAAACTCGCGATTTAACATGCATTCGATAATGCGCATAATCGGGGAGATAACGCGCCTCTACGCCCGATTTGTGCTCCGTTCTTATAGAGGTAATTTTTTAATGCGCCTTGAAAGAGCTTTAAATGCCTCTTGTAGAGGCACCCTCAGATAGATATTATTTTGGAGGATTAGGGCACAATCCTATTTTGATAGTTGGCAGCCTCTGAAGTGCTCTGGCTGCCCTGCACTTTGGCTAGATGGGTAATTGCGCCTGCCTAGCCATGGCACTTTGGAGCCGGAGGGAAGGCGGTTGTGGCGAGCATAGGAAGTTGCATAAGGCAGCTTCCCCAGTCTCCTCCCCTTCCTTCCCCTGGGACTACCGCCTTTTCCCCGTCTCAGTGCTCAGGTTTCCAGGTGCAGAGAGGTAGCTAGCGCAGTTTTCTCCACACTGGCTACGAGGGAGAGGAGATAGGGAATTCAGTTTACTTGCTCTAAGGTGGGAGCACTGTCTTTGACCTTGGAGCCAGTAAACCAAACAATCCTATGCTCCCCCAGACACTGTCTAGGGGCATAGGATTGCTCTTTCCGAGTCTTATTAACATTGGTTCCTGTGAGTTTACAAATGGAATTCCTAGGACTACAGGTGGTGAGAAATACCTGGGATATCCCATGGATGCCTTTTAGGAAGAATTTATTTATTTATTACAATTATTTATATGCCGCCTTTCAGGATACAAATTTTACCAAGGCGGCTTGCAAGTAACATAAAAATAATAAAATTACTATGAACTGTATTAACAAATTAAAAAAAGAAACAACCATTGGGATCCTTCCTTTAGGACAATTGGTGGAAGATGGCCCTGGGGCAGGGAGAGTCCAGCTAGAACAGGAGCAGGTGTCTCGTGTCATCCTCATTTACCTCCCTCTCTCCTGGAGTTCTTCTCACAGGGCTCTTTATGGTAGATGGGCCTGTGGAAAGAGAGAAGATGTCTAACAGGAACAGGTCCTGAGGTCCTCTCCCGGAATTCTTCTCACAGGGCAGTTGAAGACCCTAAACTATTTGATGGGCAATGAGAACAATGACATTGTTACAACTGTGCTTTCTTCTTAGGCTTGCAGACCACAGATGGATTAGCAGTGGATGCTATTGGACGCAAAGTATATTGGACAGATACAGGAACCAATAGGATTGAAGTGGGTAACCTGGATGGATCAATGAGAAAAGTTTTGGTATGGGAAAACCTGGACAGCCCAAGAGCAATTGCATTGTATCATGAGATGGGGTGAGTGGAATGTCTTTTTGCTCATGGGAAAGGGTGATGATGTGGGAATAAATAATACAGTGGCTTTTCAATTAATTGCTTATTAGCTTCTTCTTTTATGTAGGTTTATGTACTGGACAGATTGGGGTGAGAACGCCAAGCTGGAACGAGCAGGGATGGATGGCTCCAACCGCATGGTCCTTATCAACCACAACCTGGGATGGCCAAATGGACTAGCTGTGGATAGGGCAGGATCCCAATTACTCTGGGCTGATGCCCATACTGAGGTTGGAATGGACATATGGAGTGGGCATAGCATTTGGGATGGAATTAAGTCTGAAAGAAGGGATGGTGTGGAAGTAATTACAGAATCCTTGGGAACTAAGAATGATTTCGTACATGCATGTTTACCACTCAGTGACTGGAACATCTCTTGATGACTTTCATGTCTGAAACACCCATTGTGAATCAAATGCCAAAGGCAAAGATTTCATGTTGCTAGACATGACCTCAAATACTGACCGGGTTCGGACCCATGACAAGTCACAGCACCCACAGGCGCCATGTTGCATATGCAACCCTGCTGAAACAACCCTCACATAACTGGAAAATACACCATGGGATGTGCAAGGGTTGTTTAACTCTCTCATAACCCTCGCTTGCTGAGTTTGCATGACACGGAAACATATTATGACAGCCACATGCGCCACAGCCTCACCATGGGTTAAACACCCCCTGGGGGCTGTCATGTTGTGTGTGCACCCCTGCTATGTTTCAGTGGAGCTGCTCACATGTCACTTGACAAATCATAATTAAAAAGGAATCAGATGAAGTGTATGCATGTGAGTCAGATTTAAGACTGGATCCATAGCTTTCTGGTGTTTAGATATTTTCTTTCTCTCCGAAAAAGGAAATAAAAGGTAATTGCATCTCTTCCCTTCAGCGTATTGAGGCTGTAGACCTGAATGGTGCAAACCGCCACACCTTGCTCTCTCCTGTGCAACACCCTTACGGCCTCACTCTACTGGATTCCTACATCTACTGGACTGATTGGCAAACACGCAGCATTCACAGAGCTGACAAGGATACTGGTGCTAATGTCATCCTGGTCAGGGCAAACCTGCCTGGCCTAATGGATATCCAGGCTATTGATCGGGGGCGTCCTCTTGGTATGTTTTCGGATTTTCCTTCAAGCTGAAGTTCCAAAATCTTAGCTAGAAAATGAGGGGAGGGTGTGGGAAATTGCAGGTGGAGGAAACACAACTACTTCTCCTCTGCACCCCCAAGCCTCATGATGTTGCTGGGATGTTATTCACTGCAGTGTTTTAATACTTGAATTTTCCTCCCCAAGATTTGTGATTTTTAAGTCAGCATGCTTACTTGGCCTCTGTGCCTTTTCTGCAGGTCTTGCTCCATTGCCTAATCCTTGCTGCTCAAGCTTTATAAAACCTCAGATTTACACAAGCCACCACGACTAGCTGCAAGCCTTCAATCTAATTTGAACTAGCTTTCCTGTTATTCTCACACTCATAATTTTTTCATGTTCCTGCTCTGTGACTTGATGTAGATACCAGAACCTCATCTTTTTGTCTGCCTTATAGGGCTGGGATTTTCCAAAGGTTTGGTAATGCATTATTGATGCCATTGAGATGGTAGATGATAATGCAAAATTAGAACCCTGTGCCAACTATTTTGTTGATCACCTTCTTGGGAGGGCAACAGGATTCTGATGTTCAGAGATGTTAGGTTTTCCCAGACTTCCCTTGCTGAAATCCCACCTTCCACTGGTCCCCCTAATTTCTCCCATGGCTCTGCAGAGGTAATTTAAGTACATTGGGTAGGTGGGTCTGATAAAATCTTACAGACACTTAGGCTAGTTGCTTGTGAATTAAGTTTACATGACTGTACAGGAAATTACTGACATAATCACCTTCATTTCTCTTAAGGTGCTAACAAGTGTGGCATGAGGAACGGTGGTTGCTCCCATCTCTGTTTACCAAACCCTGAAGGCTTCTCGTGTGCTTGTCCTACTGGTATCCAGTTGAAGACTGATGAGAGGAACTGCGATCCTTCTCCTGAAATCTACCTGCTCTTCTCTAACCGGGGCTCCATCCGGCGCATCTCACTGGATACTAGCGATCACACTGATGTTCATGTCCCTGTTCCAGAGCTGAACAATGTTATCTCTCTGGACTATGACAGTGTAGATGGCAAGATTTACTACACAGATGTCTTATTAGATGTGATCAGGTAGGTATTCTTGAGCTCGTTAATTATGTAAAACCTAGTTTCTTTTGCTGGCTGGTCTGTAATGAGAGATTTCAGTAGGCGGAGTCTCTTTTCCTCATTCTCTGTGGTACCTGCTTTCTTCCAGGCGAGCAGACCTGAATGGCAGCAATATGGAAACAGTCATTGGCCAAGGACTGAAGACAACAGATGGTCTGGCTGTGGATTGGGTGGCTAGAAACCTGTACTGGACTGACACAGGCCGCAACACAATTGAAGTGGCAAGACTAGATGGCAGCTGTAGAAAAGTGCTAATTAATAACAGTCTGGATGAACCCCGAGCAATTGCTGTCTTTCCCAGAAAGGGGTAAGCCTGGGACCACATGAAAGCAGATGCATACAGAGTTAGCTTGCAGAGAAAGGATGGAGTAGGGATGGGAAAACTCTTTCAACCAGAGTGTCTATTTCAATTTCGGAGCTCTTGGGGCCTGAATTCCAGTGATGGGCAGGTCTGAAGGCCAAAATACCAAACAATATAGCATATTTTAGCTTAAAGCTCTTACTGCCAGTAACTAAGCCTTGGGAGAGGCATTTCAGCCTTTTAGAATGGGGTGGGAGGGAAACATCCAAAAGACAGGAAACCACCAAATGATTGGCAGTCAAGTGAAAGGGGGTGTGGCCAGGGAAAAAGGACCTGGCCACTAATGGAATTCCAGAGGGCCAGATTTCACCCCAGGACCTGAGATTCCCCACTCCAGTATAGAGGACAAAATGAATTGGAAGGAGTAGAGGAGAGCATTGCCCCTTGAGAGTGCACGCACATCGGATCTTATGGCTGGGCAGGGAACCTCTGCCAGCAGAATTTCCTATGAGCAAACACCTATCCAGCCAGCTGCTCAGAAGTAGCTCTTCATCAGGTACAACAGATCAGCTGGCTGGAGCCCCTTCTGCCTGTGGGTCAACTCAGAACTAAGCATCCCAGGGGTGGGCATTGCTAGACCAAGGCAAGTAGGACCATACTCTGGTGCTTGAATAGAGCCCTTCCTAATCAGGCTAGTCAGCCTGATGAAGGGCTGCAGAAGACCCCCTTGCTAGTGAATAGACAGACAGGAGTCCTCACATCCAGCAGATCTACTCAGTAGCAAGGAGCCTATACTGAGCCATTTCGCAGATTCTGCTGCTCACTCCACAAAGAGCCATGACAGAAAAGTGTCAGGAGGACAGCGTCTCCCTTGGTCTCCAGAAAAGAACCGCCTGGTGTAGGAAAGCTCTGTGTGAAGAGAGAGAGAGAGTGAGAGAGAGACAGAGAGAGAACTCCTATATTTGGTTTCTTTTCCTTTAGATACCTCTTCTGGACAGACTGGGGACACATTGCTAAAATTGAACGTGCAAACCTGGATGGTTCTGAGCGCAAGATATTGATCAATACAGATTTAGGCTGGCCTAATGGGCTGACCTTGGATTATGACACCAGAAGGTCAGTATCACACAGCTTTTCGAAACTACTGGCTCTGAACATATTTAAAAGCCTTTCCTCTGTTTCTGAGGCAGCCTGGGACTGCTGCATCACACCAATCCGTAGCTGGGGGAAGGAGGGAAAACACATTTCTATGTGGTGGGAGGTTACGTTGGATGTTGGTTTCACCTGCATCCTTTCTGTTCTTCCAGGATTTATTGGGTAGATGCTCACCTAGACCGCATAGAGAGTGCTGATCTCAATGGGAAGCTGCGTCAGGTGCTGGTCAGCCAAGTGTTGCACCCCTTTGCTTTGACACAGGTACAAAAGAACTTGACAGTGAATGAATACTGCAAATTCATTTTGGTAGCAGAGCTCCCAAAGAAATAATATGTTTTAATTTGTTGGGAGGTTGGAAGAAGTTGGTTTGTAGTTTTCTCATTCTTGCTACTGCTATATTATGAGGTTTTGCTTGGACTCCTGTGAACTAGCTTCAGTATAATTCCTATATGATTGGCATATTTTCCTAATCCTGTCACCGTTTTTCCTTTTTTTCTGAGCAGCAGGACAGGTGGCTGTATTGGACGGACTGGCAAACGAAATCTATCCAGCGAGTGGACAAATATTCTGGTCGGAACAAGGAGACCGTGTTAGCCAATGTTGAAGGTCTTATGGATATCATTGTGATCTCTCCTCAAAGGCAGACAGGTACTTCTAGGTTTCTTTATTGTATACCAAAGTCAGACAAGGTGCATGAATGACACATGCTCTAAAGCTGCCTTCCCCAACTTGGTGCCCTCCAAATGTGTGGGACTACAATTCCAACCATCCCCAGTCCACCATCTGGTGGGCACTAGCTTGGGGAAAACTACTCTAAATACATCCTGCAAAAAAGCTGCAATACAAAGAATCTTGTTTTCCAGTCTTCCTCTTGATGACTTCTTCAAATATGCCTTTCTTGCTTCTCTGAGATTCTAGGTGAGGAAGTGGTTGTGAAAATATAACTTCTACTAATTGTGAAAGGTACTTGGATAATATGGTTTCATGGATTTAGGGCTGATCTTGTGGAATTATCTCAATTTCCTTCAGACTCAGATGATGGCTTGGCATACCAGGAACAGGAACAAAGGAGAGAGTTTAAACCTGACTTTTATTCTTAGGATGTTAGCTACTACTAGGCCACACTGTTTAAACAAAACTCAGGCTGACATGTGAAACTGTGGGTATCCTAGAGGTGTACGCTGCCCTTAGAAATCTGGGCCTCCCTTGTAGCTTGTACCCTGAGGCTGTCTACCTTGTCTCAGAACATCCCTCAGTTTCTATATAGCCATGATAAAGACCAATGGTATTTTAAAGTTTAGAATAGGCATGGGGCAGAACCTTACAAACCCCTCTGGACAAACATCCAATACTTTTAAAATACTATTTTTAAAAAAAACATTTCTTACGATCCATCCCACAAGAAATCAAAGTCAGGATTGGAGGAATACAGATAAAACGGCCAGGATGTCTTGGTTCTTAATGGTCTCCATTCATTTCTAAAGGACATAGTAAATGGTCCGCTATCTAGGATGCAGCTGGGAAAGGAGGAAAACCTGCTTCATGCTCCAGACACTGGGATTACTGGGGCAGGTTAGCCCCTGTCCAGTGATGTCCCCATGTATTCCTTTACTTATTCCCATATAAGTGAGTGGGGTAAAGTAAACTGCTAGACTTGGGAGACAACAGTATGCTGTGGGGGCAGATGGAGAAACCTGCCCATTACTCCTGACACTCAGCATCCTTTGCTAGAAGGGACTTGATGAAGAGATTATAGGGACTGCATGTGCAGTTCTCCTAGAACTGGAATATACAGACCTCCCAAATACAGTTTTCCTGTCATAATGACAAGGATTGCACTTGTATTTATTAAGAAATAGTATGAGTCGGGAGAAAGACTTGGCTGTAGGCTGGACTAGGATTCCATCAATCTAGAAGTGGTTTAACAAACATTTTCAAGGATCAATTAAGCATGTACCTTTTAGATATATGGCAGAGGTCTAATTTCTGTGGTCATGCACACACATAGTTGAACAATAAGCATTTAAACTGTTGGCAATATCTAGGGCAGATTTCTGAATTCTATGAGTTGTTCATTTATCCAGGAGGGGAACCATTTAACCTTTGGCAAACACAGAAGTAAAAAAACCAACCCTAAATCACAAGACAAGGAACAATTAAAGTCCTTGCTAAAAATGGCAACTGAATTTACATGCTCTGCTACCAAAGAGTTTATAGCCATCACCTTGTAAGCTGAATTTGAGTGTATAAATACATCTGTTCACAGCATTCAGGGTAAATCATATTTCTATAATTGAATACAGACATATAGTGAGATTTTTTTGAGGGGAGCTTTGAGACAGGCTGCAGTTGGGGTTCTGTTTTGGTGCAGACAGTGAATGGTCAGAAAGGCAATGGATGGGGTCTCGTGGTCTGATCAAGCATTGATCAGGCAGATGGGGATCAAGGGCCAGAGGCAAGTGCATTGAGAGTCAGAGTCAGGCAGAAGGTTGAATTCCAAGGCAACAATAGAGGGTTGGAGGGGGCAAAAGTAGATCCAAAATCAAAGACAGGTAGAGGCCATGATCTAAGGAAGCGGACAAATAGACATGTTCCCTGATTTGGCTTGGAGAATCGGCTGATAAGTGTTTCAGCTGGAAGGTCGGCTGGAACTACAGCCTAGAGGGCACCTTTTCCCTTTAGACAGGGATGGGGAACATGTGGTCCTCCAGGTGTGGTTGGACTACTGCTCCCATCACTCCTCACCATTGGCCATGCTGGCTAGGGCTGATGGGAGTTGCAGTTCAACAACATCTGGAGGGCCACATATTGCCCACTTTTGTCCTAATCTGCCTGGCATACACACTCTTGGCATTTTAGAATCTCACATTACATTTGCTAACAAAGTAAGTGGTCCACACCCATTTGATAGGATTAATGTAGTTCTTCTGTTTGTTGAGTTGTTATAATCCTGTGGGTGACAGTCTTTGATCTGAACCACAATGTTTAACCATCAGCCCAGTGTGTTCTGGTGGAAAAGAATGTGAATGTGATTGGTGAGAGATAATGATCCTCTCTGTTAAATGCCTTGTCTGTATCTTCCAGGCACAAACGCTTGTGGAGTGAATAATGGAGGTTGTACCCATCTCTGCTTCGCAAGGGCTTCTGACTTTGTTTGTGCATGTCCAGATGAGCCAGATGGGCGGCCATGCTCCAGTGGTAAGTTGATTGGGTTGTAGACCTCCATGCATGAATTGCAGTCTCTGCTCCTGCTTAACAAGGAGTGCTTTAAGTGGAGCTACTCTGTGTATTTTAATAAACCGACTTCAGACGATAGAACAGCATAGTGCCAAATATCAGCTTGACAAAATGAAATGTTTCAGTGCAAGAGAACTCTGTTTTATCTCCTCTGCACTCAATTTTCTTGTAAAGTTGATGTTTCTCTTTGAAACCCCCTTCCATTCTCCCGATGCCCCAGATGCACATTTTTGCATTCCAGACCTCAAAAGAATACAGTTCAGAGTGGCTTATTGTAATTCATTGGCATTTTGTGTGCATTGACTTTAAAAGTGTACCTGCACAGCACACTCAGGTGCAGCTTCAGGGGTGGCTGCAAATTAATAGAAGGGGAGCACTCTGGTATCTTTGGCAGTTTCCATACAAGCTCTAACAGCAACACTCGACTTACTTTGCAGTTTCTGTTCTCTTTTTTGTAGATCACAAGGGGAATCTTACTGCCTCCTGCCATATCTGGGATAACAAGCTGCTAATTTTTTCATTACTGAAAAATTGCGTTGGGCTTAACAATCTCCATGGCCTCAGGTTCTGTTTCTTTCTCTTTGCTGTGTAGTTCCTGGCACAGGCCCCCCAGTTCCTGAGGCCACCCATTCAAGCAAAAAGAGTCAGACTCCTGCTGATAGACACGGCTCTACGACGACCAAACCTCTCATATCCTTGGAAACAACAGAAGGAAAGTGAGTGGCTTTGCTGATTTAAAATATGGCTGTGAGAAAAGGTGATGTCCAGTTGCTCCTCCCTCGTAAACTCTTCTTCTCTACCAAACAAGAAAGGAACTGCCTGCCCAAGTCTAGATATTATAAAAAAAACATTTTTGGACCTCTTTACAGTATATGTCATCTTTTAATATGCCCCAGTTAAACTACTGCATTATCCTTCCTGTCTTGTGAGACATGCTACATCCTTTTAAATATATTAATTGAGGTTTAAAAATACAGCTTTCTGGCATCTAGGTGAGGGGTGATGAACCTCTTTCAGGCCAATGGCTGAATTCAGTTTCAGAAAAGCTCTTGGGAGTCACATTCTGAAGGCAAAGGGAGCAACTCAAATGATCAAGGGGCTGGAGCAGCGCCCCTGTGAGGGAAGGTTACAATACCTGGGATTGCTTAGCATGGAAAAAAGGCAAGTAAGGAGAGACGCGATAGAGGTGTTCAAAATTATGCATGGTGTGGAGAATGTGGATAGGGAGACATTTTTCGGCCTCTCTTGTAATACTAGAACCTGGGATCATCTCATGAACCTGAGTCGTGGAGGCTTCAGGACAGATAAAAAGAAATACCCCTTCACACAGCACATAGTTAAGCTGTGGAATTCACTACCACAAGATGTGGTGATGGCCACTAATTTGGATGGCTTTAAAAGGGGGTTAGAGAAATTCCTGGAGGAGAAGGCTCTCAATGGCTACTAGTCCTGATGGCTAAGTGCAACCTCCAGTATCAGAGGCAGTAAGCCTGTATGCACTAGTTGTTGGGGAACATGGACTAGATGGACACTTGGTCTGATCCAGCATGGCACTTCTTATGTTTTTATGGGTGGGGCCAAAAATACCAGCATATTGTAGCTTAAAGGTCTTACTGCCAGTAACTAAAGCCTTCAGAGATGCATTTTAGCATTTTAGAAGGGGAAAAGGTTCACAAAATCCAGAAACCCCATGATATGATTGGTTCTTCTTCGTGGTCTCTGTGCATCACACACTATGGGCTCGCGCTGGCGCCGAGCCTCGTCGGAAAAAACTTCTCTAGCCTAGACTCTTTTGGCGGGAAACCCTCCCCCCACCGCCCTACCGCGCATGCTCGGGTTCCCGCTTACCTCAGTTCTTTTTCGACCGCCGTGCAGCTTGCCTCGCGGGAGAGCTTCTCTGAAGAACTGTTCGTATTTTTCTTGTTCTTGCTTAGACTCTTACTCGTTCTTGTATAGATTCTTTCACACCTTTTCCTTCTACTTCTTCTTCTTCTTCTTCTTCTTCTTCTTCTTCTTCTTCTTCCCTGAAAAAAATAATAATAATAAAAAATAAATACTTGTTTATTCTTTCCTCGTCTTTCGAGCTATTTTCACCACTTTAGTTTACAACGGTGAGGCCCTTCCAGCAATGATGGCGCAGTCAGCTCTTCTTAAAACCTGCACCTCTTGCCGGGTTAAATTAACTTTATCTGACGGCCATTCCTTATGCCTGCTTTGTCTCGGGGAGGTGCATATCGTGCAGACCTGCCCTCACTGCCAAGGATTTTCCCGCCAGACTCGTAAAAACCGAGCTGACAGGCTGCGCTCCTTACTCTGGAGTAAGGCCTTGGAAGTAGTGGACACGCCGGCCCCGGCAGGCCCGGCTAAAATGGCGCCCGCAGCGTTGTTGAGCGATAAGCCCTCTGAGCTGCACTCAGCCATGACGGACCGACCAGTCTACCCCGTCCCAAGGGTCCAGGGCTAAGAAGCCCAAAAAATCGGCTCCATTGGCTAAGGATCACTCCCATCAGAAGAAGCCAAGGGCAAAAGACGCCACAAAGCCGAAAAAGGCTTCAAAATGTTCGAAGACACCGAGGTCGGGCTCCTCGATACCGCGACCTTCGGTACCATCTGGACCTGCTTCGGTACCAACGCACTCCCCGGTACCGATGGCATGACCTGCACCGTCACCGTCGGCCTCCATCTCGCTAGCGGCACCGTTTGGCGTCGACACTGCCCACGGTACCGCGCCATGGAAAATCTCGGCCTCTCGCGCGCCCGCTCTCCGTTGCCAAAGATACCAACCTTTGGGAGGGTTCCCCTACTTCGCTTTCGGCTGCAAACGCACCGATCTTGCCGACACCTACGTCGCCTGTTTCGTCCCGGCCTTCGATACCGACACCACCGTCTCGCCACCGACACCATTCGCGCTCGCCGACACCGATGAGGGATTGGGAGACCCAGCCTCCGGTACCGTCACCGTCGCCTCGCCATCGATACCGATCGCGTTCCCCGATGCCGGTGAGGGACTGGGATGCTTACTCCGACCACTCCGGCCATTCCTGGGCATCCCGCTCCGATAGAAGTAGAAGGAGCGCAGACGAACGACACCACAGCTACATCTTCGACCCCTACACGGGACGAAGGCTGCGCGACCAGGGAGGTTTATTCCAACACTGCCACAGTCTTGGTCCCACCACCTGACCCATCGGTACCGACGCCTTCGGTACCCGGAATATCGAGACCGGATGCCTCCTCGATACCGACCAGGACGGATGAGGTTCCAACACCAACGTCACCACAATCTGCGGAGGACTATGAGTCTGATTCATCCTCTCTTGTCTCTGCTCCACCATCTGAGCCGTCCCCTGAGGCAGACGTCGGGACAAAGAAAAGAGCTTCCCCTTCCGTGGAGACCGGCAACTTCACAGAGCAGATGCTTAGGATGGCACAGTCCCTAGGGGTGGATTTCCAACAACCCCCGGAGCAGTGTATAGACTCTATATTCGATGTAATGTATGTGGACTCTAACACTTCGCTGGCCATCCCTCTGATTCCGACGCTGCTGCAAGCCATCAAGGAATCGTGGAAGAGCCCCTCTACGATGGGTGCTGTTTCGAAACGTCTGGATGCCCTCTACAAACTCCAAGAAAAGGATGCTGGCTTCCTCTTCACCCATCCTACACCAAATTCAGTAATTGTGGAGTCAGTGCAAGGTCGGGCCTCACGAACACACTCTACATCTTCCGACAAAGAGGGCAGGAAACTGGACTCTATTGGGCGGCGCATCTACTCGTACACGCCGCTTTCCATGAAAATCACCAACTATCAGGCCATGATGGCTCGCTATCAGGTCTTTCTCTGGGAGAAGATGGCCTCGCTCGTCACTTACTTGCCAGAGGATAAGAAAGAGCTGGCTCAGGTGTTCCAAACTGAGGCCACGCGCCTCGCCAAGCAGGAGCTCACCACGTCCAGGCATCAGATGGACTGCCTTTCTAAGGCAGTGATCGGCATGATTTCCCTGCGGAGACATGGCTAGTTGAGGTCTGCTAACCTCCCCCAAGAGTCCAAGACTCGTATCGAGGACCTTCCATTTGACGGAGAGGGGTTGTTCAACGCCACAACAGATACGGCTATGGACACAATACAGAAGGCCAAAACTATGGCCAAGAAGATGGGGTTTTACCCCCCCTCCACTTCACAACCTTTCCGCTCTCACCGCTGGACCCGGCCACACCAGTATCAACCACGACAGCTACCTAGCAGGACACAACGGTACCAGCAACAAGGAACCCAACTCTCTCCCAAAAGAGGTCCTATCAACAGCCCAGGTATCGCCCGCAGCGTAGCAGGCAGGACCAAAGCCAAAAACAGCGCCTTTGACTGCCATCTGGACATCTTTCCTGGGGCCCCTCCGTTTGGCACCTGTCTGACACATTTCTACAGCGCCTGGGAAAGTATTACATCGGACAAATGGGTGCTAAACATTATAAGAAACGGATACCGCCTCGAATTTTTCTCGCGACCGCTTCCTGGCCGTCCGCAGGTGACCCCTCCATCCGATCTATTAGTACAGGAAGTTGCCAAACTGCTACAAAAGGGAGCCATTACTATTGTCCCCGACTCAGAACTCTCCACGGGATTTTACTCTCGCTATTTTACTGTCCCAAAGCGAGATGGAGGCCTGCGCCCCATAATGGACCTCAGGTGCCTCAACCAGTTCATCATCACCAAGAGGTTCCGCATGATCTCGTTGGTGACGGTACTCCCTCTCCTGCACAAAAACCGTTGGTTCACTCTGCTGGACCTCAAGGACGAGTACTTCCACATCAGCATTTATCGCCCGCATCAGAAATTCCTACGATTTTCAATTGGAAGCAGCACATACCAGTTCACTGTCCTGCCGTTCGGCCTGAAGACGGCACCACGGGTGTTCACCAAGTGTATGAGTGCGGTCTGCGCTTCCTTGAGGACGTCGGGTATAGAGATTTATCCATACCTAGACGATTGGCTAATCGTCCCCCTCCAGAGCCAAGGCACAGAGAGACATCGAGACAGCAAGGCGATTGCTCAACAGCCTGGGCTTGCTGATAAACGTGGAAAAATCCGTCTTCGACCCGACGCAGACCATCCAGTTTATCGGGGTCCTCCTCGACTCCCCCAAGGGAAGAGCGTTTCTCCCTCTGGAGCGAGCCTTCACAATACAGGCCCTTGCCTGCAGGGTCGTCCACTCCAACCGTTTAATGGCATTGACACTCCTGAAACTACTCGGCCTAATGGCCTCATCAGTCTATGTCGTACGATGGGCGCGCATGCGCATGAGGACTCTACAATAATTCTTGCTCGCACATTACACTCCATACGACAACCCACGATCCATCAAGCTGTTGCTTCCCAACACGCTACGCCGAGATGTCGAATGGTGGACCGTCTTGCGCAATCTCAGGGAGGGCCTACCCTTTCTGGGCCACGGCCCATCACGCCTCCTAACATCGGATGCCTCTCTCCTAGGATGGGGGGCTCATTGCGGCCCGCTAACTATCCAGGGCACGTGGTCCGCCAAGGACAAAACTCGCCACATCAACGTACTAGAGCTTCTAGCAGTACAAAAAGCGCTGTATGCATTTCAGATACATCTCCAGAACCATCATGTGCGGATCGGGTCCAACAATACCACCGTCGTATGGTACATAAACAAGGAAGGAGGCACACGGTCCCCGGCCCTTCTCGCGTTGACACTAGAAATCCTACACTGGGCAGTCCAGCACGGCATTCAATTCTCCGCCGTTCACATAGCCGGGACACAGAATGTTCAAGCGGACTCCCTCAGCAGACAATTCCAGAATGCTCACGAGTGGGAGATGTCCTCTGAGATTCTCAACCTCCTATTTCGCCGATGGGGAACTCCCCTCGTGGACTTATTTGCAACTCAAGACAATGCTGTCTGCGACGCCTTTTGCTCCAGAGCAGGTGTGGGCAGCTCCTCCCTGGGAGATGCATTCAACATGCCCTGGCCGAAAGGGCTCCTCTATGCATTTCCCCCGTTTCCACTGGTGGCCAGGGTCGTTACGAGATTGTTCCGGTACCGTGCCAATGCCATCCTGATAGCCCCGTGGTGGCTGCGGCAGACCTGGTCCACCCCATTGATGACACTTGCCAAGGGCGAGTATTGGCCCCTACCGATGCAGCCGAACCTTCTCTCCAGGAGCCAAGGCCGAGTGCTACACCCAGACCTACATCAGCTACGACTGACCGCATGGCGCATACCCAGATGGCAGCACCTAGACCTACCCACTTCAATACAGAATGTTCTACGGGAGGCCCAGTGTCCTGCTACGAGAGCCTCTTATGAGAGCAAGTGGCGGAGGTTTTCCACTTTTACTATTGCAAGGGGCGGTGACCCAAAATCTTGCTCAATTAAGGATGTTCTCCTTTTCTTGCACTCCCTCCATGAGACAGGCCTGAAGTCCTCTTCAATTAGGGTTTACCTTGCTGCCATCTCACTCAGTCATGATTTAGTTGATCAATATTCCATCTTCTCTCATCCGTTGACGAAAGTTTTCCTCAAAGGGCTGTGTAACCTCCATCCGCCATCTCGGACACTGGTCCCACAGTGGAGCCTCTCTGTGGTCCTGGCGGTGCTAAGTGCAAAGCCCTTTGAGCCCCTGGCCACGATTGATGTCAGGCTTCTGACTTTCAAAGTGGCTTTCCTAGTGGCCATCATGTCAGCGAGACGAAGCTCCGAGCTCTGCGCTCTCCTCGTGGACCCGCCTCACACACAATTCTTTAAGGACAGAGTCGTCCTGAGACCTAACCCATCCTTTCTCCCAAAGATGGTATCCTCTTTCCACCTAAACCAGGACATTGTACTCCCAACATTCTTCAACTCTCCTGAGGACCCTATTAGTTCGAAACTACATTCGCTAGATGTGTGTCAAGCCCTCGCCTTCTACAAGTCGAGGTCCGCGACCTTTCGAAAGTCAAATAGGCTATTTGTCTGCTATGGTGGAAAAGAAAAAGGTCAACCGGTGTCTGCGCAGACATTTGCGCGATGGATCACCCAGACTATCACGTTGGCCTACCAGCTAGCAGGGAAGGAGGCTCCAGAGGCGTTGAAGTCTCATTCCACCAGAGCGCTGTCAACGTCTACTGCTGTAAGCTGTGGTGTCTCCATCCCAGAAGTGTGCAGAGCAGCAACATGGTGAAATGCTTCCACGTTTGTGATGCACTACAATCTGGACGTTAGAGCCAGAAAAGACTCTTCCTTTGGATGGGCGGTTCTCTCCGCAATCCTTCAGTGATGAACAGCGAGCCAACCCTCCTCCGGTAAGTGCTTGCTAGTTAATCGGCCATAGTGTGTGATGCACAGAGACCACGAAGAAGAAATGCAGGTTGCTTACCTGTAACCGTAGTTCTTCAAGTGGTCATCTGTGTATTCACACAACCTTCCCACCGTCCCCTCATGGCCTCGCTGTTTTGCCAGGTCATAGGGAATACTATTGCGCATGTATGCTCACGTTTTTCCTATGTTCTGCATTTGGTTACTTATCTCGTTCGCGAGGCAATAACGGTCTCATAGAACTGAGGTAAGCGGGAACCCGAGCATGCGCGATAGGGCGGTGGGGGGATAGGGCGGTGGGGGGATGGGTTCCCGCCAAAAGAGTCTAGGCTAGAGAAGTTTTTTCCGATGAGGCTCGGCGCCGGTGCAAGCCCATAGTGTGCGAATGCACAGATTACCACTCGAAGAACTACAGTTACAGGTAAGCAACCTGCATTGTTGGGGAAAATGGGGCATGATCATTTGTGGACCCCAGGAGGGGCAGATTTGGCTCCTGGGCCTGAGTTTCCTTACATCCAATCTAGACTATATTTAGGTAGGAAAAGAGGGTAATGTCATACTTCGTGACTAGTCAGTTTCATTCCATTTACTCAGCTTGGTTTAGTCTGGCATAGGATGACTGGAACTCTTGAAGTTGACTTTTTATACCTTTTTGTTGTTGTTGTGTAGCTGCTCGGACAAAAAGGTTGGCCAAGACCTGTGCAGTCGAGCAAATGAAGCTGTGCCAGCAACCACAGGTGAGTTTTTAATTACCCTTCAATGTGCAGAATATTGGAAACTCAAGATGCAAGAACGATTGAGAACTAGTGTGCAGATTTATTTTGGCTCATGGCAAGGTAGTTGTGTGTTTGCCCAGCTTACACTAAATTCACCCTCTCCGAACTTTGCAATGGCACAGTAAATCTTGACATGTGGGAAGGAAGTGTTGGTGTACAGTGAAACAGTCTCGCCACCACTTTTGTTGTCATTCAAAATACTATGCATCTTTCATCCTGATGGCTTTCTGCTACTTCCAGTATCAGAGGTGGTATGCCATTGTACAGCAGCTGCTGGAGAGCATGGGTGGGAGGGTACTGTTGCACTCTTGTCCTGTTTGTGGGTTTCTGTGGGCAGCTGGCTGACCACTGTGCAAACAGAGTGCTGGACTAGATGGACCCTTGGTTTGATCCAGCATGGCTCTTCTACTGTTCCCATGCCTTTGTGCATCAGCTTTCATTCTGTGTGCATTATGTTTTAATAGTTTTTTGAGTTATGCAAATCAGTCTCTTTCTGAGGAAAGACCTTTGAGCAAATTTTAGGGAAGTATCAGGATACTTAATGAGGGCAAATTGAAATTATTAGGATTGAATTAAGATGATATAAATAAAGCAGGCTGGAATAATAACTGGTTCAAATGAATTTTACATCCAAAGAAAAATATTCAAGATTTACATTAATACAAGATAATTTTTATCCTGTATTCATATAAGTACAAGTTGAATAAAAGGGGAAAAAAACCTTGGATGGGAATTGCCACAGTAAACATTAAAATACTGCCAACGTACTTGTTTCCTTTTCTGATTTTACCGCTTATAATTCTGCAGAAAAATATAATCAAATTCAGTTTTGTTTCAACAAATTTAGAAAGATTTATTTATATTTAAAATGTTTTTATTCCACTCCTCAGCCAAAGAGGCTCCCAGGCCAGCTTTCATAAAATCAGTAAAAGAAGACAGTCCCTGCTCACAGACTTATAATCTAAAAAGACACTGCACACAAGGAAAAGTGAATGGGGAGGGAAAAGGGAAAAATAAAGTTTTTCAGCAGGGCTGGTTGGATGGCCCTGCTTCCCACTCTCATTACCCTCGGTGCAGCCTGCTGGAATGGCTGGTGGTGGTGGCAGCTGAGGGAGGAGGAACCATCATGGAGGATTTAAGAGTGAAATGTGAGGTATTGCATAAAGATACTGTTTAGTATACTTATTAACATAAAATTACAGGCTATTTCTTCAATAGTTGCAAGTTGGGAGTCAAATTCAGGAAGAGCAGAGACATTTTGATCTGACAAGAAACTTGAAATGGTGAACAGTTTCTGATACACCTCATTACTTGCAAAGGGCTTTTACATACCAGGTATGGAGATTTGGCCTACAGATTAGAAGAAAAGAGAAAATAGGAATTTCAGGCACACTGTGGGCATAAAGAAGGGCCAAGGTATTCTCTAGGGAGCTTCCCAGAAATTGTGGTATCGGTGATATGGCATTCCATCCAAAATTAGGAAAATGCTTGTTGGTGTTTGTTGGAGATGTATTTCAGGTACTTCAGTTACTTGTTGGAGATGTATTTAGCTCAATGCAGATTTCCTGCATGTCTTGAAAATATATATAAAGGTCTTTTGGTGCAGTCTGTTTAGAACAGCAGAAGGCATGACTGGCTATGCAGAGAATGGCAGATTATTTAAATAAGAGTGCAATCCAACAAGATTGCCAACAGTTGAGGGCTCTGACATCAGACAGGGTGAGCAGAACTACAGAGGTGAAAATGCCACCTGTTCTATTGTAGAAAAACATTTTAAGCTAGATGGGCCTTTCTCGGCCATTCTATCTTCCTTACCTCTTGGTGGGCAGGATGGGCGACAGAGAGGCTCCTGGAATTAGTGGATCTATGCCTTCCCTTCCCACTTCCTGATCCAGGAGCTGGTGCGGAGCTTTCTATGGCAGGGGGAGGGAGAGGGAGGGAAATTCCCACTTGGATTCTCAACCCCACTAGCTGTGGGTAGTATCCAGTGGTAGTCTTATGCAGAGTAGACCCATTGAAATGAATGAAACTTAAGTTAGTTGTGACTAACCTAAGTCCTTCCTTTCAATGGGTCTACTCTATGTAGGACTAACATTGGATGCTACCTGTGTTTACAGCCTGCATGGGGCGATGGGATCCACACCATTCAATATCCCTGGAATGCCCTCCAGGAACCATAGGTTTACTCTGTAAGTTGGCATTTTACAAACTTCCATCAAATCAGACAAGATTCTCATTGTTTGGTAAGTGGAGACCATTCTTATATATCAGAATTGTAACAGAAAATACGTGACCAATAATGTAATATTGTAATACATTGTTTGCATATCTGATACTTGTGTTATTTTTAAATGCTTTCATAAAATATAATACTTACAAACATGCAGTACACACAGATTTTTCCAAAGGTGAATATATCTCTATGACATGAGTGCATCATCCTTTACCCAAGCTTCTGGTGTGTGTTTTTTTCAGGAGAAGGGCTGCATGTCAGTTACATTATTGGAGGCCTTCTCAGCATATTGATCATTCTGCTGCTAATTGGTGCTGTGATTGTTTACAGGTAATTTCCTCACCCTTTTTCTATCTCTCTGAAATTATGAATTCATCCATGGGTTGGAAAACTTCCAACAAAGCCCAGGTCTTCCTTGCTGTAGTTAAAAATGGCTTATTACAGCTAATTCCTGGCAATGAGTGTGGTGGTTTTAACTCCTAGAGATTAACTGGAGTTAAGAAGCAAAATTATAACCATAGATGATAAAGGCTAAGATGCTAATAATTCCAAGTTACAGTTCTGAATGCTGGAAAATGCTAGCTTTGATTACATGGTGGACTGAATAACAACAGAAGCTCAGGTTCATTTTCCTCTTGTAAAAAGTGTTGACTTATCTAATTCTGGTATAAGTTGCCTGGAAACCATGCTCAGATGTTACGCTAAGCCATGGTGGTTAAGCATTTTGAGCTAAATATTATGGATTTAGTGTGTTGTTTGAACCATGATTTAGTGTGTTGTGTGTACCATTCTTAACCATGGTGGTTAAATAACCACGGTTTAAATATGCTCACTAAACATTTGCTGCAAAAGGGTTAGCAGCCTAATCATGTTGTCTGAACAGGCCCATAGGAGTACAGTGAAATTTATGCATGGCTTAGTTTGGATCTTGCATTTTGGCTCTCTGAAGATTTTGCATGAAGATGATCTTGTTTGTCAGTGGAATTGCTCCTGTTTTTTCCCCACTCGCATAAATGAAAAGAGCTTTTTCCTCTTTGCACTGATATGCTAATGACTGCACAGGCAACTGAAGAGATGTTTCATATTTGATTATGTTTTGGATAGGGTGGAGTGTGATTTGGTAAGGGAATATATACAAATCATAATTTTCCTGGTAGTCTGGGATGAGGCTTTGGCTGTAGAACCTCCTAAATGTGACATTGAGGCTTTCCATCTCTTTGTTGACTGTTGTATTCCTGCAGGCACAAGAAATCCAAGTTCACAGATCCTACCCTGAGTAACCTTACATACAGTAATCCCTCTTATCGGACATCTACCCAAGAGGTGAAGATTGAAACTGTTCCCAAGCCAGCCATGTATAATCAGCTATGCTTTAAGAAGGAGGTAAGAAGAGTGCTTTCAGAACTTGAGATATCCATGTCAAGCTGTGCTAGGCCTAATTAATGTGCCTTTATTCCTAGGCAAATTACTTGCAGCTACTCTAAAAAAACAAAACCTTATCCTTCATCTTACACTATTACTGATATGCCTCATAAAGGTTAAGCAGAAATATTGTGTTCTGTTTTTATATTGGGACACAAATGCATAAGGCTCTAATTTCATCTGGTGTCCAGAGAAACTGAAGATGACAGCCTCCAATTCACACATCAGTGCACGGTGTGGCCATTGTAATTCAGTAAGCATGAGTGGCGTTATGGCAAAAGTATGTGACCATCAATGGGAAAAAGACCTAGCATTGCTGCATTTGGTAGAGGCCCCTATATTGGACTATAGGTGATGAAGGACAAGTGATTGGCCATGACAGCACTTAGTCTCTCCTCTGTCTTTCCTCCTCAGCATCTTTCTCACCCCTCTGATAGCCTTTCACCATTCCTCTTTTGACCTGCCCACAGCCTCACAATCAGGTATCAGTGTTTGTGCAACCTCCACCTCCCTTATTCCTGTAGTGCTGAATGGCCTGATGCTATCCTGTATTTGCCACTTGACTATCTGTCTGTATGTGTATATGTGTGTGTGGTGCCTTTGAAACCGTTCTGCTGCGTTTCTGTGTTAGGAAAGAAGAGAGTCTTTTTTAGTGGAGACTCTTTAATATTTGCCTTTGCCTTGGTTATATTCTTTTATGCTGTTTAGATTTTTCTTTAAATCTGCATAACCCATAATCATACATGTGCAGGATATAATCAGCCAAAGAGGCCCTTCTAGAAGTGGCGAAGCACAATTGTTGCTTACACAGAAGTCTTCATTGCCTTAAATAAAACACTCTCTGCTCTCCTCCCTGTCAAACTCATTTGCACCTCACTGTTTTTATGAGAGATTTCACTAAAACGTTGTTTTTATTTTGAAATCATTACTGGTGTAATTGATCTGTCTTAACCCTTCTTAACTTCAGTGTTTATGCCCAACCGATCCTTTTTACGTTGCATTAACCAGATTTGGCTTATGTGTCCCACCCAACTATTGATGATATTTTTCAACTGTTTCCACTACCTGGAGCAAATCTTAGAGGACAAGAGGGAGTTTATTCGTGCTTTTGCACTACTTCTTCTTCTTCTTCTTCTTCTTCTTCTTCTTCTTCTTCTTCTTCTTCTTCTTCTTCTTTGCATTTATATACTGCCTCATAGCCGAAGCTCTCTGGGCAGTTTACGAAGATTAAAAATATTGAACATTAAAAACCGATATACAAAATTTAAAAACCATAAAAACAGATTACAAATACAATATCCATTTAAAATAACTATTCTGGGTCAAAAAAATATCTGTACTGACATTTTGGAGCTGAAATGTAGACAATCTCCTAGTTTAATGCTTCTCAGTCTCTATTCTTTTTTTGCTTCTCATGAGTTTGGAGATATTTCTCCTCAATATACTCACCATCAGCATTATCCTCTTTTCCTGAATTCAGGGAATGTACAGTTTCCTGTGGAATTTCTAGTCACAGCTGGTTGGCTAGACAAAGCAGTGTGTACATTACATCTAGGTAGTATTTCATGCTTGCAGACGCTTATGAGTTTGATAAATTTGTGAAGACTGCCCCTACTATTCTGGTACTCAGTTTTAATTTGCTGGGGCAAAATATGTGCTTTCCGCCCCTTTTTCTGTGATCTTAGGATGTTTGCTCCCTTTTTTAGATTTGCCAGGGTCTGCCACAACTACAGACAGCATTTAATGTATGGTGTAAATTTAGATACCAATAACATTTCATTTTTGGTGGGTGGGTTTTTCTCATTCTTGGGATGTGAATTATATTGTAAGTGTCAGGAGGGTTTTCCCCCCTTAGCTCTAGTCGGTTTGGCTAGTCATCCCCCCACTCTCCCAATATTGCCATAGTGTGTGGCTGGGCTTGGTTATTTGGGCCAACTGGAACTATTTCCTCTCTGGGTACTTTCTGCTTTATCGCATACTCCAAGTCTGGATAATTTAGGTGAGACTTCTCCACCCTGGTGCCTTTCACATATGTTGGACTACAACTTCCAACATCCCCAGTCAGTATTGGCTATGCTGGCTAGGGGTGATTGAGTTGCAGTTCAACACATCCAGAGAGCTCCAGGTGGAGGAAGTCTGCCTTAGATGGAACTGCGTGGGTCCCGTCCCATGAGCAGGAAGCTGTAATTTATGGCCTTTTGTTCCCTTCCAGGTGTGTGATGTGGCTTTATTCACATGACAGAGCCAGACTTTTATGGGTTCTCTGTGCCTTCTTATTGTAGCTTCTGCTTTGCCCTTCAGCTTTACATGCCTCATGTTATTGTCTCTGCCCGTAGGCTGGCCCTGATCATAGCTACACCAAGGAAAAGATCAAGATCGTAGAAGGAATATGCCTCTTGTCTAGCGATGAGTCTGAATGGGATGACCTCAAACAGATACGGAGCTCTCGGGGATGTATTCTCCGCGACCACGTCTGCATGAAGACTGATACTGTCTCAATTCAAGCCAGTTCTGGCTCACTGGATGACACCGAAACTGAGCAACTGTTGCAGGAGGAGCAGTCAGAATGCAGCAGCATCAACGCAGCAGCTACTCCTGAGCGCCGTGGCTCCCTTCCAGACACAGGCTGGAAGCATCAACGCAAACCCTCAACAGAGAGTGAAGTCTAAAGCACACGCAAAGACACTGTCCCTCCTTCCCTGTCATCCGTCGCACTGATGAGATAGGATCCTGCCTGCTATTCAAGGAGGAACTTGGAGATTAGCCTCTGTGTCACATGGAGCCCAGAGACTGCCTTTGGTGAGGAGCCTGAGCTAGACTGTGCCTTATTGGCTGATGGGACACAACTCAGAGACCCTTTTGGCTCATTGTTAGTTTATGTTTATTTATATGTCCCCGCTTCCTAGAAGCTGTGGTGTTGAATTCAGCAGCAGCTTTTTCAGCTGAGTCTGATGCAGCTTTCATCCAATCTAGTGCACAAACTGGCTAAAGACTCTGCACCACCAGCGGCCAGAATTTCTGAACTACCCGCTCCTGATACCTGTTACCTTTTCTTCAGATGCTGTTGGCACTAACTGGATTTTGCACTGCACTCTTTCTACCTTAAGGTGAAAGGGTTGGAGCCAGTGAAGGTGCCTGAAGTGAGAAAGGTGATGTAAGAACAGGTCACTTTGCAGATACTTGTGCAAGGAGAGCAAAGGCAGCTGCAATCTCATTGCAGAGGGCACTAAAATATCACTGCCTTCTTTTCAAGCTGTGGATGTGAGGAATCCAAGGGGTAAAGCATGCAGTCTGTTGCTGGCAACAGACAATTGTTCCTGCTGTGTCCAGTTCATTGTGATAGAATGTGCACTCTCTTCCTAAAACTTTTTTTTTTTTTTGCAAATAGAACATACACATTGTTCCCTGGGGGGACTGATTTTTATTTTTACTGCACTTCCCATTCGTTTTGATTTGCAAGGAAAGTGTTGCGTGCGATGGTATTGTATCATAATTCTTTGTTAGTCAATTCAACAGGCCCATCCTCTGGAAATATGTGCTATTGGGGAAAAAATAGCCAGTGGAGTAAGTGGGTAATGATTTTTTTAAAAAAATTGGAGTAGAATTGGACAAGAGGTGTACTCAAACTTCAGTTCCAACGTGCTGCTGGATAAACTCAGTAGGAGATTTTTTTCAAAGCCTTTTTTTTTTTTTGGCCAGTGTTCCTCTTTGGAAGTTCTGGAAGGAAGGATTTGCTTGCACCTTCTTCTCATGTCTGCTGTATGGCTTGAGCAGTGAAAGTGTGGGGTCAAAAAGCGGGTGTGTGCAATTGAAAGATAATGAATGAGTATGGATAGGAGAAGGCAGACAGGTGACAGTAATAATTCAGGAGGCACGCTATGAATCATTTAATTATATAAAGTTCTTTCCATCCTCACTGCAACTAGGTCACTACTATTTCCATGGTGGGAAAAAGAGATCCAAGGCTGATAAACTGCCCTTTTAGAACATGTGATTTGCGGGTGATGGTTTGTGCAACAAGTAGTCAGTTGTTGCAGAGGGTCCAGACATCCTTTGGCAAGATGGCACTTACATTGCAGAGAAGCCCTATCCAAAACTATTAACCACAATATTTATTCTCTGGGAGAATGCGACACTATCTTCCACCCATCCTGCAAGTGCCTTTCTTGTGATTAGTGAGTGATGCACGGATTGTGGTTGCGTGAGTGTCTGTGATATCACTCTGATGAAGAGCACATGTTCTATACAAGTGCCCATACCATTTTGTCACCTGAAGCAGGGAAGGAACAAGTATTTAAAAACACAGCGATGGACTCTACTTATTCCCTTGTCCCTTTCAAAAGTGCTCCCTTTGGGTTACTTTTTAATGTTTCATTTTTCACTCTTTAAAAGTAATTTGGGGGTTGTTCCTCCATTTCCACCACTGGAACTTACATCCCCCGCCCCAGCTTGTGGCTTTTGTTCTGTCACCAGCTTGTATTGCTGTCAACAAGGCTACACATGCATCCTCTTTGCATCCCATTAGTGAAAGACTTTACATGCTGATCTATACCATAATGTGTGCACACAACAAATGTCTGTTTTCAGTCCCAGGTATTAAAGGGTCCATGCACTAGTGAGCTCAGAAAGGTCATGGCAGTTATACAGTTTCAACTATGTTGGTTGCTGCTGGTGTTTGTGTGTGTGTTTGTGTGTGAGTGAATCATTTCTAAATAGCACATTCCTGTCATAGAAACCTGTTTCTTCTAGCTTATCCACAATCCACATCAGACTTGCCATGCTTCTGCTGGTTTTCTGTATCATCAACATCCTTGACTCAACTTCTCTGCTGTTTCTGCTACATTTATTTACATTTGCTGGTGATTTTTTTTTTAAACCCTGAACATGTATGTACATGCTCAACATTACCAAAAAAAACCCCCAGGGAAAATAGGAATGTTTTTGGAGCAGCAGACATACAGGTAGCCTTAAAGCAGTCAGTCTTGGAGCACTGTTGGCTTGCCTGACAGTTTAATTAACCCTAACCTTTCTCATCATGTAGCTGTAAGGGAAACACTCTTGCTTTCTTATCTTGAGGAAGTTATACATTAAAATCTCTATTTATGATCTGTGTTTAAAATGCAGAAAATTATATTTCTGCAGAATCACTTAGGAAAATCAATCTGTGCTTAAAAGTTTCAGTACTTTGGGTAAGACTTTCTAACATGTCTGTATTCTTTCATCAAAGGCAAGTATTCCTGACTGTTCAGTGTCAGAGCTGTGCATTTTCCCATATCGGGCTCTTAGCTACTATTACTGTTCTGCCATTTCCTACCTACGTTGTGTGTTTTCCTACCTACGTTGTGGGCAAAGTCTTGATCACTTTCATGACAGAGATACATATACTGAACCACACTGGCTTGTTTTCATGAATCTATAACTGACTAGACACTCCCATCCTGGTGTCTAATGGTAGACATATTCTCTACATTCTCTTCTTAATTCATAAGAACCCTGTGAGGTAAGTTAGGCTGAAAGATGGTATCTGGCCCAAAGTCACTCAGTGAATGATTGAATGAAAATTTAACTCAGGTTTCCTGGTCCAAGGCTAACATTCTATTCATTACACTCCACTACTTCAATCTGGATTTGGGGCAACCATCATGTGGCCCCTTTCTACGTAGGAGTTGGAACTTAATAACTAGATCGGCCTTACTAGTAGAGTCCCCTCCCCAAAGCAATTTGTTTTGGTAACTCTCTGGGCCTCAGAATGAGTTCATATTGTTTCCCAAACATTTTCCAGTGAGCTTTTATTTTCCTCCTCTCCTGCAATTTACAGCCCCATCATGACTTGTACTATACTTTGACTTGAGTTAATGAGACTGTTCAGGCACTGCTATGTGTAAACCCTACACAAGAGGAGGATGAGTGGAGTTGAGCTCACTAGCTCATCCATGAAGAAATCAACCTGATTTCTTCTGCCCATTTTTGGAAAATCTCATACATTCTCCATCTGATAACAAAAAAGCTGCAGTAGTGGTTAAACGGTGACCCATGGAATGGCAATATGAACAAGGGCAAAGTCTAGTATTCTTCTAGGAAAAAAGCAGGGTAGACAAATTATGCTAGATATATATTGGTGCCTTTTCAGTTATAGGGGGATTATAGATTAAATTGCCGAACGCTGGCTGATTTGCGTTCCTATGAAATTTGGTTAGGATTGGGACATGGAGCTGTCTTTGTGTTATTACTAAGCTTTTTTCTTCGGGAGGAAAAATAATAGATTTTAATTTGATTATATTTATTTTAGGAGGGTCCAACCTTTTGTGGTTTGTCTGCTGAAAGTTCCTCAGATTAAGGGATGAGAAAACCAAGTCTCAGCAAGGCATATGGGCATAGGGTAGCTCTATTGCTGAAAACATGGATAAAAACTAAGGCATTTGGGAAAGAGTTTAGGAAAGATGAAGGCATGCTTCTGACATCAATAAGGGCAATGAGGCTAGGGTGCAGTATTGAGTGCAGGCAGCTGCATTTAGAAGAAAATTCTTATTAAAAATAGAGGCTGGGAAATAAAGTAACTTCAGAAGTGGATTAACAGAAATAGCTTCTTCATCAGAAGCCTGTGGCTTTCAACCCAGTCGCTTTTACTAACCCTCACTTGAAAGCACTATCCTTGTCTTGGTAAGGAGGCTTTCCATTGCACATACCAGTTTTGAGACTATGCATTGACCTGCTTTTTCAAAACCTGACTCCTCCATTCTACCACCACCCCAACAATAGTTCTAATGGCTGCAGGGGAGTGGAAGAACTGCACCTCCGGCTTTAGTCCCACATGTGAAGTAAGTAAGGATGAGATTCCCTACTCTTGGGTGTACAAGCAAGCTTTGGCCAATGCTGCTGGTTATGGGACTCTTCACTTGCATGCTGAAGAAGCAAAGTCTCATTGCACTGGGACTTTATAGAATGGGGAAGGCCAGAAGTGGGGACAATCTCTTGAGCACTGATTTACTATGTAAAAAGCAAAATTTTCTCTCCTGTCTGTCCTGAGCTAATGGCAGCAATTTCCCTGCATTCCTGTGTAATGGTTTTAACGTTACTCACTGGATAGATCTGATTTATTTTCTGGAGTTATTTAACCACTATGTTCAGTATTTTAGGGAATAATTTAATATAAAATTTAGCTTTTCTTAATCACTCTGCTGGCCTTTTGAGTTGTGAATCATAAATGTTTCTGAAGCCTGGGCCCCGAACAAACAGACGCCATAAAACCTCATCTCCTTTGAAGAGACAACTGAGTTTGGAGCAGTGTGAAAGCATGGGAACAGTAATTCACTGCTGGGAACTATTACACATTCATGGTCTATATCAGAAGTTTCTGAAGCTCAAATCAGTGGGGCTGTGGCTTTCTTAGAAATTAACTTGACACTGCAAATGGTCTGATCTAAGACAATGTGAAGCTCAGAGATTTTTGCATTTCCCATGCTGGTAATTTAAATGTTGAAAAATGCATTACTTGTTAAAATGTGAATTCTTCAGCATCCTGTTCCATATTAGCAGCCCTGTAAGTTATCACTGTTTTCCCTTTTAGTTCAGAGTGTGTTCCCATTCTCAATACACCAGCTCCCAAAATCACAAGTAATTCATCAGGCCAAATAGAAAGTTTCCAGTGCTTTACTATGTGTCTAAATGAGAAGATCAGAATAATTCAAAACATTAAATACAAATAAAATGAGATGTTACAGAATAATGGCAATGATAACTTATGAATGAAATAAATATAAAATTTGTCTGATTTAAAAATAACACCAGCATTTCTAGCTAGATTAGAAATTAATGTACAATCCTATCAACTTTGCCAAGGTTGTCCAGTGCTACCCAATGCACAGCTGGTATTGCTGGTGTTCTTGAGAAGTCACCTTTGGTTCAGGAGTTTTTGACAATTTAACATTCAAACTTTAAATATGGAGTTCATCTCATTTTGAATATCAGGCTGGCCCAGTCTGGTTTAGCAGATTTAATGACAGCTATGTTATACATTTTGTGTCCATCGCACAGAATGAGAGAATGTACACAAGTACTTTGATTCTGGTGTACTTATAAATAAGTGATAAAGACAGTTTAGTAGCACTGAGGCATATGTTACTCCTACGAGTCTTGAGGCATAACAGTCCTTAAAGGAAAGTAAAACTATAACTCAATCAACAAGAGAAGCTTTCTTCAGTATCTATCCAAATGGGCTAAAATTTAGCCTTTCCCAATCTAGCATCCACTAGCTATGTTGGAGTGCGACTCCCATAATTCCGAGCAAGCTGGGAATTCCATCACAGTTGTATTCCAACACAGCTGGAGAAGTCCCCACACTCTGTAATTTCGGACTTGAAGGAGGCATTCAGGAGGGACCCTGCTCTTTCACAAGGAAAGAATTCCTGAACAGGCAACTCTGCTTCTGGTTAGCCTTCATTGCTCCTTTGGTTGTGCAGGTAGGCTGCTGTTTCTTATGGTAGTGCACTCTGGCTTTTCCCACCTTCTGCTGGCAAAGAGCCAGTTTATCTGCCGGAAGCACCATTCTGCTGCCCGCCCGCCCGCCCACATCTCCTGCTGCCAGGAACTGCAGATGCTTTTCATCAAGCCCAGCTGTGCAGAGTCTGACTTCTGCGGGGCTGAACGCAGCTTGGCTCAACTCCGAAGCCAGCTACTCTAAAAGTAGAGTCACAAACGGCAGCAAGAAAGAGGCAACTCTACTTTTGGTGCTACAAACTGCAGTTGCATCCCTTACCATTGACACCATTTGCCCCAAAACAGAAATGAAGTCCTCCTCCCCATCTGCTGATGGTCTGGTTTGTCCTGGCATAGTTTGTCTATTATGTCTTACACCCAGGATTTCCTAAGTTAGATATAGAATCCGTTTTGCCCCAAGTTCTAGTGAGATATGAGTAAACCAGCTGTGGACCTTAGGTTTGGTGACATCCCAAACTGCTTTGCTTCTCTGGATATGTTTCATTTTCTGAAGGTTGTCTAAAATAATATTTTCAACACCTGACAGATCACCCTACATTATTCCTCCATTTTAGATTTATATCTTTCCTCATAGCAAGGAAACATACAAAATGGCATTATAGCTAACTTCAAAAATACCTCAAATATGTGTCCCAGGCACCATAAACAAGTGGTTATCTCCATGAAAGAAAGACATTATAGACAACTAGTAATAATAACAGATTTGTATAGATAATATGTAACAGAGCAACACTAATCCCCTCGGCTGTCTGTCTGAGGTGGGGTAGAGTGGAGCTCTGTAGGAGGGATGTCTGCTCCAAAGGGCCCCCTTACATCTGCGGAAAGCTCCATGGGCTCAGATCTATGGCTGGCAGCAAGCAGCAGTAGGACCCAAAATGAATCCACTGGATCCAAAGCTCCTCTGTTCCCCTGGCCTACACTAGCCTCAGGAGACCAACTGGAGGGGATTTTTTTAAAAAGGTAAGTCCACCCCCACTCCACTGCCTGCCCTGACATAACAAGGCCTTAGAAGTGATGGAGGATTATGCCACTTCACTCTCCCACCTGCTTAGACTTGCTCTGTATGATATCAGAGATCCAGAACATAAGAATACTGGCACTAATCTCTACCTATAAAGCAGAAAGTATGTGTGTGTCACGTATGTCTGGAAATGTTTACCCACTTCCAGATGAGTTAGAAACTTGACACACTGATAGGTCTGGCTGTACAATGTACCAGAAAAATCTAAAAACACGAATGTAGGGGTTTAAGTATTTTTAAAATAATTTAATAAAAACCTAGGGTTATGCCTACAACTCCCAGCATGCCTTGGGCAGGAGGCTAGACTTACTGGCCTTTGGTGGCCATTGTGAGTGCACAGGTTGGTGGCTGCTGTGTGTCTTTTACAACCCCAACTCCTAAGGTTGGTCTTGAGCAGTCAACCCAATTCCACATAAAAGGAAACAACCCACATATATGGGCTGCATTCATTTGTGGTAGTGCCTCACACCCTCTGTGTGGTTTTAAAATGTAACTAGATACAAAATCATGACTTTGAGGGTCCAAACATGCTCAAAGGCACTCCCGTCCTGATATCGCTGTTTTCTCAGAATCTGGGGGAAGCAAGTGTGTAGCCTTTGCCCTTAAGAGGGTGGGAGGAAGGGGAGGCACTCTGTGCGTGCCCAGAAACACACCTGACAAAGGGGAGGAAGTGCCTGGCCCAGACCTGGGCCTTCAGTACAGGTTCCTGATGTAGCACTTGGTGGGTGAGAAGCACAGGCCAAGGCAGTCCCAGCAGGATTGGCCAGAGCTGGGTGCGTCCACTGATAGCCGCTTACCTCCCCTCCTTGGAGATGCTACTCCTTCATGGTCTATCGAGGAGAAGCATCGGCAACAATAGGATGTCTCCAAGGATGCGGGCAGCCAAAGGCATGCTGGGAGGTGTAGTACTGGCATGTAAAGTGGCTGATTTAAAATAAAGTATGGGTGAGCAAACACTGACCTCTCACTAACTGTCTTTGTTCTGCTACCTGACTTTCTCCAACTGTCACTCTGTCCACCATTCCATTCTAGCCTCAGCTATAACAATCAATCCTCCATTCACTCTTCTGTCTCAATGGTATAGTCAGGCTGTTACATAAAAATCATAAACTTCATTCAGAAATCAACACGCAGGGTGCCACAACTAAGATGGCCTGCTCTCCAGTTGTCTTCCACCACATCTCAGAAGGTGTTCAAAGATTAACATGTTATTCAGGGACCTAGGCTTATGCCTACAGCTCCCAGCATGCTTTGGGCAGGAGGGAAGACTTATCAGGCTTTGGCAGCCATTATTTGGTAGTGGCTCGCCATCCTGGGCCTGAAGGGAGAGTGCCTGAGGCCAGCTGCCTCAGTTGCTAGGCCCCATTGGGAGTAGGCCCATTGCCAACGGCTACCAAGCAAATCATCAGTCAGCCAGCCAGCCAGCCAGCTCCCTCATGGCCTACCTATGACCACCAATTGCACAATGTAGTTTGGACTGGCTCAGCCAGACTTCACTTCCCATGAGCTTCAGCAGCAGGATTCCCATTGGGCAAGTCGGGCACCACAGCAAAAAGTTACCTCACAGGCCTGGGACTGGCCTACCTTGAAGGGTTGTCATGAGGGTGAGAGAGGAAAAAAAGAAATGAATTTAATTTGTTTAAAGGTTAACTCAGGCCTAGCACCGGCCTGCTACTTTAAGATGATTATCTCGTAGACATATATTTTAGGGGGTCTAAGCAACACTGGGTGGAAACTTGAAATCTGGCATGCTGCTAGGTCTGGCTGCACAATGTACCAGAAAAATCTAAAAACATTAAACTTTATGTCAGATAAAAGGGCCAAGTCACTAGTGGCCTTCACCATACTGGCTCTCTGCCAAAACCTGTTAAATGTAGATATTATATAGTCAACTATGCCAATAAAGTATTCTCTGTTCTGGCTGCTTTCCTCTTTTCATAAAAACTTCAGAGCACATGCATACAACAGTTCCTCACGTCCACTGAGATCTGCTTCCCTACTATATGTTATTCAGATATCTGGGTAATGTCGGGTCTATTTTGAAAATATATTTTTAGGTTTGGATTTTTTTTAGCTGGTAGAAAGGGTGTTGTGTGTCCTGATTGTTTTTGAAGTTTAGACGGCTGTTCCAGCCAAGGCATGATCAGAGGTGTAGGCATTTCAGGTAAAACAAAAAAATGTGGTTTATCACAAAGCTCTAATTTACAGTTCTTATTAACACAATTTTCCATTTATTCTAACAAAACAATTTACGAACTCAACCAAACTAAAAACAAACAACCTAAAGATGAATAAGTTGCCCTATCAGCCAGCCCTCAGCCCTCCGGGTGCTGCTTTTAAATGCCAGATCGGTGCATAAGATCTCCCTCATCCACGACTTAATTGTGGATGAGGCAGCCGATTTGGCATGTATAACTGAGATCTGGATGGGTGAGCAGGGAGGAGTCAGTCTCTCCCAGCTGTGCCCACCAGGGTACTTGGTTCAGCATCAGGGTAGACCTGAGGGCCCGGGAGGGGGGTTGCTGTAGTCTATAGGAACTCCATCCCCCTCTGCAGGCTCCCTGTCCATATGACTACTGGTCTAGAGTGTTTGCACCTTGTGTTGGGCCAATGGGACAGATTAGGGATTCTGCTGGTGTACCGCCCACCCCGCTGCTCAACGAACTCCTTAGCTGAGCTGACAGAGGTGGTCTCGGGTGTACTGTTGAGGTCCCCCAGACTCCTGGTTCTAGGGGATGTCAACATTCACACCGAGGGCACTTTATCTGGGGCAGCTCATGATTTCATGGTCTCCATGACAACCATGGGACTGTCCCAACATGCCATCAGCCCAACGCACGTAGCAGGGCATACTCTAGACCTGTTTTTTTCAACTGGACATGGAGATGGTGATCTGAAAGTGGGGGATTTTACATCAACCCCTCTGTCATGGTCAGATCACCACCTGCTGAGGTTCAGACTTACAGCGGCTTTTCCCCTCTGCAAGGGTGGGGGACCCATTAAGATAGTCCGCCCCTGGAGGCTAATGGATCCAGATGGTTTCCAGAGAGCTCTGGGGAGTTTTCTGGCTGATAGGGCTGGCTCTCCTGTCAAAACCCTGGTTGATCTGTGGAATGCAGAAATTACCCGGGTGGTTGACACGATTGCTCCTGAGTGCCCTTTCCTGTGTAGAGCTCGTACGGCTCCGTAGTATATCCCGGAGCTGAGAGTGATGAAACAAAACAGGAGACGGCTTGAGGGCAGATGGAGACAAACTCCTGATGGATGCAATCAAATAAGTGCTTATGGTAAGCTGTAGTCAGGGGCAGTGAAGGCAGCAAAAAAACAATACTTTGCTGCCACTATTCAATCATCAACCTGCCGCCCAGTGGAGCTTTTCAGAGTTGTCTGGAGGCTTTTACATGCCAGCCCCAAGGACATGGTAGAACCATCTGATGCCCGCTGTAATACATTTGCTGGGCACTTCCAGAATAAAATCTTTGGCATCCGTCAGGACTTAGACTCCAGTGTTATAGCAGGCGAATCAAATGAGGTATCCAGAGCACAGGCTTGTCCTGTTTTCTTGAATGAGTTTCAGTTGGTACAGCTCAAGGATGTTGACAAGGTCCTTGGACAGGTTCGTGCAACCACTTCCATATTGGATCCTTGCCCCTCTTGGCTAATAAAAGCTAGCAGGGATGGAACAACTAGCTGGGCCAGGGAAGTGATTAATGCCTCTTTGCAAGAGGGAGTGGTCCCAGGCCTCCTGAAAGAGGCGGCAGTGAGACCACTCCTAAAGAAATCTTCCTTGGACCCTGAAAATCTTAATAACTACAGGCCAGTAGCAAATGTTCCATTCCTGGGCAAGGTCCTGGAGTGGGTGGTTGCGAGCCAGCTCCAGGCACTCTTGGATGAGACTGATTATCTGGATCCATTTCAGTCGGGTTTCAGGCTTGGTTTTGGTACGTCAGGAGAAAGACAGGGGGAGTGTGACTCTGTTGATTCTCCTTGATCTCTCAGCGGCTTTCGATACCATCGACCATGGTATCCTTCTGACACGACTGGCTGAGTTGGGAGTGGGAGGCAGTGGTTCCACTCCTACTTGGCGGGTCAGCTCCAGAAGGTGGTGCTTGGGGAACATTGCTCGGCCCCGTGGATTCTCCAGTATGGGGTTCCGCAGGGGTCAGTCTTGTCCCCCATGCTGTTCAACATCTACATGAAACTGTTGAGTGCAGTCATCCGGAATTTTGGAGTGCGTTGTCATCAGTACGCTGCAGCTCTATTTCTCCTTTTCATCTTCATCAGGTGAGGCTGTGGATATGCTGAACCAGTGCCTGGCTGCGACAATGGACTGGATGAGGGCTAATAAACTGAAACTCAATCCAGACAAGACTGAGACGGTGTTAGTGGGTGGTTCTGCTGACCGGATGGAGGGTCTTCAACCTGTTCTGGATGGGGTTGTACTCCCCTTGAAGGAGCGGGTTCATAACTTGGGAGTTCTCCTAGAACCATCTCTGTCACTTGAGGCTCAGGTGGCCTCGGTGGCACAGAGTGCCTTCTACCAACTTTGCTTGGTGGCCCAGCTATGTCCCTATCTGGACAGGGATAACCTGGCTTCAGTTGTCCATGCTCTGGTAACCTCCAAGTTAGATTACTGCAATGCACTCTACGTGGGGGCTGCCTTTGAAGGCGGTTCGGAAGCTGCAGCTTGTGCAAAACGCAGAGGCCAGATTGATAACTGGAATCAGAAGGTTCGAGCACATAAGACCTACTCTAGCCCGCTTGCATTGGCTGCCTGTATGTTTCCAAGCCCAATTCAAGGTGCTGGTTTTAACCTATAAAGCCTTACACGGCTTGGGACCACAATACCTGACGGAACGTCTTTCCCGACATGAACCTACCCGAACACTACGTTCAACATCTAAGGCCCTCCTCCGAGTGCCTACTCCTAGGGAAGCTTGGAGGTCGGCAACAAGGGAGAGGGCCTTCTCTGTGGTAGCCCCCCAATTGTGGAACGATCTCCCTGACGAGGCCCGCCTGGTGCCAACATTGTTATCTTTTCGGCGCCAAGTCAAGACTTTCCTCTTCTCTCAGGCATTTGGCAATAACTGAGGAGCCTGGGTTTTTGTTTTTGTAGCTTTTTGGGTTATTGTAGTGGTTTTTAAATGTATGTATGTATTGTGTGTATGTTGTATGTTTTTGCTGTTTTAATTTTTGTATATTGTTTTTAATTGTTTTAATCCTATGTAAACCGCCCAGAGAGCTTTGGCTATGGGGCGGTATACAAATGTAATAAATGAATAAATAAAAATAAATAAACATTATTCACAGACCCGAGCAGCGCTGGGCATATGAGCTAGTATTACTATAAACATGGACTGTGTTCAGCAGATCCCACAATGTAAATAAACTCTGGCTCTAAAAGTCCACAGAAATCCCTTCATTGGCCCTGTAAATAGTATATGGTTACTACCACATTCCACTATTCACAAAGGACAAGCTACAGGGTAAAGGGCATTCATAGTACAATGTCTGAAAATGGTGTTTGCCTTCTTTCTGGAGTTCCTTATGGACAGGCATAGAAGACTTAATTATTAATTGAAATTATTTAATTTGCCTTGCCATCTTATTATTAACTCTTATATAGCTGCAAAAAGAGTGCTTGTATCATTGGCTTTTTACTGATTGTGATTAATACATTTAGTTATTGGGAATGAGGCGAGAGGAATGTATTTCTCATTCCTGAGTATGCTTCATTTACTACTCATATGCCACAAGATGATATTATGACTTTTTAATTGCTCAAAGAAAAGAGCTCTGTTCAATCCTAATTAGCTTACATATAAATCCAGAAATATTAATTATGTACCTTTTCCAAAAACACCCTTGATTTTAAAATACACTCTTGATTTTAAAATCCCAGATTTAAGCATGTGTAATTATGCTGTAGAAGCAGAACTTACCACTTCCTCCTCTGAACAGCAGCCCCTCCAGCCCCCTTAAAGTGCAGAGGGTTGGGGGAGCCTGCTGAATGGGGTGAGCTGTGATATGTTGGGGGGGGGTCCCTGAAAATTAGGCAGAGGTACCTCCCATGAGCAGAACTCTTCTATCAGTAAAAGACAAATCCAGGATCCAACCCTTTATAAGCACATGTAGCTTTCCCCTCTGCTACTTAGGAATGCAAATATCTTCATGAGTTACAGAAATTAAAAATAAAATTCCTCACAGAAAAAGGGGAAAATAGAGTGGATAAAATTGGATGATTTAAAAATCATATATATATATATATATATATAAGGAAACCTGGGTTGCTTTTATACCCAAGGCATGTATTACCAAAGATTCTGGATTATACTTCTAGGTTATAAAAGCAGACAAAGAGAGCCAGTATGGTGAAGTGGCCAGAGTGTTGGACTGGGATTCGGGAGATCTAGATTCTAGTCCCCCCTTGGCGATGAAACTCACTGGATTACTTTGGATCAGTCACTGATTCTCAGCCTAACCCACTTCACTGGGTTGTTGTGAGGATAATATGGAGAGGAGGAAGACTGTGTGAGCTGCCTTGGGTTCTTTGTGAGAGGAAAAAAGGCGAGACAGAAATGCAATAATAATAAAAGGTCACAATTATTCCATTAGTCACATCAGTCACCGACATTAAATTTTTTAAAAAAACCTATACAGAAAACCTTCAGAAACCGGGTCTATCAAAATACATCCACACCAACATCCAGAAAGCAGTCATTCTTAAAACATGTTCAATAGTCAAGAAATTCCTGAATCGGTAAAAGACAGCATGACTTGGCAAAGTCTATCATGTCCATCTGGAAAAACCTCCAGGAGTGAAAAAAAAATGGATAATAGTAATAATCACAACAATATCTACTTGGAAATCATTATGTTTTAATTGTTGTAACAATCAGAATGCATGTCTGGTCAGCAAATAATATCCATTTCAAAATGGGAAACTTGGTTTAAATCATTGCTTGTCTCCTAACCAGCAGGAAAGTGCTGCTTCAAGCACAACATGAATGAACAAACAATATAAGTAAATGTATGTCTACCTATAAACAACAGATGCAATTCACATTTCACTACAGCCATTATTTTGTGTAAGTGGTTCACTAGTGTAAAATAAGGCAACAATAGAGTGCTTCTCATTTCCAAAAAGTAGGATTCAGCTGTGGGGTTGGCAATGGTCCATTCTGTTTCTTCTAAAAAGGCTCATTGTGCTTGTATATTGCTATACCATCCACAATCTGGCTAGAGAAAGTAGCTCTATTCATAACGCTTTAAGCAATTTTTCCATAGCTGACAAAGCTGTACCTACCACTAATCAGGAAAGCAAAATGTACTGTCTTTTACAAAATCAAGATGGCAATTCCCAAGCCACTTTATTTGAAGTAAAATGATTTGAGGATTGTTGCCAAATAGTCTTGAAGACTGTATTTTCGCCTTCAGATGTCACCTTTAACATAGGCTGGAGTTGAATGTATAAAGCCTACAGAGACTGACTTGGAAGTAGAACAATGCGCATCTGTGCCGCCCTGAAAAAAAGGTTCAGTTTAAAGCAGGTGAAGAGTCCATCATTATCATTTACTCTAGTGGCCCCCAAATCTTGGGCTCCCATATTTCTTGGACTACAACTTCCATCATCCCTGACAAGTGGTCACACTGACTGGAGATGATTATAATGCAGAGTGGAAACCCATGTTTGGAGAAAGCTTTACAGCTTCATTATGTAATATGAATCTTACAAGGCTACAATTAAATGTCACCTTTGCCAGCATGCAACTTAAAAAAAAAATGCAACCTCCCTAAAGCTTTTGACTTGGAATTTGCAAACCCTGATCATCTTTATGTTAAGTTACAAGTCTCACTGTGTTCAATGGGGTTTACTTCCAATTACTGTATAGGACTGCAACCTTAATATGACCCAGATGATAAATATAATTAGGCAAGCTGGCCATTACATGACTCTAAAAAGGCTGTATTGCTTTCCTCTCAACATTGCTACATTAGTTTTGGTATATATTGGTACACCTACAAATTTCAAAATGCAAAGCATGTGCCTGTTATAACATATTGCCTGAAGAAGAGATCTGGGGATCTGGAAAGATTGAACTCTGTGTGTGTGTGTGCGTGTGTGTGATCTTTTGGTTGGCCTAATAAAGGCATTACAGCAATATGAATATGTGAAATTAGGATTTTTTTTAACGGATGTTCATCACTTTACACATGATTAGATTGAACGGCATTTGCCATTTCCCCATCTGGAGAGATATTTTTAGAGCTCTTCACTCTTTGTTTTAACAACCTTAAATAAGTTGGTGTCATCAGCAAACCTGGCCAGCTCATGGCTCATCCCCAACTCCAGGTAATTTCTAAACAAATGAAAAAGCACTAGTCCCAGTATAGATGTTTAGGGGACCCCACTATTTACATCGCTCCATTTTACTGCTCCATCGAAGGATGATGATGATGATTATTATTTATTGCACTTATATACTGCCTCATATCTGAAGCTCTCGGGGCGGTTTACAAAAATTAAAAACATTGAACATTAAAAAACCAATATACAAAATTTTAAACCATAAAGAGCATAAAAACACGTTATAAATACAATATCCATTTAAAAGAACTATTCTGGGTCAAACAACAACAGCAACAACAAAACCCTCAACATAGGGGCTGCATTCGGACAACACATTAGTCAATGGTGGGTTGAGTAGCCAACTCACAGTTGGTTATTTTTTTTGTGGGTATGTTGAGTGAACTAATAGTCAATCCAGCATTTGACTGATACAGCCCCCGCCCCACTCCCCACCCTCCTCCCAGTTCTATCCCAGCAGCCTCTGCAAGTTGCACCAGTTGTACCAGAGTGGCAGCCGCCGCATTTGGTCTAGGGTGACCAGATAAAATCCAGGTCAGGGCTCATGTAACTTTAACAGTTGTAGAGAAAAGGGAATGTCAGCCAGTGTCATTTGTATGCAATTAGTTCCTGGTGAAATTCCCTCTTCATCACAACTGTTAAAGTTGCAGGGGCCCTGCCTTCTTTTGTATATGATCACTCTAGTATAGTGCTTGCACCTTTAACTGTTGTGATGAAGAGGGAATATCACCAGGAACTAATTGCATACAAATGACACTGGCTGAAATTCCCTTTTCTCTACAACTATTAAAGTTACATGAGCCCTGACCTGGATTTTATCTGGTCAGCCTACTTTGGTCACTCTTGCCGCCTGCCTCTATGGGCTTGTGTTTTAACCCACTCACCGCACGCCATTAACACACTCACCCCTCCACACAACACTTTAAACAACTGACTTCGAGCTAAACAACTTGCAAGCCAGTTGTTTCTCACAGTTGCTCATTTGGGCAGAATAGCATACCGTCAGTAGTTTGTGAGCATTATGTTACCCTCCACACAACAAAATAAGCAACACAACTGACAATTGTTTCCCCCCCTCAGTTGCTTAATGTGTTGTCCGAATGCAGCCTATTAGTCCACTCAATGCCAGCCCCAACCACCCACAGTTGTGTAGGAATATGTTGTGTGGGGAGTACCCACAAAATAACCAACTGTGAGTTGGCTACTCAACCCACAATTGACTAAAGTATTGTCCGAAGCCAGCCAATGTCTCCCCTTATCCCGTGACTGCCTAAGAGATTCCACTCTGATCGTCATCAGTGTAATGGGAGAAGTAAAAGGCAGGGCCAAGCCTGCTTCTCTTCTTCCCTCCCTCTGTAAAACTAGGTGGCCTTTAGCATAGCCTCCATTTGCTGCTATTGGGCCAAGGCAGCCTGGATTTTCTGCATCCTACCCTGGGGGAACCACCGTCCTAGCAATATTCCAGATTCTCATTTTAATTCTAATTTGGAAACCCACTGGGTGACTTTGGGTCAGTCATAGACTCTTAGCCCAACCTTCCTCACAGGGTTGTTGTTGTGGAATAAAATGGAGAAGAGGATTATGTATGCCACTTTGGGTTCCTTGGAGGGAAAAAAGCAGGATATAAATGCAATAATAAATAAATAAAATAAAAAAAGCCTCACCTAATCTTGTTGAAGACACCGTTGACCGGCATGGAAACAGTTAACGCGGAAACATGAAAATCCAGCCTCTTGTCTCTTGATTGGCTGCTTCAGGCCAAGGAATGTCCTTCTATTGGTTACTTGAATCGTCACTCTAAGCTCTGCAGACTGAGTTCAAAGCGGCAGAAAAGATTGGACTTGAAAGGCAGGGCAAGAGAGAATGATGGCTAGTCTCTAAGGAGGTGAGGAACAATAAGAGGCTTAATTTAAGATTGGGCTGTTTTATGGAATCATCTCTTCCGTTGACCCTCCCAATGTCCTTTCCTTTTTCTGTCCACCCATAATTTGGCGTGACAGGAGGGGAACTCTCCCATACTCTACTGTAGTTCACTTTCTTCCTTTATTTATTCCTCTGCTTGAAACAACTTGGGTTTTGCAGAGGGAAGGAAAGACAGCTGGGCTGGGCTGAGCCCCATGAGAGTCAGGACCAATGAGAGTTTGTTTACCAACTTGAACTTTGGATCTAGAGAAAGTTATGAACTAAAATTAATAAGGAAAATAAATTGAGGCAGCAATCCTATGCACATTTACGTGGGAAAGAATAGAAAGGGCAATAGACAAGGGCACTCAAAATTATAAATGGGCTGGACCAGTTCCACTTTGAGGAAAGCTTACAATATCTGGGATTATTTATCTTAGAAAAAAGGCAAGTAAGGGGAGAAAGGTGTACAGAATTATTCATGGTTTGGAGATAGTGGATAGGGAAACTTTTCCCTCCCTCTCTCAATACTAGAACTCCTGGGTGGAGAACATAAGTGGGAGGATGCTGTTGCACACACGTACTACTTGTGAGTTTCCCACAGGCAGATGGTTGGCTAATATGTAAACCGCTTGCTGACCTATATAGGCTCTTATGTTCTTTATGTTGGGAAGTAAGCCCCATTAAACAAAGTGAAATTTTCTGAATAAACATGGGTAGAGTGGGCTCATGCAGCCAATGTATCCCAATACTAAGATTACATTTTTCAGAAATATTCTTTTGGGGATAATTAATTTGGGAATAAATAGCATAACCAGGTTATATTTTGTTCTAAAAATAACTAATGCGAATTAGAAATGCCTTGTAGGTTTTAGAACAGGGCAGGGGGAAATCCCATTTATAAAACATGGTTTTCTGTCGCCTAGAATGTCACACCACTTTCCTCCCAGGAATGTTTAAGTGTATTCAGAAACTTAAGATACATGATGTATCAGTTAACACAATTTAATCACCTTTTTTCACACAAGGTGGTAAAAAATTGAATTGTTTTCCTAATCCTGTATTGTCTGTCTAATTTGCTAGGAGTATTTTCATGGTCATTAAACAAGATGTGAGGCATCCTTCCACTATTTAAATATTTGGAGACATGAAATAAATCTATCCTCCACCACTTGAACAATATCTATTAAATAGGCTTTAGGGCACAATCTTATGCATGCTTAACAGAAACCCTATACATGTTTAGGTTGGCTGGGGAATGCTGGGAAATGTAGGACTTTTTTCTGTCTATTCATGCATAAAATTGCTAACTTAGTACCTATGTTCTCACCAAGTGTTCCCCCCCCCCCCCCCGATTTGGATGCAGTGTATATTGGCTTATGTTGATGGAATGTTTATGGTTTGAATTTTGATGACCCCCCCACCCCATAGTTAACCTGACCATGCCCGTGAGCTTAGCACTGTCGAGCAGCAGACTCTATTCCTACACCCGTCTGGTACACCGAACGTTTCTTTTTTAATCTATACAATGTTGAAGGTTATATGTTTTAAATGGTAAAAAAATAAATTATAAAGGAGTACCCTGCCCGTATCACTGGAGTAACAATGAAGCACCACCCAACTCCCGACGTTTGTGTCTTTATTAACAGACAGAAAAGTGAGAAGTAAGGTTTTTTTTTCTATTATGCTATCTCCATGTCAGAAAACACTACACTACTGGGATTTGTGCCTGCCTGTGACGTGGCAGTTACAAACCTACAGGAGAAGAGTCTCTTCGGAGCTCTCATTAAACACTGCCGGGCTACGCCTTGCCTCCCTCCTTAGCCCCTTCCGCTTTTTCCGCTAGACTCTGAAATAGAAAGCGGTTGGGCATGAAAACTTCCGGGAAGTATTAAAGAGGCTGTCTCTGAGGCCTGAAGCACCTGCTCAAAGCGGCCGAGGTTGCTGAGGAAACAAACGGATGAGAGACAGCAGCCCGCTTGAGCGGGCAGGCGGGCACTGAAAACCGCTCCCATAGGAACGTACCCGCAGCTGCCAGTTCAAATTGCCCAATAAAGTTCTCGATTGGAAAAGGAGGCGGGCTTAGCGGCAACCAGTGACAGCCAAGGATATTGGGAGGTGTGGCCTGCGTTGGTGATTTCAAACCCTACTGAGGAGCGGCCCAAGATTTACCTTACCGCTTGGCCAAATTTGGCCTAGGTAAGTGTCCCTTCCTTTGTGAAAGATTACCTTCTCTGGTGTGGGAAGAAGTTGGCGAGGGCAATGTGGGTGTGGAGTGTATAGAGAAAGCCCGTTGCTGTGAGACGGTCGGGGTCTGACAAATTAGTACTTCCATCCTGGTTCCCCGGTTGCTGATCGGAAGCACAAGTCCGCCCCACTACTGTTGATGTAAATGCCCGTCGTGTGTGTGCTGGAGCCCGAGAAGCACGGGCCAGATGGCGTGAGGAAACGGTGGCAGCGGACAAGGGCCGAAGGCCTACCGCCAGTCACTGAGGCAACTGTAGACATAGCCACTGCTGCCTGCCCGGGATTAGGCCCATTTGCTTTCCACCCCCGTCCCCCTCTATCCTGGGCGGCGACAGAGTTTGAGGGGTCCATACCAATTTGCTGTCCAGGGAACCCCCTCCTTTCCCTCGATCGCTCGCCCCTGCTCCCTCCGTCTCCGGTCAAGAGGCAGGCAGTGGAGACTGCTGCTTAGCGCCCATCAACTACCTGAGCCAGAAGGTAGCGAGCGTTGCCGAAAGAGAGAAGACATGTGAGTAAGCAGAAGAGGACAGCTGCTACTCCTTGCTAACATTGCTGCTCGCCTGACAGGGGGAGCGAGTGAGCGGACGAGTGGCGATGGTGACCAGACATAGCACCTCCCCTCTACTTGCTCTACCATGTTTCTCTTGGGAGTTGTGACTTTTTTTTGCTTCTCTGGTGGAGGAAATGGAACTCATCCACCTACCCTGAAAGAGGAGTGGGTGGAGGGGATTGTGGGTTGAAATCCTTGCTGCTGCTGCCCAGGGACAGAGGAGGGCATGATGGATACTTCTAAAGGCAGGTCGTGGGTCAGCTCTGGGCCCTCTTGAAACCTCATTAGTTGCCTGAGTGTGCTGACTCCTAATGCAGAGGGAGCCACAGTCTCTGTTTGTTCACCTGCCTGTCAGTGAACAGTGGTGACTGCTAGGAACAGCAGCCACTGCTGCTGAGAGCAGGCAAGCAAGCAATGCCTCTTCCTCGTAAGCATTAGCATATGTACCAGTGGTGGAATGTGAACAATCCTCAACAAGGACTTTGCTCTGATTTTCTGATGGAGAAGCCAACATGTGCATTAATGCACATTAATCACTTGGAAGTGTGTAGACTCAATCCTGTCAGGTATATCTCTGCAATGACACCTCCTCCCTCTTCTCTGCCCTAGCTGTAAAAGGGAAAGTTGCTGCTCTCTGCTCTCTTGCAAGCTGTGATGGTTGTTAGTAACAGCACAGCAGCCGCTGTTAAAAAGGAGAGGGCAGATGATCAAGCAACAGCAGTTGATGTTCATGGTCACCATTGCTGTTTGGCGGAGTAGTGAGTGAGCAGCAATGTCAGGTAGTAGCAGCTGCTACCACATCCTCATATTGCTTGCTCATTTGTCTTCTCTCTCTCCAGTGATTGCTGTTAAGAGCAGGTGTTCTACCTGCTTAGGTGGGTGTTTGGTAGTGGTGGCAAGTGACAGCTTCCACTGCCTATCCTTGCTCCAAGGAAGGAAAAGAAAGTGGCAAACCTAGCAAAAAAGACAGGAGTTTATTGGACAGCGAGTTGCCAAGGGCTCCTAAACACCTGGAGCTGTCCCTGGTATACAGTAGAGTGAAGGAGAAACAGGAGCTTTTCTGGGAGGGATTTTTGCTCTGGTGGGACTTTAATTCAGTAGCTTTGCTATAAGTTTCTTCTCTTAGAATGGTGCTGGCTATATAGCTATGAAAACGTTACTGTGGGTAAAACATTCCCAGGCATTGGTGCCCTCTAGGATATGGGCTGGCACATTCTCCTGCGTTAGTATCTGTATTAGGATTAGTAGACACTTAGGTTGTACCCCATATGAAAGCGCTGCTGAATCAGACACAGTCCATTTAGTCCACCATCCTCCTCACAGTGACTAACCAAATGCCTCTGGGTAACTGACCCCAACTTGGGTGGGGTGGGCGGGAAGGTTGCTTAACACAAGGGAAAGCTTGAGCCCCTTAATTCAATACTTAATTCAAAGTATTCGGACCAGGAAAAGCAAGGCTCTTTTTGTACAGTGCGAGGTGTTTTTAAATATTGGTAGCTGCTGAGTTGAGGACAAGCTATTGAAATGTTATATCTGCTCAGGCCCATACCCTTGGTACTTTCCTTGTTCTAAAAGCTGCTTTCATTATGGTTGCTAAGTGCCCTTTATTCCAGAACTTGGAAAGTCCATAGAACATAATGGAGCTATTATATTAGAACACGTTTGTTCCTTAACACTCTCTAGAGCATGCAACAACTTCAAAATGTCTTACTTTGATATTTTAACTGTATGTTGCTACTATAGACTTATGGGCTGCATTATTGCTAATAGCAGCTTCATTGCAGCTCGGTGGTAATTATACAAGATTCCTGAAATCTACTGGTGGGTTCCTTACCCATCATTTAGGAATAACTGAGATCAGGAGTAGCTTTGAGGATCTAAACCTGAGGCATTCACTTTAATCTTTAGATATAGATACTATACTAGACTGCCACTGCTTAAGAATAGGCTACCAATTACTGAAAACATTTCATTTGAATGTGGCTGTATTTTAATGAGAGGTTGAAAATACAGCGCAGAAGCTTTGATACTGTATGAATCAAAACCTTAATGAATATGTGCTGGAATATTCTTCTGCATCAAACTAAAACTAGGTCACTATACAGTTAATACCATTTACTGTTTTTCAAGAGTAGACTTCATCACTTTAATCATGTTTGCTCTGAGTTTTCCCACACACAGTCAAATGAATTGTATTTTCTCTTTTTGTTTAAGAAGAACATTGGCTTTGAATATTGGATTGTTTGCTTTTAGTGTTAATAGTGACAAGAACACTCACTGATGTAGACATTCCCTCTCCCAAAAGTTACATTTAATGCCCTTCATTAATGGTGCAAATCTATACATGTTTACTCAGAAGTAAGCCCCAATGAATTCAATATTATTTACTCTCAGGTAAGCAGTTATGGGATTGCAGCCTAAAACACATGGAGAGTAATCCCATGTCCCCTACACAGCATCTGGGGTGCCATAGGATGATGCAGATCTTGTTTCTGTGCATGGAGGAGATCCAGTCGTGGATCATTCCTCCCAACTGCTGTGGAAAGTTTCTCTTACGAGGTCACAAGAGAGGTCTGAGAGGGAGAAAAGCAGGAATGCTAAGGTGAGAGGAGAAGCTGGGATACTCCTATAGCCTCTCCAGTCACCTCTCTGCCCACTAAAAGGTAAGTCAGTTTGGCTCAGAGGCCCGCCTAACGGCTTTTTTGTATTTTAAACTGAGGCAAAATTGCCTTCATCCTTCTCTTGCTCTGCCAGCAAGGCAGAGAGCTCTGAACTCAGAGCCCTCTGTCTATTAGATGTGCACCCCATAGGATTACGCTCTTAAACTGCAATTTTACTTGTGCTCAGGGTGGATAAAAATCAATTATTATTTTTAAATTTAAAAAATCAGATTTTTAAAATTTAAATCAGATTTGTTTGATTTAAATTGGATTTTTTATGAAATGCTTTTTGAGAAAAAATCTCTCTAAAAATAGTTTTCTATTTAAGAAACATTATAGTCCAAAGGTTATTCATCATGAATTAAGGATTAGTTTTTAATTATGTAGCATAAGGCTGTATATTCATACAATGTTTAGATTTTTTGGTAAATGAATTCCATTAATCCATTCACAATGTCATGCTCTTTCAGAGGTTTCTGTAAGATTATTGGGCAATTTTTCTATCTAGAAGATATTATCACAGATGCTTGGTTCTACAGTTCTCAAAACTGTGAATTTGTTTCTGTAGAGATCACAGTGCCATTGTTCCTTTTCAAATCTATGTATACAGAATCAACCCCTTACCTCTTAAGTGCTAAGTTTAAAAAAATTCAATGAATGGATTGTTGGGAGTGGAACAGATCTGCACAAGAAGCTAAGTGTGAGGAGGGAGGGGCAAGCAGTAAAAATGAAAACGTGCTGGTAACTTCGAGGGTCGACTTCTGCAATGCACTGTACATAGGGCTACCTTTGTGCCTTGTCCGGAAACTTCAACTAGTCACCGGTACATCTAGGGGTGACCACATGACACCAGTTTTAAAATCACTCCGCTGGCTGCCAATTAGTTTCCGGGCGGAGTATAAAGTGTTGGTTATTACCTTTAAAGCTCTACATGGTTTGGGTCCAGGTTACCTGCGGGATCACCTTCTCCTGTATAATTCGCCCTGCACACTTAGGTCCTCTGGAAAATTTTACTTCAATCAGCCAGAACTACGCTGACGAGTATTACCCAGAGGACCTTCTCTTCTGTGGAGTTGCCTGCTGGGAGAGATTTGACAACTTAGCAGTCTTCTTGAATTTAAGAGAGCCGTGAAGACCGATCTCTTCCAGCAGGCTTACCTAGTTGAATTTTAAGATGTTTTGAATAATGTATTTTATTTGCTTTTATTTATTTATTTATTACATTTGTATACCGCCCCATAGCCGAAGCTCTCTGGGCGGTTTACATAGGATTAAAAACAATTAAAAACAATATACAAAAATTAAAACAGCAAAAACATACAACATACACACAATCTGTACATTTAAAACCACTTCAACACTTCAAAAAACTACAAAAACAAAACAAAACAAACCCAGGCTCCTCAGATATTGCCAAATGCCTGAGAGAAGAGGAAAGTCTTGACCAGGCGCCGAAAAGATAACAAAGTTGGCGCCAGGCGGGCCTCGTCGGGGAGATCATTTAATGTTCTATCTATTTTATAGTCTTTGTATTTATATTTATTGTTGTTCCCTGCCTGTTGTTGTTATTATTAAGTGCTAAGTTAAAAAAAAACAATGAATAGATTATTGGGAGTGAAATAGATCTGCACAAGAAGCTAAAATGAAACCTGCATCTGCTTGTAAATATTAAGATTACACCAGCAAGAATGAGTCTTTACTTTGGTAACTCTGAGTTGTGTAAAATATGCATTAAGCTTATAGCGAGGAAGAGTGCACTTTTTTGGGGGGGGAAGTCACATGATTAAATCGAGTATTTCTGAGTAGTGATTTAAATCAAATCCACCCTGCTTGCGCTTACTGGGGGTAAGCACTATTAAACTCAGTGGGGCTGACATTTGATAAGATATGTAAAAGATTGCACTGTTACAAGTAATGTAAAGATGAAAACAATTAATCCAGAGAAATCCAGCAAAATGAATGAAAACCAGTTGTGTAGAATTGTGTGCTTGCTAAATGCCTTTGCAGTGCTGATGTTTCCAATTTTTCTTAGTATTGGTGTATTAACTTTGTTTCCACTTGATAATTTCTTGTTTTAAAGAATGTTGGTTACAGAGAACTTGAATAAATTTCAGAAGCATGGATAACTACTACGGTTGGACACATTAGTATGTAATTCCCATTTCCCTCTCTTGATTATGCTTTTAACCCATCCCCTCCCTCACCCAATGCCCCCCCCCCAACAACTGAGGTGCTGCACACTTGATGTAGAGTACTGCAAGCGTTTGGACCTTAAAGGATAGAGCTTATTTAGTTCTTCCAGTAAATTAATTGCTACAGTCTCTTTTCTATTACGTCTAAAAGTTATGAAATTGCGCATGCACACTGCATGATTGTTGCAGAATTTATCTTTGTTTTGTTTTGCCTGTGTAGGTAAGATGCATTTTAGTAGAACAGTGAGTGTTAGCCTTTCATTATATCTCTCGGTGAGGCTAGGGGATTCGAAAAGTAAAATCAAGTTTTGTATATCAAATAAATCTTGTCTAGATCACATGTCATAAAGTAGTGCTGCAAGAGAGCTTTGGTTATTGGGCGGCATAGAAATGCAATAAAGTCTTGGTTCAGTTAAAGGAGTCTCTTGAATGGAACAGGAAACTTGAGGCAAGATGTTGCACCTCCAACTGCTTGGTAACTCAGATGTTGCAGTCAATTCCTGTGAGAGAGGCATAACTGTGGAAAGCTAACTGCAGAGACCAAGTCAGTGGATGCAATTGATGCTGCATTGTTAGCTTTGGCTTAGCACAGCAGTGGTGAAATATTGTACCAGAACATTTAATGGGCCAGTGGTAGAGCACATGCTTTCCACGCAGAAAGTCCCAGGTTCAGTACATGGCATCTGAGTATGGCAGGTAAAGAAAGGCTGAGAGCAGCTGCTTGTCAGTGTGGATAACACTTGAGCCTGTCTCAGTATAAGGCAGCTTCCTGTATGAATTCTAGTTTGGGACACTTTCTCCCACGGGTTTTAATTTATGCGTAAGCAAAATGGGATCCATTGCCCATACCGTCTAGCCCTTTGCTTCACAGGGCAGTGAGACTGGCTGTGAGACTTGAATCAGCTGTTAAAGCCTTGCATCTTCAGGCGCTGGGCTGTAGGTGCACTCCGCCTATTGTCATTTAGAAATGTCTTAGCAGGCCATTGACCAATGACATTCTTAGCCAGGCTTCTTGTTAGCCTGCGGGTCTAAAAGCCCCTGTGCAAGGGGGGCATCGCCGGAGCAACTGATCAGAAAATCAGGCACGCGAACTAGTAGACCACTTGCCTGGGAGGGGGACGAAAGCTTTCTGAAAGACAGCTCTTCCTCTGCTTTGCCTCCCCCAAAGCGTGGGAGGGCTCCTAATGAGGCTACTCTTCTTCTGATTGGGGGAGGGGTGGAGTGCGCGCATGTTCTGTCCAGGGCAGGGATCCCTGTCTTTGTTTGTCACATGGCCCGGGGAAGGCCCTTCTCTCAGGTGCGGTGGGAGGCGGGGGTTCCTGTCGCCGGCTGCAACGCGCTGCGCCCCGCCCTTGGAGGAGGTGCCTCCTTCCCTGCCGGTCAGAGATGCAGCTACCCGCCCGTTCCTGTCGCTAAGCCGAGCCGCCGTTGCTGGGTAGGGAAGAGTCCGGCCTAGCTCAACCTGGGTAAGACGACGACGTCCGATGCCCGCTGTAAGACAGGGCGGCGGTGGCGGCTGTGGTGGTGGCTGCCGCCGCGAGGCCTTAAGCCCCAGAGTGAAGGCCAGTTGGGGTGGGCGATTGGCATAAACAATGCCGGGGGAGCGGCCTGCTGCTCTGCTGCACCTGGCTTCCATGTCGACTGGCCAAGCGGTGCCGGGGAGCGGCTTTTGGCCTGGCTGGCACTCGTCGCCAGCCGATCAGTTCTGCTGGTGGTGTCGATGTCAACTGACTCCGAGTTGCAGCAATTGCGGGAATGTGGCTCTTTTGGGAGTAGGGCACGAAACGGCATCTTGAGAGCTCTGTGTAACCTCCTCTTACAAGTCGTGTTGCAGGAGAAGAGGAACGTTGATGGTAGCGCTGTCCTGGGCGTTTTGTAGGTTGCCGTGAGCAGTATGATCTGGGGGAAAGGGGTTTGTAGGGAATGTACTAAAATGACAAGAATGAATGCCTATTGTAAACAATGGGAGTTCTCTGAAGGTCTATAGGAAATAATGGGAGCTGCGAATGCCAGTTGACATGACTGGGCTCAGTTGAAATCAATGCAAGTTACAAAAGAGCTACAAACAATACGAGGAGTGGAGTTTGAGAGGGAATGGAATAAGTCACTGGAATAGAAATCAACTGGCATATACTGCCCTTTTTGTTTTATTATTTCATGTTGATTTTAGTGTTCATTTTATTTTATTATATTCTGTATGGTACTATGGAAGAGTACATTTTGAAAGTTGGCTTAGAAGTCTCTTAAATAAAGAAACCACATTAACCACATTGGGCAGGAGATATGATGAGGAATAGTATTGAGAGGGAGGAATGATGGCCCCTGGGGACTGATCTTCAGATTGTTTCCTATGGGCATTCTTGTTATTTATTTTAGTATATCTGTTTTGTGGGTAGGGAAGGATTCATAGTGATTCTTGAGACTTTCCTGTATTGGCTTGAAAACACAAGGGTAACAAGGGCACAGGATTGTTTTTAATTAAATTGGCCTGTCTCCACCAGTAGTTCCTTACATACCGCATTTGAGCATCTGAACTGAGATTTTTTTCATGCTGCTATACTCTGTGAATGTTAACAGTAATACTGGCCTTGTTTCAGATTTTGCTAGCCATGGATAAGATGCTTCCTTTTTAAGCCCCATTGTATTTTCTTCTATTTTAAAAATATTTAAACAGTGCCATCAATATCCATGGATTTTATTACATTTTGGAAGCTATAAAGGGATATTTCCTAGAAAGCAGATTTCCATTACACTGCGGACCTAATCTAAAGACTTTGTTTTAAAGGCCTTCATATATGACTGGTTGTCTAAACTAAGCCTGAAAGTCTGGCTCTTCCTGAATGCAGGTGTAATGTTAAACTGTTTTTGTTAAGAGGATATGATTAAAAATACGTGGTGGGAACCTCAAATAATCAGGGTAGCATAATGCATGATGAGATGCAAAAAGGACTACTGCACCTTCTGTACATTCAGTGGTGTATAAGAGTGAATTTCACCACATGTAGCTTGTCATGCAGCATAACTTTAAAGGTACAGGAGTCCTAACTTTTTCTGTGTCTGCTCACTGTTCTGGGATAATGTTATCTTCTTTTTCTGGCTGCCGCTTAAATTGATGGAGGCAAGTGGACCTGTCTTAGAGTAGAGTTGCTGTTATTTGCATTCATATTGTGTGAAACAGATTGGCTTGCTTTTGAAACTGCTAGAAAAGGTCTTTCTTTAGGCATCTCTTCATAAGGAACCTGTTCCTTGGAGTTGTACCATATTATAAAAAAATTAAAGTTAAAACATATAACCCATGGGCTGTTGTAGGCTTATTGGAGGGTTGTTTTCTTCTCCAATAAGCCATAACTTACAGGTTCAGATGACACGACAAGCTGCGCCTTAGCCATGATTATTGAAATCATGCCCAACTCTCATTGCCTTGATAGATCAAATGTTCTTGGGTTACACTATAGGCTTTTAGACAGACCATTCTGAATAATCTTCTTGAAAGTTTGCAATAAGAGAATACTATCTATTCTTTCAGCACAATCCTGTAAATGTTTGCTCAGAAGAAAATCCCACTGCATCATGCTCCAATTGTTTGCAGACCTATCTGGGAGTAAGCCCGATTGGGCACAATGGGAATTGCTTCTGAGTAAGCCTCAGACTGCACTGTTGGAGTGCTCACATTATTTGTATTTTCTCAGAAATTATTGATAAATTAACATACTGCTACATACTATGAAACTGCAGGTGTTATACTGTAAAAAATTAGCCAAATGTAAGCACTTTTAAGTTCTGTTATTCAGGAAGAGAAAGATTAGCTTGTAATAATTTCCCCATTGAAATTAAGACAAAGGTGCTGGATCATGACTACTGTGTATGACACCTTCATCCCAATCATAAACCTATTTACTCAGAAATAAATCCTGCTGAATTCAGGAGGGCTTCCTCCTAAGTAGGTATGCATAAGATTGCAGCAAGATACTTCCAGGTAAATAGTCTTTGTCACACTGTGCAATTTAACACCAATAGTCATTATTATGCAGTTATAGGCTTAAACAAATCCTTTGTCATTTTGTACTCAAAGTAGATTTTCTCAAAGTACTTATTTGAGACGCTGTGGCTGAGCTGTAGTGTAGATTGACAATTGAGACTTTGCACTGAAGCTTGATATAAGAGTGGGGTAGAAGTATTTAGCACTGAGAAACAGTAGGATGCACAGGGTCAAGAATGTTTAGCAGACCCTAATTCAACTTGCTGCTTGCACACTTGCTGGGTGGCCCAAAGCAAATTACTAGTTTTTTGCCTGAAAGGCTTCACAGAGTGATTGTTAAGTATAACCTGAGATGTGTACATAGATATATACTTTTTACAACAACAAAAAGGAAATCAAAGCTAAATGGAGTTAATCTTAGCTGCTTCTTCATTTTGCAAGTACTGGGTAGCTGCAGGATTGGCATGGAAAGCTGTATTAAATATTTATCCAAGGTTTTGCTTCTAAATGAAATCTTGAGCGTAGTTTTTCCTTGGCTGCAACAGAACAGTAGTAACTTGGGAAATAATGACAACAGTGGCAGTGATCCAAGTACTGATTCAAAAGTATGTGTAACTGCAATTATACACATTCATCCCTCACTACTCTTGTCTTTCCCACCCCTCCCTCTATTGTCCCCCCCATTGGCTTAATTCATATCCCACAAAACTGTGCTGTGGGCTCACGTACTCTCCTTTACTTGTGGATTTTCTTCTCCCTGCCATAGTTTGCAGTGGTGTCCAAATCACTCGAACTATGGTTAGCATTAAAAAGGCAGTGCTTCCAAAGAATGATTTAGACATTGGGTTTCATGACATCTGAATCAAGCCATTGTCTATTTTAGATTGGGGGCAGGAATCTGACCTTCGTTACAAAGCTCTATAAAGTGCCATGTACACCCATCACACTGTACAAGTAACTGGTTCATAAAATGCCTGCTTCATGCTGTGATAGTCATCCAATATATGTGTATTTCTGCTGCGGGTATCTGGAAAAGGGGGTGTTGGGGCTCTGCACAGCATCTGCCATCTGCACCATGCTGTGATCAGCTTGGCCCGAGGTAAATACTGCCGGGCCGGAAGTGACGCAGGACAGCTGTTGCCTTGGTCTCAAGGCTACCCCAGCTGTAACATAAGCTGCTTCTGAGGCAAGTTCAGGGAAACGGCTGGAGTTGGCTCAGGCACAGTGGGGGAGAGAAAAGAGCCTGGCATCTTCCCCAACCTGGTGGGAGCAAGTGGGCACAGTTCTTCTTCGTGGTCTCTGTGCATCACACCTATGGGAGCTCTGCGCCTGCGCAGAGCCTCACTCCGGAACATTCACTAGCTGAGGAAATAATTTAAACTGGGACCCCTCCCTCTCCACCGTGTCTGTTTAACGGGTCCCTCTAACTCCCTCAGTTTTTTTTCAACCACCGCAAGGCGAGCCTCGCAGGGACATTTTGTCTTATCAATACAGTGATCTTTTACTTAATTGCTGAGGGGATTAGTTGTTATTTTTGTTTAATTTACTTGTTTATATTTAACCCCTTTGGGGCATATGGCGACGAACGTTTTCTTTCATAATTGCACTAAGTGCCGTAGTAAAATACCATCTACAGACAGCCATTCTTTATGTCTTTTGTGTTTGGGGGAAGGGCACGTTGTAAAGACTTGCTCTTTCTGTAAAGTTTTTTCCAAACAAACCCGCAGTAATAGAGCGGACAGGCTTAGATCTGAGTTGTGGAAAAGGGCCCTTGAGGCAGTAGAACAACCTATGGCACAACAGCCGCAAGCAGGGGCTGAAAATCCATTTGTAAAGCCAACTTCATCTGCATCAAAATCAGCAGTTTGTAAGAAACATAAGAAAAAAAACAAGCACATAAAGGACCAAATTAACGTAACACAGTCACTAAATACGTCTACTCAGATGCAAATGTTGAGCGGATTAGCTTCTCCTGAACCTACTGTTAACTCCGTGGTAACTGCTTCATTGGAGCCTCCATTGTCGGAGCCGAGAGACCCATTATTACCGCCGTCACTCTCGGATGGGGAGTTAAGGGAGGACACTCCTCCTCGGAGTGGGGAAAGAGAAGACATAGAAGCACAGATGACCACTCGAAGAACCACAGTTACAGGTAAGAAACCTGCCCTTCTTTCAGCATTCCTGGGCTTGGAGTGGTGAGAGACAGCTGTTGTGAATGCAGGCAGATGTATCTGAGATGGCCAGCAATATGGTAGATGGGTGGGTGGGCACAAGCACGAAGACAGAAAGCGTCAAAGCCTCCAGGAGAAAGGGAAGCCCTCTTTTCCCCTCATGCTGAAGGAGCCCCAAGTTCCCTCTCCCCAAAAGGGAATTGGGCCTTTCCTTGGGGTGGGGCACAGAATCAAGCTGGCAGAGAAAATAGTTTCAATGTTGCTGTTTGATATTGTTGGATTATAAAGGACTACAAAATAAAAACTTTTCTACTTTTTTGTAGCTACTGTAGTGCTTCTTACCAAAGCATATCTATTAATCTGGAAGACTTTAGAAGAGATTGAGTTGCTTTTCAGCCTGGCATGTGAGGAAACTGCCCCACTTCTATTTTGAAACTTGAATTAATTAGCAAAGTATTATAAATAAGTTATGAGCATATACTTTTAAGAATATCAGCTTATCCTATTTTGTAAAGCACTTCAGAGGCTGGTTCTTCAAGCTTTGCATTCTCACAAGTTCCAGGCATTCTTACTGCCCTTGTATTGTTGCTGTTTCTATAAAACTCCTAGAGACCTCAACCTGCCACTATAACATACTTAATTAGTGTAGTGGGCAGGAGCTTTTTGTAAATAAAAATCTGCTGAAGCAAACTCTTCTGCATTTGTATGATGGTGCAAAAATATATATATTTAATATAGCAGCATCATTTTTGAACTTCTGACATTGAGGGTGCAATCCCTTGTATGCTTAATTCATACAATTCTTCCATGGCTGGAGATGTAGGCCTTCTCTGGCCAAACTTGCATAGGATTGCACCCTGAGAGGTTATTTGAGGTTAATTCATTTCAGTGCCTATGGTTATCTAATAATATTTTTGTATTTTTAAAAATAATACATTGATTGTTTCTCTCCCCTCTCCCCCCACCGTTTTTAACAAAATTACACCCAATAGAAGGGAATGGGAATGAAAAGCAAGGTAGAGGCGTTGGGATTGGATGGGGACATAACATAAATTTTAATATACTTCACATTATGCACTATGAAGGTTACTTGGCATTTAGATACTAATATCAATGACACTATGTCACAATTTCTTCTGTAGTAACTGATAGTGGAATAGACTCTTGTAACAGCAGTTGGGATGCCTGTAATTATTAGAAAAGAAATTTAAAATAAAACTGCCGGTATCATACTGCCTTTATATAAATCCATGGTGCAACCACATTTGGACCACACCTAAAACAAGACATTGTAGAGCTGGGAAAAGTGCAGGAAAGGACAACTAAAATGGTCAAGGGGCTGGAGTTTCAATAGCTGAGGGAAGGTTTCAATAGCTGGGATTGTTTAGCTTGGGAAAAAAGGAGGGTACGGGAGGACATGATAGAAGAGGTGTACAAAATTATGCGTGGTGTGGATAGGGGGGCATTTTTCTCCCTCTCCCATAATACTAGAATGAAAAGAGATGCTCATTCCCAACTGAGAGAACTCATAGGCTATTCTATAAGAAATAGTACATGTAATGTTATAAAAGATGCCTTTTTGTTGTTGTCTTTTCGTTGTTTTGATGTTATTAGAGTAGATGCCAGGACACTGGAAGGACAACCTTCTCCCATATGATGCTTCTCACTCATTAACAGCATCAGTATGGGTCCTTGTATGTTTCATTTTCTCTTGCAGTATATTGGTTGTGCATAGGCTTTCCAATCCCTCCTGAGAGAAATCCCCCTTTTCCACTGTAAGGCAAACCCCTTTTTAGTGGTGGTTTTTATTCTGCTGTGGAATTTTTAATATTTAATTCTGGTTATGTCTCTGGTTCTTCTGTTTGGTCCACATTTTATAATGCTTTGCCACCCCTCTGCTTTTTTATATTGTTGGTTGTTATTTAATTTTTTTTAAAAAATTCCTCCCACAACTCCTTATTCAGTTTTTTGAATTCTAATCTCAGGAATTTTTCTCTCCCTCTCCCCGGGTTTAGCTGACAATGCTGCTATCATTTTGTCTTATTTAGTTCACTGTAGTATGCTAAAACCAACCCTCTTGGTTGTCATCCTACCAGTGTGTTTGCTCCTTTTTGGCAACATACTATGGGTGAATCTCATTTTAGGATTATTGAACTAGATAGCTTTCAGTTCAGATACATTTCAGCTCTTCTATTTGCATTTAGAAAGGATGATAAATGATCTCTTGAAGCTGTTCTAGATAATCCTGAGTTTTATGTCTTATTTCATAAGTGATGGAGAACGTGTAGGAGGCATGAAACATCTAGGAGCTGCTGCTGTTGAAATAGTTTGGTGCTCAGGTTAATATTTATAGTATTGGGTAAGGCAATGTCAACCTAAAGTGGCTTCAGTAGATGCATTAAGTAATTTTGTTTAAATAGCTGACAGCTACTTTTCCAGCTTGCCCTATTCTTATAAACTGGCCACAGGATTAGATTACTAACAGATGTATGAGGCCTTTCTTGTTAAGCCTGTTCTTCTTTTTGGAAGATAAAGGAATATTTTTCCTCTTAAACTTATTGGGACAAGATGGTGGAGTGATGAGAGGCTTTCCTGTTGCTGAAACATCCTTGATGTTATCTTTTCTTTATGGGCAGGAGTAGAAAAAAATGCCAGTATGATCACTGAGATCTCTTCAGATTTAAATGATCTCACTGTCTTGTTGCTCCTATATTCTAGGGGTTTGGTCCGCTTCATAGTACTTGCACATCCATGAGGTTTAGGAGTAGGGGTAGGTACAGCAGCTTTGCAGACTAATTCACAAAAGTTACTAGGCTACCCACTCCCACCCCCAAATAGCTTGCTTACCAATAGTGAACATAAAACAATTTTTAAAACTTGCCTAACCTTAGGCTTCAGAAAATACATTTTTTAAAAATAAAGATGTTGTGGGATAATAAAACTTTTTAAAAAGTAAGAAAGAAAAATGCAAACCCAACAGAAGAAAACACTTGGATTTTCTTTATGTGTGTGTTAAAATTCGTATGTAACTTTTAAGGAACATGTAGAAAAACCCAAGCCATTGCTGAATAGAAGCTCTGTATTACTGGTTATCCTTCACAGATTTGTCAGGAAGAAAGAAGAACAGACTATTTCCCCCCAAACTGGCATCTCTTTATAACAAAGCAATGCTTTGGCAGGCATCTTGTCCCCGTGTCATTTCTCCTACTCTCTCCCTGTACCCCCTTTTCTTAATTGAGACAGGCTTTGCCAATACACTGGTCAGATTTTGTGTTACTGCCACATGAAGCAAGCTCTGGGCATCATTGAAATGTTGTGTTTTCTCTCTCAGTAATCATAAACAGTTTTGCTTAAAATATTTTTACTCTGCTCTTTAAGATGCCATAGACTTAGACCCAGTTCACATGTATAACAACTCATGGGCTTTTTAAACCATGGGTTATCAGGGACAAATGAGAGTGATTGAGTGCACTGCCTCGTTGCTTCCACTTTCAATTGACAACCTATGATCACTTTGTTCATAGGTTGATAGTGTGATGTCTGAATCTAGACAGTCTGGGTTGTTTAGTTGTTAATCATCTCAGAATTAACCCAACAATAAATCATTGCACTCTGACTAGCTTTAAAATGGTTCTGGATGTACTAGGCAACAAAAGTTGAATTTGTCCTTTAAAAATACTATGAGTTAAATGTTTATCAGAATATCTTAAAATACTTGAGTCTAGCTCATTATCTTCCATATTAACATATACAGTTTTTGTTACTTCTGAAGGAAATGTTTTGTTACTTTTGAGGAAAAGATTGCTGTCACATTGTTTTTGCAAAATAGGAATGGCAAATTACCTAATGTTTTAAAATATATTTTGTCAGTACATTGTGTTCGCTATATGTATTGTATGATGATATTGCTAGTGTATTGGTAGTACAAACAGAGGTTTTTGTATCCTTAGTAAAGGCAAAACTTGGTCATTATCCATAGAAGCAGAGTGTATTGGAGTATAACCAGTGTGAAGCTTCCTGCTGGTGGTGTTAGCCTATTCTGTTCCCTTGGAATCCAGTACTTAAATAGGTGCATCTGGTCTTGTTATTTAAATTGACAGTGGCAAAGAAGACCCAAGCAGCTTAAGTATATTTGAATACATAGTAGAGTGAATAATATTAAAGTGTAAGAATGAACTTGTACTGGTAATTTACATTCTAGTTCTTCAAAGTTTGTTCTTTAGCACTTGGAAATGGTAAGCATTTGTAAAAGCCATTAATTCTGTGTACTCCCTAATCTTCATATACTTTCCCATCATTTCTGAGGGTAAAACTAAACATGATACTTAATATGTCATTAACAATTATATCAGATTTTAAAATGTTAATGATAGCTGTGGGGGTGGTCTTTATTGGGACTGCAGCATGCAGGGAAGCAAGATTGAATCCTTCCTTCCCCAACCTCAATCCCAATGAACTCTCCCACTCCCACTCACTGTACAAGCTATTAAAACTTGGGGGGAAAGTTCTCATTGGCACCAAAAAGATACCTTTTCTAAGGCTAATAGCAGCATGGAGGAGACAGTTTTTGCCAGAATCATGGCTAGGTGAGGAAGGGTTCAGTCGCCCCTCCTTATGCACTGCAGTCGCATGAAAACGGGGGCACTTAAAAAGAATCTCTGATGTGACAGTAATTGCATCAGAAGCAACCATATCTAGTTTCTGATTTGAGAAAATTGTAGAAAAGCAAACTTTATAATTTGGGCTTCTCAAGGCTCAATTATCTGGCTATCAAAGGAAGATACTCTACTTATCAGTTTTGATGCTTGTTACATCCCTAAGAACCTTACTTTTTATTTTATTTTTTTAGGTTAAGTTAAAGATACTTGGAAATAGCCTTGTGTCCTCAGCAGTGTTTTGTTTTTGTCCATACCAGAGATGGGGAACCTCCATCCTCCCAACTTCTTTTGCTGTTATCTGTCAGAGATCAGAGACTATTTTAAAGGCATTTAACTTTTAAATACCCTGCAAGAATCAAGCTATTGCAAAGATTTTGAGTGGTGCAGCTTGCTGACAGGAGACATGTTGCAGAAAACTGAGATGTGCATTTTGCGAGCATGAGACTTACTTGTGAGTTGACATGCATAGGCTTGATATCTGGGGTGCTACTGAGTGATTCAGTTCTGCTTACTTCTGAGTAGACATGTAAAAGCCTTGTCTTGCTTACTTCTGTCTAGGTTTAAAATGGTGATAATTTGGTCCCTGCCTTTGGCCCATCCCACAGATGGAATGTGTCCTCCAAGACTTTCCTATTTTGCAATTTGGCCCTCAGCCTGAAAAAGGTTCCCCGCCCCTGGTCCAGACAGAAAGCTGTGGAGATTCACTGGTCAAAGCTACCAGAGAAAAACATCTTTCTGGAGAAGGGAGGGGAGCCAGTTCAGGCATTTGCTGATGTATTTTACTTAATGTGATGCCGTTGCATAAGCGAATGCAGAGTTTCACTTGCAACTTGGATGAAAGTGTACTTCTTATACGTAGGTATAAAAGTGTACTTCTTATAGCTACGTATAAATTACCAATCTGCGGTGACAGCTGTGAACATAATCTAGGATGAATCTTTGTAGAGTGATTTTTATTATTAGTCCCAGGAATGTGAGTAGCAATTCTTAATATGCATTGGTGATATTAACATGGGAATCATGTGCTTCTCATAAGTACCAATGTATGCTTGGCACCTACAGTTAAGAAAGGGGAAGGTAATTGGCCAAGTGCTACAGAAAAATCTGTACGCTTCTCATCCAGCTTCAGCCCTATCCACAATGCATGGTTCTGAAACATGGTGAGTCTGCCAGCTGGAATGGATTGTATGCTTTTTCAGTGCAGCGGGACAGTCATTCCCATTCAAGCTTTCTTTTTGTCATGCTCCTAGTACTTGCCTTTCTTTCAGTTCTTCTTATTCCAACCAAAACTCCTCCAAACTCTGTCAAAGGCCAACTCTTTCAGGCAGAATATATGCATGTTTATGTATCTTAAATATGGAATTTGGACCCTTATTGTGCAGAGTCCACATAGATGGAATATGCCAAGCCATGTCTAAAAGTATCTGCTGCTCTCACTTTATAGTTGGTATTTTTCTTTGTGCTACAGCTTCAGTCAGACCCTCTAATTATCCACAAATTCATTTCTGCGCAACTTCCCATGTTCCCGCAAATTACTAGTTTGATTTCCCCCTTCTGTTTCCTAGGAATTACTGTGAAGAATTACAAGAAGCTGAAGCATCATGGGGGATGATAGTGAGTGGATGAAATTACCCATTGATCAGAAATGTGAACACAAGGTAAGATCACCTTATTTTAGGAACTGGCATTTCCCTGTCTAGCTACATGATACTGCCTCCATTGAAAGAGGGCACAGATGTTCTAGTCACCACATAACCTGGTGTTTAACAACATCCTTTTATCTCAGGTTGATTTTAACAAAATTGAAAGTCCCCCAACTCATTGTTGGCTTTTTTGGTTATTATGGTATGCTAAATGGCATGTTGAGAACAGAAGAATAACCCAAGTTTTTTGTCATAAAATGCACCCCAGTAAAATCAGTCATCTGTTCAGCATTTCTTTCAGATCCTCCTTCCACATTCCAAGTCTTCTGGACTTCTCGGTCCATCCCTCCAGTTGATCTGACTTGGGCTTCCTCAAGATCAGACCACCAGTCATGACTAAACTATCCAGTTCCAACTTTTATATATCCAAGTTTCTGCTGGTATCTGGGATGTTATATCTGTAAGCTCCATTTATCTTAACACAAGCATAACCCTGGTGGTCATGGTCAGAGAGAAAATGGAGCAGGCGGGGAGTGGAGCAGGCAAGAAAGGGCTACTTTTCACTTCCTTGGAAGACAGACTAATCAGAAACACACCTGTGGCCTTTAAAAGGGGAGGAACTCTTCTCCCAATGTGAGGGTAGGCAGGAGACTCTCATTGCTTTCCTCCATCCCATTCATTGCCATAAAAAACCCTTTGTTTTTTTCCCACGAGGAAGAGCAGGTGCCTAAGGGTAGCCAATTCCTTGTGTGTGTGTGCAGGTGTTCTGGAGTGCTCCAGACTTCATGGTGCCATCTGGTCTGAGGAGCATGTCCTGATCTGGCCAGAAGGCAGCCTCCCTCACTCTGGGTTGTTGTTCACTCGCTAAGGAAGGGATGGGGAGCAGCATCCAGACGACACATGCTTTCTCTCAAAATCGAGCAGGGTGACCGCTCCAGGGCTAGCAGAGTGGCAATGTCCCTCAGCTGCAAAGTTTTCAAAACCTTATGCATGGGAAATGTTTCAATGTTGACTGCCACAGCAGCCGTTTCGTGCGCATCACAATCTCCACCCCTAGAGGATCTGGTTTTTCCCTCAAGTTGCCCATTTGGTTCCTATTTTTCCATTCTTAAGTATATTTTCCAAGATGCTGCAAGCTGAGTGAAAGGATCCTGGGGAAGCTCAGGACTTTCCCTATCCTTCATAATATGTTTGACATGCTTGCTGCAAGTGCCAGCAGTAGATGGCCTTGTGGTAGCTCTTATTTCTAAGGTGGTAGTACTGAGAGAAGGGGGTGACAACAGCCTTAGCTATAAGGGCGGCAGTTGATAACTGTATTATAGCATGGGCCTCTACCTACCTTAGGTGCTAGCAGGATCTAGACACGAAAGGGAAGATATGGGAGATTTCCTCTCCCCAGCACTGCCACCACCTGTGGGGAAACTGACCTTCACTAGGCATTCCCACTCATGGGTTTCTTACTTATATTCCTTATATTTCAGGGCCTACGGAACTCTCTGCCACTATAACTCAGGGTTCCCCAAGCTTGCCCTTTTCCTCTACCACCAATTCTGTAAGGGTATTTTAAACTCTTCTAGTAGGCCTGACATGGGCACCGACATTAGAGACAAGATGACCTATTAAACAACTAATTTATTAAAGGGATATTTTGTACTTAAAGGATTGCTAATATTTACTTCAGGGTTTTCACAGATGGCTTAGTGACAATTCTTAAAGACTCAAGAGACACTGTTCCTGCTACAAGCCTCTAATGACTTATTTTACCTCAGACTAAATTCCATAAACCTCCACTGCAACCAAATATACTTACAAACCAATTCCAGCTTCCAGGTACAGTCTTCCTTTGACACCAAAATTTCTCCTGTTGCATTCCTGGCTGTGTGGACAGTTTATCTGGGTTTCTACTGCCTGCTTGTATAAACTTCCTCTTACAAAGATTTTACAGCAGCCTTTTGTCATAACACAGCCACTTGTTCCCTACATCTGATCTTCACCATTCACATATGGTTATCACACAGAGAAGGAATAGCTTAACAGTCGGGCTTTAGCTATTGACATTCTCCTCAGCTTTCTCCTAGTCCTCTTATGAGCAGACCTCTCTCCCTGACAACCATAGACTGACTGACTCTTAACTGTCAACTGACATACCTTAACTGTCCTTTTCCCAACCATCTTTTCCACTTAGCTAGAATCCCCAGCCAATCAGAATTAAATTTACATGATCCAGGCCTCATCTAACAATATTCAAAGCAATTATCTCTCTCTCCCTCTTCAGATCTTCACTATAAGCATCTACTACACAGACCTTTGACAATAACAGAACAAATCCTCAAGCCAGTTAAATTATTGCTTCTCAGAGGCAATACAAAGTAAACATTACATAACAAAATACTGTTATATACAGTGCATTTCTTTACAGAAAGGCTTAACAAGTTATTCTGAGCAGCATAGTTCATGGTGAATGCCTCATTTGGGCAGTCTTCAATACTCAGCCTGGGCTATGGCCTCCGCTTTGGCAATGGGAGGTTGACACCATCCAAGGCTAATCTCTCAATTGTTCCTTTCAAGGTGTCTTAGCATGAGCATAACCTAACCATGTGGAGACCAATGCTGGAGAACCTTCTAAAAAGAAGCAAAAAAAGTAGAAAGACTTGAACTCCTCTGCTGCCACTACAGCCACCAATTTTTCCAAAAAATGAAGAGGTTTTGAAATGCCTCGGAATCATCTTCTAACTTTTTGAGTTGTGATTTCAATGTAAACCTTTTTAAAGTACAAGACCTACCTAATAGCAGAGTCATTGTGTTCTTTGGTAGTTGCTAAGATGTTGTGAAACTAAAGATCAAACTCAGATTTTTAAACTTTCTTAGGGTCCTGTTCATCCACATCAGTACTTCTACTCTTTCTGAAATCTCAGGCTCATGCCATTATCCTTTAGAGTATTCTTTATTTATATATTTTTATTTAAAACATTCCTTGGCCGCCTTTCAGGACAGAAGACCTCACAAGGCAGCTTACAACAAAAAATACATTAAACAGTTAAAATATTAAAAGCAATAAAAACATAAAACACAATAAAATAGCAATTAAGACAATAAAAGCCAACAATAAAATCAGCAACAACAAAGTGTGTGATCTTCCCAGCAATTTACCCGGTAGAGGTAAATTTCCTGGATCTCCATCCCCTCGATCCCCCCCTTTTTAAAATGTGTTTGATTGGATTTGTGAACCCTTGTTTTTTAAGATGATATTTGTACATGGGCTCTTTAGGTAAAGTTTCAAATATGTACACTTGGTTATTTATCATGTAACAGACCGATTGCATAAAAACCAAGAAAGGGTGTCTCTTCCAAGGGAACTCCTCTGGTCTATTCAACCATACACGCTAAGAAAAATCGCCCATGAATCCTACAAAAGGAGAGAGATGAAACTGTGTTTGTATGGCTCGGTTCGGATGACATGCTAGTCAACAGTGATTTTAGAATTCCGCAATGGAGTTTTTACACCACCGTTGAGAAACGTGTCATCTGGTGGGAAAACTCCACGCAACAGTGGAGGTTTTTTGGGGGGGAAACACTCCACACAGAATATCAAAGCTGTGCAGAGGAGAGTTCCTGCACAACTGTTGTGTTGCATGTCGTGTGGGTGGCGGGCTCCGTGGAGTTTTCCCCATGTCTACAGAGTTGCCAAGCAAGAGCAGCAGAAACCCTGGCCACTCTTGCCCAGCGGGGCTCTATAGGCATAGGAAAGAATTCCATGCCGAGACACACTTGGGGGAGCCCTGATCATCCCTGGATGGGGCGCTGCAATCGCGGCACCCAACGTGTTCCCAGGGGCATGCACGTCCCTTCGCCCGCCCACCCCCACCACAAATCCAGGTGGATATCGGCTCAACGGGATGGCAAGAGCTTGCCTGATGCTCTCAGGGGAGAGCCCAAGCTTATTCCGTCCCCTCGTGCTGATATCCAAATGCTTCACAGGGCGGGCCAAAAATTGTCTCCCGCAGCTTGACGTGTATTGTCAAACCACAAGAGATATTCTTCCTCCTTTCAGTGTGGCTACAGCAACCTACAGTGGGGCGTCTTTACTGAGTCCATCCCGCTGCAGATTGCTCTAGCTGGGCTGAAAGGAGGAAGTGGCGGATAGATCACTTTTTCTCACAGGACTTATCCACCCACCACCCCTTTCTTCCTACAGCGATGGCTGCATCGGTGACAGACACAATGTGCCCGTCGTCCTAGCAACAAGCGGCAGCACCTCACTGCAAAATGCATCCATCCACCAAGGCCATCACCTTCTTCTTTCGGTGAATGGATCCATTTTCCAGGGAGGCGCGGTGCTTGTCGCTAGGGTGACAGGCACATCATGTCTTTCTGCTCTCTCCCCTGCTCTGCCCTTCCCCTCCCCACTGAATGGTGGCACCCCGATATGGTAAGCGGGAACCAACGCGCCATTCACTGGGGAGGACGAGTGGGGAGAGAAGACTACCCCACACAGCGATTAAACTCCACCCCACGGACAACTTTTACCATGATGCTTTAAAGCGACATGCTAGAAGTCTATACCACTCAGTCTGTGGGGTGGAGTTCACACCAAAGTGTCATGCGAACGCTGCCAATATATCACTGATTCATTTTCTCCTTTGTCTTTCCATATTTCTATATCTTTGTTTTCCTACAACAGACACACAGGCCAGGTCTCTTTTTGTATTTAAACAGAGGTTTAATAAAATGGATAGAGCTGGAAAATATGGTCTACAAAAAGACTTTCATTCTTGCAGGAGCCCTTGACGGACGTTTTAACTTTTGATACTATAATTATACTTAAAAATAGGCAAATATTCCATTTTTCTGAGTCAGCTCCTGAATTCAGTATTATTTTTTTTAAAAAATGTTTCCAGTATATTTTTCCTCTGTAGTTTTTGGAGCAAGAACCTAAATATTCAAAGGGAAATGTATGATTTTGTCGATGGCAGAAATGAAGCTAGCTTACATTTATAGCGATTTTTTGTTTTGTCAATTTTGTAATCTATTGTACAAAGTAAGCAGGCCCTCCATTTAGATAAGATTTTGGCATCCTTTTTTGAGAGGGAGGCAATTTTTTGCCTTTACGTCTCAGGTATCTTATATTTGAATACATTGATTATATTGTTGCCAAACATGTTTATTGATAACTTAAATATGACCTTTGCATGCTCCAGTTGATGGTCTTGTACTTGGTGTCTCAAATGAGACATGAGTTTGCTCACTGACTCAGATGTCTGTACTGTGGCTGCACCTCCCAACTATAACTGAAGACCCTTTTGAGAATTATTCTTCAGGTATATTCTTGAGGCTACAAAGAAGTAACTACCTTGTTTGCTTTTTGTCTTATGGTGTAGCTTATAAATACTTAACAGTGTGAAATTCAGAGTTGTATAGAAGCAAAGACATCAGTTTATGCTTATATGTGTAATTAAAAGAAAAACTAGAGATTGGTCATCACAAGCTACTTGTTCTAACAAAGGGGGGGAATATTCAGTTAACTACTTGTTCAGTTAAGCAAAGGTTTTAACTGATATCTTTCTGTTTTCTTCCTAGTTGTGGAAGGCCAGGTTAAATGGGTATGAAGAAGCTTTGAAATTGTTTCAGAAGATAGAGGATGAGAAGAGCCCTGAATGGTCCAAGTATCTTGGACTTGTAAAGAAACTTGTGACAGACTCCAATGCAGTAGCTCAACTGAAAGGATTAGAAGCAGCACTTGCCTATGTTGAAAATGCACATGTCGCAGGAAAGTAAGTCAAATACAATTCTAAGAAGGGGGTGTACCATCTTTTGCATAGTTGGCCTAGAGCAAGTATTATCTCATTGACTCTTGACTTTTCTTCTTGAGACTTGGGTAATACTCCTGGAAACACTTATTTTTACCCATTGCCCTTGTATCTCTCTATTACAAGAGTTTTTTTTCTCTTATTGAGCGCCTCAAGAGCCCTAATGATTATAGTGTTTGAAATAAGTTGCCTAATATTCACATTATTGCCATGGCTTGAACAGTTTCTCTAGAGCTATATGTATTTTATGGTTTTAATTGTTGTGAACGGCCTAGAGTACTTCAGCTATTATTATATAAAAATGTAATAAACAAATAAATATGGGTTTAAAACTTTAAAATGAAACTTACACACTTGGGGTTTATGGACAGTATCCAGGTCATTAAATTAAGACATTGGGCAGATTTGAGCAAAGGGTTACCCAGAACGAGCAAGCTTGCTGGTGCACGCTACTTAACAGCTCATGCCAGCAAGAATGGCTACAAAAACCCAGGAAGCCTCAATCTGTGGTTTGTTTAACACTATGTATACACCAGGATCCCTCGCTTGTTCTTCTAACAAGCCAGAATCCTAAACCAAGAATGAACCCTGGGTTAGGAGACAACAAGCTAGAGAACTCAGTCTAAAGAATTTTGGATTAACTGTTACCTACACCTCTGAGTTGTTTGAGGCAACTGGAATTTTGGTATGCTGTTTGGTATGTATATTCTCCCCAAAGAGACTAAAATATCAAACATTAACTGAAAATGGCATAAGTGGATTTTTTTCCTCTTCTGAGCTTTGAGGCAGAGGATCACTTCAACCTGCTTTACACTTGCATCAGATCAAGCTACAAGCAGTGACTCTTAAGATACTACATTGTTAGTTTTAGAGCAGCACAATGTCTCTGTTATTTAAATTCATATTATTCACCCATACTTTTCAAAATTGATGCAAATAGATCATCCCTGTGAGAATTGCTGCCAATATAGCAGGTGATGCATGTTTGTGTGTATGAACCAGTCCCTGATATGTATTCTTGAATGCAAGAGAATCCTATATTTCAGGGTGATTGTCATATATTCCTTAGGATTGATATGAGTCATTGATGGAAACTTCAAAACTCTTAGATAATTGTGATCAGAATAAATTCTTAAATATATGTTTTGGGTCATATATTTTGAGTCCATCATTAAATGGAAGCAAAAGGAGATGGAAACTACTATTGTAGCATGTTTGAAGGAGAGGTCATCCCTATATATAACCCAAGTAAAACCAATTCCCCTAGACAATAGAACTGTTAATTTTGCTGTAAACTAAAAGAGTATTATTGCTTTTCTTCTTTTTTGTTTTAAAGAACAACAGGAGAAGTGGTGTCTGGAGTTGTAAATAAAGTGTTCAATCAGCCTAAAGCTAAAGCCAAGGAGCTAGGCATAGACATATGTCTTATGTTTGTTGAAATTGAAAAAGGGGAAATTGTACAAGAAGAGCTGCTTAAAGGCTTGGACAACAAGAACCCCAAGATCATAGTAGCATGTATAGAAACACTGAGGAGAGCACTAAGGTAAGAAAATCATAAATAACTGTCATTCCAACTGGGTGAAAAAAGGGATACTGATGGTGACTAACAGAATTTGCTGTTGCTGTGTATTTGAAAGTGTAGCAAAATGATGGTTATAGCACCTTGAACTGAGAAATACACTTGCAGGTTACTTCGCTGCCATGGAGAGATTGAAGCAATTTTACAGACTGTTTTCCTTAAATATTCCTGACAGTGGCAGAGTTGTTTAGTGACTAGATGCCTTATGTTGCTGCATTTCAGATTATGGAAAGATTTGCTAAAGACAAACCAAAGCAACTGTAAATTAAAAATGTTTGACCAGGGTCAAAAGACCCTAACAAAAATCTCCACCTTCTTTAAGTAAATAGGTTTTCCAGTTAAGCAAACCCAATAACAACAATAATATTAATAAATAAAACAGTTATGAGGGTAGAAAAGCTGCAGGTGTGGGGCTGTCCATTGCATTGCACTGAATGCCACATGTATGGCTTTCTGCCAGCTAGACAGAACTCATGCGTGTGTGCTTGGTGTAATGAGCTCCTGGCTCTCAAGGAACTGGAGATGCTGAGAGAGACAGAGGTTGGTGGACAAAAGCATCAGGGACCTAATAACAGTGTCCCAGTCTCTGGGTGACAGCGGCTCTAGTGTAATGGAGAATGACGATATTGGGGAAAGAGAGTCATTCTGAGAAAAAGACAGATGTGATCCCGTAGAAGGGACCCATTCCTCATGAGATGAGCAAATACCCTCTTGCACTAAGGATGTGTCTCCAGGTGATTGAGGGGGAGGGGGAGGGAGGTGGTGCTTGTGATAGTGAGAGATTTGAAAAGGCAAATTTTATGTTAGGTATAATTAGGAATTGAAAATAAAACTGCCAATATCATACTGTCCTTATGCAAGTCTACGGTGCGACCACAATTAGAATACTATGTATAGTTCTGGTCACTGCATCTAAAAAAGGATATTGGAGAATTGGAAAAGGGCTGGAGCAATTCCCCTACAAGGAAAGGTTACAACCTCTGGGACCGTTTAGCTTAGCAAAGAGGTGAGTAAGGGGAGACTTGATAGAGGTGTATAAAATTATGCATGATGTAGAAAAAGTGGATAGGGAGGTATTTTTCTCCCCCTTTCATAATACTAGCCCCTAGGGTCATTCCATGAAGCTGAGTGGTGGGGGGTTTCAGGACAGATAAAAGGAACTACTTCTTCACACAACACATAGTTAAACTATGGAATTCACTACCAGAAGATGTAATGATGGCCAATTTGGATAGCTTTAAAAGGGGATTGGACAAATTCCTAAAGGATAAGACTATCAATGGCCACTTTTCCTGATGGCTATATGTTACCTTCAGTATCAGAGGGATTATGCTATGTACACCAGTTGCTGGTGATGATGGGCAGGAGGTTGCTGTTGCAGTCATGTCCTTCTTGTGGGTTTCCCATGGCAGCTGGTTGGCCAGTGTGTGAACAGAATGCTGGACTAGATGGACCTAGGTTTGATCTAGCATGGTTTTTCTTACATTCATTAGAGTGTACTATTCCATAATAGTTTTTTACTGGTTTCTTTAATGCCAGCTCTCACTTTTCTATAATGAGAGAGAGCTTCAAAAGTAGTCTGAGACATTTTTTAAACATGCCAAATCCCACTTGCACATTATTATTATTATTATTATTATTATTATTATTATTATTTATAACCCGCCTCTCCCTTCGGATCGAGGCGGGGAACACAATGTAAAATACAAAAAAAATTAAATAATTCCAGAGTACATCTAAACAACTCTTGAAATCACAGTCACTGCATATCAGATGTGTCTGTCGGTACTCCTGTTTTGTTTTGGTTTGATATCACTGAAGTAGTAACCTAATTGGAAATCTAATTATAAATAGGCCATTTTCCATGTGTTACATTTTTAGTGAAATAATAATTTCCATCTTCAGTACTCTATCCATATTATTATTATTATTATTATTATTATTATTATTATTATTTACAATGTTTATATACTGCTCAATTATCTAACACAGATTCCAGAGTGATGAACATAGGTATAAACAGTAAAAGAAAGAAAATTTAAAAAGCAAATTAAAATTGTTCAATTTAAAAACAAAGGTACCAGAAAAACAGTGGGTAGTCAGTTGAGAAAGGTTTCTCGAAACAAACTTGTTTTCAAGAGGTGTCGGAAGCTGGCTAGTGTCAGTGCCTGCTTGACCTCCAGGGACAGGGAGTTCCACAGAGAAGGGGCCACTACACTAAAGGCTGTTCTCCTATTAGATTCCAGTCGGGCCATAGGTCCATGTGGAACCACTGGGAGCATGCCCTTCTATGACCTCAGTGATCGGGTAGGTTGGTAAAGGAGAAGGCGCTCTCTCAGGTATCCTGGTCCCAAGTTGTTTGTTTACTTTAGTGACCTCTTCAGTTATTCTTGAAGTATTTAATAAAAACTTGGGTTATATCAGAATTTGTCAATATTGTATACTTAGTAGTTTTTGCAAGTGTATTTCCTAGCTGCTGCTGAACAATCAGGTTATAGCACAATCAAGATACAAGAATACTTTCAGCCCTGCTGAAAACAGTCAGCATTGAATTTTGGTGTGAACGAAAAGTAGGTGAAATTCTATAAGGAAGTTTCTGAGCCCTTGTGAAAACAGGAACACATTGCAACCATTAAAAAAAGGGGGGATTCCCCCCTGCCTAGGCATCAGCTTGCAAAAAGGAAATAATTTTCTGAGCACTCATGGGTACAATTTTTGGGGGTGGGCGCCTGCCTTCTATTTAGCCAAACATGCCAATTCCCCCCCTTGTCAATGTCCTTGTCAATTTCATCCTCCTTTTTGATGCTTGCCTTGCTAGTGAACATCTTTATTTCCGAAAAAGCTGCTTTACATTCTACTGAAGTAATAACGCCTAAAGCTCCTTCTGTCCCGCAGCCACCAGCCACTTTCAGCTTCCCCTCCCCCTCTGTGCATGTCTGTTCCCTCCACTGGTCTCCATTGCTAGCAGTGAGTGGGATCACTAAATGTACACAAATTTTAAGACAGAGCTGTGACTAAATGGGTAAACATACACACATTTCAAGGCAGAGCAATAAAACTGAGGGGGAAATTGTGCAAAATTTCTAACAGCGGGCATTCATTCCTGCACACTTGCACAGGACTGGGGGGAAATTGCATACGTGTTTGGGACACTGTCTGGTGTCCTTTTTTCAAGATTTCAATGGAGAAAAACATTAAATATCCATCCTGAGGCAGAGGCCACTGAAAAGGGATGAGGGAGAATGGCGTTGGCACTAGCAAGATCACAAGGGTCAGCAGGAGTCTTTGCTGCTCTTGTTCGGAGGCTCTCTAGTTATCCTAACAACCCACAATAAAATTGCCACAATAAAAATAACCCTGAGCACCTTAGTATAAGACATGGGTTCTCACGGTGACTTGTTTGTGGAAAATCAACCCACAATGAAATACTGCTCCGGCTTTGGATGTTATGCTAAGCCACCCTGAAACCATCCATGATATTATCCCACCGCTGCTTAGTGTGACATGCAAACCATGTCAGTGTTTGAAAGCATGGACAGTACAATCCTGCAGAAAATTGCTAGTGTAGATGGTCAATTCATGATAATATCATAATGAATGATAACTATATATCAGTCTGTCTTACATTTCAGTGAGTTTGGTTCAAAAATAATACCACTGAAGCCAATAATCAAAGTGTTGCCAAAACTCTTTGAGTCTCGAGAGAAGGCTGTTCGAGATGAAGCCAAACTTCTTGCTGTTGAAATTTATCGATGGATAAGGGATGCTCTCAGGCCGCCATTACAGAATATAAACTCTCTTCAGGTAAGGTTAGGAAGAAGTCAGTCAAGAGAGCGTGATATATTTTCCTAGTGGCAGTATCTAGTATAGCTAACATAAATTACATTGTACTAGCATAATCCACATCAAGCACAATGACAGTAGCGCTTGCTGGCATGATGGGTTTTCTTGGGAAACCTGTCATGCCTTTAAGAGCTGTTGGCATTGCACTGCAGGTCATTTACACTAGAGGTCCTTTCAAGACCAAATGTTGAGTCTTGGAAAGCAGCTGCCCTCAGAAGGGCAGTGTGACAAAGGAATCCTATTCCCCCACCCATCTAAAGTCAAACTTGGAAAAATAGGGGTCTCTCCCAAACATCGTGCTGATCGTGGAGAAGCTTCAAAAAGCAGCAAGAGAGCAGACAACACTTTTAAACTTCAGCGGTGTATTTCTGTTCTTATTGGGCACATTTTTAGTAGAGGGGAGATTTATAAATAAGAGCTTTGTTAGCCAATTAGCAAAGATCCTAGGAAGCGAAGACATGGTTTTATGGCAAGCAAGGTTGAAAATTAAATCATCCCCTGCTTGAATTAATGTGTTTGTAATGAATGGTTTCCACTAGAATATGTCAGGAAAATAACATTTGGTGCATGTGTTTTTGAATCTCTTAAAATTTGTCTTGAGAGGTGTGTGTGTGTGTGTGTGTGTGTGTGTGTTTTAACTGGAGGATGAATTCACACATGCAGTTGAAGTCACAGAAGTTGTATAATAGGTTTATCTCTTCTAGCTTGTTTCTCCGTTGTTAGTTGCCAGACTTGATAAAGTGATATATAACTGTAGCAGGTTCATGTGTCAAGTTAGCAATTAAGTTCAACTGCTCGACATGCTCCAAAATGAACTAGATTATTATATAATGCATGATGTATGGTGGTATGTTGTAAGTGAAAGGAAACTGCTGTGAATTTGTTCCCATTGAGGTGGAGTTTTTTAGTGTCCTCTGCATGTGAATGATTTTCACTGACCTTAAGTTTGCCAATAGCAGTTAACTGGATCTATTGGTAATGGGGATGTGTTGATGATCTTCCAACTTGAATTCTATTTACAGTAGCTTAAATAGGATTTAAGCACACTTAAACACTTTAAAGATCTAAAGAACAATATTACTTGCAGTAGGGGAAGACAGCAATGTGTCCATGTCAGTAGCCTAGCATTTCATGTTTGTTTAGCATCTAACAGTTGTTTTGATTTTTGAAGTTAAAAGAACTGGAAGAAGAATGGGTCAAATTGCCATCATCTGCTCCCAAGCAGACCAGATTCCTTCGCTCCCAGCAAGAAATGAAAGCAAAGTTTGAGCAGCAACAGGCAGCTGGTGGGGATGCAGATGGAGGTAACTTTGTTGACTGGAGTTCAACTGAACTGGCCAGAAATCATGTTTGGCTATATCTATCTACTAATACCTCTTTTTGTAGGAGGAGATGATGGAGATGAGGCTGTTCCACAAGTGGATGCTTATGAACTTCTGGAAGCTGTTGAGATTCTCTCCAAACTTCCTAAAGATTTCTATGACAAAATAGTAAGTGGTGGTACAGTTAACCCTTAGTCCTTCTGTAATCTTTCTTTGAGCCATAGTCACTAAATTCATCTGCCCAGTTTTCTTGCACACTTGGCTATCCTGTTCTATGTGTAGTTCTATATGTAGTTAAGCTATAAGACAATTTAATTTCACAATTCTCTAATTCTCAAATGACTTCCACGCTCAAGGACATATTAGCATCTGGTGGAAACTCTTGCATTGTATTATTAAATATACAGGTATGACTGACAATAGGAAGAATGCTTCATTTTTCTTGGGCTTGTATAAGCATATGAGGAGGATTCTCCATCTTGTACACACAGATACTAGAGCATGACCAAGGTGTATCTTTCCTGATCATGCATATATAATTATCCAGCAGGCCTACCCAGTTCAATTTTAAGAGTATTATTGGTATTTTAATATATTAGTTTTATGTGTTTTTAATCAGTTTTATGTATTTTGTATTTGATGTTATTCCCCGCCTTGATCCAGAGGGAGAGACGGGTAATAAATAAATAAATAAATAATATACAGACATAAAGCAGGCTATGTTCATAACATTGGATGCATGCTTGATAGTGGTGGTAAAAGTCTTCAATGGGTACAAAACAATATGCTACAGATGTAGTAGGCATGTATGTGAAGTCTGCTCTGTCTGAAAATAGTCTAGTTTGCCATTCACAGGGTTTACCAAAAAGCTTTAAGACTAAAGCCTATACATGAATGGTTTGCATTGCAGGAGGCCAAAAAATGGCAGGAGAGGAAAGAAGCTTTGGAAGCAGTGGAAGTGCTGGTTAAAAATCTCAAACTGGAAGCTGGAGACTATGCAGACTTGGTGAAAGCTCTTAAGAAGGTAAGAATCTCTATATTGCCCAAACTGACCTTTCAAATCCAATACAAGGCCTCACTATTAGTATATTTAAGAGATGTTTTGGTCACTTATGGGTAAACATGGAGCATGCTTATGATGTTTACTTACCATCTTGGGAGGGTGATGAGAGAGATCTTCCTTGCCTGCATGGAAATAGATTATTTAATAAACATTTCTGTCCTTTATTCATATACATACATAGAGCAAAAGAGCTCATTATCATCCAGATATGAACAACCCAGCATTCATGCAGTCTAAAATTTAAATATGTGGAAGTGCTATTTATATAGGTGGTATACATGAGATTGGATGAAGGTGGGGAAACACAGTCAGGTTCTGTTACTTTGAGATTCAGTGGCTGGTAAAGCTTGTTTGGTCCTAAACCATCATTTTGAAGCCTTCTGTAGATATTCCATCTGTATACTCATATTATTGAGTTGTAACATTCCTTTTCCCTTATAGGTTGTTGGAAAGGATACCAATGTGATGTTGGTTGCTTTGGCTGCCAAATGCCTTGCTGGATTAGCTACTGGTCTCAGGAAGAAATTTGGACAGCATGCAGGTCATGTAAGTAATGTGCTTACTGGACATCTTGCAGACATTTGCATAAAAAAACAACTATCTAATGTATAGACTCCTAGAGCTTGGCACTGTGCTGTTTCCAGTTTCAACTGCTTGCGTGTGAAAACCTCCTCCTTAATCCTCTGACAAAGTGAGATGCAGTATCGGGTTCATTATGCTAAAACTGAAAGGGATTCTGGGGTTGGGATGCTTGATTCTCTGTAAATGTGGGGAAAGAAGATCTTATGGAGGGCTTTGTTCCCCTTCAGTCTCTTACTTTGCTTCATTCTCTTGTTTAAAGTAAACAAAAGGAAAAATGTCCTTGTTTCATTAAAGAATAAGAAACAATCTCTAGTACTTGTCTCTGTTTTAAAGAGCTATCTTGGCAGCATCTCTCTCTTGCAGTGTTCCCTGATGTAGTAAAAAGTTCAGTATGATTGAATAACTTCCTCTCATATATTTGTGACAGATGTGAGTCTCCTTGTTATACTGTGGGAGCGTGCAGTGGACAGAGAGAAATCGAATATTCCAATACTAACACCTTGGTGACATTTTTTAGGTTGTCCCAACTATCTTGGAGAAGTTCAAGGAGAAAAAGCCTCAGGTGGTGCAAGCCTTGCAAGAAGCTATTGATGCAATTTTCCTTACCGTAAGTCTAGGGCTGTCAGTGTTCTAAACATGATTAGCAGACTGTTGTTTAGCTAAAGCTAACCTCCTTTATTTCATCTGTATCAGACCACATTACAAAACCTCAGTGAGGATATATTAGCTGTGATGGATAACAAAAACCCAACGATCAAGCAACAGACATCCCTCTTCCTTGCAAGAAGCTTTCGTCACTGCACTCCTTCTACCCTTTCCAAGAGCCTGCTGAAACCCTTCTGTGCTGCTCTCCTCAAGGTAAAAAAAAAGATGTCTAGTTGAGTCTTCACTTGAAATAATGTTGCAAAAGCCTATGTTGGACTGGAATTACTACAGAATAACTGTAGTAATTCTTGTGCTATAATGCAACAAAATAATGAAATGCTGTGTAGAAGAATTCTTTTTCAGCCAGGTAAGAGAGCAGGCAGCTTTCCCTAATTCGGGAGGCAAAGGAAATGAGGTGGTAGAGGAAGAGCCCAAGAGCCTAGCTGGAAACCTTGACTGCCTTCTTGTACTTGGTTGAGCCTGAGAGTGACTCACAGAGATTGGATGTTCAGAGCCAAGCCTGATTCTAGAACACAGACTGTCTCTTGGAGATGAGAAAACGGCAATGTAATTTCAAGCAGGTTGTTTCTCCACTTCCCCTCAAAAGCATTGCTTGTTCACAATATGTGCTATCTTACTGCATTGACTGCAGTCACAATAAACAAAATGTTGATCAAATACCTTCATTCTCCTTCAGCGGTGAAGGTTATCCAGGAATGAGTTACCCCTTTCCACTTGCCCTTTAGTGGCAGTCCATTTCAGTTCTAGCCCTGCCTGCTTCAGTGTAACGGGGGGTTCACAAAATTCAAGCTCTGAGCCATTGCTTTGGCCATGCAAGCAGTTGGATCCAGTGATAGTTTGCATGATAGTTTATCTTAACACTTGAGAAATCTTGACTTTTTTTAAAGCCTTAATTCCTTTAGCATTTGGGTGTTCAGAAACCCCCTTTTTTAAAAACCCAACAATCTGGTGTTAACATGTTTGTACTGAAATTCTTATTTGTTAAATGACTTGTGTTGTATCTTTCCCTCACTGTGCTATGTTTACAAGGAATCAAGCACTTCGGGCAAATTGTAAGAATCAAAACAGCTTAAAAGAATGTATATCCATTCTCATTTGGTGCAAGGAGTGCTTAAAACCCTTTTGAACTCAATATGAACTAGAAATTTAGCTGGCTGATCATTGAGGTCTTGTGTTTGCCAACAGCATATTAATGATTCAGCTCCTGAAGTTAGAGATGCTGCATTTGAAGCCCTGGGTACTGCCCTGAAGGTGGCTGGTGAGAAAGCTGTGAGCCCTTTCCTAACCGATGTGGACAAACTGAAACTTGACCGGGTAAGTTGGACTGTATCACACTGATACTGTTTAAATACAGCATAAGGACATAAGAGCCATGCTGGATCAGACCAAGGGTCCATCTAGTTCAGCATTCTGTTTACAAATGGCCAACCAGCTGCTCAAGGGAAAACCCACAAGCAGGATATGAATGCAACAGCACCCTCCTGCCCATGTTGCCCAGCAACTGGTGTATATAGGCATAATCCCTCTGATACTAGAGGTAGCATATAGCCATCAGGACTCATAGGTATTGATAGTCTTCTCCTCCAGTAATTTGTCCAATCTCCTTTTAAAGCCATCTAGAATAACAAGCCCCAATTTTTACGCATAATAGTGTTTCACTAAGGGGATGGGCGGTCGCAGGGCACTTGCCAAGTTGTCCAGCAGCTTGCATGATGCAACGAGTGGTGACAGGTGGCGGCAAAGATTCGAGAACCCCAGTCCAGCAGGCTGAGCAGGGGGGAGTCCGTTGGACTTCACCCCTGTATCAGCCGGCTGCAACAGCCCTAGCGGGGCACAAAGGTATTTTTCATCCCACACCGCAGTTATCAGCACAGCACCCTTGAATGCTTCATACTCCCGAGCACAAACACCTGTAGCTGCCACGTAAAGCAAAAACATCCCTGTCTGCTTAGCCGATGGCCAAGAGCCACAAAAACCTCTTCCTTGGTTCTTTTAGGAGTTACAGAAGAGCAGCTACTCCCACTCCCCACAGCAGCTCAAGGAGAAGCTACATGCACTCAAGAAGAGTGGTATGGGTGGAGGGTGGTTAGGCAGGTTGGTTAGTGCACATGTGACGGGGGCACTCAGCATGGTTAGTGCTAACCACCCTTCCCCAAGTTACGTCTAAACCGGGACAGTGCATATGTCAATATATAAAAGAATTAGTATGTTCCAAGCCTTTCTGTGACAATAGAGTTAGATGATTTCTAACTTATCTCTGCAGTAATAAAACCTCTAAAGTCTGTAAAGTATTTTATGAGGATCTAGTTATTAGAGGGCATTGATTTTTTTAAAATGTGGTCGCTTATTTCTGTCTTCTAGATTAAAGAATGCGCTGAAAAAGTGGAGCTGGCTGTTGGTGGTCGGATTGGTGGAGGAGCTGACAGAAAAGAAAGCAAGCCTGTTGCTGGGAAGGCTCCAGTTCTTTCAGGGGCTGCAGGGGACAAAGATATAAAAGATAATTTGGCCAAAGCTGGTCCACTGAAAAAGGCACCTGCTGCTAAGGTATGAAAAGCTAATCTAAAATATGAGTAGTCCTACATTTTCACAATTTTTTCATAGGTGACTAAATGGAGTTTTGCTTTTATTTAAGAATTAAAAGTTGTGGCAAAAGGCTACAAAAATGAACCCAATACTCAAAAAACAGCACATGCCTGAAATGAAGTCAGGCTTGCCACATTTGCTTTTTATTTGTGAAGATTTTGATTCCACATTTTCAGTTAGATTATGAAACATTCAAAGTGGCTAACATAAATATTTTTAGAACAGATTGTAAGTCAACTAAAATGCATACTCACAGAAACATACACATAGAGCAAATTAAAATACAACCAAGAAGAATGCAGGTAGAGCAAACTCCAGATACCAGCCAGAAAAAAACTTTCCAGAACAACCAAGTTCTTGGGTGGTGTTGGAGAATCAACAAGACTGGGGCCTCAAACAGTCCTCCCAGGGTAGGGAGGTGTAGTTCCCATCAACTACACCTCTGATAGTACAAAACTGCCCTCCTCGGGTGACTTCAGTGGATGGGCAGAATCGTATTGAAAGAGATGGCACATTACCTTATCTTTGTCCTGGCAATCAGCGAAACGGACTGGCAATCAGTGAAATTAGGTAAAAGAGGAGCCAATGCTCTAAAAAATAAAAGGCTCCAATAGAACTTTTGCCACTGTGTTTTCTATCAGATGAGGTTTACAAATGCTTTTGAAGGTAACCTTGAGTTGGGCACTTCACAGCAATCCAGTTAGTTACTAAGGAATGTGTGACCATGGCCATCTTCTGCATATCTTAAACTGAAGTGCACTCTTATGCCAAAACCTGTGTAACAAACACATTTATTCACGTTTATTGACTGCTGTGTTTTTAAGTAACCAGCCTAAGACATCACAGTTTAGAGCTCCCACCCCCCTACAGTACACCATTTTTTTTCCAAATCCCATGTCTTCTCTGGTTCAATATATTTCGGAAAGTAGATAATGGAATCCAGTATTTTTTTTAATACTGACGTTATAAAAATGTGCTGATCATCAGCTGTGCAGATGCCTGTCTTTTGAGTGAAGGCAGTCTTGAAAACTAGAATACTCTGGATCCAGAGCAATGCCAGCAGTAGGATGTGGGCGGAAGATAACTTTCCTGCCCCCTCCTTCCCCTGGCAGCCCCTTGAAAAGACTCTCTAAAGCGACAAGAAACCCTGGTGAATGAGGTGGGCTGTAACCTGTGGGCAGCGGTTGCTGGAAATCAGTTGGGAGGCACCTTATGTGGTTGGAGCTCCCCTCCCCTTCTGTTGGCATTTCTCTGGATCCAATTAATCACCTTCCTCCCTTTTCTCTCGTTTCCGTATCCAGAAATTGATTTTTTAAAAACATGTGCAGTGAACTTTAGTTGACTTGAGAAGCTTCTCCTCTTCTCACATAGGCTGGTGGCCCATCCAAGAAGGGCAAACAAGCTACAACTGGTGGGGCAGGAAGTGCTGGAACAAAAGGCAAGAAAGGGGCTGAAGTAAAGGAGATATTTGAGCCAGAGCTCTCGGTATGTATTTCATTTTGTGTGGGAAAGCAGTGCTAAATCCTGTATTTTAAAATTCACCTGTTTGTTTAGCTCATATTAAAAACAATGATGATCAACTATTTGAGATACAATTACATTTGAAACAGCTGGCGTTGTGGTGGAGAACCATTTCACTGTGCTGTGGATGGTATTTGCATAGAATGACAAAATTATCAAGGTCAAAAAATTTATTTCAGTGAGATTTTACCTCTTTGCTGCCTGAAGTTGCCTTTAAAGAGCAACTGAACTCCAGTGTGACAGCAGGCATATGCGTGTGCTGGAGAAGGAGTGGGGAGACAATGTACACTGGTTGAGGAAGGCTACAATGGGAGCTGAGTGCTGAGTTACAAGCTGGAATTGTTCAGGTTCAGCAGAAATGATCTAACCGTTTGTGTGAATGTAGTGAATGTTCACCTTTTGGCAGAGGTGAGATACTAGAGAACTTGTAAACACAAGTTTCGTGCATTTTAAAAATTAGTCTTGCAGTTTGTGTATTTGCCAACTGTGGATGTGAAATTATTTGGTTATTCTTGGCCATAATAAAAAGTAAAGTGTGAGACATTTTATAGCATTTCTGCAAAGCATAAACCTAAAGGAATTCTTAACTCAACATAATGCGCCATGAATGCTCTATGCTATAGTGTTAAACACTGACACTTTTCACATGTGTACACAAGGTATGGTTGTCCTTTTAATTCAGATGGCTATGTATTTCTCCTGACATGGTACAGAATGCCTAATAGCACGATCAAAATATGCTTGGAATACAAGAGTCAACTACCAAAAGATGAACTCTTTTTTCCCTCTTTCTGATAATAGATAGAGATGTGTGAGGAGAAAGCTTCCGCTGTCCTCCCAACTGCTTGCATACAGCAGCTAGATAGTGGCAACTGGAAGGAAAGGCTTGCTTGCATGGAAGAATTTCAAAAGGTAAATATAAGAGCATGGTCTTTGGGAATTTAGTCGGAAACTAAAGTGGTCTCTTAGAGCTATAAATACCTGTTTGAATCTATTGCAAATGACTTCTGCAATCCACAGAAGCCCTTGGCCTTGTATTGTTCTTCAGGACTTTCCATACTATTCTTTTATTAGCAAATTCAGAATTATTTATTTATTTATTTCTATACCGCCCAATAGCCAAAGTGCTTGTTATGGGAGATCAAAATATCTTCCTTTAAACTAGAGTGATGTGGAGAAACTGCTTTTTCCCATTCTTCAAACATCCTATAATTTTCATTTTCCTTCCCAATCACATCCCATTAGCTAGTCTTGTGATATCTCTAATAAAGAGACACATTTCCCTGCTTCCCTCTACCTTTGCCTGGGTCAATTTGATAGCTATTAATGTTAGTAACATGCAGGTATTTCTTTTACTCTTCAGACTGGGCACCCCTTGCTTCTCCAGTCCAGGCAGTGCTCACGTAGGCTTTCGTGCAGGGCTGAGGAACCTCTGCCCCACAAGCCTAGTACGGCCTGCAGAAGTTTCCCATCCTGCTTGTGAACCTCCTTGGATTTCTCCAGAGGGAAACTCCAATGTTACTTCCACTCTCAGATCAGACATAACAGTGGGAATGCGGGTTGGGGTAACTACGCTGTGTGCTCGCACCACACAATCACGGAACCACACTCCACAGCATGGTTACCCTAACCACCCACATTTCTGGTTAAGCCTGCAGTCCTCTGACTTGCCACACCTTGAATCCCAGCAGCCCCGATATACAAAATTAAAAAAGCATAAAGAGCATAAAGCAGATTATAAATACAATATCCATTTAAAACAATTATTCTAGTGGGACAGTATGGCGGATATGTGGTGTATGGGCTCTGGCTATGTGGGAAAGTGCATAACTGGGATGAGGGTGGGGTTATACCTCATTGGCAATTACCTCCAGTGGCAGCGGTGGCAAAGGCAGTAGCGTTAACTCAAACTTTGATTAGAGTTCAAAAATCAAAAGCAGCTTCTCTGGAAAACTTTCTAGGCAATATAAAATAATGCCCATGTACCAGTGGGACCATCCACCAGCACAACAGGAAGCTAGCAGTTCCAAAATGAACTGGAAATGAGCTAAATTGCTTGTTTCTGGAGCGCCATAAAAGGGAGCTCCGCTGACCCTGTTCCATTCCAAAAATGAATGTTTTGGCTCATTTCCAGGGTTGCTTTAGGAAGCGCTAGCTTTCTGTTGCACCAGGAGTTGGTCCTGCAGGCATAACAGAATGAGTGGAAGCACACAGGCAGTGTTGGATACTGCCCTCTAGTGTGGTGTTTTAACTGAAAGCTATATTTAGCCATACAATTACTCTGCCCCTCTAAAACGAAGAGACTAAAAAAAATAATTTCTTGTAGAGAACATAGGCTCTGCAGATGCTCAATAGGGACCAGGCTATAAGCTGAAAACGTGTTTGAGTGAACACTAGGCTGTAGAATGCAATTCAGCTGTGTTTATGATCCTGAGGATTTCTTTGCGTTTTCTGGAGTTAATAATCTTCTCTTAAATTCTAAGGCTGTTGAGCTGATGAATAGAACTGAAATGCCTTGCCAGGCTCTAGTAAGGATGTTGGCAAAGAAACCTGGATGGAAGGAGACCAACTTTCAGGTAAAGCAATAGTTTGTTGTGCTGTTAATAGAATAAACCCTACAAAAAGCTGCAGTATTAATTACTGTAATTCTTTTAAATAATTACCTATGTCTAAAAAAATTACCTTGCAGGTAACTAAGACTTCCAAAAAGGAATTTTTGACTGCCTTTGGGTCTATGATTTATGAAGGGTGTTGTTGTTTTTTACAAAGACCGTGACTTCCTATTACTGCTTCCAGTGTGGAATCATACTTGCATTTAGTATCTGCTTTGAATGTTTTTCTTAGCTTTGCTGATACAAAAGCTTTTCAGACAATAGGCCTATCATGTTTAAGTAAAACATAGCATGCTGTTGGATTAGATGTTATTTGCCTCATTTGTGAATGGGGATGGAACCTTTCCCTGGACTCCCCAAGCCTGTAGAATGAAAATGATATTTGGTAAACCATTCAAACATGCATGCAAAAAAAATGCTGAGAACTCTTTGAATATTTATAGTGAACTAACGAAGTCCACCTTGGACCTGGGAGTGTACATCAACAGCTGTGAGGCAAATGCTAAAGCAGACTCATCAGCTACATTCGATGAGATTAAGCTCTTTTTGTTGTACTCTTTTTTAGTAGGAGAATTTAGCAGGCCATAAACTTGTTGCTAAGATGGCTGCACTTCTCTTTTGCAGGTGATGCAGATAAAACTTCATATAGTTGCATTGGTTGCTCAGAAGGGAACCTTCTCCAAAACATCTGCGCTAATTGTGCTGGACGGTCTTGTGGATAAGATTGGAGATGTGAAATGTGGGAACAATGCAAAAGAAGCACTAACGGCAATAGCGGAGGCCTGTCAGCTTCCTTGGACTGCTGAACAGGTATGTGAAATGCTTCCAGTAGTATAAAAGCAATTGTTGTGTATGCACAAAGGTCTGTATTGGTCATCTATGTACTTGCTCCCTTATTCTTGTGGCTGGGTGGGTTCTACAGGCTGTTTTAAAACCTGTAATTTAATAGCATGTAGTCTCTCTTTGCAATGTTACATTAGTTTTCTGTGTTTAATTTTGCACTGTTCTCTTTTTAAGATAGTTTAAATTATTGGGAATAAGTTGGTGATGAAAATATGCTTCCGTATTTGCATCAAGGCTAATATGTAGTGCAATACGGCCTAGTATACACCTCTCCGTTTAATTTCACAGCAGCTGCTTAGATGGTTGCAGGTTCTTGGTGATTAGTAGTTGTAGGAAGGGGTAAAATCTTCCATTTTCATTCTAGGTTATGTCCATGGCCTTTTCTCAGAAGAATCCAAAGAACCAGTCAGAAACCTTGAATTGGCTTTCAAATGCGTTTAAAGAATTTGGGTTTGCAGGGTAAGCCTTGAAAAATTTGAATAAATTGCTGTAATACAGTATAAGCCATACTATATTACGACATCAAGTGATGACATGCAAAAGATCCATCATAGATCAAGCACCACAGACGGGTCTTGTATCACTTGGCATCACCTTAAACAGTACTTTTCAATTGAGAGTTTTTCACATTCAGCTTTGTATCATCAAATGACATATGTGGCTATGTAAACCAGCCATATTAAAGCCTTTGTAAGCCTGTTTTTCATTTTAGGCCCTCTGATGCAATTGAGTCTAAATCTAGATTCCTATAATTCAAATAAAACTTTACATTGGTTAATGAAAATAATCCATGATTTATTGATAAACTAAACCAAAAGGATTAAAGATGGGCAAAAGTAGTAAAAGGTTTGTTAGAAAAGCAAGTAGTTATTCACAGTAAGATACAAGCTAGATGTATGTATGTATGTATGTATGGAATAGGAAAAGGAATATTTGACTTTGCCCTCTGATACATTTATGTTTTGTTCTCATTCACTGATTTGTTACATTGCTTCATACAAAACTTCAGTGTTAATCTCTAGCTTTTGGATTGAAAAAGCTAATGCTTCCTGTGTGGCAGTGGAAATCAGTGTGGATGAGAGAGAGCAGTAGTAAATTTGCATGCCTTCTTTGGAGTGCTGGTATCTAGTTGACTAAAAGCGGAACACACAGGACCTGTTTGCCTGGTGTTTTTCCTATTCCCACAAAAATTCCTGTAAAATGTGTGGGAGATGAGATTAGCAAGAAAACTTCAAGCCAACAGTTCCAAGAAGGTGGACTCTGTAATTAGTTGTTCTCAGGATAATTGCATATACTTTTCTTGTTGGTACCATTTTTCATAGGGATTCTATTCTGAGATCAGATTGTATAAATAATTTTATAAATAATACTTGAGAAGAAAACTAGATTGTTCTAGAGAAAGACTGGACTGAACTTGCAAAAGGTCATTCATATGGGAGTAGATGCAAAGTCCAACTTAGCTTTCTCCCTGTTGTACAATTTTTTAATGGCTTTGGAATACCTGCAGTCTGAAGTGGCATGGCCCAGATGACCTAGGTGAGAAGTGGATCTTAGAGTTAGCTGAGGACTGTAAGCATGCATTCAGACTGTCTTAACTAAAATGAGTGCCCTACCCATCTTCTAAAATTCCAGAATGAGCAAGTATGGTGTTATGCTGCTTTCAGCTAATCTGTGTGTTTTTTCTTTCAGATTGAATGTAAAGGCTTTTATCAGTAATGTTAAGACTGCTCTTGCAGCTACAAATCCTGTGAGTAAACTTCTCTTCAAGACTGGATCTGAATGTTGTCTGAATAGCTGAGATTAAGCCTTTCTCTTTTCTGTTTCACAGGCTGTGAGAACATCCGCCATTACCATACTGGGTGTCATGTATCTGTATGTGGGGGGCCCTTTACGGATGTTTTTTGAGGATGAGAAGCCTGCTCTCCTTTCCCAAATAGATGCAGAGTTTGAAAAAGTAAGCTTCTTCAACGCGCTGGAAATAACCTTCTTCAAGTGATCACTTGCATTGATTTAGGGGCATTAAAGACTTAACAATTTCACTAATATTAATAGTACGGTGAAGTAGAGCAATTTGCTGAGGGAGTGTTTTGGAAGAGCACATCAGTAGATGGTCATTTGAAAATGAGTCCAAGTATTCAGGATACAAGTGCTTTTAAATGCTGCTTGCTAAAGTGAACAATGTTAAGCCGTCGTAGTTCAGTGCTAACACTCGCTTTTCATTTGATTTGTGAAAGGAATTATTTGGATAATATCATTGGGATAATATATTGAGCAAGTAACAATTCCAGGTGTGTAGGCACAGGTGCCTTGCTTTTTTATGCCTTAGCCTTCCTCCACTCTTGCATGTTGACCATAACTGCCGTGATTCTCAATTAATTTCCAGTGAGATGCAAGTATATGAACCAAAACGCTGAACTACCTAACTATAATTGAGACTCATCTCCCAAATTGTGCACACTCATGTGGCATGTGTATACATTTCAGATGCAAGGGCAAACACCACCTGCTCCAACTCGAGGCAATTCCAGGCACACTATTGGCAGTGGGGATGATGGCGAGGACGGAGAAGAACAGGAGGATTTAGGAAATGATGTTGTGGATCTCTTGCCAAGAGCTGATATCAGGTTTGTTTGAGTTTGGCATATTGGAAAACATTTGTTTGTTCTACTGCTAAGACATGCAAACTTGTAATTATTTATGTATAAGTTATTTTGTAAATTTCTATTCTCTATATTCACTATTAATCTGTAAGGTATTTATAGTTTCTTCTTTCCTGTGTAAAGGAAACAGAGTGTAAGATGTTAACTCTTCTTTTTAGTGATAAGATTACATCTGAATTGGTGTCTAAGATTGGTGATAAAAACTGGAAAATCCGAAAGGAGGGTCTAGATGAAGTAACAAGCATCATTAACGAAGCCAAATTCATACAGCCAAACATAGGAGAACTTGCACCTGCATTGAAGAGTCGGCTCAATGATTCCAATAAAATCCTGGTATGTTATTTAAATCCTAGAATTAGGATTAAACTTTTTTTTTTATAATAATTTTATTAATTTTCAACATATAGTACATAAAATAAACACAATACATATACAACCCTCCACAACCCCCCCGTGCTCCCCTACCCATGAGACCTTCTTACTTTATTGTTTTAAACATTTTCCCAAAATTGCAATGATTCTTTTGAAGGTGTATATCCCCTCCCCTTTACTCAAACATATTCTAGAAATAAACCCCAAATACTTCCAAAATCATTATTTTTAGTTAATCCCATCCTAATTTTCATTATACATGTTAATCTATCGTTAATTGCAATATCCCACACTCCTTTATACCATTCTTCTATACTATAATTCCCTTGTATTTTCCAACTTTTAGCTATCATTAATTTAGCCGGTGTCAGGAGATTGTTTATCAATTCTCTTATATTATTCTTACCATATTCTTTATCAAATAATCCTAATAAAGCTATATTTGGACTTATTTCCACATTCTTACCCAATATCTCACTTATCTCCTTAAAATCTCTTTTCCAAATTTTTTTAACATATTCACATGTCCACCACATATGGTAATACGTCCCCACATCCTGACAACCCCTCCAACATAACTTTGATATTTTCTTATCTATCTGATGTAATCTTACAGGAGTGAGATACCATCTCCAAATAATTTAAAATGATTTTCTTTTATCCTTATTGAAAGCAACTTTAAAGTTCTTAATTCCCATATCTTCCCCCATCTGTCCTCAGTAATTTAAATTTTTAAATCTTCTTCCCAGATTGTTTTCAGAATTTCTTGAGATTCATCCTCCTTTAACAATATCTTATATATTTCGCTTGTTATACCTTTTTTACTTTTATTTTTATTTTCTCCCTCCTTCTCTCTAGACTCAATTAGCTTTTCAAATCTTGTTTCTTTTCTACAGTCCTTATTTTCCTTTTTCCATTTTTGTGTCCACTGTTCCAATTGTAAAGTCTTAAACCATAATTTTTTTTGCCCTATTAGAACCTCTTCTATTTGCTTTTTATCAACCAATCTCCTTACCCAATCTTTCACTTTAATTATTTTTTTCTCCCGCAATAGCCCTTCCAGTTCTCTTCCCAAATTACCTGGAAAGTTTTCCAGTAAAATCACTGGGGTGAGAGGGGAAATTCCTGGCAATAGTTTCTTCTTATACCTTTCCCAAATTTCTATGAAATTTCTTAGGATGGGATTTTCCAAATCCTTCAATCAACTCTTTAGTATTTTACTAAAAAAAAACATTTTGTAACTTTAACTCTATATCTCCTGTCTGTGTCTTTTACCATTCTAAATCCTCTTCCCCTACTATACTATTTATAACATAGATTTAGGATTAAACTTGTTGCCATCAGTTACTAGTCCCCAAATACCAGCTTCATTTAAAACTTGTAAGCAGAATTGAAGTGACTATATTATAGAGTATGACATTTTAATACTATTTAATCCATTTTGTACAACAAAGAGCTTTAGATTGCTACAATTGCCAATGTGTCTATTGATGTAGCAGTACTTTCCACACCAATAGGGGAAAATGTAGATACTCTGTGTACCTCAAAGAACCTTTTCCATTGCCATCAAAACAAAGGAAATGCATTTTACCAGAGAAAGCACAACAAGGGGACAGTTAGACTTTGTTAATCTTCTTGTGGCGCATGATCCAAAGCACAGCTGGGCAGATTTCATAACACCCTATTAATGGTGCTTCTGTTTGTCCTGAAAGCCCATTAAAGATTATCAGGCTTCAGTGACTAAAACAAATGGAAGTTTATGTTGAAGCACTTGTTTGACTACAACTGATCATAAGAGGCATGTAGTTTTTTCCTGAGTACATAACAATGTGATTTACTGCACAGTACACTTGAAACGAAAGCTGTTAAGAGTTATGAGTCTATGTAGATTTTGGAATACTATTAACAAGTGATTAATACTACTCCTTCAATTTAGAGGGCTTCCCTGTATTATTATAATGTATATATTTTACCGTTTTTGTGTTACACTTGTAAACATTGCTGTATTTTATTCTTTTTATGATTTTATTATTAATCATCTCAAACACTCATTGAGTGGGAACAGTGATTTCAAACACAAATTAAATAATTAAATGAAAGTTCAGTTGAGAATCCCTGGACCTTGTTCCATATGTGTGACATGGATTGAGAGACAGGAAATTAAACATACATATGTATTTACATAGATAACAGTTAGAATCTGTGGCTTTGTGAGTAGAAAATACAGATGGAATTTCTATAGACATGGGAAGCAGACTAAAGACCTTCCTAGTTAAATAATGTAAAGTGAGCATAAGTAACATCATTGTATTTCCTTTTCCATTCAGGTGCAACAAACACTGACCATCCTCCAGCAATTGGCCACTGCTATGGGCCCAAATATCAAGCAGCATGTGAAAAACTTGGGCATTTCCATCATTACAATCCTTGGAGACAGTAAGGTAGATTCACCTACTTCTCAGTACAGCCTTTAGGAATGTAGTCTATCTTGAGCATGTTACCAAGTGCATATGATATGTGCATATGATAAAAGGACATGTTAAGCTCCAGTGATACTGCTTTTTGACAGCTTCTCAGTGGAAAAACTGAATGTGAAGGGACACTTCACTTCTTGTTTTACCCCTCTGTTTGTGTTCAGTGTTCAAAACAATTTTAAGATTGTGAGGAGCTTGGAAACCAAGACTTTATCAGTAAAAGTTGAAAGTGCTGGGTATGTTTAACCTGGGGGGGAAAGATGAAAGGGAGACATGGTAGCAGTCTTCAGATATCTGAAGGGCTGCCATACAGAAGACAGAGCAGATTGTGCGCTGCCCCTCGATCATCAGAGAACAGGCTAGAACCAATGGTTGAAAATTCCAGGGAAGTAGATTTTGGCTAAACATTAGGAGAAACATCCTAAAGATAAGAGCTGTTCAACAGTGGAGCAGTCTGCCTTGGGAAATGGGAGGCTCTCCTTTGCTGGAGGTATTTAAGTAGAGGTTGGACAGTGGTCTATCAGAGATGCTGTAGCTGCATTTTGCCTTGCAGATCCTGCATTGAGCAGGAGGTTAGACTATTTGACTTCTAACATCCCTTCCAACTCTGATCCTGTGTAACTACACCTAGGAGGAGCTTTCTTGTTTGAATGTGATGTTTTCAACACTGGTTCTTAAAGTTGTCATTCGATTCACAGATGTGTTGGGTGCCCAAACATGCCCAGGGGGACAGTTAGTTCATGCAAACTTGGGAGACCCTCAGGTTATGCAGGAAAATCTTGGTCACTTTAAAAAAGACCTTTGGCTCCCTCCAGACTGGTAGAAGCTAAAAGATCCCCACTTGTGATATCCTCATGCTACCTCCAAACATTTGCAAACATTGACTTGGAGCTAAAAGTCAGGCTAAAGGGAAGGAAGCAGCTTCCAGCTGAACATGATAGCATAGATAACACAAATCTGCACTCAGATGTGCATCTGGATGTCTGTCTAACTTACTTCTTAGGTCCTGGGACCTAATGGGGGTTGAAGGTTGTGTGCCATGAGGATATGCATCTTCTCAGCCCAACTCCCCTCCCCCTGATCCTTTTAAACTGCCCTCTAACATTCCTCCCTCCTACACTTCTTTAAACTCTATCTCTGAGAACAGAGAATATTTCTTTGTACCTTCAGAACCCAATCGAAAAAAGATCATCATACAGAAGCAGGTCTATGTAGGTATCACTTGCCAGTCTGGAACTAGAGGTAATTTATTCACTCAGTTCAGATGGTGTCTGTCCACATAGTGCTGCTGTCAGTTAGGTGCATATTCGAATACTCCTCGCATCGACCATGTCTGCACCGATACTCATTTGACATACCCCATGGTTCATCATCCAGCAAGTGATAAGTGCATGGAAGACAGCTTCCCTGTGTGTAGATCTCCTTAGTTGGATCAGGGTGAGCAAGCATGAAGTCAATTGGGCAAGAGGGAGAGGAAAATGAAGAAATAACTTTCTTTTTTCTGCCTCTCTTCCCTCTCCAAAGTTACTTTGTGCCCCCCCTCAAAGAAATCTAATACAGGTAGGATTGCTTTATGCAAGCCATGATTCCCCCCAAGTCTACAGTTGTAGCTATATATTAAGAAGCTATTGTTCCATGTCTTTTTTAGTTTCACCGGGGAGGTGTGTACTACAGTAGAAGTAAATTATTTCTTGGTGAACAGTTTATGCCAAGGTAGTATTGTGCGATTAGATTTGATTGTCTCCTGTAGTCTACCTTTACCCTTCATAAATGTTTTGCAAAATAACTGTGGAATTAGGTGATGAAAGGCAAAATGCTTTGCAATGTTGATTTTATTGTGCTGCATTAAATTCGTGCTTGAGATTGTCCTGTCGTTCTGATGGTAAACTTTCACACTGAGTGCTTTTTGGTAGTGAAACATGTTCTTCTAAAGAGATCCAAGAACTTTCCCCAAGTTGATCATCTTATTATCATGTGTAAACTTTGCTTTTGTTTCAGAGTAATGTACGAACAGCTTCCCTGGCAACTGTGAATACCTGGACAGAACAGACAGGTATGAAAGAGTGGTTGGAAGGGGAAGACCTCTCTGAAGAGCTCAAGAAAGAGAACCCGTTCCTTAGGCAAGAGGTAAGAATGGTACCCAAAAAATGAGATTTGTTTTTATCCCTTACAAAATGGACATGTGTGAGGCCAATCCATTCTATGTTTAATTGTCGAGATAAATATTTATAATGCAGTGAAGTGAGACCATTCTTTGTACCATGCTCTTGGAAGATGCTCTACTTCAGTGTCCCAAGAGCAGCAAGCATCAGATAGGAGTATTCTGCAGTAAAGAATATTCCTAACGAGCAAAGCAGTGAATTTCTAAAATGTAGACTAGTGCAAGCAACTGTTGATCTCAGTTTCTGTATATTCTTAATCTCATTGCTTGTGATTCCTATCTCTGTATCTGCCTCATTCTTTCTTACTGGCACAGCTCGTGGGTATACTCCACTTGGATTGTGTGGTGCAAGTGCTGTAACATTGTGCTTAAAGTGTCCATACAATACCCAATATGGGTCAGTGATAATTGGGCTGCAGGCCACAGCCTTTTGCTACTTAGTAGAATCATCCAGTGACTGCATGAGCCCATCCTCCTCAGTTTCTGTTTGTGGTGGCAGCTAAGCAGTACTTACCTCCCAGCGTCCTGGTGCCTTCCTTTAGCCTTCAGCAGTTCTCCTTGGTTCCCATTGCAGCTTGAAGTATGCAGTTCATGTCTTCTGGTGTGAAGTAGGGTATTCCTATGGCTCTAAGAACACGCCTAAATAAGCTACTTCAGCCTTTCAAAACCTGGTGCCCTCCAGATGTTTTGGTCTTCAACTCCCATCAGCCCCAGCCAACATGCTAAGTGGTCACAAATTATGGGAGTTGGGGGTCCAAAACATCTGGAGAGTACTAAGTTGGGGAAGCTGTAGTGGCTATATTTGATAAATATTTGGTAGGGCATGGAAAGAGATAGTTGAGAATTTTGTGAAAATCTTGGGATAGCAGAAAATACCTGTGCTCCCAGATGAATGTTTTGTAATGTTGGCAGTCCTAGGTATTCACATATCAGTATATAATATAAATAGATCTGGTAAGCTTTCCACATAAGCTGCCAGATGCTGTCCTAGAATCACTTTTAGTGAGTGTGCACCTATATCCGTACAATTTAGTCCCTGCTTAGTATATCCAGAGTCTATTACTTTCAGCAGATACAAAGGATCTCTGCTTTGTTTCAGCTTTTAGGTTGGCTGGCTGATAAGTTGCCCACACTCCGTACTGTCCCATCAGATCTGGTTTTATGTGTGCCACACCTGTACTCTTGCCTGGAGGATCGGAACGGTGATGTCCGTAAAAAGGCACAAGATGCCCTGCCATTCTTTATGATGCATCTAGGGTTTGAGAAGATGGCCAAAGCCACTGGCAAGCTAAAGGTATGTGCATACGTGCAAGTAATACCAGTTATGAAATGGTTTTAATGATTGCAGAAATAGGATTATTAACATGGAAATATTAACAGCTTCTGCATATTGGCTAAAATAGATGTACAATTTAGCTACTACTCAGAATATAATCGCCAACTTCTTTCCCTTATGTTGACATCCAGAGGAATATTTGTATGGGGAAACTATTTTCCATGTAGTGACTTGCAAAGTAAAAGAAATGTAGCATGTAGCCATTCTACTTATTAAATGTATTTTGACATGGGTGCCTTCAAGCTCTTACTTTTGTTCTCTAGCCAGCTTCCAAAGACCAAGTACTGGCCTTGCTTGAAAAAGCCAAAGCCAATATGCCCGCCAAACCTGCTCCACCTGCTAAAACATCTTCCAGAACAGTAGGAGCAGCTCCAGCCAAATTTCAAGCTGCGTCAGGTAATTTTTCTTAATCCCATTATCTTGCCCTATTTGAGAGAACCCCAACTTCAAGATAGATTTGTTCACAATGGAATCTCAATCCATCGATAAACCAGGTATCTCTTCAGCTAAGAATGGAGACAGAACTTAGAGGAATGTAAATAGTAGTATTTGACTAAAGCACCTTGGGTTACTAGAGTAGTTAACTGGGTGTAGAAGAGAACCCTGGAATCAAGATGATCTTATAGTCATGGTTTCCTGCTGAGCATTCAGCCATTTTTTAGAGCTGTCTGAACTGCTTCTACACTTGTTTCAGATCTGATAAAGTAGAAAGGGTTTTTGTTATTTTCCTCACGTACATAACGGGAATGTGTAGCTCTCATTTTAAATCTATAACCCCTGCTCAGGAGTCGTCATGTTGCGCAAACCTGGCAAGTATGGATTATGCAAGGGCTAAATAATTCTCACACACCCTTACGTGAAGGTTGTTTAACTTTCAGTTAAGCCGCACTTGCCAAGTTCACACAACACAGCAACCCCAAGTGGGGGTTGCAAATACAACCTGGTGCTCATGGGCACTTCAGCTTGTCGTGGCATGTTGTCCAAACTCAGTCACTGCTCCTCCCTATACGATCTGAATAAATAACTGGGGGGATTTAACAGGTGACTTGCCCCAGGGTTCTACCCAGAATATATTCAGTAAGAGGAGTAAAAAAATCTGTATATGTATGATAACTGCTGACTTTTCTAAGGGTCAGATAGCAGGAGCCAACTTAATTCCTGTAGACTAGCAGGAGCCAACTTAATTCCCGGTATTATCTAATGCATTTTTCTTGTGTTCTGGATAAGAAACAGTAAGGGTGGGGCAATTTGATCTTAGATATATGATGGGTTGGATTCTTCTTGTAGCGTTTATGTAAAACTGTAGAATGTACTTTTTGCTGCGTCAGAGGGACCTAGAGAGATTTAAAGGGACTATATTATTTCATAGTGACAGTTTCCTTAGAAACTAAACCTATAGCTAGTGACGAAGAACTACTTTAGGCATGCTCCAGGGATTTTATTTTTGTTTTTAATGTTTTACTGTGTTTTTGTCTATGTTACGTTCTGAACATTTTGAAAACCACCTTGTTTGGTGCCAGAAAGGTGGTATGGAAATACAGTAACTAAATAAAGTCCTAGTTAAAACTTAACTTTTTATTTGAACAGAAGACCTCTTTTTTTCATATTAAAAATTGCTTTTAAAGGTCACCTTGGTTTCCAAAGCAATTTGTATGTGGGGTATCACTTTGAGAAACACAAACCTAACGCTCACTAAGGAGTGGAGAATTTGTTACATGTTGGTTTTAATCTGAACCTTATTGTTTAGTTTAAATTGTGTTGCATTTCTTGCTCCTAAGGTTCTGGTGAAGATTTTTCATCCAGCACTATGGAGACTAAACCTGATGCTAAAAAGGCCAAAGCAGGAGGAACTGCCCCTAAAACCAAGGTAAATTATTTCAGCACAAAGAAAATAGTGGACGGCATTGATTCTAGATAGTTGTAGTTGGTCATAATATGTTGTGTAACAATAGTATAATTTTGAACTGTCCTGTCATACCCCCTTCATCTTAGGAAGTATTCTAGACATTAGTTGAGTGAATTCTATTAATGTTTGTGAATATAAATGCAACAAAAAATCTCCAAATTCTGTAGCTTATATATCACCAACTCATCAGGGCATGTGAAATGGTTTCATAAAGATTGATGTTGTCCATGTTAAGTAAACGACTCCATTTCTGTAGTGTGGGGGAAGCTGAATACTATGGATGTTATAGGCTAGAGAGGAAGGTGCTGTGTATTCAAAACAGCTTTTTAGTGGAATGCATGCTTTGTTTGAAGAAAATCTCAAACTCCTTCAATTAAAAAATCAAAAACAAAAATGGAAGAGATGTGGGTAGGTGAGCTAAGAGTCGTTTTGCCAGAGTCCTTAAAAAGCTGCTGCCAATAATAATAATCTGACTGCTACCTGTTTTAATGAAGTTGAAGGGCGTCCTTTGAAGGGGAGACAACTGGAGGAGTGAATACAGTTATAATACAGAGAAGTGCTTGGTATTGAAAGAAACCTTGGTGTTAAAACAAGGAGATGGTGAGGAAAAAAATCCTGAAGAGCTTTTGGCTGCTAGGATACCTTGTATCCATTTCAGGATCTTTTCTCCTTTCTGTCAAAGAAAATCCTTTCCCTAATTATATGGCCACTATGTCTGTGCGAGTGATATGAGCACCTTTCAGTGTTCACTGATTGCCTTGGATGACCTAAAGCTCTATTGAACAGATATTGGCCTGACCAGGACATAGTATGGATAGGGGTAAATGGAAATACTCCTTTTGCCTAAGGTGAGCTGCTATAGCAGGAATGGGCAACCTGTTGCTTTCCATTTGTCATTGGACTCCCAACTCTAACCATTGGCCATAGGAGTTGGAATCTAACATCTGGAGGGCCAAAGATTGTATTGCTCTTTCAGAGCAGCTACCTGGCAACCATTTAGGCAGTTGCTGTTGGTTAATTTCCGAATGATTACTACTGGAGGCCAAAAAATGGAATCTATTCTATCTTTTCTTAGTATGCATTCCTAACAGGCTGTATTTCTTTGACATGGTTTCGATGTCATGCTAAACCATGGTTTGCATTAAGGGAATATGTTTTCATGAGCTCCTCTCTAATGGTTGAATGTTTTAACTAATCGCCATTAGAATAAACCATAGTTCCTTGAGTTCAGATGTCATGGGGAACTGTGGTTTGTTCTAAAGAAAAGATTGAAAGCGTCTGTATGTGCTTGACAAAAGTGGGTGTGCGTGGGCCTAAGATGCATACAGGTTTCTTCCCATAACACTAAACCATAGTTTAGCATTATGTCTGAATTGGATCTCTGTGTGAGAGAACAGAGGAGTGGGTGGTACTGAAGCCCTCACTCACTCACTTATTAAAAGAGTGCAGGGAAAATCCCTTCAGCTCTATAACTAGACTGTTTCAAAAGACCTTAGTTCCTTGCAGTGCCTAAAGCTTTGAACCAAAGTGGTGATAGTGGGGAGATAGTATTTGTTCACTCTGTCCTTTTGATACCCATCAAGCTTTCATGTAAATCTTGAAGTTGTAAAGCATGCTAAATAACATTCCCATCCCCCACACCCCAAAGAGGATAAGAAGTGGTAGAGAGGTTATTGGAAAGAGTGTGAATTAATGACTATCCTTGAATTATGGAACCCAAGAAATCTGCCTGTCCATTCTAAAGCAGATGCTAACACTGGGGAGCTGTCAGGATTCTATGCCTCCAATAGACAAAGGATGCATTTTCTTTTTCTCAGGAGGACAGGAACATCTAAGCTATTTTGTGAAGATTGTCTATTGCAGAGGAATATACCGTCAATTTTTTGAGTCTTGACATGCAAATGCCATTTAGAATGACAGTACTCTTAGATGTTGAGTACTTCATAAATATGGAGTTCATAAGCAGGTGTGGCAAATTTGCACTTAACAACGGATGTTCCATATTCTCCTTTCTGCACAACTCAGAAGCTTTAAAAATAATGCTGATGTAGCATGATAGTAAGTCTGGGATTTCAGTGTTTAGTGGTATGGTTTGGAGCCTGCTATTAACCACTGAGTGTTTTATGACTTGTTTCAGCATTCTGATGCTAATACAAGCCTCACCAAAGGCAATGGCAATCTGACAAAGAACAAGCCTATCAAACAGGTAATCAGTGGATATCACTTACAATGACTGGTACACTGACATTTTGTACACTTACAACACTAAAAACTACTGTGCACTGTGGTAGGGGTTCTCTTCACAGTATTAAGACATACACTTGAAGGCATCAGTGCACATTCTAACACAACCTCTATGGGTAAGATGAACCCTGCATGCTAAAGGGATAGATTTTCTTCTAAGTAAAGCTTGCTTTGAGCACAGTTCAGTACATGTCTACTCGGAAGTAAGTACTGTTGCGCTTAATAGGACTTACCCCCCAGTAAATGTGTATTGGATTGTAGCCTAAAACTAGGCAATTGGAGCTTCATTTTGGAAGAGTATGCTCACCATTTTGCGTTTTTTTAGGGCATACAGGGGAAGAAGGTACCAAGCAAGTCTAACCTGAAGGAAGATGATGACAGATCTGGTCCAGTTTTCATCTTGGTCCCAAATGGGAAAGAGCAGAGGATGAAAGATGAGAAAGGATTAAAGGTAAGAGAAATTAGCAGTACCTGATCTCTAGGGCTATGCTGGAAAATAGTTATTAAAGGTAAGAGAAATTAGCAGTACCTGATCTCTAGGGCTATGCTGGAAAATAGTTATTATTCTGAGCACACATTTACTTCGATATAGCACCCATTAGTCTCTGAGTTAGTTCCTAAGGATGTTTGACAAAGCATTATAAGAGTGCATCTTTCATAGGCAATAGCTTTTGTTTATCTAATGCAGAAGCCACTTCAAGTTACATGTCCTTAATTTTAAGAATAATTACTCTGATGGTATTAGGGATCTAAAAGGATGATGATAATGTGGATGGGTCAGTCAATTCAGTGGACGGTAGTATATTTGTGTAAGTGTACAGAATTCATAAGTGTTCATCTCATGCCTTGACTTTTTCTGAATTCTAGATGTGACAAATTAATTCGGATAGTATTAAAACACACACACACACACACACACACACACACACACACACACACACAGATGCAAAACATGCTACACACAAAAAGCCCTAAGCATAACACAGACAGCACATTTTTTTAAAAGCCCAGCAAAGCATACTCGCAGTTCATAGGCCAAACGGCCACTCCCTTTCTCCCCACTAAACCCCAAGACTTTTCCAGCCTCTCCCAGCTTAACTTTTTCTTTTTTTCTGGGTGGCTGGACACACTTTAAAAAAACCCACTGGTTTGCAGCCACCCACTGATTTTATTTTCTAAGAAAGCCTCTGCGGCCCAGAGGCATTCTTAGAAAATAAGTTTACATTGGAGTTTGTCGCTTCACTTTGTAGCCTGCCAGTCTCCCAGTTCATTTGGGGGGGGGGGGGGGTTAAAAAAATCAAAACAGGCAGGGAACCTAGCAGATGTCCGTAAGCACCATGATGAGGAACCTGCAAGTAAATCATAGAGGGTGTGTATATATTTAATTAAGCAGTCTCTTTTCTCATGCACGTACTACTAAGCTAGAGAATAAGTATCTAGTCTAGGAGTTAAATTACTAATTCTTTAGTCTTGTGTTGAGTAGAATGTTGTATTTCCCCCTCTCCATAGGTTTTGAAATGGAATTTCACTACCCCTCGTGATGAATATATTGAGCAACTGAAGACTCAGATGTCCAGCTGTGTTGCCAAGTGGTTACAAGATGAGATGTTTCATGCAGATTTTCAACACCACAACAAAGCCCTTAGTGTAATGGTTGAGGTGAGGAGAATGGATTTGTGGTGGCAAATGAAGGGAAACAGGAGCAACACTGGTGGTGGAAGTATAAAGGTTTCCCTGAGCTAAGCAATTTTGGAACCACCCTATTCAATTTAGAGCCCTACATAATATTCTCATAAGAACAGTGCAATTAGTATTGGCCTCCCAGTTTTCCCATTAAGGCATTGTGCAACTGGTGTATGAAATAAAGTTAATTATAAGAGCTGATGCAAGTAACTATTATGCATGCACAATGCAGCCATCTTCAATACCTGTGATAACCAGGAAAACCACCTGGTGATCATTTGGTTAATCAGAAGCCTTTGTTTTCTTGGAAATGCTGCCTTTTTTGTCAAAACATAACACTGCGGTCTGCTTTCTCTCAAGCACTTGGAGAGTGAAAAGGATGGAGTTATCAGCTGTTTGGATCTGATCTTGAAGTGGCTCACTCTGAGATTCTTTGACACCAACACAAGTGTCCTGATGAAGGTCCTGGAGTACCTCAAGCTGCTGTTCACCATGTTAAACCAAGAAGAGTATCATCTTACTGAAAATGAAGCCACCTCCTTCATCCCCTACCTTATCCTGAAGGTATCCGAATCTGGCAAAGTTGAATAGTTGCTTTACCTTGACCCCAGGCTGTGGCTATAGAGGAAAAATCTGAGTCATGTCACTCACAAAATTCACTGAAAAGCAATGATGGAGCAGAGCTCTGTGCAGGCCCCCCAGTGGGTAGGACTGGAACTGGAAGTCCACTACTCTTCCAGCCAGCAGGAACAAAGATTCTAATTTATATAAGCCTTGCCTTGTCAGAGCAAATGAGAAGAGTAAATCACAGCAAGGCAGCAACTTCCACTGTTGGAGTGTGTTGCTTTTTTATGCTCACAGGCTAAGAATGCCGATGGTTCCTTCCCCCTATTTGTTACTGTCTAGTGGTCCAGACACCTGGGATGCTTCTCCTATTCTGCCCATTAGAAGACAGCTTGTTTTGAAGAATGACTTGGCTGTGGGATGGGCTAGGGACCATCTCCCTCAGGCTAAAAATACTAATGGTTTCTTCCAGTTTCTGTAAATCTCCAAATCTTTCCTCTTTTTCACCTTTCAGGTTGGGGAACCAAAAGATGTTATCCGCAGGGATGTACGTGCCATTCTGAACAGGATGTGCTTTGTCTACCCAGCCAGCAAGATGTTCACTCTTATCATGGAGGGAACAAAGTCAAAGAACTCAAAACAGAGGGCAGGTGGGAAGCTGTAGCATAAGTTCCTCATCACTACAGATCAGGATATACTTACATTACATTTGCAAAAAGCACGAAGTGGCACCTATAAGTGGCTTTTGTGGACTGGCATGGTCAATTCCTGAGTTGGCAGTTATATACAGATGTTTGTAGAAAAAAAGAGTTTGTAGAAAAAAAATTAAATGCAAAATATACAGACTCTATTAATTACAATAAAGCTTAAATGTATGTCAAATAGTTAAGTGTTAATGAGAACACTACCATCCTGGCATTGGTAAGCTAATTGGCATCTGTAATAAGATGAAAATCCATTATTTTGATTTAAGCCATAGGTGATGAGAATTTGAAGGTCTTGATACATTGTAATTCAGCAGTTTCACATTGGCGTTTAGAGAGGGTTTGTTAAGCTTTAAAATCACTTCACTGGTTGCCAGTTACTTTCCGGGCGAAGTACAAAGTGTTGGTCATCACCTTTAAAGCCCTGCATGGTTTGGTTCCAGGTTTCTGCGAGATTGCCTTCTCCCATACAATCCGCCCCGCACACTCAGGTCCTCTGGGAAGAATTTATTACAGTCATCCAAAAGTAGGCTGACAACTGTTATCCAGAGGACCTTCTCTTTTGCTGTGGAATGGCCTGCCGGAGGAGATTGTAGAATGGCCTGTCGGAGGAGATTTGTCAACTTAATAGTCTCTTGGACTTTAAGAAAGCCATAAAGACCAATCTCTTCCGGCAGGCATACCCAGATGAATTTTAAGCATTTTATTGGTATTTTAATAATGTATATTATTATTATTATTATTATTATTATTAATTACACTTATATACCGCCCCATACCCGAAGCTCTCTGGGCGGTTTACAAAAATTAAAAAGATTGAGCATTAAAAAGACAATATACAAAATTTAAAACCATAAACCTAAAACAGCTGTCATTAAAACACTTTAAAACATTTTAACTGTTAAGCCTGGCCACAATGTCAATCAAAACCTCAACTTGAGCTGTTAAAATGCCTGGGAGAAAATAAAAGTTTTGACCTGGCGCCAAAAATATAACAGTGTTGGCGCCAGGCAGGCCTCTTCGGGTAGATCATTCCATAATTGTTTTATGTGCTTTTAATCAGTTTTATGTATTTTATATTTGATGTTGTTCCCCGCCTCGATCCGGAGGGAGAGGCGGGTAAGAAATAAATATATTATTATTGTTATTGTTGTTATTATTATTATTTCTTGAAAACATTTGAGGAACTGATAAAGGACATGTGTAGCAGGAAACATGCCTTAGCTCATATCATGAGACTAAAGCTCTTGTTCTGGCAGCACATTCGCACGGTGCTTTTGGTGGTCTTGTATAGTTTCCTTTTATCCACACATCTCTTGGGAAGGATTATGAGACCAGAGTAGGTAGGCAACCTGTGTGGCCTACTTACATCCTTTTGTTTCTTGGTTTGGATGGAATAGTTGGCTCTTTCAGGCAGATACTCTTTTATCTTTCCCCTTGATAACAAACCTATTACAAACGAGCTTAATTTTACTATCCCTCACTATAAATTGAATTTTGGATATACAAGTATATGGCTCTTTCAGGCAGATACTCTTTTATCTTTCCCCTTGATAACAAACCTATTACAAACGAGCTTAATTTTACTATCCCTCACTATAAATTGAATTTTGGATATACAAGTATTGGCAAGTCTCTTATTCTGCATATCTTTTGCACCCAATGGGCATAGCCATTTATTTTATTGGATGTCTGTTTTTGTTCTTTCCTCAGAGTGCTTGGAAGAGTTGGGGTGTCTAGTTGAATCATATGGAATGAATGTGTGTCAACCAACTCCAGGCAAAGCCTTAAAGGAGATGGCAACTCATATTGGGGACAGGGACAACACTGTCAGAAATGCTGCACTCAACACCATTGTAACTGTTTACAATGTGCATGGGGATCAGGTGTTCAAGCTTATTGGAAATGTGAGTAAATAGAAATGAGCCATTATTATTATTATTATTATTATTATTATTATTATTATTTTAAATCCTTAATGGTTACTGGGTCACTTAGATGATGGGATGAATGAACAGCCACAGTAAAGCATGTTTTCTGACAGATGGGATGACTGCTAAAAGCATGTTTTCTAGCTTTTGCATCTTGTTTTCTCCATTCAAAAAGTTTGAAATGCCTCTTGTAAAGCTTAGTTACCTGCCGTAAGAGCTTTAAGGTAAGATATGCTGCTATTTTTTGTATTTTGGCATATGCTTCTTTTGCCCTTGTCCGTGCTCACCACTGGAGAGTGACCCCCGAAAGTGTCTCCAACATTGAATTCTGCCCTTGGGCTGCAAAAGGTTCTCCAACCGTACAGGTGATTAGAAGGTATGCTACCTTGCGAGTTACAATAGGAACTGGAAGTTCACCTTCTGGCAACGTGAGGAGAAAGTGGATGAGACTTTGAAAACCTAACATTCACAAGTCTCTGGTGGAGGATTTGGGCATAAACGTCAAGGAATAGTAGCAGGCATGATTGGTGTCTCACTATGATAAGGCCAAAAGCATAATGGAGATCCTGCACAGCTTGCCACTTTAGTGGACAAATTTCATCTGCATTCTGAATGTATATAGTTAATTGGGAAGTACTTGAAAACGTTAGTAGAGTGATTTTTACGTTTATGTGGGTAGTTGAAAGGAACTGAAGCAGATGCAGTATGGGCCTTCCGCTCAGTTAGCTCTACTAATACTCGTTATTTTAGATAGAGACGTGTAGAGTAATTTCTTCTGGATGTACAGGATACTGGAGAACTGAAACTGGAATATTAAGAATTGTCATGCCCCTCCAAAATTTTATACTTTTAAGAGGTAACCCTGTAGTTAAATTTGTTGCCGCCCTCTATCATATAGGTGCCTGCAATAATATTGGGGATTTGAAGCACTTGCGTCTCCGCTATTCCATATGGAAGACTTGTGGCTTGAGCAAATTGGATTTGTTCAATTGAATTATAATTGGATTATAATTTCTATATTGTCTGTAATTAGGCACTTCTCAGAAAGCAAAGGGGATAGCCATGACTTTAAGCTTTAGAAACATCCTGTTAAATGTGCTCAGTAGACTTTGATGTTAAGTTGACTTTAAGCAAGCAGTCTTCCTTGGAATTTCCTGATTGCCTTACCAGCTTACTATTGGGTCTTGTGATGGTGCTGCTGAATGCCAGGTTGGTCCAAAATAAAATCTCCCTTATTAGTTGTGGATGAGAGGACTGACCTGGTGTGCATTACTGAGACCTGGGTGGGTAATTTGGGAGGGGTTAATCTCTCCCAGTTTCGTCCTCTTGAGTATCCGGTGCAGTGCCAACACTGACTTGAGGGTTGGGGAAGCCGGGCTGATGTGGTCTACAGAGATTCTGTCGCCTTCGTTAGGCTTCCAAGTCCATTCAATCTTGAGTATTTGTATCTTACATTGGGCACCTGTGACCCCTCAGTCTCCCTGCCTGAACTGATGGAGGTGGTCTCAATATTAAGGACTTCTAGGATGGTGGTTCTTGGAGGGGGGGGCAGTCTCAACTTCCATGCTGAGGCCATCAGATCCATGGCAGCTCAGGGCTTCATGGCCACCATGACAATCATGGGGTTTTCCAACATGTCGTGGACCCACATGCTTGATATGGCTTTCTCAACTGAGTGGAGGAGGAGGAGGATCTGAAAACGGGAGGAGGAATTAATATCTATCCCCATGTCATGGTCAGATCACTTCCTATTGAGATTTAGACTCTTGGCAGCCTTTCCCCTTTGCAAGGGTGGGGAACCCATTAAAATGGTCTTGGAGGCTAATGGATTTTGATAGATTCCAGGGGTTTCTGAGGTATGGCTGGCAGTCCTATTGAAGCTCTGGTTTCTTTATGGAGTGCAAAGAGTATTAGGGCAGTTAACATGATCACTCCCAAATACCATCTCCCTCTGAGCAGAACCCAGGTAGCTTCTTAGTATTCACCAGATCAGAGGAGCAATAAAGCAAGAGGGAAGATGGTTAGAATGCAGGTAGAGGAAGACTTGGGCTGAGTCCAACTGAGCATGGATTAGAGCTCATTATTGAGCCTACTCTGTGGCAATCAGGGTAGCAAAGAGGGAGTACTTCTCCATCACTATTCCATCTTCTCAGGGCTGTTCAGTGGAGCTTTTCCGAGTGGTTCATGGCCTTTTGCAATCACCTTTCTGAGTGGTTAATATCCAGGGAGAGAGATGGCAGAAACTCGGTAGCACGCTGTAACAATTTTGCATGACACTTTGAAGATAAAGTCATCACAACGTGGAACATCACAGTTAATGCTGTTAATGCAGTTCCATTACTAGAGATGTCAAGAGCACCATTTGGTTCAATGCGACCTTATTGATTCTCTTGGACCTCTCAAGAGCTTTCAGTAACATCAACCATGGTATCCTTCTGCAGGCTATCTGGGCATGGAGTTGGAGGTTCTGCACTGCACTAGTTCTGTTACTGTTAGGATGCCCAATTCCAGAAAGTGGTGATAGGGGATTATTACTCTGTGCCTTGGCGACTAAGCCGTGGGATTCCACAAGGTTCTATTTTATGCCCCTATGTTGTTTAACATCTACATGAAACCGCTAGGGGAGGTTATCTGGAGACATGGACTGAGGTGTCACCAATATATGGATGACACCCAGCTCATTCTCTCCTTTTCATCAAACCCAAGCGAGTCTATTGACATTCTGAACCAGTAATGAACTGGATGATAGCCAGTAAACTGAATCTCAATCCAGACTGTCACTAGAGGCACAGGTGAACTTGGTGGACCAGAGCACTTTTTATCTGGTTAGGCTGATATACCAACTACATCCTTATCTGGACATGTAGCGTAGCTTCAGTTATCCATGCTCTCATAACCTCTCATCTGGATTACTGCAATGCATTATAGTGGAGCTGCCTTTGAAAACTGTTCAAAAACTTCAGCTGGTCCAAAATAGGGCAGTGAGATTGTTAACAAGGACTGGCCAGTGCAATCATATTATGGCAGTACTTTTCCATCTGCATTGGTTGCCAGTCCGGGTCTGATTCAGAGTGCTGGTACTAACATTCAGAGCCCTAAACGGCTTGGGGCCAGATTACCAGAAGGATCGTCTCTTCCCATATTCACCTGCTCAGGCCCAAATATAATCTTCGGAGGTCCTTCTCCAGGTTCCCCCACAAAAGGAAGTGAGGTGGGTGGCTACTAAGGTATTTTCTGCTGTGGCACCCTGGTCGTGTAATGAACTTCCCAAGAGGCTTGCCTGGCACCTACGCTGTACTCTTTTCAGCAACAGGTGAAGACCTTTTTATTTTCCCAGGCATTTTTGTTTTTTTGGTATCTGTTATAAATCTGGTATTGTATTTTAAATCTTTGCACTGTGGCTGGGTTCTATTTGGTTATTATTTTTATACTGTCTTTTTTAACACTTAAATTGTCATATCATATTTTGTCGTCTTGGATTTTATGGTTTTAATTGTTGTGAACTACCCGGAGAGCTTTGGTTGTTGGGCGATATAGAAATGTAATAAATAAATAAATAAATAGATAAGTTGAAATCATTTTATAGAATTGCTGCCTTGAAACTCCTAACCTGTTTTCCAAACTGGACTGTGCATCATTTGACACTGTGGAGCATGGTGCTGGCATTTTATTTAATTAAATGCTATACTCTGCCTCTTCCTAATTCATGTTTAGAGGAGTTTCAGTTCACTTCATACTAAATCCAAAACAGCAGCAATAGAATAATTGTGTTGAGTACAGGAAGTATCCTTGGGGTGAGCGCCACTGTAGACCTAAAACTTTGCAGGAGTAGCAAAGCTTTGAAGCATTCTTGCTGACAAATCTATCATGACACTGAAATGCTGCTCTTCCTATACAGCTTTCTGAGAAAGACATGAGCATGCTGGAGGAGCGAATAAAGCGGTCTGCTAAGAGGTCAAATGCTGCTTTAGCAAGGCAGGTAGAGGAGAAACCACAGCGCATTCAGAGTGTCAGTGCCAATGCTAATATACTGCGGAAGGGGCCAGCAGAAGACATGTCCTCCAAACTCAAGTATGTAATGTGGCAAAGTGCAATCCTTGTCTGGCACTTTCACAGTGTGTGCTAAAAACATACCTTGCTGTTGCCTTGTGTTTGTCTTTTGTTTTAATCATCAATGTCTGCATGTGTCACAAACAGCAAAAATACTGCAAAGCAAAATGTCTGTACCTTTCTTCATTTGTTTTGTTGTGTCTTGAATGCTTTCTAAATGGTATTGTGCCTTTTTTCACTGCTTCTCCATGGACAGAATTATGTATCGCACTTATAGGATGTAAGTACTCACCGCTAAATCCTTGGTAGCAGGGCTCTTATACCTTTGTTTTCATTTTCCTATTCCCTAATCCTAAACATAGTTTGGAATAAGTCCCATTGGGTCAGTGCAACAATACCTAATAAGTGAGTTTAGGTTTGGGAGAGCCCTCGGGGGTCCAGGGACAGACAGCTGAACTTGATTCTGGAAAGCCTGGTTTTCAAGTTCTTTTCGTGCTGTAAAGTTCATTCTGCAGTGTCAGACAAGTTGCTATCTCCCTCATCTCCATTTAAAAAGTAATAAAAGTGGCTTATCTCTCAAAATTTGTTGAAGGATAAAACTAATGCTGTATAGGAACTCTTCTTCAGTTAAAGGTGCTGTATAGATTGTGAGTAACCTGAGTTGACACTAGTCAGTTTCTTGAATATTATAAACACAAGAGATGGTTTTACTGTTGCTAAATTTTGAAATAGCCAGAAAACTGACTAGTGTCAGCCAGTTTAACTGTCAGACCAAATTGCTTAAATCATTCCAGTGGTAAGTAGCTGGTAGAATATTTGGGCCACTTGCTAAGTAGTTGGTGAAACATTTGGGCCACTTGGCTGCTACATTTGCTGTTCAGGCTGCATTGTTTGAGAAGCTCACATAGGGTGTATCCTAAAGGTGTCCATCTGTCATCAAAACGTGTAGAGTTGTCAGAATGGATTCCCCCTCTCCCTGCAGCTCTCTTGCACACCTGAAGATCTGCTTCAGAGAGTTGAAAGGTCCTGTAGAGCAGATGTGGCGGCAGAGTGTTGAAGCTAGGAAGTCATAGAAGTCTACTCGCGTGACACTGGATGTTAACCAGTGTGAAATTGATATATGAATCTAAGCTTGAAACCTCTTCTGGAAACAGAATGTTTCTTGTTGTATCCAATTCCATGTAATCTATTATGGCCTTTTAGTAGGCAATCCCTAACAAAATACGCATAATGGGGAGTTGAATTTGTTTGAAGGGTATAAAATTCACCCACCTAAAGTGTCTTGGAATCTTGGGTTTGTGCTACATGGGGGCATGCTGACTATGATCCTCTCTTTCTGTATGAGGAAAGGCTTGTATCACAAACTCATCAAGACTATATATTGTTAAACATCAGTTTAGCGTGATACAGTAATGCATATCATCTCCAGTATTGCAAAACCTATAGGTGTAGGGGGAAGCCAGCAGCTCTTTTGCAAACTTGCTAGAAGTTGCAGATTACCAACAGTTAAAGTAATTGCTAAGATGCTGAAAAAAGAATCCCACTAGCAATTCCAGTGGATGCTAATGTTATAACTTCTGGAGTGTTGCATTGAAGGGAGTGTTAGCTTCTCTGACATAGTGTTGGGCATTCAGCAGGAAGGAAGAGAAAGAATCCTTCCCCAAATTATATGCAGCTCATAGAGAACTGGTGTGTGTGGGAGGGCAGTCCCCATTGGTGACCTGGTGAATAGGAACTCTGATAATAAAAACATATTTTTCTTGGTTTCTGTAGCCAAGCCCGTAACATGAGTGGCCACTCAGAGTCAGCACATTCAGTTCCACGGGAATTTCAGCTGGATCTAGATGAGATAGAAAATGATAACGGCACAGTACGATGTGAAATGCCTGCACTTGTCCAACACAAACTGGATGACATCTTTGAACCAGTCTTGATCCCTGAACCCAAGTGAGTACAGATGGAGGGCTACTAAGGAAATCAAGGTATTTTAGTCTTCTTTCCCTCCTCCTATATGAAGTAACACCCTGATTATGGAACTCCCTCCTGAGGGAGGTGAGTTTGGCTGCTTCCTTATTTTTTTTTAGATGGGTAGTAAACACTGTTCTGTTCCAGCAGGCTTCTAATGTCGTGTAATGTTAGGCACTCTTCTCTTTTAATGTCTCTCTAAAATTTTATTGTATTTTGTTTGCATTTTTTGTGATGTTTTAATAGTTGTTGTTGTTTTGGTACATTGCCCCAGGTTATGAGTTACAAATTTAATACTGTATTTTCCGGCGTATAAGACGACTGGGTGTATAAGACGACCCCCAACTTTTCCAGTTAAAATATAGAGTTTGGGATATACTCACCGTATAAGACTACCCTTCTTCCAACGCGCGGAGGGGAGGAGGGGGGCGCTTACCTTTGAGGGACATCCGCTCCCGTCCGGCGCCGGCAGCTACTACCAGCAGGCTTCGTGGCCTGCTCCAGGGTGGCGTGCCGGGTGATGACATCACCCAGCGCGCCACTCTAGAGCAGGCCACGAAGCCTGCTGGTAGTAGCCGCCGGCGCCGGATGGGAGCGGACGTCCCTCAAAGGTAAGCAGGGGGCGCGCGGAGGGGAGGAGGGGGGCGCGCGGAGGGGAGGAGGGGGGCGCTTACCTTTGAGGTGCGAGGGAGAACCAAGGCCTCATCTCAATCCCCGACCTTTCCTGACGCAGCCCCCCTCCGTCCGTCCTATACACCCGGCGTGTAAGACGACCCCCGACTTTAGAGAAGATTTTCCAGGGTTAAAAAGTCATCTTATATGCCGGAAAATACGGTAATTAATTAAATAATAAGGTAATGGCTTATAACTTCCTTCACTGAATTCTTACCAGGAACATAGTTGTGTGAATAGTTAAACATAGTATGGAACCTATTTGTTGCCTCATTCGGATTCCTGAGAATGGTATCTGTTCTCATGAGGTTGGGGGGTGTATTTTTTAGTCCTTAATGGCTAGAGCAAAGGTATGGAGTTGGATTAGGGTAAGGAAGCTTAATTTTTTATGGACAAAACCTGATGAAATCTCCGAAGGGCTCTATAGGGCAGCTGAATATGCACCGCACACACCACAGCCTCACTGTATGTGAGCTGTCATGTTGTGCGATCATCTCCATCGAGTCTGATCAATGCCCACTGCCACAGAAAGTCTCAGACAAATCAATTATTTTCTTCGACTATAAAAATTGGGATGATGCTTTGGTCTGAAACAGCTGGAGATGGTTTTATGGCTACCAAATTACTTTTAATGTTTTGACACAAAGGCACCAAGGAAATGATTATTAAAACTGCTAAACCCTAAAACCATAACATTCTTTTTCCACTCAGGATCCGTGCTGTGTCACCACATTTTGATGATATGCACAGTAACACAGCTTCCACCATCAATTTTGTTATCTCCCAGGTAGCCAGTGGGGATATCAATACTAGTATCCAAGCTCTAGCACAGGTAAGTGGAGCTCCTTCTGGTTGCCAGTTACATTACATTAATGGGGTCACCAAGTTACTTGCGAGAGTGATGAGTTGCACATTTGGTGGAGCTGAGTGTCAGGTGACACAAGCACCACTCAGCACTTCCCTGATGACGAATCCAAGTGCACAGGGGCCATCTGACTCGCTCCTCCGAAACAAGGAAGGAAAATAAGATGTTAGCTGCTGGTGCAAGAGTTCTCTCCCTCTACTAGGTGGATTGACTTTTCTTCACGATCTCTGCACATTTACATTTATGGGTTCTGCACCTGTGCAGTGCTTCCTTCAGAACATTCTAGAACTGTGCTTTTTCAGCAGGAAACCTGCCCCCACCCTCACTTCAAGCCCCCGTTTTCAATGGGCTTGGTTCCCATCTTTCCAGTCAGTTCCACTTTGATTGCTGCTGCCGCCACATCATTTGAAACATTCTTTCCCTCAGTCTTAGAGGAAGATTTTCTGAGCTGAGTACTTCTTCATTTTTCAGTTTAATTTTATTCTTTTTTTTATCATCTACTTGTTTTGTTTCTACTCTGTTTCTTTTTGCGGTTTTTGTGCTATGCCTTTGGTTGTGTTAGGAAGACCTCAAGGCCTGTGGCCTTACAGGTATTGTTTCACAAGTATACCAATTGTGGGAGTAAGTGTCTGCCCACCAACGGCCATTCCTTCTGTCTCTTCTGTGTTGGTGAGAATCATCCTGTAGGCATTTGCCCAGTTCGTCAGAGCTTTACAAGGCAAGCTCAACAGAATCGGTCTTCGCATCTCAGAGCTTTTCTTTGGTAACAAGCCATGCACTGGTTGACTCTGCAGCAAAGAAAGGGCCAGTGGAGCAAGGTCCTTAAATCATTATTTATTTATTTATTTATTTATTGCATTTTTATACCGCCCTATAGCCGAAGCTCTCTGGGTGGTTCACAAAAATTAAAACCATGAAATCATTTTAAAAATATAAAACAAACCACAATCTAAAAACACAAAATAATATATGATATAAAAACACATCCAGAATAAAACCAAGCAGCAGGAATTAATACAGATTAAAATACAAATTTAAAACAGCAAGGATTAAAATTGAGTTAATTTAACTGTTAAAATACTGGGAGAATAAAAAGGTCTTCACCTGGCAACGAAAAGAGTGCAAAATAAAGTCTGCTCTAAACCAAAACCCTCCAGTATCGCTGCTAACCCAGAGGAGCCTCTTGTGGTACAGAGACTTTCTACCAGCTTGCTGTCTGTCCCCCTTGGTACTGTTTGTTAGTTCCGTGCCAACAGCTTCCATGCTGTCATCGGTGACCCTTCCAGAGTAGTTCTCAACAGTTCCAGGATGATCCCCAGTTCAGGATCCACTGAAGGTAAATGGCAGGGACTCTCAAATCCTCAACCTCGACCCACATCTGGACATTCTGTTTTGCTGGAGAAGAATAAGAAGCCTAAGACTAAATTATCTTCAGTTTCAAAAAGAAGACTAAGGCCTACAGCAGATGGATGCAGAGCCCACACCAGACAGAAACAGTATGCATTGGTACCAGTATCTTCTGCACTGACAGTCTCATCTCTGTAAGTTTGGGGACAGATCCGTTCACCATCACCACTGCTGTCCTTGCTCATACCAGTCCTTGACAAGATGCAGCACATTCTGGACTGCCCTTTGTGGAATGATCTGGAAATCATTGATTTTGTCTCAGAATGAGAAATCATAGAGATGTGGTCAGAACCTTCACTGTGTCAGGACTCTGTCTTTGCCTAAGAATGAGTCACCCCAGCATCAGTTCTCAAACTTCCACAGAATTTATTCTGAGTCTTGCTACCTCGGGATGTCTTGGATTTAGATGAATATCAGTCTGATTCAGTGCCAGTTTCACGGTAGCCTCTGTATCCTTCTCTGACTCCAGTGTAGTAGATCAGGGCTCTCTCCCCATTGGAGTATAGCCATTCATTTGCAGAACAGATATATTGCATGGCAAAGTCTCTGGGCTTAGAATTTAGCAACCTCCGATTCCCATAAAGGATTCCTTCTTTGAACTGGTGCGTTCTGACATGTTGGTCCTGATATCTTTTCTGTGCTGCTAGCACTGCTAAAGGTGTCAAAGGACTTATGACATAAACTCATGACATAAACTATCTTTTACACTTTCAACATTCAGATGACTAGATAAGCCAAGCCCGGGGAAGGGACTATAAATGTTACTTTAAGCACTCAGCCCTTAACTCCTATTGTTGAGTCCGCACAAAGCATATAGAGGCGAAAGATTCGCAATGCTATGCAACTATTGATTGTGAGGACTGAAAATTCGATTCTGTGGGTCAAAAAAATTATTCCACAGCAAATTGCCAGCTGTGAGGCTTGCATGGTACAATGCCAGTTTTTATTATAGGAGAAGGCTGTAACTTTCATTAAACTCCTACCTGAGGTGCAGAGAAAGTTAGCAAGGGTCCTTCATGTGGAAACCTACCATCTAGCTAAACAACAAAATAACACTGCACAATACAAGATGAACTGAAGCTCAAAGGCAATAGCAGACTCATATCCCTGGAAGCTAGAACAAGAACGGAAAAGCTACCATATGGGGAAGGCATTTTTAACACTAAAGCAGGCAATACCGTAGATAGGGTTCAGAAGATGTGCTCTATATCTCGTAGGCTGATCCCCATCCAATAACAGCTGTCCCATTTTCTCCCGTCATGGACCAGGGGATCATCCAGCAGGCAGATGTCCCGATTCTCAGGAAATCTGCAGGGATTTTAACATTTCTTCTTGGAAACTAAGCTCCAGTTTTCATCTCATTTTAAGACAACAGAGCACTCTAAGTAGTGTTTTTGTTTTGGGCTATGAGACCACTGCATGTCACAAGGTACCACCTTCAGGTCCTACTGTTGTATGTTTGCAGGTGCATGGCAAGTGGTTCCTCACAACTGTATGCAGTGCCTACACTGTAGAGTTTGTCTCTTTTCCACTTGACAGAATCTTTCATTTGACGATGTCATCCCCTTTGTTAGAACAGGAAATCCTCTAGAAAGGAGCTGTCAAGAGGGTGCAACCGGGACCCATTTCTTCACTGTTCCTGAAAAGGATGAGGAGTTTGTCCCATTTTGTATCTCAGAGACATGAACACCTTTATTCAGACAAGGAAATTCCATATGGTAACCTTAGCCGATATATTGCTGCTGCTTTGAGGGAAATAGTTCCCCGTGATAGACTTGAAGGATGTCTCCATTTCTATCAGGCCATCCCATTACAGATGCTTCCATTTTGCCCTGGGTCATTAATGTTTCTAATTATGTGTCCTTTGGTTTGTCCACTGTGCCAAAGATGTTTACAAAAAGTATGGTGTTGGTGGCTACCCATCTTTGTCCCTTGATGATAAAGGTATTCCCCCACATTAACAATTGGTTGCTCAGCAGCCCCTCTGAATGTATTCTCACCCAACACATGAATATCACATTGCACATTTTGGAAGGCTTCTACATCAACTTGGACAAAACACATCTCCAGCCAACTCAGTTGATTCAGTATGTCAGAGTATCCCTAGACTTATGAGGTGGTGGACAGAGGGGTGCTTTTCAATCTTCCCTGCCCTTTCACATCCTCACCATGGACACTTCAAGGACGGGGGGGGAGGGTGCCCATTCTGTGGTATCAACTGTTTGCGGTGCTCAAAGAAGCTGGAACTGTACATTAGTGCTCTGGAGTTATTGGTAGTTGTGAAAGCCCTTGGGGCCTTCAAAACTTAGGCAGTGTAGTACAATTTAAGTGTGTACAGCAAGGATGGATTTGGGTTTCCCAGCAAGAAAACTCAGTGCTATAATGTTCTGAAGGAGGCTCTACACAGGCACAGAACCCATATATGTGAGTGCACAGATGACCACTTGAAGAAATAGAGTTACAGGTAAACAACTTTTCCATATGTTTCCCCCTCACCCTACGAAGTTGCTTGTTGCCTCTTTGCCAAGTGAAGACGAATACTTTTAAAATATCTGATGCACCTCCCCTCAGTGTCCCCTCAGTTATTTTCTGATCCTTTGTTATCACTGCTGAGAAATACATGGTGATCTGCTTTCTAAGGCTGCCTCTACAAGAGAGGTTTAAAGCTCTTTCAAGGCGCTTAAAAAAATTTACCTCTACAAGAACGGAGCGCAAATAGGGCGTAGAGGCGCGTTATCTCTCCGATTATGTGCATTATCGAATGCGCGTTAAATCGCGAGTTTTATTTTGCTCCGGCCGTTAAAGTGCATTTTGACTGTGTGAACAAGCGCTTATGCGCATTAACTACTTGTAAAGCGCATTTTGGTCATCCGTTAATGCGCTTCGCCGCCTCTCACCGCCTCTCGTGCAGAGGTATTAGGTGTAAATGCGCTTCAGCGATTATGCGCATAATCGCCTGACCGGGCGCAAAAGTGAATCCTTGTAGAGGGGGCCTCAGTGTAACAAGGCACTAGATCAGTCAGTTTAAGCTTCTAATGTGCTTGGTTTGTAATTGTCCAAAGTTGTGGATGCTCTAAGGAGTAAACAGTATGAGCAGTGGAATAATAGGAAAGAGGAGTCTGTGATATATGTATATGGGAGTAAGTTGACGTTGGTATTACACACTTGCTATACTATTTGGAGAAAAATAACTGTCGGATCTGTCTGCAGATTGATGAGGTTCTTAGACAAGAGGACAAAGCCGAAGCTATGTCTGGCCACATTGACCAGTTCCTAATAGCTACATTCATGCAGCTCCGACTCATTTACAATACTCACATGGCTGATGAGAAACTGGACAAGGATGAGATAGTCAAGTTGTACAGTTGCATAATTGGAAACATGATTTCGGTAAGGCTTCTGGTGTGAGGAAATGGGAAGGAAGCTTCAGTCACTAAAACTGATAAACTCAAATGTAGGATAAATTAGTTTGTTCGGTACAGATGCCTCTTTAAAATATTCTAACAATCCTATTCCTAACCAGTCATTAAATGGATTGTGGGCCTCTTGAATAATGACAGTAATAATCATTTAAGCCAACTAGAAATGCTGAAGATTTTTGGGGAAGGAAGGGGAGAATATAGGGCTAAGAAATGGTATGCTTGTGATCACTCCATGATCCTGAAACTAAGCTTTCTCCTCTTAAAAAAAAAGTGACTTCTGTAGCAGCTGAGAAAAGTCTGAAAACATTATAGCTATTTCTCTGCTCCATCTCCAGAAGCTGAAAATCATAGATAAATCCCATTCGAGTGCTAGTCTGTCTCCTTGTCCCTTTTGCATCTAGATATGTCTTATGTAAACCCTTTCCCCCCATCATTTAATTCCAAATCTTGTCTCCAATAAGTTCTTTCCTCAGATCCAAGCATGCAAATTTACCAAATTTTCATACAGTATTTTGGGTTTCTATTTCCACAGTTTAGTGTGGATTAGTGCAGTATTCTACACCTGGGAAGATGTCACTGAGCCTGCTTATCCTTCTGGCAAGCAATCTTGCCTGGTTTCAAAGGCTCTTGAAGACCTCATAGCTTGTCAAAAAGACTTATAATACCTTGACTGCTCAAGTAGTCAAGATTGCCTGTACTTCTGTGTATAAACTAATCATAGATTGGGTGTCGTATGACAACAAATTTCTCACATTAATGGCTAACCTAAAAAATGGCCATAAAGGGTGGTATGAGTGAAAATTCCCACTCCCTTCCTTGTGCTTTAAATATCTTACACTCATCTGAAAGGAATATAGATGCTTCTGCCTGAGACCATTCAACACTGCAACAAGTTCCTTCTCTCCTACTCGATTGTGGCTTGCTTCATATTACGTATTGTACATTTTTATCACATTATCTGCTCTTCCTGTATTGCAGGAATGGCCAACTAGCAGCCCCCAAAGTATGATCATCCACTGGAAGCTTTATTTAATCTTAATCAAAGTGTAGTTAAATATTTTCCCATTGTACACTCTTACAGAAGAAAGAGAAATGTTTTCAAGTTGGAGGAAGAAAAGCCCACACTTTAAATATTACACCTTTCTTGGATTTTGTATGTCCTGGTCCTGGTTATGCCTGAGTAGATAGATGCCGTAATGGATGCCCTTACTGGTACATGACACTGTTTTTAGTGTGGAGCCTAACTATCAAAAGAAGATCAGTTTTGTACACAAACTTTTTCAACCCCTGAACTCTGCTGCCTGGATAAGAGTGACCCTTGAGAATAGAGATATTTGTACAATTGGTTTCCATATACACTGTTGTTCTGTTGCAATTATGCTGGCCTAATTATAGATGCATGCTGATTGCTTGTTGTGTCAAACTACACTCTCCCCTCCCTTTTGAAAATAGTTATCTGGTACCCCCCAAATCAATAAGGAATATAAGTTGTTTCCCTTTAACTTAGGGTCTAGATAGCAGCAAGAAATTAAATTTTGGAAGGGTGATCTATACTGTAATGTTTTATCCAGAAGAGAGACTAATACTTAACCTTAGAATTTCATTGGCAGCTATTCCAGATTGAAAGCTTAGCCAGGGAGGCTTCTGCAGGTGTGCTGAAGGACTTGATGCATGGCCTCATTACCTTAATGCTGGATTCAAGAGTTGAAGATCTAGAGGAAGGTCAGCAGGTTATCAGATCCGTCAACCTCTTGGTGGTAAAAGTTCTGGAGAAATCTGACCAAACCAACATATTGAGGTAAATAGATCTATGCCAAGATCCAAGTCACAGTGGCTGCATTCAGACAACACATTAGTCAATGGTGGGTTGAGTAACCAACTCACAGTTGGTTATTTTGTGGGTACTCCCCACACAACATATTCCTACACAACTATGGGTGGTTGGGGCTGGCGTTGAGTGGACTAATAGTCAACCCGGCATTTGACTGACACAGCCCCTGCCCCTCCCTTCCTCCTTCCTCGGTCCTCCTGGTGCTATCCCAAGTTGCGCCAGTTGTAGCAGAGTGGCAGCCGCCACTTTGGTCGCTCTTGCCGCCTGTCTCTATGGGCTTGTGTTTTAACCCACTCACTGCACGCCATTAACACACTCACCCCTCCACACAACACTTTAAACAACTGGCTTCGAGCTAAACAACTTGCAAGCCTGTTGTTTCTCTCAATTGCTTATTTGGGTGGAATAGCATACCATCAGTAGTTTGTGAGCAGTGTGTTACCCTCCACACAACAAGCAACACAACTGACGATTGTTTCCCCCCCTCCCCCAGTTGCTTAATGTGTTGTCTGAATGCAGCCAGTATGTCCTCGTAACACCACAGACTTTCACCATAAGACTGAACACTTGGTTCAGTTTGAGTACATGCATTGATGAGATAGTGTTCATCTTCCTTGTAATCATTTACTGCCTCACCAGGTCTTCCTGCAGCAACAGTGACTTGTTGATCCCTGCAGTTGCTGACCTAGGCCAGATCTACACCAAGCAGGATATAGCGTTATGAAAATGGTATATAAAGGCAGGATCTACACTACTGCTTTATAGCGGTATTGAAGTGCACTGACAAATGTTGGGGCCCTTAACACATTCCATATACCGCTTTCATACTGCTTTCATAGTGTTATATCCTGCTTGGTGTAGATGTATCATGGGCCCCAACAGTTGTCAGTGCACTTCAATACCCCTCTAAAGCAGTAGCATAGTTCCTGCCCAAGACAAATTGGGTGGGCTGTCATTTCATGCTCAGGGCTGAACTAAGAGGAGCTTGTTCCTCTTCATATCTGTTCACATATCTGTTACGAACCACCCAGGGAGCTTTGGCTATTGGGTGGTATAGAAATGTAATGAAATAAATAAATAAATAAATAAATAAATAAAGGGTAAAAACTGAAAGCCTATCCAGCTTTCTCTTTGAAGGTATTGACCAGTTAAGATTACCTCACCTTGATATTAAGATTGACCTCACCTAATTGATAATGTGAAAATTGCATCACCCTGTGAAAGAAACAGAATTAGTCCTGCCAGAGCAATGCTGTGTTGTCCTATGTATTTGTGAAGTTTGTATAGGTAATACTACTGCACTTATTCTCCCTAGTGCCCTGCTTGTTCTACTCCAGGATAGTCTATTAGCAACTGCAAGCTCTCCCAAGTTCTCAGAACTTGTAATGAAGGTGAGTATGTGTAATGGGATTTTGTTTTGTTACATTTCCTATTGTATAATGATTATGCATTAGCAAGAGAGACTACACATTGCAAGTAGTCATAATCTAAGGTCTTTCTCAGTTTGGTATGAGGAAGCACCCAACAATGGGTTAATGCCCCCTATTGCCTGATGTTGGATGCCTCTGTCACACTAACGAGAAGGAACCTTTACAGTAAGTGACCAGTGGTCCACTCTACAAGAAAATGACTGCTATGGCTGCACTGGAAGTGATTTCAATATGAATACAACTTACTATTGCCCTCTTATGGGCAAACATGTTTTGCTAAACAAATGAAAGCTTAAAAACCTGATTTTTAAAGACTTAACATCCTCTTAATAGTAACTAAGACTCACTTGATAGACCCAGTACATTGTAAGGGCATAACCACTCTATATCATTTCGCTCATGGGCATTCATTTTAAGCTTTAAAAAAATCAAGTTCGATATTGACAATCCTAGATTTGTAGAGGGATTTGCTTTGTTTTAGGTGGCTGGTTTCTCTTATAAACATTATTTTCCTTCCCCCTTTCTTTCTTCCAGTGTTTATGGAGAATGGTAAGACTTCTCCCTGAAACTATCAATACTATTAATTTGGACCGAATCATGTTAGACATTCACATCTTTATGAAAGTGTTTCCAAAGGAGAAACTAAAGCAATGCAAGAGTGAATTCCCCATACGGACATTGAAGACCTTAATTCACACGTTGTGCAAACTGAAGGGACCCAAGGTGAGAGCAGGTAGCTTCACCCCAACCTGTATATGGCCCTCTAAAATATGTTTTGGTTTCTCTCTAAAAGATATCACACTCTTTCTTAGATCTTGGATCATCTAACAATGATAGATAACAAGAATGAGTCTGAGTTGGAGGCTCACCTGTGCAGAGTGATGAAACATTCCCTGGACCAAACTGGAAGTAAATCTGACAAAGGCACAGAAAAAGGAGCTTCTCGCATAGTAAGTATTCCATACTTTATAATTGGAAAAGAAAACGGCCCTAAATTGTGAAGCTGGTCAGTTTGCTGAGCACACAATTGGATTTTTTTTTAATTGTAGCTGGCATGATGTCATGCCTTTTCTGTGGATCACCCAGAAGACTGAATAAGCTCTTTAGTGTGGCAGCTGGAAGATAGCCAAAAATAAAGGGCCCCATTTTGCAAAATATTCCTCTGTCCACAGAAAGTCTCCTATTGGTCTGGCAACATTTCAGCAAACTAGGGAATTTTTTTGTTTGCTTTTCAAGGAGGTGCTCTGTAGCACAATCTACCATCTCGTCTACTCTTAGTAGTGTGCTTGCGAAGACAAAGGAAAGTTATTAATTGTTCAGTTCAATAAATGATTTTCTGGAGGGGTTGCTGGGAGCTTTGTACCCTCCAAGACAGTAATGTTCTCATTGAAAATCAAACCCATGCAAATTTGGTGCAGCACTTCTGCTAGGAAATACTATTAATAGTAACAATAAAGAGGAGGTATATTTTTTACTGAACTGTGTTTTATCTGGTGCTTCCTTAAATTACAAGGTTAACCTTTTATTCTCCTGCCTGTTGTGTGCTTGCACTTGAGTGCCCATTGGGTTTCCTTTTTTTCTCATCTGGTCCCCTGTTCAGCTGCTGCTAGGATTACTTTTCATTGGGGTGAAAAAGATTTGCTATTGTGAGCTCTACTCTGCCTAGGGCTTGGTTTAAACCAGAGTGGACAAACAATGGAATGTTTTTATATGCTGTTGTGAGCTCTTGTAGAACTATTTAGTTGCACCCTGTCACTGCACAGATCTAGTCCCTGATGGTGTTAAAGGATATTCCTAGTTTTGTAGAATATTCAGAATCTGCTACTGAAAAGAGATGCAGTTTGCTGTATGAGACAGAGTTTTCTGCATACAATTGAACAACTTGATACAGAGTAAGAGCTGTGATCAGAACAAATGGATAGTATTCATCCCAGTGTTCAGCAGAAAGAAACAAGGCAGGGGTTTCCTCTATTGTCTCTGGGTTTTTCCCTGTCTGCTTGAGCCTCTGGCAATTTCCATAAGGAATAAAAACTAAATTGGGAAGAACAGAATATACAAATGTTTGTAGATGATGTGGCAATTGTCACTAATCATCCTGAACTGTCACTTCAGGAAATTCAAAGAGAAGTAAGCAGCTAAAAGTTTCAGGCTTTAAACTAACTATGAGAAATCAGAAATTTGGGTATAAACACATCTCAGCAAGATATCACCATTTTCATGGGTAACCAGGGCATGGAATTAACTAGTCATCAGAATCACAAACTATACAGATCTGGTTGAAAATAATTGTTTCTTAGTTATGAACCAAACTGAACATGGAATACATTTATGGGAATCTTTCCACCTTTCTTAGTTTGAGAGGATTGCTGCTGTCAAAATGACATTACTCCCAAAACTTTTCTTCCTGTTTCAAACCATTCCCATTTTCATCCCAGAAAATATCTTTAAAAATGGTGAAAAGGAATTCATGATTTTATATGGAAGAACAAATGTAATCAAAAGGATTAAACCACTTTTCTTCTTATTAAAGTAGCAGGTGTTGCTATAATTTTCCTGTTATATGTGTTATAAGATGGCATATGTCCTTAGATGATCTGTTATGTTTATGGGAAAAGTTCAGTGGCTTAGATTTCCCTCCCTCTGGGTTTTCTTAGTATGTTTCCATTTCTTTTTATAGGATGAGAAGTCACCAAAGGCTAAAGTGAATGATATGTTAGCAGAGATATTTAAGAAAATTGGCTCTAAGGAAAACACTAAAGAGGTAAGGGTATGACCACTGTGGGTGGGGTGGGAAATAGGCCATTCTTTTTTGTGGCTTCTGTGCAGTCCCTACGCAGGTTGTGCAGTTGTTTGGAGGAAGGCCATAGCTCAGTGGTAGAGCACATGCTTTTTCATACAGATAGATGGACCAATGGTCTGACTTGGAATCATAGAATAGTAGAGTTGGAAGGGCCCTATAAGGCCATTGAGTCCCAACCCCCTGCTCAATGCTTGGTATAAGGCAGCTTCCTGTGCATATATGGGCCTGCGCAGAGCAGTTTTGCAACATCCTAGAACTCCAGCCCTGAATTTTGTACAGTTACAACATTTGAATGACTAGGGTTTTTCTCTTTTCAGGGTTTGGCAGAGCTGTATGAATATAAAAAGAAGTATTCTGATGCAGACATTGAACCCTTCCTTAAAAACTCCTCACAGTTCTTCCAAAGCTACGTGGAACGAGGCCTCCGGCTGATTGAAATGGAAAGGGAGGGCAAAGGGCGCGTTCCTTCCTCTACAGGTAACTCCATAGCAATGCAGCGACATGGCCTTGAAGGAGCAATTGCTGCTGTTCTAATACAGCTGTCAGGCTCTCTCAAGCTTAGTAGTGTGTGGAGAGGTCTTCAGAAGTAATATACCAATGCTTTATATATGGAGCCAAACTGGTGGTATGAAATAATTCAGTGGTGGCATTTGCACAATATTCTGTCACTGGGCACAGTCCAGTCACTCTCCAGAGGTAATCACATGCTTGGCTTTTCCCATAAGAGCTAATTCATGGGTTACATAGATGCAAGGAAAATAATATCACCTGGAGTCAAGATCCACGAGCTTCAGATCAGCAAGACCCATCTTCCACATTACAGTGCAAGTGGGGAAAGCAGTAACACAAGCCATAGGTCACTTGTGCTTTGCTGTTCCTCATTTCTGTGTAACCTGTGAAAAAGCTTGGACTCAAACCTTCCTGTCCCAAGAAAATTCGAGTGAAAGCAAATAGTCTGCAACAACACAACTGATGAACAGAACCAGAAAAGTTGTCCAGGCTGCAGCAGTAGATACGTTAACTAATACCAGATGCAAAGATGTGTAAAGACCTTTGAATCAAGACGGACCCATTCTGACATCGGAACGACACTGGAGCCACCACAGCATGGTTCCTTTTGCTACACCATTGAGGAAACATCAGGAGCTCCAGCCCATATGGGAGGAGTCATGACTCCTTCCCATGCTAGTGTTGCGCCAGTTGCAGGAAAGCATCACTGGCATAGAAAGGAGTTGTGTTGTGGATTCATCCTGCATGCTCTAGGGCTTCTGAGGTTATCCCAGGAATGTGGGAACAGCTGAACCTCAGCAACCCCTACACCACATGGGCCCTGAGAAACATCACAGTCTTCCGTTGGTGTCTGCTTGGACTCATTTTGTGTGTTGTGTTTTTGTTTTTGTTTTCTTTTCATTTTCCAGGGGTTTCTCCACAGATGGAGGTATCGTGTATCCCCACTTCCACCAATACAGTCTCATCATCTATAGGAAATTCAAACGGGGAAGAGGTGGGGCCTTCTGTCTACTTGGAAAGGCTAAAAATCCTCAGGCAGCGCTGTGGCCTTGACAATGCAAAGGTATTAAATAGATTTACAAATGCAACAATTACTATGGCTTGGTAGTCTCTCTAGTCCTCTGTGTACTCAAATCTTTTTTCTCATGGCATGTTTGCTACTGGTACAGAAGTCTCCCCACATCTTTGCTTGCAACCTCTTTGCTTTCACTAGCATTTTCTTGGGACAGGCAGTTTGAACTGAAAGCCACTTCAGAAGTTACATAGTAATGCAAAAAGATATAGTACAAGTGATATGACTTGTGCTGTTCTTTCTCTGCTTGCATGGTAACATTGGAAGGTGGGGCTTGCTGATCTCACCTGCTATGGAATCCATAAGCCCTTCAGGTAATAAATTCTGAAGCTCTAGATCTTTCAGCAGCTGATACGCTCTTTTTTCCCCTTATTTCTTTGTAGCCCTTCATCTGGTTGTTAGAGGGAAAGACCAAATTGTGTGATTGCTTCTGAAGGGTGACTGAATCATGCTAAAGCTCTAAATGGCAGGCTCTTGCATACTGCTGATTGTTCGAGTGTAAACTGAGTACTGGATGGGGCTAGTTGGAAAGGGTGTGTGGACTCTGCACTTGCAAAAGAAAGTAATTTTGTGTCAAGAAAATATGGATTCTACTACCTTATAAATGTTTTGCAAATTTATCAGCGCTTCCGCAGTTAGCACAATGGGTAAAGGTATTCAGTAAGCTTGCATGCTGCAGAGCTGACACCAGTTGAATTGCTGGAGACATTGATTGACTGGGAATACAGCTAGAGCAACTAGTAGGGCAATATTGTAGAGTTCTCTTACTTTAAGTGAGAGTTAGGGACTTCTCGACGCTTCAGTTGAGCAATTCTAAATGAATGTGGAGAAATTGAAGCTTTCAGAAAGCCGTTAAGTTGTAACTCGATTCTTTCACAATCTTTGAATCAATGACACAATTGTTAGGGTGCTTTTGTTTCAGTCACAAATGTATTGTTGGACAATTAGAACGCCAAAGCCTGACTTCCTCTCAAAACGATGTTGGACCTCTTATAGACTTTGTGCAGGGACAAGAAAAAATTATTTGTATGTCTGTGGATTCAATGAATAAGAAGAAAAGGTTTAAATAAAAGAAAGAGGGCAACTCTGTTTTAACTATTTTAGCAAGAGAAAATATTGGTTACATATTTTTGCTGTGGAGAAAATCGGAAGTCTATCTTAACTTTGTATGTGTTCGATTTTGTATTGTTTGTTTGTGTCTTGCTTGGCTTGTGTTTTAAAAACAATAAAACCTTTATGAAAAAAAAACCTGATGTTGGACTAGAAGCATCCAAGCCTCAGCCTTCACACCTAACATGGATTTAATCAACTTGTGGGCTAATTTATAGTATTTAAAGCTTTATATGAGCAAGCTTCTCTCCATTTGACAGATGGGGTGTGTGGTGAAAAGATTGATTTTGGAGCAAGTCAATATGTGGTAGAAGTAATGCTCGCATAATCAGAATTGCATCATAAATAAATACAGGAGTGTAAATCTATTCATTTCTAGAGACATAAAAAGATCAACACCGTTTACTTTTTTGAATGCTTCCCATATTACAAGCATGACAGAAAATGCCCTGGTATTTTACAACTTTTGCTTTTAAGCAAGTGTTTTTCAACATTGCCTTCATTCTCAGCAGGAAGACAGAGCCCCGCTGACCTCCCAGCTGTCCAAGCCATCAGCCCCTACAGTTGCATCCTCCACAGATATGCTCCACAGTAAGCTTTCACAGCTCCGTGAGTCACGGGAACAATACCAGCACATCGATCTGGACTCCAATCAGACCCACTCCTCCAGCATTGGAACCACCACTTCTTCCTCTGCAGCATCCAATATTGATGACTTGAAAAAAAGACTGGAGAGAATAAAAAGCAGTCGCAAATGAAATTGCGTGAGACAGTGTGGCTATTGCAGAGCTGTCCATCTTTAGTTTACTAAACTAGAAGTCTTCATAGTTAAAGTGGCCTCATGTAGGCCTTATGTATACAAACTGGTTTCTGTGTATAATACAGCGGATCTTGGAGGAGGATCCAAGTCATTGTGGCACAAGTCTTTGTACATACTTTGCTTCTCTGTGAGCACTTCTTGACTGTAGAAGACTGTCTGTGTATTAGTTTTAGTGTACAGAGCCGTAAACAGCCATTCTCCTGCTCAGTCCAGTTTCTCATAACTTTTTTTAATTTGTTAAGTTGTCTTACGTTTCTTAACCCTCTTAACTCTTAGACGCTCTTCAGTGGATTCATTTTTAATTTTGTGAATTCCTTCATATAATCCTTGAACTGTTTCTGTATGGACGCATGGCATGAAGTAACTAATTTAAGTGTCTTTTTGTAAATAAAGTTTGCATTAACTCTCCACGGGAGCAACAGTGACTGTTGGTGGGAAATGTCCATCCATGTTCCTTGTTGCTAGTGATTCAGCATTTCTAGGTGTCAGAGAGCTGCTATCTATATCTTAACAGCAGATTAACTTTCATTAGAACAACTTGGAGAAGCTGAGACACTAAAAATGCAAAAATGCTCCAGGTAAAATAAGCCTTTGATATCTTATCAGTAGTATTGTTGCCCTTAACATTGGCTTCCAGGATAGTTTGGGGCAGAGGCAGAATATTTTACCTCCCAGAAAATGCCTTTTCAAGCCCCACTTCATGGTTTCTTAAGCTAATTAGCCTGCAAGTGCTATATAACACTTTTGTCTTTTTTGAGGAATTACTTTCATCCTGTTTGAGATTGGAACTTGAAAAAGGTGGATGAACAAATATCCCACAGTCAAGAAAGGTTGGCTGGGTGCTTTAAATGATGTTCTTCGTGTATAGTAATGACATGGTGAAACCCAAAATATTTAGATGCGCTAATTAGATCTCTACAAATTCTCAGTTCTGCTGTCAGTTCAGAAACTGCTAGAAAATTCATAGTAAATGTATATGACCAGTGATTGCTGTTGCTGGTTGAAAATGTCCGCTTGAGATTCTGTTTCCAGAATGCTTGTGTTCTGAAGTGGATCAATATTGCGATAGTTGAAGTTCCCCAATCCAAATAGCTGGGGAATTTTCTGATTGACTTGCTGCTTTTGTGTATGGGTTATGCCTTCGTCAGCCTTTTATGATCTGATTTCCAGAGCTGCCATGACACACGGAATTTCTGTAAAATGTTCTAGGTTAGTGTTCTCTGCTCCCAACTTAGATGTTCTGAACTAAATGCTATTGCAGCTGCATAATGTACTCCCTGGAACATCAGCTCTTTTCTGTGGCCAACAGAGGTTTAATTTCATTTACAGTTGTTCATGCTTGTTAGGCTTTGATTGAATAGCACTGTCTGTATACCCTAGTTTTGTGTTACACCAAATCAAATTGGTAGTCTTCTACAGACACTTCACTGACCACTGTGTGCGTATGCGCATTAGTTTGGAGATAGTGCCCATCATAGAGTGCTTGTCCTCTGTGTGCATATTATCTGATTTCTGGGAGGCTTGTCTACTTGCCCTAATTTTGTCCTAATTAGCAGCTCTTCAGTGGAAGCTGCTGCTTATAGAAACAAATACCTTAGCTACTGCTGTAAAAGAGTGGATCAGCACATGTCAGATCAGTGTGCTGTATATTTAAAGCCACGATCATCACTTGCTAGCACTATGGTGTGCCTTGAAATGGTGCAAAATGCTTAACAGTTTGCTGAGCTCTAATTTTTCTCTTATGCACTACTAGAGATGGTCCTTTTTTGTAGCTGATGCCCAATTCTTTAAAATTAGAGCTCACTGAATCACTACTTGGTATCATAAATGCACTGAATTTTGAAGTAATGGCAGTCGGGATTATAATTTACAGGGGTGTGTCATAAATGAGATTTGGAAATGCAGTGAAGCCTCTGTGGCAAACTTTATGCTTTGTCTAAAAACATACTCTTTTTCTCTCTCCCACCCTGCCCTGGTGTGTGGCTTTAGTTTTGATCAATATTTGCCATTTCAATACTAGTTTAAGCCACTTTCAGCTTAACCTAGAGCCAATGGAAATGTTTCTACAGTTCATTTGAATAAATGTTACATTTTACTACTAAATTTCTTTGTACTCCCTGAATCTTGGTGATATAGATACTCCAGAAGAAATAGAACTTCCTAACTTCCTTTGTCAGAGTCTGAGATGACAATGATTTATCTGAAGAACACTTTGTAATGTGCATAAACCAGGTTTTTTTCCTTGTAGCTTATGAAGCTTCACTCAGTGGAGGAATGTTTGCTGCTGTAGAAAAGACTTGATTAACAGCTGTGGATACAGTGAATATGTTGTTTTGCTTGCAGAAATGCAGCTACTTTTTTTTTAATGGACTGAACAAAACTACATTCCACTAAATGCTGTTACAACCTGTTTGATGCACTATTGCCCCTCATATCTCCTCAATAATGCAATCAGTTCAGTGCAATGTTGTTAGCAGGCCTGGTCTGTTCTACTTGACTTGCTTTTTCCCCTCCTGTGTTGACTGAAGTTTAGGACATATACGAACATACAAAGAAGATGATCCCTGGAACATCTGCCCATTATCGGTATACTAGAGCTCTATGCACCTTTTCTGCTGCAAACCTGCCCCTTTGTAACTGGCTTTTATACTGCATTGGTAGAGTCATGCAGAAGCAATTAACATTTGGTTACTTCCCATCTCAGCACCACACAGCCCGGGAAGTACCAAATGACGGGCACTTCCACATTTTATTAGTGTAACGTTGGAACTACCTGTGGTGAGGTGATTTTTGCAGCAGCCGCAAAGAAAATGCAAGCTGGCTCTTGGCTTGCTACCATTAATGCCAAACTGGTGATTACAGTTTCATTTCAAACATGTTAAGAATTTTTTGTATTGAAATTTCTGCATGTCTGTAGGCTATAGAAAAAAAATGATGGGTACTTTAAACCTAACTTCAAAACAAATTCAGTGCTTCTATGTTTGATGTCTTGAAACAGGTACATTCTAGGTACCACCTTTTATCCACCATGCCTCATTTTTTAAGCTGGAAGTTGTTTCTTTGAAGCTAGCAAAAGACTAGGGTAAGTGATTTCCTACATCTTTTACTGTAAGATAAATAAAATCACACAATTTGTAGCTTCCTATGGTAAGGCTGTAACCTTTGGGAATGACCCATTGGATTTGGTGGGTTGGTGTCTGAGTAATAATGCATAGCATTGAGGTGTATATCCATTAATGTGTGTTTATTTGACCAGATACATTCACCATGACAACAGTACTGCCATGCTATCTTTATTAATAGCATTTGTAATGCTTTGAACAAAGCTTGCAATTAATACCAAAGAAGAATGAGTACTTGTTCCAGAACCTTTATTTGGGTTTGTGCCCAGAAATGTTTCCTTCCTTCGCTATTTATTTACTGTAATATTTTATTAGCATACATATTTATAAACCAAGGTGAAGGTGATAAGGTTAAATTCCTTTTAACGCCCATGTTTCTCAATAGTCTTTTGCATCCATTTCTTCAGGCGGAACACATGGGTGTAGAATCCATATTTGCCGTCACGATCACAGCCTTCTCCCCATGAGACGACACCTACTTGATACCACCGCTTAAGTGTTGGGTGCTGAAGGGACATGGGGAAGAGTACAAGGATATCAAAGGAAGCGTCAACATACAGCAAAACTGTCATATAAATAACAAAATGAGCAGCAGCAGATCTTTGTATACTTCAAGGACATCAGAAGAGCTCCAGTGTGTGCCACTGGATACAGAATAGAGCAGCCTTTCCCAACCTAGTACCTGCCAGATGTTTTGGACCTCAACTCCCATCAGCCCCAGCCAGCATGACAATTGGCCAGGAATTCTGGGAGTTGTACTCCAAAACATCTGGAGGGCACCAGGTTGGGGAAGGCTGGTACTGCACTTTCTGAGACTATATACAGTTGCAGAATTTAGGTTACCTTACTTCAGAATTTCTCTCGGGGTTTTTGTGTGGTCTGTTTGTTTTTTAGCAAGGAGAATGCGTAGTCATGTCAAAGCTGGTGAATGCACAATACCTGACAGTGAATCTAAAGAAGAGGCACGCTTGAGTTATCAGCATAAAACTTGCTGCTCTGCAAGTTTGGGTGGTTCCCTGCACTCAGGCTCCCCAGCACAGACTGAGCTCTGTAAAATTTAGGCAATCTCATCAATCTATCCAGTATTGTGCTAAAGATTCATATATTACATCACTCTGACCAACACACATACCTTCATGACAAAAGGGCCCCCACTATCGCCCTCACATGAATCTCCTCTCTTGGTGTCCTCAGGACTGTACCCTAAAAAAAGGGAAAGAAGTGTTAGAAGGTGTGATGAACTATAGCTAACCTTTGCTGCTTTCTACCATCTGCTTTTAATAATGTTAACTTAGCCTCCTGGCTTGCTCTCCTGTCAAGCAACCAGCAATGCTTTTTTGTTTTGTTTTTGGTAGTTTCTCAAGATAGCTTCACACTGTTGATGTGGTTTCCGCATAAAATGTAATTTGTCATATGCCAGGTTGGTTGAACATTTTTACTTCAACCCAAGTTACTGTTGCTATTTGTCTTGGTTCAGAAAACATATAATTGCTTTTTTGATGGTGCTTCACACCAGCACAGCTTAATAGGATGCTTGTCTCAAAATTTAAATGCTGGAAATATAGGGCCCATAAATTTGCTCCGCATGTGGAGGAACTCTAAATCTATGTAAGAATTATTGCTAATAAATTATAAATCCAGGATTTATTTTTCAGCACAGATCCTTTCTTAGCTGTTTTTAATAAAATGTAGGGCAGCATTTCCAAGATTCAAAAAAGAGGGCTGGAAGCTGCTGGCCTGGTCCAACGTTGTTCAAGGCAAGGTGCATGCTTAGCCAAATTTCTACTCTGGATGATGCCATTCCTGGAGCTAAATGAGAGGAGCTTTCTGAACTTCACTCAGGGAGCAGTTCTGTCAGCCAAAGAGAAGCCTCCCTCTTTCAGATTGCTCTCAATGGGCAGGAAGGAGGGTGTTTCTTTCATTTGTCCTGAGAGGGCACCTTTCAGGTTATTCAGTCTGGGGTTTCAGACCTTTACCAGCCACGTTGCTTGGGAGCAGAAGTACTAAAATGCTTGGGATGGTTCCAGCTACCTGAGTACCTTGGCCAACAAAGGCTGAAAAAGTTGGCCATACTTGGTTTAAACCAGACTGCCAAATTCTCTTCCCTTGTATGTGGCTTGGCTCACTTCTTTGAAATAATTAGCTCTGATCGTTCAGTAATCCCAACTGCACACACACACACACACACACACACACACAGAACATCAGTTTCTAATTCAACTGGAAGAAAACATCAAATGCTTAGAAAAACATACCTGCACAAAACATGTTGTCTGTGACTTTAATCCTGGTGGATGCTTTGCAGATATCCCGGCTCACAATGGGCAGGTTCACTTGTTGCAGTAAAGTGGGCAGAAGTGACCCACCACTACTCCAGGTCTCCTGTAGGTTTCCCCAGCCAGTTACACGTCCTTTGTATCCTGTTAGCAACAGGCTGCAAGACAAAACCATAGTTTAGAATCACTAGGAGACCTGGCAGAGCAGGAATTAACATCTGCAGGCACAATATCTAACCCTCTCCCTATGATAAATCATTAAAATTAGCCTTTTATATTTACTCAGTCTGCATAATGCATCCTGATATACACACCAAAAACGTTTCCTGTGTGATTTTAATTTTTGGCAAAGAATAGGGTGCAGATGGGAAGAAGGAAGGAGAGTGCCCATTGGTAGCTGGGTGGGAGGACATCTGTAGAGTTGACAGGCATGGAAGAAAGAAAGGCTAGGTCTCATAAAGAGAGCAGCAAATGAGAAATAGCAAATTTCTATTTTGCTCATTAAAAGTGTCATGAAAAATCTGAGCTCTCCTGCACTGGTAATGCTTTAATCTTTTCTCTGCATCTATGGGAATGGAAATACTTATTTTTTCCAAAGATGAAAACTGAGGGGGAGTTAATGCAACATATTATGACCTTCCCCTGTCATTCTTAAGCTTCCCCAGCTGTGCAGTTAGACTGATATTTCACCACCTTTTAAAAGCACTTTAAAGGTAGTGCACGATTTCTGAAAAGCCAAACCGATTCGGGAAGGCCAGATGCTGAATTGCATGACCCACATGTGTTCATTGATCCCAGGACAGGACCAGCCTGCACTGGCCAGATCCCACATTTACCTGTTCTCTCTGGCCTCTTAAACCCTGCTTTCATCTTCTGGAACATTCAGGAACCCCCATGACACCCTCCTTCCCTTCCTCAGTTTTCGCTGGGTTCCTGTCCACAGAAGGAGGGAATGTTGGAGGAGCACCAGCCTCTGAACTTTCCAGTTTATTTGGCAGACTTCGACAGAACAAAACAGGTTTTCTGCTGCATTTTGTCTGCTCTTGAACTCGGTGTTGCTAATCTAGACTTAAGCTCTTTTGTGTTCTCTCAGGATGCTTTTAGGGAGGACTTCCTTACTGGTAAATGCCTTTTCTCCTTTTCTACAAGCAGACAGTCTGCCTCCCTGTATGAATCTGGCCTTTTCTCTTCTAAGGTTGCAATCTTATGCATACTAAATGTGGAAGTAAGCCCACCTGGGATCACTGGGACTTATTTCCAAGAAACATGGTTATAATCATGTTCCTTGTGTCTCTTGGGTATAGCATCACCTTTTAAAACAGCTATATTGCTTTTCCTATTGATGCTGTTTGACCTCTGTTTTCTAGCTGGCAACAGACTGAAGGTTTTGCTACAACTGGAGAACTTGGAGGATTGCATCTCTTCCACATAATAGATCTCCAACTTTATTTGCCTGCTCCATTAAGTGAGTGGAAACTCACAACCTGCTAGTGAAGACCATCAAACTTCACTGGAAATCAACAAGGGATTCAGTATTAAACACCAAATTTGTTCTTCCCCAAAGTTTCTCCATTCCAGATGGTTGTTTGAGGCCACTTACAGCATCATTTACTCTTGTAGCGCTGTCCAATTGGTTTACAAGGCACTTACCTGGACAGGTTCCTTATAGTTTGGGATGGGGCTTTTCCCATAAAAAACATATATTCTATCTCCTTACCTTTGAACAATCTCCTTAGTGGGCAAACAGATGGGTTGTATATAGTCACTGAAAGGAACGGGCTTCTTCAGGCGCAACAGTGCAATGTCTCGGTCAAGATAGCCCTTCCAATTGTATTTGGGGTGGAGGATGATCTTATCCAACAAGACAATTTTTTCCATGGTCCTCTCATATCTGAAAGATTTCCAGAGAACGAAGGAAGCAGTTGCAGTAATTCAGTACTGGCATCAGGATACCTTCAACTTGCCCACATGGTTTGCAGTAGACAAGCTGAATGGATGGCTTAGTAGAGCCCCCCCCCCCCCCCCCCCCGGTAAATAAATGACATGAAGTGTATACTATTGTAAAATTGGGGGTTTGGTTAGAAGAAAGTTAATTAAGATAGTCAGATTATGCCGTTATCTGAGTTCCTTTGGTTTGAGAAATGCATTAGGCATCCAGGAAGGGGTGGGCCTTCTCTGTGGTCACAGCCTGACTTTAGAATGCCCTCCTGCAGGAGGTACTGCTGGTGCTGGCACTGTGCTCTTTTCAGCCCCAGGGTAAGACATCGCTTTGCCCAGGCATTTAAAATTTCTTGTGCCTTTTTTTAGTTAGTCAAATAGTTTTGTTTATTGCCTCTCAATTTTATTGTTAAGACGTTTAATTTTTATTGTATTGGTGGCTGAATGTTTATGTTTGTATACCACCCACCCTTTGCATAAATTTGGATAAATTTTAAAAATTTGATCAATTAATGGAGTCAGAGATGCTGCTGGATATTCCCTTCATAGCCAACAGCAAAGTTGCCAGACGCACCTTTTGTTAGGGAAACTACAGGTTAGTAACCCAGGATATTCAGTTGATGTGCCTCTATTGAAGCTAACTGTTAGATGATTGTTTCTTGATATAGGGCCAGGCCGGGATGTTCTGAATTAGCAGAGAAAGGGGCAGGGGCATCTCTCTCTCCACCAGGTGCAACATAGGATGAGGTCCTATAGATCTATGTGTATGACTGGGAAAGTGATAAAGGAGAGAGGCTGCAGTTTTTGAGTGAAGTCGAGAACAGAGTTTTGGGGTTCTGCAAGCAGAGAGGAAGATCCTTCTTGGGGAGCTGATTCTCGTTGGAGATCTGAGTTAGGGCAGATTTGCCTGTCTGTTGGGGTGTTTCATGCTGTGCCTTCACCTACGCTCAAGTAGGTAAATAAATTAAAATATTACAAAACAGATGCACCTCCAGAGACTTCCACAGAAAGGAAACTGAATCCAAGTAAGCGCTGCACTGCTGGGCCCAGGTGAGCGCTGCACGTTTCACCTCTTGGAGAAATGGGGTGAGTGAAAGAGGCACATATTTCGGTTGTAGTGGGAATAGGTGGCAGCTCGGTTTGAGAAAGATTTTCCTTGATGCCAACAGGCATAAGACTGCAGACTTCATTTCTGCCTGTGGCTTGGATCCAGGATCTGCCTTCCATGAGAGGAAGGGATCAGCAGACCCTATTCAGCAAGGTCTTTTGATGCTCTGTGTAGCAGTTTCAAGGGGTGGGGATGGCCACTTCCGTCAGTGCACTTGATCCAGCATAATTCTGGATCCAATCCAGTGTCTTCAACTGGTTTCCCTCTTCCCATGCAGAAGAGGGAAATTATACAAGGATTTTGATAGGATTGCACCCTTGCTGCTCAGATGCCTCCAGACTTGGAAGCTGAGATGCCAATGCCTTGCTAGGTGAAGCCAGCATGGCAGAAGGGGTGCTTCCCTATCCTCCATCTTTGATGATTTCCATTAGATGGGTGCTAGGGGGAGGGAAAGAGACTGAAGAAGGCTCAGGATATCTCTTATCCTGGCCTCTCTGGTCTCCTCCCCTCCCTGTCAACCGGAACCCCCGCCTTTCCCCCCTCTCCAAGATCAACTTTCCAACTTTGGAAGGCAGTTGGCATGGTTCTTTCTGCACCAGCTGTGGAGGAGCGGAGGAACGGGATCAGATCTCTGACTCCCCCTTCTGAGGTTGGAGCGCTGTCTCTGACCTCAGAAGGGTCTTTCTGCTCTCCCAGGGACCATAGGATTGCTCTCTGAGGCTATTCAACACATAATTTGACTGATTAATAATTTCCCTTCTGAGCTCTTACGTTTTCCTGTTATGTTTGCCAATCCGTACAAGGAGGTCTCCTTCTGTGAAGTTCTTATCCCAGGGTGGATAGAAGAGGCAGTGGGCAGCCGTTAGAACCCAGCGATCGCTGATGAGACTGGCACCACAGATCAGTTCCTGGGGGCTGCTCTTGAACAGCATCACTTGCCTAGAATAAAATCGGGAGAGGAAGAGAAGTATCCCCAGTACCAGTAGCTTAGCGGAAATATCCCAAGGACAGAGAGCACAAGCTGCAGGTAACAGCCCAGTCCAGTCCTTATATGGCAGAGTGGGCACAGCGCCAATGGTGAGGGCTGAGGGGAATTGTAAGCTAAAACATTAGGAAGGCTTCAAGTTGCCCACCTCTGTTACATGGCAGCCATCTCAGAAGGATTGGCCAGTGCTACTTGTATAGCTCCAAAATGCCAGCAATCCCCAGCACATATGAATGGGAAGGAATGTTGGCAAACCCTCAGTGGCAACACTTACCATGGGGCACTGCCTACTTGAGCATTTTCACCCTTCACAACTCGGCCTGCCAAATAAGATTCTTCTAGTTCCTTCTCCGAGTTATCAGCCGTGTTCACATTCTCAAACAGGGGGCGGAGACCACAATCTGGAAATAGAGCCCCATCCATCTGTGAGCACCTAGTTCACAAATGTGGCTTTAAAAGGCCCTGCCCATATTTTCTGCGGCTGGAAAAAGATGGGGATGGAGAACTTGCAAAAATCAGTATTTTCACTAGGAGCTGTTCTGCCTGGTATTCTTGGTCTCTTCATATTTCCAATAATATGCATAATTAGTTGAAGGCAGAGGTTTTGGCCCTTGACCGAGATTTCTGGCATTGTTTTAAAGGGTTTTACGTGAGTGCCAGCTAAAATATCAAACTTTGATTCTGGGGCAGTTTTCTCCACATCTAAGTTAGGGCACATGGAGAAGCTCTGGCTGAATAGGGTCATGCTTGTAATTAAAGACCTGCATGAAAGTACTGCTGAAAAAGAAGGTTGCTTCTCCACTAGCCCTTTTCTCTGGATTTGCTATCATTTGTTCACTCACTTTTTACAGAGCATCCGCATGGTGCTATTGTTAGCCCATTGCAGAAACACAGGAGCTGTGGGAAAGCTGACAATTTTAACGTCAGCAATAAGTGTAACCTAGGCTGACCATATGAAAAGGAGGACAGGGCTCATGTAACTTTAACAGTTGTAGAGAAAAGGCAATTTCAGCCAGCATCGTTTGTATGCAATTTGTACCTGGTGAGATTCCCTCTTCATTACAACAGTTAAAGTTGCAGGGGTCCTGCCTTCTTTTGTATATGGCCACTCCAGTATAGTGCCTGCAACTTTAACTGTTGTGATGAAGAGGGAATTTCATCAGGGACTAATTGCATACAAATGACACTGGCTGAAATTCCCTTTTCTCTACAACTGTTAAAGTTACATGAGCCCTGTCCTCCTTTTCATATGGTCAGCCTAGTGTAACCACATTAGTGATTTTATTCAGCAATACATTGTAGGAAGAAACTACAGTTTCAGTATTATCTCCTTTTGCTATTTCTTGGTTTGACCTGGTTTCTCACCTGCTTCACCTTCACCAAATGTCTTCGGATCAAAGAAGGTAGTATGTTGTACAGCAGTAGTCCGGCCTGCTCTTTGTGCTTCATCCACATCATCTGAGTAACTCAGATCACTTTCTGAAACATAAATGGGGCAGGGGGAGGATACAGAGAATTTATTTCGCAAAGAATCCGTCTGTAATCCTATACTCACTTACCTGGCAGTAGAATTCACTGAACCTAGTGGGGCTTATTTCTGAGTATAAATACTCAGTGAAGGGTTGCACTGCTAGTCACCTTATCCTGTTCTGCAGTTAGATTTGCTTTCAAGGAAGAGGCCAAGAGAAAAAGGACAATATGGGAGCAATCCTGTGCTTCCTGGGAGCACAGCAAAGGGCTGGAGGATGCTTTGGATCTCCTTCACCATGCCGGGGCATGGGGAGGGGAAGAGGGAAGCCCATGGGGCACAGGCAGAAAGCTCCAGTATTGTTGCTGACTCACCTGCAATGTTCTGTGGACAGCAGAGGACACAGTAGGGTATGCGTGCCAGGGGCATATTGGGGAGGCCATGGATCTGCAGAATCCTAAGCCCCCCTCATTTTCCAAACGTACTCCTCCTGAGAGCGCCAAATACACCAAACCTGGAACTGGTGTTGTTAATTCCTCACCCTCCACCCCCAATTGGTTTCAGTGGGAGGGGAAAGTTTAAAAAACAAATGGCGGCAAAGAAACTAGTGAAAAAAACAACACTCCCACCCCCACTCCTGCCTTGCTCATTGTGAGTCTGCAATGTTCACAGATCTCTCCACCTCTCCCTTCCCCAGTGTTGAAGATTGCTCTAACCATAGCATTATGGATAGAAACCAAACATATCTTTGTAAAGCCTCTAGGATGCAAACTCTAGGAAAAGCCAACACGCATACTTGACTTCAAGCCTATATCTGACTTTGCCAGATATAGCATCCCAACATCTCATTTTTAGGCGCGCTTTAGTTTATCATAAAAAATACAGGCCTACGTCTTGCAGACCACTGCTCACCACAGTAGTTCAAGTCACAATAGTCAGTGGTCATATTCGGATGGTCGATGTAGCACCAAACACCTTCGTCATCGTTGTCAGGATTTCGGCAATAATTCTCCACTAGTTGTACATTTGACAGGAAGTCTCTGCGATGGACAAGCTTACTTAGTTCTTCTGAGGCCCAAGGCAAGCACTGGGCCCCAGAGAAGGTGACAGAGAGGGTCCCACTATACATCAGTCCCTTATCAGGGATGCATGGTTGCTGCGAGGACACAACTGGTGGACGGGATCGTGAAGTAAATGGAACCGTGGTCTTGTTCGCACCTGAAAAGGGGGAGCAAGATGACAGGGCCGTTAGGAAAAGGATGCTCGTATTTCAAGAGAAAGCAATGTGATGTAGCGTTAATTCACTCAGTCTGATTTCTGTGCTGCAACTGCAATCGCACAAGTTTAGAGCTGATGCTATGACCACAGGTCTACCACTGCTAGAGATGTCATTCTCCTCCCCGGAGAATACATTTGATTCATCATAATTTCATTTCTAGAGTCTTGAACATTATGCACCAGAAAGCTATCTCTTCCTTGCAGGCTGGGCTTTCCATGCCCATGGCCACTTTAGATCAGGTTCTGGTCTTAGCTTGAGCTAAGGTCTAGCACAAGTTCTAAATGCCAAGGTTTAGTCCCATACCAAAAAAACCTTATAATGGATGAGAATGTACCTCTAACCAAATGCCGAGTGCCTTTCCCTCACCACATCTAAGTTGGATTGAGAGGAGGAAGCTGTGTCTATCTACTCCTATAAATTAAGGCTTTGACCCAATCCAACTTTACCAGCAGTACCAACACTGAGACTCACCACACACAGGAATGACACATTCTTCTTTTCGCACCACTGCATTGCGAGTATAACACCAGGGCCCGAGTGTGTTGTTGTTTGGATTCCTACAGTAGTTGTCGGTAAGGTCGGCATTTGGATGGGTCGTCGAGTTGATCCTGAAAGAAACCAGGCTTCAACAGAGGAGGGCCATATATATATATATATATATATATATAGGAAAAAGCAGAAGATTCCACCAGTTCCACCGGTTTTATAGTTAGGGAGCTGAGGAACTCATGGCTCCAAGGGCCACCCTGCAGTTGATGCTTTTTCTACATGAGAAGCACTTTCTGTGTAAGCAAAAAGGGTGATGGTCACATATGGCAATTGACACTGCATTTCACACCGTATATATGCTGAAAAGCTATGATGGGCTATGGCTTCCCAGCATGTGTAGATCATTTGCTTGCTTATTTCTTTATTTAGAAGGATTATATTTCACTTTTCAGCTAGCGTTCTCAAAGTGGCTTGCAATATTTACAAAATGCAACACATACAACAAATCAAAACAAAACAAAACTGAACAACACAACCAGCTGCATTGGATCAGGAGCCAGCATCTGATGTTCATTCCCACAGGGCAGTTGACATCAGTTCACTCTGGCGAGGGGAAGTCCAACTGGAAGAGGACCTGATGTCCCCATTGCCTGCTCCTCCTTCCTTCAAGGCTATGGGAGATGCAGGCAAAATGGCTGCATAAACATCTACCCATGGACTTCAGATTTTTCCCAATGTGAACTGGCTGATTTGGTGAACAGGCCCCCCTCTCTGCTATCCTATAGCTCAGTGCTGTTCAGAATTTCAGCCTTCAGGGAACCCTTTCTACATCAATAAGTCTTCTGAGGAATCCCAACATCTAGCATAGAAAACCAGCAAATTTCAGGTGATTCCCAGGGAAGGGAAGGGGTTATTCGTAGATTCATGCTCTTTGCCATAAGATGTAGTAGCCACTTCACATTTGCTCTACGTGAACTTCAAACACTTCTTATAAGACACAACCAAATCCCCCGGCATTTGTGCATTACAGGACAAAACTGGTCACAACAGACAAGCTTTCATTGAAGCTTTGCCATTACTGATCTTCTCAGTGAGGAATCCCTAAAAATCCAGGGAATGCATGTTTCTTAATGAGAAGATCAACTGTAGATGAAACCAATTCCTTCTCATTTTATTTTTATTTATGTACAACAGGAGTGTGTGTGTATGTGTCTGGGGGCCTAGTTTTCATCCTCTGAACCCCCTCAGGGGACCAAACTCCTGCTGCTGCACCACCACAATTCAGCAGTGCGACAGTGGCAACACATTGGCAGGGTGCCACTGATTTTCAGCTGGCAAACCATGACAAAGACTTAAAGGGGAGAGAATCAGCTAGGGCCTGTCTTGACGAGGGGAAAGGCCTGGATGGATCCGCAGTGGTGGTAGGTCATTTATATGACTCAGCAGCCATTGCGGAACTGTCCCAGGCTATTCCCTTGAAGCTCTGGTTTAAAAAAGTTGGGGACTTACCCCAACCTTTTCAGCTTGCCTTGCTCCGGAGTTGCTTCAGAGGTGTGTCTGGGCAGATGGTGAATCATGATTGGTTGCCATCCGCTCAGACAGGGGGGTGGGGGAGGGCCAGCTAGTCGAATGGCTGCTGGCCCACCTCTGTGCTAATCTGGCATAGAGAAAAGCCAAAAAAAGGTTAAAAACAACAACAAAGGGGATGCGAGGAGGTGCGGGGGCCCTGGTGCATGGCCACGGTGCCTCCTCCAAAGAAAAGGAAAAGAAAAGAAAAATGGGGATATAAAAATGAAACATATTTTATTTTGACTTTGAATGCTCTTTAATATTTTGTTGTTGTAAAACTGCTTTGGGGACCCTTCTTATATATTTTTATAAACAAACAAACAAACTTACTCAGGCTTGTGAGGAAACTTGCTGGACCAGTACTGGCATTCAATTCCTGACTTGGTAACTGAAACCGTTCCCTTGTAGTTTTGTCCTAAGTTTTGGACACAGCCACCTGTCAGAGTTCAAAATATGAAATGAGGTGAAACAGAGCTAGTGGTACATTCAGAGAGTGAAGGACACCACATTTCAGACCACGATTTAGATAGACACATCACAGGGTTTATTATCTACACTTGATTACTCTACACTTCAGAAAGTGCAGTAGCTGAAAGTGTAGACTGGCTAGTAGCAAAAGATCAGGACAAAATGCAAAGTTTACACTTGGATACCAAAAATGAAACAAGGTGTATCCATTATTATACAAATGGATAAAGCGTAACTTAAAATTGCACTGCAGAAGGTACAGTTAAAAGGCAGCACTACATACTAAAAGCACTATTAAAAGGAGACACCGAAAGATCCAGGTAAACAATAGTGCTATACACTGAAAACACTGCAAAACATTTATAAAGTTTTAAAAACAAGACTAAAATAGTAAAACAATGAGTATGACTAAAATCAATTTGTATGTCCACTATTTGAAAATATACAAACAATTACATCCTGCAGAAGTACCAGATTAATAATAATAATAATAATAATAATAATAATAATAATAATGATTTATTTCTTACCCGCCTCTCCGTCTAGATCGAGGCGGGGAACAACAACATGATAAAATACATAAAACTAATTAAAAACATGACAAATATTATTAAAACTGCATTAAAACATCCTAAAACATCCTAAAAACATTCTAAAAATTACACTGGATATGCCTGCCGGAAGAGAACAGTCTTTATAGCTTTCTTAAATTCTAAAAGACTGTTAAGTTGACGAGTCTCCTCCGGCAGGTCATTCCACAGTCTGGGAGCGGCAGAAGAGAAGGTCCTCTGGGTAACAGTTACAAAAATAATTCTGAAAATTTTTGAACAGCTCCATTGAAAAGCATTATTTTAAGAAAGAAAGAAAGAAAGAAAGAAAGACGTGCTTGAAATTGTATGAAAGTTCCATCTGTGGTGTGATATCTGGGATGGACCATCCACTCAGGCAACCATCAATTGATGTACATGCACGGAACAACTGACCCATTCACACACCTTTATACAGTCCTACAAGCAGTCATACATATTTATTTAAAACATTTTTATCCTGTTCTTCAGCTCACTAGGCTCCCATAAAACCAAGGCAAGCAATAAAAAGTATATAATAATAAAGAATATGTGTGTCTCACCATCCGCTTATCACCACTATAGCTCCAGGACTGTGAAACTTAAATACTTGAAATTTAGCATGCATATGAAGAGATCCTAGGACTTTGCATTTTGCAGTTACTTTGTTTTTAAAACACATTAATTTTAATTACTTTAAATTAGTTCAATATCCTCATGTGGTTGAAGCCGTCAGTAACATCTTCAGACACTAGCGGGAGACTTCCCTAACCAGCACATACTTTTGCAGTCCATCCAGTTTGGAGCCAGAGCACATTAGTAAGCAGAGGAACACTATTATTTATTTATTTATTTATTTATTACATTTGTATACCGCCCCATAGCTGAAGCTCTCTGGGCGGTTTACATAGGATTAAAAACAATTAAAAACAATATACAAAAATTTAAACAGCAAAAACATACAACATACACACAATCTGTACATTTAAAAACCACTTCAACACTTCAAAAAGCTACAAAAACAAAACAAAACAAACCTCCCTCTCTGCTGTTGTGGGGCAGCCCCTCCTCAGGGGGATGGAATGGGTAGACCCCTCCTTTAAGGGGCGGTAGAGGTGCACCTGGCAGGGGCTGTGCCTTGTGCTGCCAGTGGGCATGGCTTCACTCAGACAGGATGGGCACGAGGTGTCCAAGTCTGACGGCTGGGTAAGTTTGCTTGTGGCCTTCAATGTATGAATGTACGGTCTATTCCCACTGGTTTGCAGCCAGCTCTGTTCACTAGTAATCCATAAAACAACAGAGCCAAGCAAATTATCACAAAAACAAGAACTTTTATGACCAGATCTAAGCTTGTTGTTGTTGTTTTTTAAACCCAGCATAAAATATATACAAAACTAGGCAAAGAAAAGAATCTCTTGGTGCTGGAAAGGAAAGGCAGCAGCAGAGGATATCATTACCATTTTGTTATTTGAAGGCCTTGGGGTCAGCAGGGACAGCATTGGGGATGGTTAAAGATGTCCCATTGACTCAGAAGGAATTTGTTGGTATAGCGCTACAGTATATTAGGGCCACGTCACACATTGCAGGAGACAAACACCTGTTTTTAAAAGCTGTTTATGTGTAGTTTGTTTAATTATTTACAATATGTATATACCACTCCCCATTCAGAATTTTGGAGCAGTGGACAAATTAAAATAGTCTAGAAACAGAATAAAACACATTAAAAGTACATTTTAAAAAGAAACAAAGTGCAAAATAAACCACGGTTGGTCATTAAGTTTACGTGGTTTCTTGCTCCCTGCCACATGTACACAGTTTTTATAGCAACTCTTGTGTCTTTCAAAATGCAGGTTTTGTGTCTCTCACATGTTGCACAGGGTTAGTATGTCCACTATGCATATCTGCTTAAAATGACATGACTGAAATGCCCCAGTTTAGCGGAGACTCCTGCAAGTCCTATTTCACACTGAACATGCCCAACCAGGCTCTCTCCAGTCTATTTAGAATTTCCCCCCAACCTCCTCAGAGCAAGCAGGGATGTTTCCAAACAGGCCTTTTACTGTGTCATCGCTCACAACATAAGGCAGGGGCTCCAGGTGACGACTCCTTCTGCTTGTAACCCTTCTATGTCTTCCCACAACTCCTCTGCAGCTTCTTTGCACTCAGTGTCAACAAGACCTCACAGATCCTCTATAAACTGCTTACCTTTTAGGCAATCATCGAAAGTTGCTCTGTGCTCCCTCTGAGCGCTGCAAGCTAGCAAACGAAGAAGAAGACTATTCAGCTCAAAGGGACCTTCTGCTCCTTCATAACACCTAGAGAACAATCAGGTCAAAAGCAACCTGAGAATTCTCCTCATGGCTTTTCCCAAGTGTCGTGGGGAAGGTGGATGGAGCCTACCTAAGAGTACAAGTGCTTTTTCCCCATCTTTCTGCTAGACATCCTCCCTACTAGTCAAGCCATTGGATAACCCTGCTGCCCATTATAATTGACTTGAAGGTGGTAGAGCAATGGCCATGCTGGCTGGAAATAATGGGAGTTGTAGTCCAACACATCTGGAGGGTACCAGTTGGGGAAGGGTGCAGTAGAGCAACTTTCCCCTTTCTGACCCTCAAAGGCATGAATGTTGGTCTTAGCTGAATTAGGAAAAAGCTTCTGACTTTCCTGCTTCCCACTTTGAAATAAACTATTATTCCAGACTTATCAGTAAGATACTGTAGGCAGCTATCTAGAGGAGTATGTAATAATGGTCTGTACTTCTGCTGCATCAGCACATGAAGGAAGCAAACTCCCTTTCTCAATATGAATAGACATTTTAATGAACTGAATATGCTTCTCTTACTGGGGGATAGGCTAATACCAAGGGATGGTGGAGCGGTGGAGGGTTTAATCCTGTGCAGAGAGAAAATCCAAGCAATGGCCAGGGGGTATCAACATTGGCAGAAGGGAAATGACCCAAAAGTCCAATTGGCAGGGCAGCCAACGGTGCTCCCCTCCCAAATTGATGTACACGGTACTCAAAGCCAGACAAGTTATTTTGACACCTGAGACAGAACAACAAGTATTTCAGCCCCCCACCCCCATCCTTGACAGTAAAAATACAATAACAAACTAGATCACTAGCAGTTTGCTGCCCTTGTGTGATACTCTAATCTGCTGCCTGATGTAGCCTCCTGGTTCTGCTGAATGATAGGGCCAGCCCTGCTAGTTGGCCAAGGGTTGGACATGAAGGAGCCAAGCAGCAGCAACATATGAGAACCTGGAATCTTGGGCCAGGGGAAGGACAAAGAGAAAACACGGCTTGTGTTTAGTGCTAACCCCAGAGAACCACAGTTTCACTAACCACAAAGCCTGAAGTGTCATCTGAACAGGCTCATGGTGTGTTTGTGTCGTGGGGAACGGAGACCCTAATAGTACGATCAACAGAAAGAATGAGGCAGATTAAGTTGGTGGAACTGGACGTCCAGTCCAAAAGTTCCAAGGCCCAATATAGTCGTGTGGGAAAGGACAATGAAGAGATGAATTGTTATGCTTGCATCCTGATTCTGTACATGTTTACTCACAAATACCCCACTCATTTCAAAGGATTTAAGCCCAAGGATTGCCATTCTAGAGCACCTACAGCTTCTCTTGGCCATTGACTTGGGGTAGACTCTATCCAACAGAGTATTCTCTATTCTGTGAAAACAACTACAAGCCAGATCATGGAACGAACATTCAGCAGGAAAGCACTTCAGGGCATTGGATTGGATTCAGTCAAACATACCTGTGTATTGTGTCCAAAACAGATCCTGCAAAACAAAAGTGCCCACTTAGAAGAATCACAAGAGAAACTGGTCTGTGGTCCAATGATGCAATTCTATCTCTCGTACTAGAGAGGCCTGAATGAGAGAGGCCCTCAGAGCTCTTTGGAGGGAGACTGGGGCATGAGGACCGAGACAGCTCTCCTGCTGGGTGAACAAGGCAGCCGCCATGGGTGCCACCTAGAGAGAAGCATGCCATTGTTGCCTTGCAGATCAACCATCTGACACTCTCCCTTCCTCCATCTTGGGCTCAGCCTCTCTGTCCATCACTTGCTCATCTCTCGAACTCGCACCCCTGCTTACTGGCAGTGAAAGAAAACATTGGACAGCAGCCTTGACTCATTAACAAGGGGAAATTCCTCGCTGCACATCGCAAGTCTCCTAGCAACTCTTTAAGGTGACACAAGATCCTCCCCCCTTGATACATCTGGTGAAGCGTCTAGGCATAGCTAACATGGGGAGGTGCAAACGTTGTGTGGAAAAGGGAATTTCAGCAGGTGTACCTTGCATGACAAGGAACACCTGCCTGAAATTCCCTTTTCTACATAGCTACTAGAGGTGCAGGAGTCCTGCCCACTTTTGCATAACTCCTCCCACAGCTCCAGAAGTGGAGTATCTTTGATACTCATAGTCCCATTTACAGGTAAGCCCTTGTATCAGTAGAGGCTGGTGGTTCCGATGTCGGTGGGGCAGTGAATCCGCTCCAGGTTTCAATCAGAACCAGTCAGAATCCTAAAGGAGCCACCCAAGGTTGGATAGCTCCTTTAGAGTTCTGATTGGTTCTGACTGAAACCCAGTGTGCTCCACTGACATTGGGGCCCCAGCCTCTACGGCCTTGTACCCTCTGAAGTCATCAGAAGCCAGAAAGACAAGACAGCTCAGCAGTGAGCAAAACTCACCACATGCTTAAAGTACTTTCTTCTCTTCTGTGTTAGTGCTATCAAATTCCTAGGTCTGTAGATTTTTCTCTCACTCTGTGTAGGCTTCCAAATGTCATGAAATGTGACTCTATGCAACAGTGTGCACTTATTTTCATCACTTATTTTCATGCATGTATTTTGGTATGTGGATTTTGATGCAGATGTTCAATAGATTGTGGGGGGTGCCAATCCCTCGAGAGGGAGGGCCCAGTGTGAGAGGTGACTCAGCCTTGGCTATGCTGCTGTCACAAATTCAATCCATTGCTTTGGCGAGAGGCTATAGCTCCAGGGTCGCGGCTGCATGAACTCAACAGAACCATCTTTCACCAAGAACTGGGAGCAAACCTAGTTGAACCCTTGACTATATGAATGACTAGTCCTGCCTGGGGAGAACTAGGAGCCCCCAATAATACATACTGTTTGGACATCAGACTCAAGGGCTTCGCGGGCCTCCTCATAGCTGCAGATTTCCTCCAGACACTCCCGTTCTAGGTTGCCTTTGCGCATCTCTTCCAGAAATCCCTTGTTGAATCGTCGTGAGCGCTTCAGCAAGGACAGCGCTTGCTTCTCCTCAAGAAAGACTAGCAAGAGCAAAACACCCGTCAGTCAGCGATTGATAGACCAGAGAGAGATTCATCCAGTGAGTGATGGATCAGAAAGAGATTCATCCGTTTCACCTTTTATCTTTGGAGGGTTTTTTTCCCTTTTCTTTTTCAAAGAAGAGTCTAGACTGAGCCACAGGGTGGCAAGGAGCCCATGGCTAGTCCTCTTTGGCAAGGTAGGGCCACACATCAATTCACTACTCCAACACACACACACACTCCAGTCGGCACCAGCCTTCCCCAACTTGGTGCCCTCCAGTGTTTTTGACTACTATGCCTAGCATTCCTGTCCATTGGCCATGCTGCCTGGGGCTGATGGAAGTTGGAGTCCAAAACATCTGGAGAGCACCAAGTTGGGGAAGGCAGATCTACACAATAAGAACCACACTGGGCCAGAAGCCAGAATGGTCAACCTGGAGAAAGGTGCTGCAAAAACAAAACAAAAATCAGCCCCATTGATTGCCTTGTGTTACAATATAGAAAATTTTATCAAATTATCAGTCCCCATTTCTAGAATTGTTTTCTCTCACAGCATTAGTTTCACATCTACTTTTCACCCACCTGCAGAAAGCTACTTTTCCTTTTTTTACCTCACCCCCATTTTACCTTCACCATTTGGAAACCAGCTAGATTAACATGTAGGGAGGGGCTTAATGGATAAGAAGCTGTTTGTAGAGAGGAGGATTCTTCTCACTCTGGGGAGGGGGGTACCACAACTGCTACCTTAACACCCAAATGATTGCACTGTTATTCTTCTGTCAATAATCAATAAATATATTAACAGAAAATCACACTAGCAGCCTATTCTGGTGGCAGAACCAGGCCTCCCCATTGAGTTTAATACCAGGGCTGTGCCCAGAATCAAACATTTCCAAATGATGAGGCATCTATCTGCTATTTGGACTTCCCCCAATTTCTTCCTGTTTACACAGAAAGAGCTGTTTATTCAGCTGTCATGCAGCTGACTGTCTCTTTGGTGGCACATGCTGGTCTCTGTTTGTCTAATCCCAGCATCTGAACCTTTGCAACATGCAGGCACATTCATTTTCTTTTTAACATTCAGACTTGTCTCAGCAATACACAAGCGAGAAGGAACTTGGAATTGTTGTAGATCACAAGCTGAATATGAGCCAACGGTGTGATGTGGCTGCAAAAAAAGCAAATGCTATTTTGGTCTGCATTAATAGTAGTATAGCTTCCAAATTGCATGAGGTACTGTTTCCCCTCTGTTCAGCACTGGTTAGGCCTCATCTTGAGTACTTCAAGAAGGATGCAGACAAGCTGGAAGGGGGCTCAGAGGAGGGCAATGAGGATGATCACGGGTCTGGAAACAAAGTCCTATGAGGATGGACCAAAAGAACTGGGCATGTTTAGCCTGGAGAAGAGAAGACTGAGGGAAGACATGATAGCACTCTTCAAATACTTGAAAAGTTGTCACAGGCTAGGATCTCTTCTCGATCATCCCAGAGTGCCAGATTCTAGCTGAACATCAGGAAAACACTTCCTGATTGTTAGAGCAGTATGGCAATGGAACCAATTACCTAGGGAGGTAGTGGGCACTCTCACACTAGAGGCATTCAAGATGCAGCTGGACAGCCATCTGTCAGGTAGGCTTTAAGGTGGATTCCTGCATTGAGCAGGGGGTTGGACTCAATGGCCTTATAGGCCTCTTCCAACTCTACTATTCTATGATTCTATGAGAGCTTCCAGCCTAGTTCCAGCAAACATTCCTGGAGGAGGGCAAGACAAAAACCATCATAGCTAGAGGGGCAAGCTAGAGGCTGGGTTGAAACACTGGAGACAGAAACAGCCAAGAGTCTCCTGTGGCACCTTATACACTAAGACATGTATTATGGCATAAACTTCCATGAACTAGAGCAGGGGTATTGAACGTCTTTCAGTCTGAGGGCCAGATTCCATTTCAGAGAAGCCCTCGGGGGCTGCATTCGTGCGATGGTTGGGGCTGAATGCAAAAGGGGTGGGCCCAAAGTACCAGCATATTGTAGCTTAAAACTTTTACCGACAGTAACTAAGCCTATGGGGAAGCATTTAAATCTTTTAGAATGGGGGAGAAAAACTGCAGAAAAGCTGCATAGTTAGGGGGATGGAGGCATCTGGAGAACTGCAGAGGGCTGGATTGGGACCCCATCCACGGGCTCCATCACACCTATTTTTTTTCCTGGTTTGCATCTGCGGTTTCCCCCTCTGTTTCCCTAGCGAGTTGAGTGCTGGGCACTTTCACGTCCTTGCATTGTTGAGCTATTTCAACTCATGTATCTTTTCACCTGTATCACTACTATGCCAGCGAAATCTCCCGCCCTGCCCCCACGTTCTCCTTTCCCTTGCAGTTAATTTTTATATTTTTTTATTTCTGCGCAAATACAATAATACAGCAGCCTAAAACTGCGCAATCACGGTAAAACAACACACTATGCTTTCCCCTAAGATCATAGTAAACAATAAAACTGAAGGGAAGGTATCACAAATAGTTTTTGGAGATGTTTGTGGTCAATGTTGGCATGGCAAAGGGAAGCTGACATTATTCTGGTCAGGAAATCTAGATGTGCCTACTCAGGAGTAAGAACCATAGAGTTGAATGGGGCCGAGTCCTGGGCACGGGCGGTGGCAGCGGACTCACTTACCTTCCCCGTGGAGTGTTCGGGCACCCTCTCTCCCTCCCCCTTCACAATTGAGCAGAGAACTGCCCAGCCCGCCTCGTTTGTCAGCGAGACCGCCCTTCGACACACACGCCCCCAACAAAAAATGGGATGGTCCAATATAGGGCAAGGACAGCAATACATGGGAGGGAGGAGCAGCTTTATTGCACGCAGAGGGGAAAAAACAGACTTTCCCCACTCTAAAATAAGATGGAAAATGCAGGGGAAGAGGCGAGATGAGCGCAGAACAGGGACGACATCATGTGAGTACTGCGCTACAAAAACACATACCAGGCATGGTGAGAGTGCGATAAATCGCTAGTGTGATGGAGCTCCACATCATCAGCACCTGATGAAACAGGCTCTAGTCCATGAAAGCTTCTGCCTGAATAAATCTGTTAGTCTATAAAGTGCCACACAAGACTCTTTGTTAGTTTTGCTGCAACAGAAACAACTATAGCTCTTGAAGTTGGGATTGGAGGTAGAGAACACACCCTGTTTATCAGAAAAAAGAGTGGAAAAGGGGTGAAGAAGTTGATCAAACCACCACCCCAACACACACACAAACACTCCCTAAAATGGTTTTCAACTCTTGGAGTACATTTAATCTTTTGGCGAACATGAAGTCCTGTTAAGTCTGTTAAATATAAAGAACAGCCATTCCGTCAAGATAAAGAATTCCCGCCAAGAAGGAATGATCAAGGAGGGTCCTCTCCCCTGCTCCAGCCGTCAATCTCCCCACAAGAAGCAGGGAGAAAATACAAACATGCGCCCTTCAAACCTGTGTGATTCCTGAGGATTGTGTACACAGGTATGCATGCTCAGGTATAAGGGGGTTTCCAGGCAAAGGGCTCCTAACACTAACCACCAAAATATGTTGTGCAGCTATTCTATGTCTCCCACCCCCAACACATTTTCCCTGCCTCCCCTTCTTAACCTTTTCCCAATCATCGCCCAGGATCCATTTTGCTATAAAGTCAGGAGTCTTTGAAATACTGGTTGTATTATTTATTATTACACTGGTATCCCACCTTTTTCCCTCTTGCAATGAATCCAAGGGGGCTTACATAGTCCTCCTCCACACTATGAAGTAGGTTAGGTTGAGAGTCAGTGACTGGCCCACCCAGTGAGCTTCATGACTGTGTGGGGATTAGAACTTGGATCTTCCAAGTCCCAGTCCTACATTCTAACCTCTACACCACACTGGCTCTGCACACAGGACTGCAGTGTCCTGAATGGTTCTATCCAGTTGCCATACCCAAACCATCTCTATTATGCCTTAGCCATCGCTTTCAAGTGGCTTCTTCTTCTTCCTCCTCTACAGCAAGGATGTCCTGAGCCCTTGATCTCCACATATAGGAGGTCCACAGAAGGAACGTCATGTTCCTCTCCACCCTTCTCTTAGGCCCATTTACTCAGTAACGCCACTGAGTTCGAATTGACTCCTTTTCCCTAGGCCATGAAGGGTTGCTGCCTAAGGGAAGGTTGTGTAATCTGACCCATTGCTTTCAAGCTCTCCCACTTTCCTCAGACTCGCAATCCCTTACCCTGGTCATGGCTCAGTGTGAGGTGTAGCAGGTTGGCAAGCAGAAGGGCCCGCAGCATTCTGGTTCTGTTCTGCCCCATTGTGTGCACTCCTGACTGGCAGGCAATCACAGAGGGGACAGATGAAGAAGTGCTACCGCCCAGGCTGGGTTAATGTTGAACTAGCGTGAAGAAACAGGAACCAGGTCATAATGTGTCAGGGACAGTAATGCTGAAGATCTCCATATCTCACCCAGCCAGGCTTCTCTCCCTCCCTGCAGTGCATTTGTCTTCCTGAAAGCTGCTAAGCTACCAGTGATTAGGAAGGATCTAGGCATACTACTACTACTACTACTACTACTTTATTTACTTATTTATTTATTTATTTATTTATTTATTTCTAACCTGCCTCTCCCTCTGGATCGAGGCGGGGAACAACAATAAATATAAATACAAAGACCATAAAATAGATAAAACATTAAAAACAAATCAAAGTAATACATTATTAAAACATCTTAAAATTCAACTAGGTAGGCCTGCCGGAAGAGATGCATTTGGAGACAAAGTGATATAAATACCAAATCAGTTCCAATTTAGACAGACATCCTATACTTTATGAAATAATAGACAGGCCATTTCTTGAAGTACAAGTCATCTGGTTTTCCGGACTTAAAATAGGGAATTACTATATGCTTTAGGGCAGGGTAGACAACCTGGTGCCCTCCAGATGCTCAGATGACAATTCCCATCAGCCCCAGCCAACATGGGTTGGGTATTATGGAAGTTGCTGTCTAAAACATCTGGAGGGTGCCAGGGTGCCTACCCCTGCTTTAGGGTTTCATTCCCCAACCTAGTACCTTCCAGATGTTTGAGACTACAATTCCCAGGATTCTTAACCATTGGCCATGCTGGCTGGAGCTGAAGTCCAAAATATTTGGAGAACACACGGTTGGTGAACACTGCTTTAGGGGATCCAGCTGTTGCAAAAAATTCACACAGATGTCACCACAAGATCTCATTTCAAATCTTTGATTCTGGAATCCTATTCTGCAATAGGTCTGCTCAAAGGATCAGACACTGTGTGTGCCATTACCCCTGACAAACTTCCTAGCAGCTTCCTGGAGTTTCCTCCCCCTGGTAACTATTGTCCAGTACTGTCTACCCTGACTCACAGCAGCTCTCAAAAGTCTCCGGTTAGGGTCTTTCCCAGCCTTGCTACCCCAGATTTGTTTTGCTGGAGATGCACAGGCAAAGCCTGGGTTACCCCCCCTTCCCAAAGCTTTGACAATGTTATTGGTCAAACCATCTGTGATGGTTCAGTTGCATAAACCAGGTACACTTGATGTTATACGCTGATGAACATACATGTGTGAACTTAAACATAGACCTCTGTTCTACAAGATCTTCACAGTTAGGCTGCCTCTACACGAGACGTTTAAAGCTCTTTGAAGTCTCATTAAAATTTTTACCTCTACAAGAGCGGAGCGTAAATCGGGAGTTGAGGTGCTTTATCTCTCCGATTATGCGCATTATCGAATGCGCGTTAAATAGCGAGTTTTATTTTCCTCCGGCCGTTAAAGCGCATTTTGCCTATGTGAACAAGCGATTCTCCACATTAACTACTTGTAAAGCGCATTTCAAACAACCGGTAAGGCTACCAGTTGTGAGCTCAATTGCCTCTTGCTATAAGCATTTACGATAAAGCGCTTCAGCGATTATGCGCATAATCAGCTAACCAGGCGTCAAACAGAATCCATCTAGAGGGGGTCCCACTCATTCTTTTGATGATGGAAGTTTGCTTCTGTCACTCAAGGCTTTGCTTTTGCTTCTTCTGTGCTAGGTCATCTACTTGGTTTTGCCTTTTGCTCTCCTCTCTGCCTCTAATACTCATCCTGATTATGTCTCATGTTTGAATTATTAGAAACTAGCCTCAACATTTCCATTACCCTTTGAATCCAATCCAACTAATACAATTCCCTGAATTCCCTTCTGCTTCTAGTGTGCTTACTCATCTGAAGTCTAGGTGCAAAGATCTAGAGAAGAACCTAAGAACAATTATCCTTCCCCCTCCTTACACTCCACCCCTAGTTCCCTTCTTCTCCCTTTATAGTACTTCAACCCTGGTTCTCTCTCATCTCTCAGTAAAATATAGTATCCAATAAAATCTGACAACTTCCTTACTCTAAAGCAGCCTTCCACAACCTGGTGCTCCCAAAATGTATTGGAGTGGAGATCCTATAACATCCAGCCAGAATTGGCCATTGGTCACAGAAGGTATAGAAAGGCAGCTAAGCTGGTGAGCTCAGAGAATCCTCCTATGAAGAAAGGTTTAAGAGAGAATGTGGAAGTCTCATTCTGCCAGCAATATCTGTCCTGAGGGTGCAATGAGGAAGTTGGATCCAAGGTCCCCTCTATAAGAATTTGGTTTGATGCCTGGTTGTCCGATTATGCGCATCTTCTCACAATCGCTTTTATGGCAAATCACTATACACGGGAGGCGGTTAAGCACATAACAGGTTGCCTTACCAGTTGTATGAAACGTACTTTAGAGGTGTTTAATGCGGAGAATCGCTTGTTTACATGGTCAAAAGGCGCTTTAACGGCCACGGCAAATTAAAACTCACTATTTAACACGCATTCAATAATGCGCATAATCGCATAGAAAAAGCACCTCGACCCCCGATTTGCACTCTGCTCTTGTAGAGGTCACATTTTTAATGCGCCTTGAAAGAGCTTTAAATCACTCTAGTAGAGGCACCCCAAGTTGGTTAAGAGGGGACACACAGCTATATAAAACCATGAATGTTTGGAGCTCTCTCACCATTCTGGAATTCAGGACCATCCAATGCAGTTGATTGGCACTGGCAGTTAGGTCCAGGGTTTACAAAAGGAAGTGCTTCTTCACACAGTACGTAATTTACTGATTTAGTGACACTAGTTTCAATGGTTTTTCAAAAGGATTACACAAATTAAAGGCTAGGTTCATCAAAGCCTATCAACCATTATAGTAAGTGCTGCAGTTCTACGCACTTGCCTGGGAGTAAGTTCCCTTGAACTCAGTATAGTTTGCTTCTGAGTAGACTTGTATAGAAACATAGAGTTGGAAAGGACATTGGAGATCATTTTCTAGTCCAACCCATGCTCATTGCAGGATGCAACTGTAGCACCCGACAGATGGCTGTCCAACCTCTGCTTACATCCCTCCAGTGAAGGGACACTCACCACTTCCTGAGGCAGTCTAGCCTGTTCCACTTCTGAACAGCCCTCACTGTTAGAAAATTTGTCCTGGTGCTTAGTTGAAATCTGCTTCCTTGTAATTTCCACCCTGTAGAGCACCAAAGGACAAGTCTGCTCCTTCTTCTGCATGGCAGCCTTCGAGATATAGGTAAATGAAAAGGGAAATACATTAGATGCCAATAATGTTAACTATGTGCTGTGACAAAAAATTCTCCCACATATTTTTCAACCATTCACATTCAATTTGATAGAAAAGAAATTGCTTTCAAAAAGCAATTCAGAGAAGAAATTTCAGAGAAATTCTCATTGGTTTAGTTCAGGGTTCTTGCGCTTACCTTACTTATGGGATTGCTGAGGAGCATGTGTGAGTGCCCTGTCTCTCATTGTACAATCATCTCTCTGACAGCCTGTAGCCTCCTTGGCTTCCCACCCTTCCTGTCCAAGGACAGACATCATGAATTTATTCCTCCCATAGGGCCTTTTCAGATCAGAAAGTGCAGGTAACCTGGGAGACTGAACAGCAATGGCGAGCTGTGTAAGAGAAAGAAAAACAGTGGTAGTACCTCAGTGATTAGATAAGGTCAAAAACACCACCCACCCACATTCAAAATAAATTATAGAATGCCCTGAGAATGTGACAGAAAATGGAAGCCTTTTTCACGGGGGAAGAAAACTTCCAGGAAATTAGAAGACAGATTATGGCACAGCATTAGCTCCACCCTTTCCCTGGATCTGCATGCAACAGTGCCCCCCTGCCCCAGCTCTCCTGGCACAGGGTTTTCAAGGAAGGAGCAGTGTTTCCAGCACCTGAATCCAGAATCAACTACCCCATGGAAATGAACATTTGGAAGACCCTGTGGAAGGTACTGAACCCTGAAGAATGACAACTAGAGCTGAGCCAAATTTTCTCAGAATATGTTTTGCAGAAAAGTCTCACAATCGCTTTTATGGCAAATCACTATACACGGGAGGCGGTTAAGCGCATAACAGGTTGCCTTACCGGTTGTATGAAATGCACTTTAGAGGTGTTTAATGCGGAGAATCGCTTGTTTACATGGTCATAAGGCGCTTTAACGGCCGCGGTAAATTAAAACTAGCAATTTAACACGCATTTGATAATGCGCATAATCATATAGAAAAAGCGCCTCAACCCCTGATTTGCGCTCTGCTCTTGTAGAGGTCAAATTTTTAATGTGCCTTGAAAGAGCTTTAAATCACTCTTGTAGAGGCACCCAAAGAGAGAAGCTGTTCTACAACCTTGCCAAGGGTGAAAAATTGTTGGGAGAATTCTCCTCCCCCTGGAGAAATTCAGTGAAATTGTTCCCCCAATTTCTTTGCCCATAAATAGGGTGAATTGCAAGGTGCCACTTGCACATAGTTCTAATTTTAACACATTCCAGTCCATCATTGGTCTTTATTGAATGATCCAACAAGGTGGAACATGTTGTCCGCTTCATCTTGTGTAAACCTTTCCAAGCAATTTCCACCTAAACGGTCTCTCCAAAGTTGACCATGGAAAGCTGGTGGGTGTAGTGAAGCTGTTTTAATATTTGTTGATTCAACAAAGGACTGCCAAGTTTCATAAAAAATGTCTGATGTTGCTTGTCCACTTAGAGTCATTTTGTGATTTCACCCCCCCCCCCCAAAGAGCAAGGTCCTATATCTTTTGCTTCCATCCAATAATAGACAAATTATTGGACCTCCACTTTACCACAGTTCTTTGTTTAATTTTGCATTTGTCTCAACGTATAATGGTATCAGTGCCAGTAGCTGCAGAGCGCTCTATGCTTTGCTAAGTCACACCACTAGCAAAGTTGAATATTCGTCCCCAAAACCTCTATATGGGGCAGGGGTGGAGAGGAATCCCACTACATGTGTTTATAAATTCCTTTAGATTCATCACACCACTGAAGGCTTAAGACATGGTTGATATAGCTTAATTTCAGTGGTACGACATACCATCTATGTCTTCTTTAAAACATTTCCCTTCACCTTATAAAAAATTGACTTCATAGGTACTTTATTGCATAATGACAGCCATTGCTCTATAAAATAGTAGTATTTAAGTCCCTTTCCCATGCCATTTTAGCTCCTTCAGTTTGACCTACACTAAGTGAATTTAACAAAGATTAGAGGACAAATCTTTCAGCCTTCCAGATCTATGAAGACAGCTATCTATTCTTCTCTAAACATACCCAGCTGTTTCAACAGTTCCTCATAGGACTTGGTTTCCAGACCTCTCACAACCCTGGTTGCTCTCCTCTGGGCACACTTCAACTTGTCAATATCCTTCTTAAAACAGGGTGCCCAGAACTGGACACAGGACTCCAAATGTAGCCTAACACAGAATACACTATTACTTCTTGTGATCTCAACACTATACAACTGTTAATGCAGCCCAAGTTTGCATTAGCTTTCTTGGCTGCTGCATCACACTACTGACTCATATTCAGATGGTAATCCACTAAGACAAGGGTGCAGAACCTCAGGCCTGAGGGCCAAATCCAACCCTCTGGGAGGTCCCCAGATGGCCATGCCTCCTTCTCTGGGCCACTCCCTTTCCCCCATCCACCAACTGTTGGGTGGTTTCCTGGCTTTTGTGCGGGTCCCCCCCCCCCATTCTAAAAGGTTGAAATGCCTCTCCTAAGGCTTAATTATTGGTAGTGAGAGCTTTAAGCTACAATATACTGGTATTTTTGGCCCTGCCCCTTTTGCCTTCAGTCCCACCCACCACTGCAATGCAGTCCCAAAAGCTTTTTTCTGACGTGGAATTTGGCCCTCAGGCTGAAAGAAGTCTTGTATCTTTGCGCTAAGATCTGGGTTCTACTGGCCCATCTCTCCCCCCGCCTCCAATCTTATATTTATGTCTTTGATATTTTTTTTGTACTTAAATGTAAGACTTGACATTCATCTCTGCTGAATTTGAATTTCACCTTCTTAATTTTGGTCCAATCTTTCCAGCCTATCCAGATCCCTTTGAATCTCAAACCTGTTTCCTATGGTGCTGGCTATACCTCCTAGCTCTATGTCATCTGCCTAGGATTGCACTATAAATGGAACTACCCTGTTCAGAGGCAGTACATCTCTTGAAAACTAGATAAGACAAAAGTCTGCTGCCTCTATGCTTTACTTGTGAGCTGGTTGGCTGCTGGAAAGAGAATGCTGGATAAACCCAGCAAGGTTTCGTTACTTTAATTTTTACTGAGATAATGTGTTAGTCATTAGGACCAAAACGTTATGGTCCTTGCCTTGACCAGATGTCTCTTGCTTATTGGAATTCTGAAGAGTAGTTCATACTCTTAACTACCCCCCCCCCCAGGTATTTTTGATTGAAAAAATAGCAACTCAATTCACTGTTTGGAATATGTCTTTGGAGAGTCCAATTAGTCTACAGATGATGATGATGACGATAATTTTGTCCTCATCTGAGACAAACAGTAAGTACTGGAAAGATATCAATCCCATAACTCTTTCTCTTGCTCCTCTCTCTCTTCTTCTCAAATGGTTAGTCAGTATTTGTTCTCTCAAGTAAATATTAGCATTAGGGCAGCTGGGAAACAACTCTTTGGCCGCTTGTACAAAGAGCAATTGCACAGTCCCCTCCTCCAGTGGAGAACAAGGTCTGAAGAACAGGGAGCCATACACACATAATATGAAGCACTGAGAGAGCATTGTGAAATCCCCAGTTCTGGTCACATGCGACTCTAGTTACACGATGGGTGTGAGAACAGTCATGCCACTTTCACTGGGCCTGAAAAGAGCAGCATGAGAGATCGCTACTGTGAAAAGGGCCCAGAGAATAAGTTGCAGCTGCCATGAGGATGCCACTGAAAAATGCATGGCCTTTACTGATCACAACGTGAGTCCCTGTGTCCCACCTCAACAGCCACTAGGAATGCCAAACAAGGGCCCCCAACACTATTTATTTATTTCAAATATTTTGTGGCCGCCTTTCAGGGCAGAGGCACTCCCAGTGCGGCTTACAGCCAATGTGATTGCAAAGCTGCCTGTGGGTAATGCTTCTATAGGTGATAGAGGTTCATCACCATGGGGGAGGTCTTTCAGGGCAGAATCCTGCTGGGGACATGCACCCATCATTCAAAATTAAATGTAGAGTGGTGGGGAGAAGGGAGTGCATATGAGACTGCAAATGTGGGGGAGTGGATTGTCTATGGACTTTGACCAAGGAGGGTCACTGGGTGACATCCGGCCAGTCATGGTCTCACACCCTGCCCTACCTCACAGGGCTGTTGTGAGGTTAAAATAGCATAATCCACCTTTCCTCAACCTAGTGCTCTCCAGATGTGGACTACAACTCCCATAATTCCCAGTTAGCATGGGAGTTGCAGACCAGCACGTCTTGAGGCCACCAGGTTGGGGAAGGCTTGGATAACCAGAATTACACTGCCCCTGAACTCCTTAGAGAATGGCGAGATCAAATAAGATAAATAGATGAATACACAAGCACAGTAGTACAGCTATGCACATCGCCAATTGGACACAATTGTAGTAATCAGAGGCAATCGCCTGGGCATTCAGAAGATAGATCTGTATGTTTTTGGAACAAGAGGAAATCTGAAATGTACTGAATTGGCTCATCCAAAAACCATAGGGTACCTGCTTTGATCCCATACTGATTCCTTGGTAGCTCACATCGCAACCTAGGGGAACTGCAGATCTGAGCAGGTGGTTTAGTCTACATGAAAAAATATCCTAAATCCATACTGCATGGAACATCTCCATTCCACTACTGCTTTCACATAAGGCCACAAGTTTAAAGACCTCAGCAGTTGGGTTGGATCTAGAACAGTCATTTTGCCAACAGGACATTGCTTGTGGAACAGGACTTGTGCAGCCTCCAAATTTGCTGTAGAGGTTTGGGGGGGGGGCGTACAGAACAGAGCTGGAAGGTAGGAGGAGGAGCTGCATGGGGGAGAGGAGATGTGGAGATCATGTTATGAAAGCAGTATCCTTCTGTTGGTGGAACAACATATCTGGATCCAACCCCTGAACCCTGGAGCTGCTGCCAGTCAGTGCAGACTGTATAATAGGATTTCATGAGCCATTCTGGGGCAGTTCAGTAGAAGGCAGCCTGCTCTTGATATTCTTCCTATATTTCTGCATGCATGGGAACCAAAAGGAACATGCATACCTATTAGATAAAAGCTTTGCACAGCACGGTAATTGCCCCAAATCACATCAACTGAGGACTGAGTGGAAGTCTGGTGGGTGACTTTTGATACACCAAAGCTTGAACTGATACCTTCAACCAAAAAGGCAACAAATCAGTTTTTTAAAGATTTACTACTTCATTACGATTTGATTGTTTCAACCAAACTTCGCATCATGATTCAGCACTACAATGAGCAGTTTTTAATCTCTGAACATTTATATTTTTAGATATTTCCTTTAAAAAGTCAAGCCCCGAATATTGAAAACAAAAAACAAAAAAACCCAAACCCCAAAACACAACACCATGTTAAAGTATAAGTAAAGGAACAAGTACAGTTTGAAGCCAGGAAAGATTAGTAGACCAAGGCTGCCTCTACAGGAGAGGTTTAAAGCTCTTTCAAGGCGCTTAAAAAAATTTACCTCTACAAGAATAGAGCGCAAATCGGGCGTAGAGGCGCTTTAAACATCCGATTATGCGCATTATCGAATGCGCGTTAAACAGCGAGTTTTATTTTGCTCCGGCCGTTAAAGCGCATTTTGACTATGTGAACAAGCGCTTATGCGCATTAACTACTTGTAAAACGCATTTTGGTCATCCGTTAATGCGCTTCGCCGCCTCTCGTGCAGAGGTATTAGGCGTAAATGCGCTTCAGCGATTATGCGCATAATTGCCTAACCAGGCGCAAAAGCGAATCCTTGTAGAGGGGACCCAAGTTATAGGTCTGCCCCCTCCCCTGTGCTGTGGGGCAGCTCCATCTAAGGGAGATGGAGTGGACAGACCCCTCCCTCAGGGGGCTATGGGGTAGACCATGGCAGGGGTTGTGCCTAGGTGTGCCAGCAGGTGTGCCTTCATTCAAGTGGAGGGGCACAATGTGTCCAACTCTGACAGCTTTGTAAGTTTGCCTGAAGGCTTCTCTGTATCAACGTAAAGGCAATTCCACCCTGTGTGAAGCTGGGTCCATTTGTTAGTCCATTAAGCCTATCCCGTGCAAACCTGGCTTTCAAACCATTTCTAACATTGGAACCAACATTCACTGACTCTCCCCCACCCATCTCCCAGGGGCGTACTTAATATCACGGCAAGTTTGGGCAGAAGACAAGACATTTTGATTCATGCCTGAGCTTCCTGGCTTTTGGCTTCCATGAGGTCATTTTGCAATTGTGTAAATATTTGGTACATGTAAAAGCTGGACCAGGCTCCTGGGATAGGAAAACACACACACCAGCCATTTGAAATTGCTATTCCAAACCATACTGCCTTAAAGAGAGGCTACAAACAACTGCTTACAACATGGTGACTACTTCTAAATGTATCAGAGGATATGCACAACAATGGGCAGTCAGTAATCTGATAAAACTGCCTATATGGCCAAAATAGGTTGGAAACATGGGAAATGCAGGGACATACTTAGAAACAACCACTACCCTCATGATGTGCCCAGATACTATCAACAACTAGTTTACAACTGGCTTATTCTAAATGCACAAGAAGCAACTATGTGGAAGTCACCCAGACAGTATCAATCCAATACACCAATGCTGCTCACTGAAATGCACACCTCGGTATATTTTTTGGTAATAGCAAAGCTCTGGAGAGAAATTATGTTGAAAATCATATTGGACCACAGTTACCTGAGGTCTAATCCCTTCCCAACCATACATATTCTGAATGGTCTTGGGCAAACTAGATTCCCTTGGGCTCAGTTCCCCACAGGATGCAGGGGAGATGAATGAGAATTACTATAAAGCACTGTGGATACACAACAAGAAATTATAAGTAATTCATTTTCCTATCCAACATTAATTCAAATTGACTTGGACCTACACAACTATCATATGTGAGGTGCAACACTGTGGCAGCACAGCATGGCTAGAGGGCAACTCAGGAAATGAACACAGTAGAACAATCCACATGGTAAAACGTGAATGCATTGGTAAACAGAACCCAATGTCTTTAGGGCTTAACTGGCTTCTCATCAGGGAAATCTTGTATGGAATGAAAGTTCGACTTCAAACACAAGGAAAATACATTATTCTGCACCAAGACATTAGAGCAAGCAGACTCAATATTAAGATTTGCTTTTCTCGATTGAGCAGACATTGAACTTGCTTGTGCAAGCTTTATTAGTACAGAATTGAGAATCTGAGGTCTTAGGTCTGCAGCCTTCATGTGCAGGTGTGTGAGCAGTTCCCACAATCATCCTCAAGCTATGTATTTTACATACACATACCTCTCTGAACTGTTTTTTTAATAAGCAGTTGTTAGCAACTCCACATAATGTATCTATGACTAAACAGTAACTCGTCAGGCTAAGATGAGGGAATCAAATGCTGCTTTGTGTTAAAAAAAAAAAAAAGTAAGCACAACAAACCTGCCTTTGCAGTCAAGTCCAGCGTGTCAGGAATGCCAGGGTTTTAATAAATTTTCACGGAAATGTGTGTTGTCATTTTTCAGTATGAAGCAGAAAAGGTAAGCATAGCCCAATACTTATAGGGAGCCCCGGATTCTCATAACCAAGAAACAGGTCAAGGAAGTAGCAAACAATCTCAAAATGAGAAAATCTAAGGAAGGCTTATTTTCAATGTTATCGTTCTTCTGTTTTCTACTATGAAATGCAGAGACATAGTAAAGTTCTACCCACCCCAATTAATTTAAGTGACATGTGAATGAAACCTTTCAACATTTGATTCTCCCACCAGCAATCTGAAGTGGTCCAATCCGGCAATGGATAGTTGCTGCTGCTGCTGACTGAACACACAGTCTCCATATTAGTCATATGAGCTTTTGTTTTGCCTTAACTGATCTCTGTCTGATGAAGGTTCTATAAAACCTAAATGGAACTAGAGCGAAGACACACATTTTATTTTATTTGCATGTTTGAACCCAACTAGCAGTTTTTAACTTAACTTGATATAGTTTGAAACCCCTTCAAATGCCATCCCTTGCTGCCTACTTGGAGTTGTGTGATAAAGGAAAAGGCGGAGTTCTCCTTGGTTGGGAGAGGACCAGGAAGTTTTAGTGGTTATTAGAGCAGCAGCACTGACACCATTTTGCTCCAGCATAAAACAGCAGAGAGCCAAAGACGATCATATACCAGATCCAATGATCAGTTGATTTTAAAATCAAACCTTTGAGCTACATTTACAGAAACTCTGGTCTCCAGTTCTCACCCAGACTGCAATGTGGGTTGACTCAGGAACAATCCACATGGTGTCTTGGTAGCTAGAAAACCACCTGATTTGACTTGATTGCACAGGCTGTTTCCATAGAAGAACTCACAGCGCTACATGGAGGGATATAACTGGCATAAGAACTGCCCACATGATCTGGCTGAAACACAGGATTGATGCTTGCATGCATTACTACTGCAATGTGCTTTTTTGAGAGCTGCCACATCTTGGTTGATGTGCAAGCAGACCCAGAGAAAAGCTCTAGTAGCTGGATCAATTTGAAATAAATTTTGATAGTGCTAAAATGATGCTCACTGAAGGACATCTTCCAAGATCAACTTCTAGCCTATTAGGCAGAGCCTATTATCCAATCTTTGCAAATTGTGTTGGTAATCCGGCCAAAGACTTGGGTCAATAAACATCATCTGTTCCCTCCTTGGCTTTCTATACCTCTAAAGAACATAGTATGTGTTTCTTGACTCTCATGTTGTCTTATCACAAACACACAAAAAGCACATTCAGACATCCCAAAATTGTTTTAATACCATCTCTTAAAAGACTGACAGTCACGTCCCCACTTCTACCTCAACTACCTCAGCCACTGTGCTAAAACCAACACCCTCCTGTATAATGAACATGTCACTGGAGGAGCCCTGCTCCTGTACAATGATGCATTCTTCCTCAGCGTCCGAGAGAGCGATCTCAATGACATCCTTGTGTCGGGCAGAGCTCTGCTGTGAAGCAACATAGTGCCCTTTGCTGGTGATGAGGAGTTCCGCTTTGGTGCCAGGCACCGCCACATCCACAGAGTGCACCACCAGCACTGTAGGCTGCTCTGAAGCTGGTAGCTCCTGGGGGCTTTTCGCTCCAGGTTTGGATGGATCTCTGTTCAGCTTTCCTTTGTGCTCAAACTGATGGCGCTGCAGGCTCTGGGGAAGGGCATAGCCCATGCCGCAGATGCTGCACTGATGGGGCTTGTCACCATGGTGAGCTTTCTGGTGGCGCCGCAGCTTTGTGGCTAGAGGATAGGATTTGGGGCACAAATGGCAACGGAAAGGCCGCTCTCCTGTGTGCAGGCGCTCATGAGCCCGCAATGTGTGGGGGTCACGCAGGGCTTTTCCACAGATTGTGCACAGATGAGCCTCACCTGTGTGGGAGATCAGGTGGCGACGCAGCTCAGGTCGCTGGGGAAAGGCATCCCCACAGAAGTGGCAGCGGTAGGGCCGTTCCCCTGTATGCAGCCGAAGATGCCCACGCAAATTGCCTTGCTGGCGGAAAGACTTGGGGCAGTAGGGGCAAGTGTAGGGACGCTCCCCCGTGTGGAGCCGCATATGGTTGCGCAGTGACCCGGTGTTGGCCAGGTGCCGCCCGCAGATCGCACACTGGCAAGCGGCTGTGGCAGAAGGGCTGGGTTCTTTGGCCTGGTGCGTTTTGCGATGGATACGAAGGGAGGGACGGCGGGCAAAGGATTTCCCACAATCCGGGCAGCCAAAAGGGCGCTGGCCTGTGTGCAGCACCTGGTGTTCTTGAAGGTCACGTTTGGTGCCATAAGTCTTGTGGCACTGGGGGCAGGGGAAAGGCCGCACCCCTCTGTGGCCCAATATGTGTGCTTTGAAGCTTTCTTCTGAGCTATAGCTCTTGCCACATTCTGTGCACAAGAAGGGTTTGTGATCAGTGTGAACAAAGTGATGCTTCTTCAGGTGGCAAAGCTGGAGGAAGGCTTTGCCGCACTCCTCACAACGGTATCGTCGCTCACTGCCTGCCTCCCTGAGCTGTGGAGTGGCACCATTGTGGCTACGAGGCTGTTCCTCTGGTTTGGGATGCTCCCTCCGCTTTTCCACCCTGTCCCTGGCTGTGGATGTGACATGTCCACTGGGGACTTCCTCAGCACAAGACTGAACTGTCTGCACAAGCACCTTGTCAGTCAAGTGAGCACCCAGGGGAACTGCACTGGCCTGGATTGACTGTGAACAAGTTTCTGTCAATGTTGCCTCTGTCAGTATTTCATTCACATGCTCTGTCTGAGCATCCATTTTGCCTCCATCGTCCTCTATAATGGGGCAGCTCACAGGGGGATGGTGCTCTCCAATTTGTGCCGTGGCCTCTCTCGGGGGGCAGTTTTCATTCCTTCTCTTGTAGTTGTTGTCCGATCCAAAGGGCTGTTTGGTTGGCAACTTTTTATCCACCATGGAAACACAATGGGTTCTGGCTTTCTGGTCCCCAACCTTCGGGATATCAGGAGCACCTGCAGATATGACCAGAAACTATTAGCTCCCCTAACAAGGCAACAAGGTAATTACTGACATTTCAAAGTAAAACCTCTTTTGTTTCCATGCAATGCTCCCCTCCATCGTGAACAAAGATATCTGGCTCAGTGCAGAAACTCAAGAACTATGTCACCAAAGCAATGTTTCTGAGAAAGGCAACAGGGCTGGCTTTAGGGCATTCTGCTTGAATTACCCCAATGTTTTAGACTGCTACAAGGTCTTTTCCGGAAGCACTGTTTTTCTCATTCCTACATCTATATGCATCTTAGGATAGGGTGACCATATGGAAAGGAGGACAGGGCTCCTGTATCTTTAGCAGTTGTATAAAAAAGGGAATGTCAGCAGGTGTCATTTGTATGCATGCAGCACAAAGAGGGCAGGACACCTGCAGCTTTCACTGCTGTGATGAAGATGGAATTTCACCAGGTACTGCAAATGGCACCTGCTGAAATTCCCTTTTCTATACAACTGTTAAAAATACAGGAGCCCTGTCCTCCTTTCCATATGGTCACCCTATTTTAGGCTCATAAGGAGAAAGTGCTACAGAGACAGTGGCATTCTAACAATCCTACAATGCAGGTTGGCTTTCTCCAAAGAGTTTTGCTACTACTGAATTTAGAAAGAGTGTGCAGAAATGTATAGAAAGAGTGTTGAAATTCATAAGCTTGGGAGTGGGGGTTGTCTGTTTTTTAAAAACAACAACAAAACAAACAAACAGCTGCACCAGACGAACTTACTCACAAAATTGTAGTAATTCCTCCCTGTCTCACCCTTAATCACAATAATTAGGGCACTCTTGATCCCTTCTTCTATCTAAGAACATGTTGAAACAAAGTCTCCAGCCAGCTATGAAGCACACTGGTGTGAATTTGAGCTATTTATGGACTCTCGGCTAAATCTACCTCACAAGGTTGTTGAGAGGATAAAATGAAGAAGAGGATAATGTATGCTGCCTTGGGCTACTTGGAGGAAAAGGTGAAATATAAATGTAATAAAAAACACACACAAATAAATCCCTTGCTTAATGAACTCATGCATTTCTATTACCAGAAGTTTGTATGGTCATTTATTTATTTATTTTTTAAAAAGCACAAAATGTCCTACTCCTGATTCTGCCAAAATGATTTCTTTGTTTCTAGGACTCCAGGTACATTACCTGCAAAGGAATCAACTTCATTTCCATCTAGGGAAGCATCACCTTGCTGCACCAACACCTCTACATCTATACTTGTAGTCTCAGTCCTAGCCTCTACTAGTGGATGCTGTAGCTTTTCCCTCTCTGTAACAAGCACCCTGTCTGATATTCTTGCTGGTGCTTTCTTTTCCAGGCAGGCAGGACTGGCCTGGGGCTCTGCATTTAACCAGTACAGCAATTCTGTGCCAGCAGCAATGGGACAGCATACTCGGATGTGGAGCTCTCCATTGACCCATACGAATGCCACATTTGCCTGAGCTTCATCCTGGCTTTGCTTCACCAAGCTGTAAAATACATAATGCCAAGAGTCAGTAGCCAATTTGGGTTCAGCCAAAAGTACAGAATTCTCCCAGAGGGATGAGACACTGCATGGGTGTGGTGCGTATCTGTAACTGAAAGGAACCCCAGTGTAATAATAATAATAATAATAATAATAATAATTTATTTATTTATTATCCGCCTCTCTCTTTGGACAGAGGTGGGGAACAACATTAATACAACAGTACAATATAAATCAAATGCATAAAACTAATTTAAAGAGTATATAAAACCAATACAATATTAAAATAACAATCAGGACATCTTAAAATTATTAGGTTTTAAAAATTCATCTGGGTAGGCCTGCTGGAAGAAACTAGTCTTTATAGTTGTCTTAAACTCGGAGTATTAAGTTGATGAATCATCTCTGGCAGGACATTCCACAGTCTGGGGGTGGCAGAAGAAAAGGTCCTCTGGGGGTTATCAGCCTAGTTTTGGCTGATTGAACTCTCCCCAGAGGACCTGAGGGTGCGGGGTGGATTGTATGGGGGAAGGCAATTCTGCTGGAAACCTGGACCCAAACCATGTAGGGATTTAAAGATAATGACCAATACTTTGCACTTCGCCTGGAAACTAATTTGCAACCAGTGGAGTGATTTTAATGTTGATGTAATATGGTCACCCCTAGATGTACTGGTGACCAACCTGGCTGACATATTTTGAACTCATTGAAGTTTCCGAACTTGGTACAATGGTAGCCCTATGTACAGCGCATTGCAGAAGTTGAGTCTCTCTAGGTTACCAGTGCGTGCACTACCGTCTTTAGGTCTAGCAACAAACAGGTCTGTAGATTCTGACAACTTATTAAATAAGCCCCCAGAAAACCAAATTTGGAAGACTTTTTCTAATGTCATCTTATTAGGAACACAAGAAGCTACCTTGTGCTGAGTCAGACCTTTGGTCCAACTAGCTCAGCAATGTCTACACTGACTGACAGCGGCTCTCCCAGGTTTCAGACTTTCTTTCCCACTCGTATTTGGAGATATCAGGGATTGAACCTGGGACCTTATGGATGCCAAGCAAAGCAGCATCCAATATTTTAATCCCCTTTCAGATATTGATAATCCTGGATATCAGTGAAGATAGATAGTCCTCAGGGATTAGAGATTATGAAGATTAATCATCAAGAAGAGACTGGTTTGTGTGCATGTATGTGTGTGCAGACTTTCCTGAAATGTGTTTGCAGAACCAAACAGGGAATAAAATAGCACAGTCTTACCTAATAAAAAATAGACTTGGGTGGTGCGAAGTACTGAGTTAGGGTGCAAAAGACTTGCAACTGCTTCAATCTTTGTTGTTTAAGGTCACAAGCAGGTATTTTAATCAGCAAAATATTGCTGGTTCATAACCTATTGGCCAAATCTCCCTGTCCAATGGCAAAACAATTATATTTAGATTTACTGTCTCATTTTTAGGAGAGAGGGTGAAGACAGAATTATTTAGGAGAGCTTTTCTAAGTGGACTTGGATTTTATTGCTGGCTGACAAAATTTTGATTTTATTTTTCAAAAATTATTATTGTACACAATTTTCTATGTATATATGTTTGGGTTTTTTAAAGTGTGATCTGCTTTGAGCTTCCTTTCCAGATGGAAACATGGAATATAAATTTCCTAATAAATGTTCAGTAACAACTTTTATTCTTCTGATGCCTTATTACAGAGCTCTTTCAACAGTACAACCTGAGACATCAAAAAGGCTCACATTTTAGCTCTCCCCTTAATCAAATGAGAGGTAGAACTGTGTGTTGCCAGACACAAATCCTCATAAGGAGAACTTGCCCATCCTTGGGATGGGGGTTCATGCTTCAAATTCACATTCTGCTCCAAGAAACCCCAAACCAAAGTTTGCACTTCCTGATTTTGCACAACTGTATTATATTTTGGTAATAATGTAGGGAAGCAAAGCAGGATGAATAGAGCATAGACAGCATGGGTGTAGACAGGGAGTATCACAGAAGGGAATAAAAAGGAAGCTGCCAAGGGAACTGAAATTTAGTTTCCTGACAACAACACACACACACACACACACACACCATTTCTCTTAATAATCAGGAAGGCTAGAAGCATGTTTTAAAAACTTAAAGCTGAAATTCTCAGGATGGCAATTCTATGGTAAAGACTTGATTCCTTGCTTGCCTACAACAGTTGTCCCAAAGCCAGAAAATGCAACCTCTATTTATTACATGATTTCAGATGTGGAGCCAGCGAAAGGATGCTGAAAGAAATGTGTGCTATAGGACTACCTAAGCCATTTTATGGAAAATACAATGAGCTGAGAAACTTAGAAGATACAGAGAGCTGAGACACCTGCTACTTCTTTCTAGTGGCAATCATTCTTCCCTAACGTAACACCAAGCATGAGTGAAAGCAAGTGGATGAATGGGATTGAGAAATTGCCTTCTCAGGGATTCTTCACAATGACCACAGTTGCACAACAAAGTATGAGATTTGGGTTTCTGAACAGCATCCATCACATCAAAGTTGCCTGAAATGAACGTGAAACACTTAAGTTGGTAAATGTAACATCTACTAAGATATTGATTCCAGTGGCCAGGTTGAGGGACATGTTCCATTCTTCTCAGCTCCCTGTCCCTCTCTGTAGATAATAATAACAATAATAATAACAATTTATTTCTTACCCGCCTCTACGTCTGGATCGAGGCGGGGAACAACAACATGATAAAATACATAAAACTGATTAAAACATGACACATATTATTAAAACTGCAGATCCCTGTCTCAACTACTTGTACTTGAGAATGTTCCATGAACTCAATTATTTCCTTCATTATGGTACTACTCTCCTGAAGGGTAGAGCAATCCTATGGTCCCTGAGAGAGTGTCTCAGGGCCCACAGGATACAGCAGACTTCCCCTTCTGAGTCTACAGGCACTATGACCCCGGGAGGGAGAATCTGAATGGGGATTTCCCCCCTCCTGCCCCTTGCAGCTATCGTAGTAAGCTCCACCATGACTTCTTTTCCAAGATTGCTGTTGCGACCTTGGAAGAGGTTTGAGGAGGATATGCAGGAGACAGGCTGGTGGGCTGGGAGAAAACAGAGAGGATGTGGGACCACGGGATCCACAAGCTTCTCTGTCCCAAGGCCATACCTCCAGGTATGCCAGCAAGCTGGATGGGCTCACAGGTCCATCTAGATAGATATAGTTGACAGGAGGAACAGCAGGCATTTCCCCCATCATTCTTCCTGTCTTAAATGGTAGGGCACAGGATAGACAGAGGACTTTGACTATAAAGCGGCAATCCCTTGGGATTGTGCTCTAAGGGTGCAATCCTATGCACATTTAGACAGAAATATGCCCCAGCAAGCCATACTGGCTGGGGCATGCTGGGAGTTGTAGGCCTTGCCCCCCCATCTAAACATGCATAGGATTGTGCATTAAGTCATTAACCTGCGGATTTTCTAGAGCTGGTAACCTCTTCTGTCAGTTCAAATATCTATTAGGAGTACCAACCAATAAATGCAGCTGATGAAGTGGACAATGTTATGAAAGCTGATGCCTGAAAAAAATTGTTAGTCTTTAAGGGGCCAGAAGACTCGTTTCTCTAATTGCCAGATTCATCCATGAGCCCCAAAAGCTTTCATTCGCTTTCCACAGCTTCATACTACTTGTTGCCCTGTGTCTTCAGCATCAGGGGAATGTTGCCAGATGTGAAGAAAAAACAACAGAGGAGCTGATCAGCTCCTAGTGGTGACTGTGAGAAAGTGCGGAAAGCTAGCTGCCATTAAAGCAGTTGAATTCTACATCCCTAGCAAAACTGTTTACTGAGCAAATAGCACCCTCTTAATCAATGGCTACTATACTAAAACCTACAAATCCTCCTATGCTACTTCAGACTTTATTAAACACGCAAATATTGAAATGGCCAGAGATATTCTCCCATCTTCTCAAGATACAGAGTAGCAAGAAACAAATGCCAGAGTAGCAACAAATTTAGACTCACTTGACTGAAAGTTGGTTCCAGCCACACAGCAAAAGAGTCAGCTGATTGCTCTGTTCAGATTCATTTATCAGATGTATGCAAAGAATGTCACTCACATCATCATATGCTGAAAACAGATCTGGCCACATGAAGGAGCGATCAGATGATCACTCCACTACAGAACCTGCGGCAATGAACACTGAGATTGCTATATGCCCAGTTTCATTTTCAAAAGAAATGGCCCTATGTTGTTGAAGCAAAAACATTAAGTATTATGGTGGGGTAAATACAGAGGACTGATACACATGACTTACGTTGGTTTGAGCTTAACTTCAACCAAGGTTGATAAGAAAACATAAACAAGGTTCAAAAACAAGTTCAAAACAGGTTGTATGAAGTGACTCTAAGTGGCTCATCATAGTTTGGGCGATTTTAGCCAACAATTCATTCCATAACATGTATGAAGTAGGCTGAGGTTATAAAGAAGATTGCAAGTTACCCATGTATTTCTGCTGTTCTCACCTCCTCCAGCTGGATATCCTGTCACAAGCGCAAGCCTCTTTCCAGCAGGTGGATGGACATTTCTGAAATGGAGAGCAAGGAAAATCCCAATTAGAGAGGTTGTGCAGTTGCCATGGGCAGATCTTATGCCAAGAACTATTGGGCTAGTTGCCTCTTTCATCTAAGGATCAATTTACACAATCAAGTTGGCATATTAAAAGTGAGGGTGGCAGACCCATGTAGTCGCAGGGCCAAAGTACATTTGCTATGTAGGCCAGGGGTGAGGAACCTCTGGGCACAAGGGCTGGATTCGGTTTCAGAGACGCTCTCAGGGGCTGCATTCCAGCAATAGGGGGTCCAAAGGCAAAAAGGGGTGGGGCCAAAATACAAAATATTCCAGCATATTGTAGCTTAAAGCACTTACTGCCAGTACCTAAGCCTTAGGAAAGGCATTTCAAACTTTTAGAATAAGAGGAAAACTGCTCAAAGGAAGGGAAACCATCAAATGATGGATGGTTGGAGGAAAGGGGGCTGGGCCAGATTGGGATCCCAGGACAGTTGGATTTAGCCCTTTTATTTAGTATTGAATTCCATGCATGATAGAGCCAATATATGATTGCTTCACTAATGGGTGGTAACGGTGGCAAACTCCACCTTGAACCTTGACAGCTAGAGAACATGAACTGACCTCAATCTAGACTGCCATGTAGATCAAGGATGCAAACCTTTTCAGTTCTGAAGGCTGCATGTGATGCTAGCTCAGGGGCCACACATAGAGGCTCGCACTCTTTCCTCACTGTCAGAAGCAGTGGGGAAAGAGCGATTTGAATGTGGATCTCTAGGGAAGGGTGGTGTTATTCTCCCCATAGATCCTCATACAGATCACTCTTTCCTTGTTGCTGCTACAGAATCGCTGGCGGAGGGAATTCAGTGGAAGGGGGTAAGGGCAGCAGAGTGGGCTGCAATTAAGGCCTTGGGAGCCGCATGTGGTCACCAGGCTGTGGGATATGCTCCCGAGTTAGATAGACAAAGGAAAGTGCAGCACCAAAACTAAATGTATGTATCTGTACGAGCATGCATGTATAAACACAAAAGCCTGCGGGATCAGATCAAAGGTCCACCTTATCTAGTACCCTGTTTCCCACAATGGCTAACCAGATGTCTGTGGGAATCCCACAAGCAATATTTATTTATTTATTTATTTATTAAAACATTTATATCCTGCCCTATATCACAGGGATCTCAGGGCAGATCTCAATAGCCCACTTCTACTGTGGTTCCACAGCAGGTGGCATTCACTGACATACCGCTTTAAACCTTAGCTTGCATATTGCCATCAAGTGACTAGTAGCCATGTTATACACCATTCCTTTGCCTAACCTGGTTTTGAAGTAATTTAAGCTAAAGATCATTACATATTGTAATGAAAGGTAATGAAAATGTGAAGAACTGCTTTATTTGTTTATCTTGAGTCTCCTGCCAGTCTGTTTTATTGGATGACTCCAAGTTCTAGCATTATGAGTAAAGGAGAAAAATTCTCAACCTACTTTCTCAGTACCATGAACTAGGACTGAATGAAAGTGTAAAAGAAATGCTCTAAAGCATGGGGATGGGCAATCTCTTTTGCTCTGAGGGCTGGATTGCTTCCTGGACTGAGCCCAGGGAGCTGGATGATGTCAAGGGGCAGAGTTCCACCCTATCATCAGTACAGTGGCGGCAGCGCCCTCTCTCCTTTCAGCGAGGTAAGGAGCTCTGTGCCTCTCTGCACAGAAAGCAACTTGCTGGTGCTTGCGAGCAATGCCTGAGCAACCCCTTCACACTCCTCTCATGGCCTGGGAAGGGACTCAGTCAGCAATTGTGTCAGCAAAGTTTTGTGACTCCTTCTTGCCCTGTCTGTATCCTGATTCCGTAAACCACGGCCTGAGTGATGCAGGGGAATCTCTCTGCAGGCCAGATTGGCCCTTAGTGCAGGCCAGAGGTTGCCTTCCCCTGCCCAGCCAGAAATGTCCTGAAGCAGAAGGGTACCCAAATGAAATCGCAGAGGCCAGGGCAATAATAATAATAATAATAATAATAATAATAATAATATATTTATTACCCGCCTCTCCCTCCGGATCAAGGCAGGGAACAACATCATCATAAAACACACAAAACTGATTAAAAATACACAAAACCAATACATCATTAAAATACCAATAATATCTTGAATAGCTATGCCAAAGAGAGGACTTGGACTAGCCAGCTCTATTTTCTTGAGTGCCTAACACAGCCTTCCCCAATAGGCTAACACAGCCGTTCCCAACTCAGAGCCCTCCAGAGATGTTGGACTGCAACTCCTATCATTCTCAGCTGGAACGTGAATGGCTGGGAACAAAGAAAATTGCAGTCCAATCTGAAGGGCGCCAGGTTGAGGGAGGCTGGTCTACCATGACAAGTTGCACTGCTAGCACCGCCATTTAACAGTGGAGAGGAATCAGGCGTCTAGACTTGCATTTCCACCTGATGGACCCATGAGGCGAGACGAATGAGAGCGCTCACAGCGGCTTCAGGGCTCTGAAGACCCGAGGCGCCTAGTCCCACCTGCCGCTCACCGCCAAGGAAGCGGCCTCCTCTTCCGCCTGCTCCTCTTCCCGCGGCCCAAGCAGGAGTAGCAGCATCCCTGGCTGCAAGGCGCGCCCCACGCACCACACCCCCAGTGCCCTCTTGGCGGACTGGGAAGGGCCCAGGGCCAGGCCCTGTGGGAGGCGCCACACAGGGCAGCGGAACCAACCGCCGTGCACGTCCGGAGACCGACCTGCAAGAGGAGAAAAAACAAAGGATAATCAGAGCAGCAGAAGAGGAGAGCCGCCGCCGCCAGCCCACCCCCAGACCTCTACCGGTCCCCTCACTCTGGCTGGGGTTCGGTTCCATAACAGATCCCGCTCCTGGCCTAGTCTTGGCAAGTGGAACGTTCCGCTCAGCGAGCCTCGGTTGCGGCCGGACGGGTTTTCGCTCCCGAACCAGACGTCGAAAGGAGGCGGGAAAGCGTTGCCATGGAGACAAACCCATTTTCCGGTTCGGAAACGGATATTTGCAAAGGGGTTTGACAGGCGGGAGCGACTGCTGGCGAGTCAGCGAGTGTTTAGGGAGCGGACGGCACAGTAACTCCGTATTGGGTGCGTGTTAACGGCGTCGGAAGCGGGGTAGCAGTTCCCTCATGAGATAAACAACGAGGTAAGGCGCCCGCGTGTGGCTTTGAGGTAATTGCTTCCCCTGTCGGCGAGCACCACCTTGAGGGGAGGAGCTTTTTCTGGGGCGAGGAGTATTCCTGTCTTTTCACGGAAGGGGGCCAAGGGTCGGAGTTCGGGAGCGCGCATGCGTCGAGGCTAGGCTCAGTGCGGCTGTCTATTGGCTCGGGCTTGGTTGGAGGGTCTCGCGCTAAGCAAGAACTGCTGTCTGGAAGGGGCTGAAGGCTCAGGGCTGTTGGGTTGGGCGGCTGTCTATGTCCTCCCACCATATCCGTAGATGTCTTTGTACTCCGTGTTGCCAGGTGCAGACCTCCTCTCGGTTTCGGGCGATCCCCTCCTCCGCTAGTCGGCCCCCGTGTGCCCCATTGCTCAGGAGCGCCCTCCCCACCGCCCCGCTTACCGGAGCGGCTTTTCGGGGTCGGGGGAGTGCGCGCAAGTGGCTGTAGGGGCGAAGGGGCTTGGGAAACTTTTCTTCTATGAACTTCATTTAGGCTTGCAAAAAACAAAGTCAGGCTCGTTGGCCATAAGAAAAAGTCTAAAGTCAATATAGTGTAATTCCTTAATTAGGCTAAGTTAAAAATCGCAAAAAATATGCAAGCCGTGGAGATCTCCAAATCCCTTCATTAGGAGCAATGTTAGAAAACATTAAGAGATCTGGAGATCTTGAAAGCATGCACATATTTGGGGTGATCTTTTGAATTGGCCTAATAAAGGTTTTACACTATATTCATTGAGGCTGCAATCGTATACACACTTTCCTGGAGCTTAATTCTGACTAGACGGGATTGTACTGCATATTAATTTATTTTCGGGTTTAAATCCTTGTCTCCTATGTACACTCACTTGGAAGTAACTGCCATAGGAGAAAGTGGAGATTTTTTTTCTGAGTAAGTATGTATGCATAGAATCAGGCTGCATGGGTTGCTTAGCAAGGAACTTTTGCATGATTAAGTTTCTCCTACTACACTGTTGCAGTGAGAGAAGGGGTGGCTTCCAGAATTTCCCCCATTTCTGCAACTTTTACAACTACAGGATCCCTCTTGGGGTCTGAATATGGTAATCCTAACTTAATGTTAGTTTACATCAATCAGCTTGGTGTTCTCTTTTATTCTATTTTGATCAAGGTAATTGTACTGTGCTTCTGTACTTGAGGCAACTGTTAGAAGCTTTGTAGTCCAATCACAAGAATGACAGTAAAGCTTTGTGGTCTCCGTGACTAAGATAAAAATTTGGAGTTGCATGGTGTATAGATTCCTGGAGGAAGTAGGTTAGGTGGCAGGGCTCAGTAAAACACACACACTAACTGTATTTGAGGAAAAATTGTAAGGCTGTGCATTTATGTCAGTAAGCACAACTTCACATAAAATTAAAATAGAGCCTTTTAAAGAAGTGTTACTGATTTCTGAAGAAGATTCTGAAGCAGGAAATATGACAGGATTGCCAAATGTCAGTTTTTACGCAATGTCTGACTTGAGATAATGAGAGGTCAGAGGCATATAAAGCCTGCTAGATTTTTTTGCAGAAAAAAACCCCACAAAATGAAGCAGAAGGCCAAACATATCCTGGAAGTAGTGGTAGGCATGTGTGTTAAAAATGTGGCACACTTTTTTAAAAAAATCTATGGCTGGATTTGCTGTGACACCTCCAAACTTGCCACATAGGCTGAGACAGTGGAAAAGCTCAATGGGCTCAGAGGAGTTGTGTTTACATTCACCAGGAAAGGTGTGGTATGTTTTCAGGCCTGTCACCTGACTCAGTTCCAGGCGTTCAACAGATTGTGCTGTACAGTGAGTGGATCCTGTTTTACTTAAGCTGGGGAAAGGGGAGCTGAGGGAGGGATCACCTTAGCTTAACTCTTCTACTTTTTCCCTGAGGTGTACTGTACTGCTGACTGGGTAAGCATAATGGCTACTTTTTTTGTATAACCTCTAATACTGCATGAGGAGGAAATTCAGTGCATTTATCAATTGCTGCAATGTTGGGGACTCAAACATGTGATAATGCTATATTGAGTCAGTGGTGTTGATGATATGAAAGAAGTAGAGGTGTACTTTTATCATGGCATTCATCTCACTCACTCCAGCTGTAAAACTACAGTTTATTGAAACCTTCTGCAGTTAATATCTGCAGAAGTTCTCTTTTCCAGGTATCGTGTGGTGATCTGGTGCAAGACATTTTAAGTTGTGGCACTATCTAGTGAATACGTCTCCCTAAGGAGATTTGCTAGAGTTACTAAAACTGAAAAGGAAGAAAATGTAAAGTGGTATACAAATATTGTTAATAATAATTACATAAAAATATATATTTTATTGTTGTGGTGTTATTTAATTATGTTACCTCTTAAAGCAAAGGTGGCCAGAAAGTAGCTCCTTAGATAGTTTGGATTTCAACTCCCAGAATGCCTGGCCTTTTATTTAATGTATAAATAGGTTATTGGGGTGACGTACTGTGTAATATATGCATGTCTACTCAGAAGTAAGTGCTCTTGAGTTCAGTGGAGCTTACTTCTTGGTAAAGGTGTACAGTGGGCATATTTGGGAATTCAGAAAACTGCTGTGGCCACCACCGCAAAATGGCTCCCACGGTGGATGTGGCTAGTCATATAATGGTTGCTGTGGAGGCCTGACTAATGAAAGGACAAGTAATTCACCCAAGAAAGAGAAAGGGTCTGAACTGTAAATCCAATCTATACATTTGACCCCATAGAAGCACAACAAAATACCTGTTTAAGGTTGCAATCCTATGCATGCCTACATGGAACTCAATGGGAATTACTTCTGAGAGATCCAAATAGGATTGCACTGCTCACTCTGTCCACGCACACACCCCTTTCCCCAGCCCAAAGGAAAGGAAAATGCTCCCAGCCCCCAAAGGAGTTTCCCTACCTTGACCCAGGCTCAGCCACTCCATTTATCACTGTGTGTGTGTGTGTGTGTGTGTGTGCACGTGTGAAAGACGAGCAAATGGGCTGGGACAGGAGAGAAAAAAAGCAAGGCTAGTGGCTAGAAGGAGGAAGGAAGAGCAAAACAAAGGGATGAGAAGGAGAAAAAGAGCGAAGCTAAATGCTGGGAGTGGGGAGAAACAGTGAGGTAAAAATGTAGAGGGTGGAGACAGCAAGGCTAGGGACTGGTACAGGGGGAAGAGAGTGAGGAAAGTGGTTGGGGGAGAGAAATAGAGAGGCTAGGGAGCTGTCTAAACATTCTGGAAGCCCCAAGGTGGCTCCGCTGTGGTGCTACAACGCAGCAGCCACCTCAAAGCCATCATGGGGCTTTCCAGAGAAGCCCCATTTTTAAAAGTCAGGGACTTACCCTGTCCTTTCAGGATGGAGTGAGGTGAACCATCTAACCTCACTCCAGCCTTGATACATAGGTGTGGCCGAGCAGATGGTGACCCCGATTGGTCCCCGTCTGCCCAGGCAGAGGGTGGGCCTGGGCGCTGGAAACTCCATGCTTTTGCTGCAGCATCGGGATTAGTCGCCACCACCCTGATGCAGCAAAAGCATGGGGTTTTGCTTATCATGGTGGCAACCCGCCGCCGTATAGGCAGCCCCTAGAAGGAGAGAGAGAAAAAAGGAGAAAGGTGTGTGTGGGCAGAAGTTAATTAGGCAGGCCAGGAAGTAACTCTTCTTTCTGCTCACCAGACAGCTGATCAGCGGCAGGTTTAGGAACAGGAAGGAGGACCTGGCATCCTAACATTCTTCAAGTTTTAAAATTTAAAATAAATTTTTGAAGGGGAGCAGGTAGTAGAAAGCTTTGCGGTTGCCATTGGAGGTTAGTGTGCCTGTGGGTGCTGCACTGAGAAATATTAAAGCCATTAAAACATATTGTACGCCATGTCAAGATTATTATTATTATCATTATTATTTTTGCAGAAAAGTAAATTATAAATGGAAGCAGGTTGGAACAGTTAATATTTTTGATAATCCATCTTTTCCATTGAGCTAATTCTAGCTTCAGGATTTCTTATAGTCCCCTTTAAGCAGGACAACTGTAAGTTGAGGTGTGATATTTGGACCAATATTGTTTGGGGGCAGTGGTACAGATATATACCCTTGTTTATTTTTATATATGCTTGTTTAAATCTAAGTAGTTTTATGTTTTTTCAGCAAAACATGTTAGAAAAGGACCCTCTTTAAAGAATGCAACAGATTATTATTCATTAAATTTAGGGACTTTTCAGATATAATGCCAAATTGCGGTTTGGTGCTATCGCATTTCCCAATGTGATGGCTGGGGATGATAGGAGTTGTAGTTTAACAGACCTGAAGAGTACCAGGGTGAGTAAGTCTATGCTTTGAGAACAAGGCCTTCTTTGCAGGCCTATTTGGATCAAATGACAAACAAGTTTACTGGAAATGTGGATTGGAAGTTACAATCACTTTGCACAGAGGGAGGAGGACATGAAAGACTAAGGTTCCTCAGGGATCGTTCTTGTAATGCCAAACCACAATTTGCTATTACATCAGTGTGTTGGCTAATGGTCAGTTTTGTTTGTACCCTGATTTTATTTATTTTATTTATTTATTTCATTTCTAACCCGCTTCTCCATCTAGATGTTATTACCTATCTGGGAATACTCATTCCCAGTGATATATCTCAATTTATTTAAATAAACTTGAATAAGCTGATTAGTGAGATTGCACAAGATATAGATAGATGGGCGCCATTAAAGTTGAGTTTGTGGGGTAGAGTCAATACAGTTAAGATTAACATTGTACCTCAAATTCTCTTATGTTATACCTGGGATTCCTTTATTTATACCTGGCAGATATTTTCAACAACTTCATGCTTTGTTTTGTAAATTCTTCTGGGGTTCTTCCTCACCTCGAATATCTTTGAAACGGATGCAATTTCCAATTAAAGAAGGTGAGTTTGGTTTTCCAGACCTTGCTTTGTACCATCGGGCCTATGTATTGGCTTGAACTAAGTTTGGGTCTTTTCTAGTTCGCTTAGATTTGCCACCCTGGTCAGTTCTGAATCCTTATGGTTAGAACCTCTTCTCAAGTGGATGGCACTTAGTTCTTGATATATTAGAATGAATAACCCCCCTCTTACAATCTTGGTTGCTAGAGAGGTGTGGTGTATAGTATCACGTCAATTACAGTTTGAGTCATTCTCTCAAGCAAAATTGATTTTATGGGGAAACCCACATTTAAGAATTGGAAAGAAAGTGTTGTAGTGGAGGACAGGGACGGATAAGATGAGTTTTACTTTGGATCAGCTAATAGGCCCAGACAACTAGTTTTTGTCATTTTCTGATTTACGTGCTAAATATAATGGCTGAATGGCAATTGCAATTGCAACATTTGCTGGAATCTAGGTTTGGTCCGGCTGCTTTTACAGCTTCAGAGTCTTCATTATTGTTAGAAACACTTATAGCAGCTGAACAGACACGTCGACCCATGACCCATATACTATATATAAGCATTTAGCGTATGGTCAGCGCAAATGGATTTTCAGAGCCCTTATGACAGCTAAAAGACTTATATTATCACGTTGGAAGGACAAATGCTCACCTCCCATTATGCAATGGATTGAGGACTTAACAACGTTATCAACATTTGAATGGGTGTTATATAGGTGCAACTTGTGAGTGGATAAATACATGGCTATATGGTTTGCTTTTCTTGAAACCTATGCATAAAACTCTCCCTTTTAAAAAAATGAATGGTATATCTGATGGAAAAAATGATATTCCTAAATACATAATTTTTTTCTTTTTCATGATTTATTTTTTGTTCTATCTTGTCAATATTCACAATAAAAAAAGGGTGGAGGAGAATAGCCACTTAAAGTAGCAGAAAATCCCAATGAGGTTTGCCATTTAGGGATAAGCAGTGGGATATGGGATATTCAAGGAACTTTAATTATGGGATATACAAAGAGCTTAAATTATGGTTTGAGTGTTGTCTTGTTCACAGGCTCATGGATGTGGCCGGAGGGTAAATTATTTTTAAGTGATCCACAGTGGATTAGCTTGTCATCTAAACAGGCTTTGTGAGTGCTGAATATTATGAGTTAGGGGAGCTTTGTGTAACTCTTCTTTATTATGCTGGCCTTTGTGTAAAAATACTTGGTCCAGAATCAGATATTTTTAAAGAATAGTTTTGATTGATTTTATTTTGTAATATAAGAGAGAGAGGAAGACATACAACTAGTTTTTTATTCTGTTTGTCCCCAAAAGGTGGTAAGACTGCACATTTCATAATATAAGAATAATTCACATATGCAGGGACCTGACTCGCTGCTGGAAAATGATTTGCCTCTGAGGTTCAGACAACAAGATAGTCAATGGTCGGGTAACAATCAACTCGACAGACAGTTGTTTATCTAGAGGGTGCTCCCCAAACAATGTGATAATAATCAACTGTGGTGTGGATTTGAATTGGTATTGAGTTGACTATTAGTCCACGCTGAGTTAACTCATTCATTCCCTGCTCTCTCTTCCCCCTCAGTCCTCCCGTTAGTATCCCATCAGCCATTGCCGCCAAAAATCTATCCTGTCAGCTGGTCCGCTTTGAGTGCTCTTGCCTTGCGACTCTGCAGCTGATGAAATAACCAACAGTGGCTGAGGAAATAGCCAACTGTGCCCTAAACACAACACGATAACCAGTGATGGATCAAATAGCCGATTCTGCACAGCGTTGGTTATTTAGGCCAAATAACCAACCATTGGTTAAAAAACTCCCTCCACGCAACACAATGGCTCAATTCGGACGACACAATAAACAACTGGTGTGGGGGAAACAATCGTCAGTTGTTTTGACTATTGTGTCATCCGAATGCTACCATAGTCAACTCAGCGCTGATCCTCATCCACACCACAGTTGATTATTTATTACCATGTTGTGTGGGGAGTACCCCCTAGGGTTAGGGTTAATCAACCCACCATTGACTATCGTGTTGTCTGAATTCAGCCAATAACTCATGGTGGCTTAAATAACCAACTCTCGACTATTTAAACCACCATTGGTTATCATGTTTTCTGAATCCAGTCTTTGCCTCTAGCATTGATTACTAGTGGTCATTTTATTGATGTTGTTAGTCATGAGGTGAGAAATATGCATGATTGAATTTGCCCATACAGCTCTACAACCAAATACAAAATGGGTTTTGTCCTCCTGAATGATAATAATAATAATAATTATTATTATTATTATTATTTCTTACCCGCCACTCCCTCTAGATCGAGGCGGGGAACAGCATCAATACAAACATTATAAAATACATAAACTGATTAAAAGCATGTAAAATTAATACATTATTAAAATCAACAAAGACTTAAAATTCTACTGGGTAGGCCTGCCGGAAGAGATCAGCCTTTGTAGCTCTCTTAAATTCTTGAAGACTGGTAAGTTGGCGGATCTCTCCCAGCAGGCCATTCCACAGTCTGGGAGCGGCAGAAGAGAAGGTCCTCTGGGTAACAGTTGTCTGCCTAATCTTGGCCGACTGTAGTAAATGTTTCCCAGAGGACCTGAGCATGCAGGGTGGATTGTATGGGAGAAGGTGATCCTGCAGGTAACCTGGACCCAAACCATGTAGGGCTTTAAAGGTAATAACCAACACATTGTACTTTGCCCGGAAACTAATTGGCAGCCAGTGGAGTGATTTTAAAGCTGGTGTGATATGGTCACCCCTCGGTGTACTGATGACCAACCTGGCTGCCATATTTTGAACTAGTTGAAGTTTCCGGACTAGGCACAGAGGTAGTCCTATGTACAGCACATTGCAGAAGTTGAGCCTCGAAGTTACCAGCATGCACACTACCATTTTTAGGTCTTCCAACTCTAGGAAGGGGTGCAGCTGGCGTATCAGCCGAAGCTGGTAGTAGGCACTCCTGTCCGTCGCATCTATCTGAGCTGAATATCCAGTAATACTCCACATTCTCCCACAACCACTGGTTTGGCAGTTTCAGTATTCAACAAAATTCTTCCTTCACTACGTGGGCTGCTGAAGGGTTTCATCCTCTTGTTAAAAAGTGTATCAGTAGCATCGCTGCCTAAAATAATTGAGATCCTTATCTCAATCATTAAGTGCTCTCTCACTGTAAATCTGAGGAAATGGTAGTTCCCAAACACTGCAGCAATTTAGTTGCATTAAGTGAGTTGGCACAATTTGGAACCAAGTGGTATAAGTAAGTTGGGGGCTGTCTGCATCTTGCTGCCAGGAATATTGGTTTGTTTTGTTTTACTGGATAATTTTAGACAATTGTGAGAATATGCTTCAGGATCTAGAGTTGTTTCAAAGGGAATGAGTCACTGCAAATGCTGGTTAAGGTTTCCATAGAAACAGAGTATATTGCTAAAGTCAGATGGCTGGCTGCAATTTAAGCATGGTTATAACATTAGCTAATAACTTTGAGAAGCAAAGTGTCCTGCTATTTACTGACCCCACTGAGGTCAGGCATCTCTTCCAGTCTTTGAGAGAGGAGCAACAAGTAGTTGAAGACGTCACAGATTTTCCAGGCCCTGAATACTTTCTGATCTGTCTTGAAGATTGTCTGCCCATATATGTCGTGTTTTGTCTAGTTACAGGAATGCAGCTTGGCTTGTTGCACAATTAGGTTACAGCCATCTGGAGAGTAAGGACAATGAAAGACTGTGCGTAAGCTTTAAGGAAATGTGAAGAGGTCTTGTGCAAATCACAGCTCCAACAGTCAGAATTTGGACATGCATCCAAGGATTCAATGAAATTTTGGTTAAATGCCCAGAAGTTTTCTAATGGAGCATGAATAACATTCAGTGGCACCTTCCCTGCTCATGTCTTTATGGAATTGCTAATATTAATCTCTGATATTAGCTGTAGCTTTGGCTCCATCGGCACTGTCTTTCTGCCGTATGTTACTTAAGGGCTGATGTTTTGCACTGGATGTTTTCTGAAGAATTCTTTCTGACTTCTAGTTTCATGATAGAATTGCATCCATTTCCTGCCTCCTGAGAAAGATAATTAACCTCTCTAGTGCCCTCAAATACATTGTTATTTATTGACAATGCTGGTGTACCTTTTACAGTGCTAATTCTAGTCATGCATGTACTGAATATTATAGTGAATATCAAAATGCAGAAATTATTGCCAGTCTCAAAGGAATAGTGAGAAATCCTCATTATGATGCTCTTGGGCTAATAACTGAATTTGTTGGACTAGTAAATGATTTTCTCAAATTATAGAACTCTTCGGTTGTTTTTACTGCCAACTTGTTATTGTATGGCCTTCCTGTAATATAGCATCCTGGTACAAGGGTATTTGCCCCCTCAGAATTATTGCCTCTAGTGCTATGAAGAGTCATAATGCGGCCTGATTGGCCACTGGGGGAAGTGATATCTGGGAATTCTTCCAGTGTGAAGCCTCATGGCCTTTTGCCAACTCTGCCAAGGGATTACAGGAAATGGAAGCTGTTAACTCTCAATGTGTCAGCAGGTTGGTTTAATTGTTGCATTTCCCTGATGCTTTGGTGTGAATGTTACAAACAGAAAGCAACCAGACCACATCTGCACTTGAGGGGAAAATGGGTGTAGTTCACTCCCAGTCAAAACATTAGTCTCTAGTCCCTTCTCACCTTAGATATAAAGGAAGGGTTTCCTGGGCAGGACATCTGTGGCTGTTTAAAAAAGGAATGGCTTTGGGGGATATCATTGAAAATGGCTAGTTATGTGCTTGCTGATTTGTGAATCTCTGCAGTCTTCCTTTTAGGGTTTGTAGTTGAGCAGTTACAGCTTGAGAACCATGGAGCAGTACCCAGATCTGCAGGAAGACCTGAGTCTTGAGGATACCAATGAGTCTCTAAATCAGCTCAAATTGGCTTCTCTAGATGATAAGAACTGGCCACCAGATGAAGTGCCTGATTTTCCAAAGTCAGGTGAGTACTTTTAATAGTAATGAAAGCTACAGGGGTGGGAAGGAAAGGGCCCCTATCCTCTTTCAAAGAGATCCATATCTTGCTGCACTAATCTTAGACTCCTTTTAAGATGTTGAGGAGAGGTTTCTTGGTCTCCTGAATCTTGGGATGTGTGGTTGGGATGCCTCTTAACTAAATGGCTTGATGAGAGCTGGAAGCCTGCAGGCTGTATGTGCCAAAGAAAAATCTGCCTAACAGTATAATGTAGATGTCATGGTGTTGTTTGTTCTAGTTGGTGAATTTGGAATCTTGTAGTGGAGAAGTTTAGATCCTTGGTTACTTTCCACTAGCAGTGTTTTTATACTGTTAAGGCAAATTGGCAAATGTACTTGGACAATTGCTTTCAATGCATGCCCTTGTGTGTTCTGAAATATCAAATAAAATTTTACTATATCAGTTTCCCTTCTGTATTGATGATACACATGCTCCTTTCGTTTTGATTCTAGGCCTTCCTTTAGCTGTTCTGAGATTTTTGGTTTTTCTGTTAGTTGCATTTCTCCTCATCTTTTTGTGTAGATGACACCAAGAGCTCCCCTGACTCTGTCACTCACTTGCGATGGGATGACCCATACTATGACATCGCTAGGCACCAGATTGTGGAAGTAGCAGGTAATGTGTTTTTTTCCCTATCTTTTATGTCTTCCAATACGAAAGCATTTTGATATGGTTTAATGACTTGGAATAGAAAAGAATCTATTTTGGATCAACTGGCAGTGGCCAAATAATAACTTGGTTCTCATAGTAGCTGTTGGAGATACTTTCTCTTAGTAATTAGTTGTAATTTTGCAGAGGCACAAAAAGCAATATCAGGTCTTATGGACAAAGGCCATGATTCTTTTTCCAGTTATAGTTATTTGATAGTTGCTTGAAACATCTACCCCACTCCACACTTATAAACTGATTTTTAAACTTCTGAGTTAGGTGCCACACCTCCATAATGAATAAAGGGTAACTGGAGTGTTGGACTTTGATCAATGAGACAACAAGAGCACATGTACACCAGGAAACATCTTTAACATATTTAAGAAGGTGTTATGTCAAGTTCTCATACTTTTTTTAATTTAAAATTTGGCAGTTGAGTTGGGTAGAGACTCCAATTTCAAATGAACCTTATCAAATAATTCTAATGAAATGCAATGTAGTGAACACACAGACTCCTGGATCATATCGAAGCTCTGTTTGTTATTCTCCATATGAGATTCCATTCTTGAACATCATGGTGAACATAATTAATACATTAAATATGGCACACTCGTCTTATGTAAGTGCATTGCTCAGAACTAATTTTGCCCTGGATTAGGAGAGGGTAGATATAATCATTACCATTAGTAGCAAATGTTGAGCAGTCTTTATCCAGTATATTCAGACATCCAAAGGAATCTATATGTAAATGGAATGCACTCTAGTTCTGTTGTTCATGGTTTAATTCCAGACAGCTCATTGATTTTTCTGTTTAGAATATATTGTGTTTAGTTGAACTCCACTTTACCTGCAGTAATGTTGTTGTTGTTTTCAATTCTCTCACCAAGATGAATTTGTGAAGCCGCAGAAATATTGATATCTACTTAAGTATATCAGGGGGAAAATCCTCAAAATTTGTAAGCAGAATTCTCAATTGCTGTAAGGTCACTTCAATTAGAATAAACAAGAAATCCCCAACTGCAATCCTATACGCACTTTTCTAGAAGTAAGTCACATTGAACAGAGTGGAGCTTACTTTTGTTCAGACATGTATAATGTTGCAGTGTGAATGTGCTTGGCATGTATAGCCCCATTTCCAGAATATGATTTCTCAGGAAAATTGCTATATTCTTGAAAGAAAATAAAAATATAGTTTTCAAGAAAATAAAAATGAGACTTGGACCAAACCATTCCCCCCCCAAAAGTGGGGGAATCCAAAGATGTAGAAGATAATATTTATTCTCAAAAATTGTCTGATCCATTTTGAGCTTTACGGATGTTCTACAAGGGTTGTTCTTCTCTTTCCAACTTTTTGAGAGAAGAGTGAGTTTCCTTTCACTTTGGCAGAGGGACCGAAACCTATTCCTTTAAAGAACTGAAAAAGGAAAAGGCCCTTGGAAGAGAGCAATAAAATGAAATGTACTTTGAGTTGATTTTTTTAGAATACACAATAATGTCAGTTAAATGGTTCAATGAAATTGTTCACTGAACCTACCTAAAGTTTATTTGGCAACTGTTGCTGTAGCTGGCCAAGTCAGAATCTCCCAACTATACTAAGTCATAGAAGTGCTTTAACTCTCCAAGCAAATCAGTATGGCTTTGGTGTTTGCCTATCCCGGCTATAGAGGCAATCATCCTATGAAACATCTTGGAGTAAGGAATCAAAATCTGGAAATGCCAGCTATGTAGACTTGCAAGGAACGAGTTAAGCCTTTTGGTGTTTCACTTCAGAGCTGACATTCCTGGTTTGTCCCATGTGGCTGCTTCATATACATTCCTTCATTCAGTAGCGATTTGTGAACTGTAGATAAACTTGGTGGACCACAGACAAGAATGTGATGTGTTAATGATTGCTGGCAGTACTGCCCTGAAATTGGAGGCATGAATAAAAGCTGGAAATTCGTTTGGCAATTGTATTCAGCTCTTCCATTGCCCATTTTGCTAGGCACTGAAACAATACCTTGGCTATACAAACCCTTGTCCTTTATGCATGCTTGGCAGGTATTCCTAGTCACTGAGGAACATAAGTGAAGGCTGGGTTATGTTTAGAAAGTATATGAGAGATGGGAGGGGGGAAATTAAAATGACAATTATCTGGGTGTAGTCACATTTGCTGTAGTGGCTTATCTCTTGGTAGCCTTTAGATACATCTCCCTCTTCCTTGGTAGTAATATTTGTTTTGAGTTCTAAGACTGTTGCTGTATTTGGAGTTGCTCTGTGCAGTAGGTACTTTGACTGGATAGTACAAAGAATGATTCACTCTGGAGCAAAATACCGCTAAACAGATTTTGTGGGTAGTTTTGATTTGTAGTGTTGTTGACCTGAGAAGTCCCCCAGCATAGGTGATATCTGTTCCCTCCATGTAGATATGGTGGGGTAACTTTCCATTCTTTGAGATGATGAATGGACATTAAACAAGTCCATCAAACAAAGATCTCCAGTGTTCATTGACTAATCGGATTCAAACAAAAGATATCTTCTGGTACGCATTGTATTTAATGTATGATAATAGCTCTATTCCTTACATCCTAAAATAGACAGAATGCATGAATAAGCTTCATTGAAAAAATGGCCAGATTTACAGCATTGCATGGCTGTATACTGTGAGGAATTAAAGAATGTGCTCTGGAACAAAATAAATATCCTTCCATGCTATTGCTATCATTAGGTTATTTTTTGTTCATATTTATTTATTTATTTTGAAATGGTTTCCCTTGTAGACTATATAGCATTTGACTCATTTATTTTACTGAGTATATTATGGGGAAAGTCTAGTATAGTAAAAAGACCAATGCCCTCTATGTGACCTCTTTCTTGCTTTCTTTTGAAAGCATGACTTAATTCACTCTGGACCATATCATTGACTTTCTCCAAAACTTTTTCTCATTTTCCCACCTGGTAACTGCATGCATTGGATTTCTCTAATATGTACCACCTAGGCTGTTAGTGTAGTTGACTTCAGATATGTAGAGTGAAGGACAACCCTTTAGGAGCTGTTAACATGGCTCTGCAAAACTTCCAGTGCACAATATCATGGTATCTAGTATTGTACATGGTATTTAGTGAATCAGCTCAGTAGTTTTATCAGAAAAGGCAGGGGAAAAGCTTTGGCTTGTATCCAATGCTTGTGTGGCCAATCTTTCTCTTCCCCTCCCCCTGGCATGTCCTATAAATACTCTCCAGAAGGTCAGGAGCTTCTCCTGAGCAGAATGATGTATCAAGCTGCAGGGGGTGGGGGGGTGGGGGGAAAGAGGATTTGCCTGAAATCAGGCAGATATGTTTTGTGCTAGCGGTGCTCCTAACCTCCTGGGCAGGATTATTGGAACATGTAGTGGGGCTGAGGGGAACAGAATGTTGTTATTATTATTATTATTAGTTACACTTATATACCGCCCCATAGCTGAAGCTCTCTGGGCAGTTTACAAAAATTAAAAGATTTAACACTAAAAAGTCAATATACAAAATTTAAAACCATAAACATAAAACAACTGACATTAAAACACTTTAAAACATTTTAACTGTTAAACCTAGCTACAATGTCAATCAAAACCTCAATTTGAGTTGTTAAAATGCCTGGGAGAAAAGAAAAGTTTTGACCTGGCGCTGAAAAGATAACAGTGTTGGCGCCAGGCAGGCCTCATCGGGGAGATCATTCCATAATTGAGGGGCCACCACAGAGAAGGCCCTCTCCCTTGTTGCCATCCTCCGAGCTTCCCTCAGAGTAGGCACCCGGAGGAGGACCTTTGATGTTGAGCTTAGTGTACGGTAGGTTCATGTCAGGAAAGATGTTCCATCAGGTATTGTGGTCCCAAACCATGTAAGGCTTTATAGGTTAAAACCAGCACCTTGAATCGGGCTCAGAAACATACAGGCAGCCAATGCAAGCGGGCCAGAATCGGTCTTATATGTTCGAACCTTCTGGTCCCTGTTACCAATCTGGCCGCTGCATTCTGCACAAGCTGCAGCTTCCGAAACATCTTCAAAGGCAGCCCTACATAGAGCGCATTGCAGTAATCTAACTTGGAGGTTACCAGAGCATAGACAACTGAAGCCAGGTTATCCCTGTCCAGATAGGGGTGTAGCTGGTCCACCAGCCGAAGTTGGTAGAAGGTACTCCATGCCACCGAGGCCACCTGAGCTTCAAGTGACAGAGATGGTTCTAGGAGAACCCCCAAGCTACGAACCTGCTCCTTCAGGGGGAGTGCAACCCCATCCAGAACAGGTTGAACACCCTCCAACCGGTCAGAGGAACCCGCCACTAACAGCATCTCAGTCTTGTCTGTATTGAGTTTCAGTTTATTAGCTCTCATCCAGTCCATTGTCGCAGCCAAGCACCGGTTCAACACATCCACAGCCTCACCTGATGAAGATGAAAAGGAGAAGTAGAGTTGCGTGTCATCAGCGTACAGATGACAACGCACTCCAAAACTCCGGATGACCGCACCCAACAGTTTCATGTAGATGTTGAACAGCATGGGGGACAAAACTGACCCCTGCGGAACCCCATACTGGAGAATCCACGGGGCCGAGCAATGTCTCCCCAGCACCACCTTCTGGAGCCGACCCATTAAGTAGGAGCGGAACCACTGCAATGCAGTGCCTCCCACTCCCAACTCAGCCAGTCATGCCAGAAGGATACCATGGTTGATGATATCGAAAGCCGCTGAGAAATCAAGGAGAATCAACAGAGTCACACTCCCCCTGTCCCTCTCCCGACATAGGTCATCATACAGGGTGACCAAGGCTGTTTCCGTGCCAAAACCAGGCCTGAAACCCGACTGAAATGGATAATCAGTCTCATCCAAGAGTGTCTGGAGCTGGCCAGCAACCACCCGCTCAAGGACCTTGCCCAGGAATGGAACGTTTGCCACCGGCCTAAAGTTATTAAGATTTTCTGGGTCCAGGGAAGCTTTCATCAGCAGTGGTCTCACTACTGCCTCTTTCAGATGGTCTGGGACCACTCCCTCACATAGAAAGGCATTAATCACTTCCCTGGCCCAGCCGGCTGTTCCATCCCTACTAGCTTTTATAAGCCAAGAGGGGCAAGGGTCCAATACAGAGGTGGCTGCACGAACCTGTCCAAGCACCTTGTCCACGTCATCGAACTGTACCAACTGAAACTCATCCAAGAAAATAGGACAAGCCTGTGCTCTGGATACCTCACTAGATTCACCTGCTATAACACTGGAGTCTAAGTCCTGGCGGATGCCAAAGATTTTATCCTGGAAGTGCCTAGCAAATATATTACAGCGGGTCTCAGATGGTTCTATCATGTTTTTGGGGCCAGCATGTAGAAGCCCCCGGACAACTCTGAAAAGCTCCGCTGGGCAGCAGATTGATGAATTAATAGTGGCAGCAAAGTATTGTTTTTTTGCTGCCCTCACTGCCCCTGAATACAGCTTACCAAAGGCACTTACCAGTGTTTAATTACATCCACTAGGAGTTTGTCTCCATCTGCTCTCAAGCCGTCTCCTATTTTGTTTCATCACTCTCAGCTCTGGGGTATACCACGGAGCCGTTTGAGCTCTACATAGGAGAAGGGTGCTCAGGAGCAATCGTGTCAACCGCCTGGGTCATTTCTGCATTCCACAGATCAACCAGGGTTTCGACATGCGAACCAGCTCTATCAGCCGGAAAACTCCCCAGAGCCCTCTGGAAACCATCCGGATCCATTAGCCTCTAGGGGCGGACCATCTTAATGGGTCCCCCACCCCTGCAGAGGGGAAAAGCTGCTGTAAGTCTAAACCTCAGCAGGTGATGATCTGACCATGACAGAGGGGTTGATGTAAAGTCCCCCACTTTCAGATCTCCATGTCCAATGGAAAAAAATCAGGTCTAGAGTGTGCCCCGCTACATGCGTTGGGCCAGTGGCATGTTGGGACAGTCCCATGGTTGTCATGGAAACCATGAAATCCTGAGCTGAATCAGATAAAGTGCCCTCGGCATGAATGTCGACATCCCCCAGAACCAACAGTCTGGGGGACGTCAACAGTGCACCCGAGACCACCTCTGTCAGCTCACCTAGGGAGTCTGTTGAGCAGCGGGGTTGGTGGTACACCAACAGAATCCCTAATCTGTCCTGTTGGCCCAACACAAGGTGCAAACACTCCAGACCAGTAGTCACATGGACAGGGAGCCTGCAGAGGGGGATGGAATTCCTATAGACCACAGCAACCCCCCCTCCCCGGCCCTCAAGTCTACCCTGATGCTGAACCAAGTACCCCGGTGGGCATAACTGGGAGAGACGAACTCCTCCCTGCTCTCCCAGCCAGGTCTCGGTAATGCAAGCCAGATCGGCCGCCTCATCCACTATTAGATCAGGGATGAGGGAGGTCTTATTTTGCACCGATCTGGCATTCAAAAGCAGCATCCGGAGACCCAAGAGCTGACTGATAGGGCAGCCAACAGACCTGTGGAAGTGAGGGGGACCGGAACAAGGCACAGGCATTAACTGTCTGGGCCTCGTTCCCCTTACCTGGCAAGTCCTCCTCACAACGTCATATCTCCCTCTACTCGTCACTACACCGATTGGGGCCCCCTCGGGGCCCCCTCAGATCCCCCCACTTGGCCCTGTATCCTCCCTCCCAGGCACATATTACAAACAGCAGGCACACTCCTCTCCTCCCCTGGCAGTAGGCCTCCTTCTCCTGCAGGTGGTGGTTCTCCCAGGCCCCCTCAGCCAGCCAGCCAGCTTATATATCCCTCCCAGGAAGTCCACAGCAGCTGGCTCAGTACCTGGGGGCCTGGTCCTGCAGGGAGTGGCAGTCTGCCAGGCTGAAGTCCTCATGAAGGTGGTGGTGGTGGCAGCAGCAGCAGCAAGGCAAGGAGGCAGGCAGGCAGGCAGGCAGGCTGGCTGGCAAGCAGCAGGCACACTCCTCCCCTGGCAGTAGGCCTCCCTCTCCTGCAGGTGGTGGTTCTTCCAGGCCCTCTCAGCCAGCCATCTTATATATCCCTCCCAGGAAGGGAAGGGGACAGATGGAGCATGGGTGAGATGATTTCCATATGCGCAACACTGAATACAGCATGGAGATGGAACTCTAAATGTGGAGGCTCTTTGTTTCTATACCACAATAAAGGCACATTGGCAAGGGATATGTGGGATTGCATATACATCACAGTAGCCTCCACTTTTACCAACTGACTGTCTACATCATCATCATCATCATCATCATATATTCATTATCCACCTCTCCCTCAGGATGGAGGTGGGGAACAACATTGATACAAATGACATAAAATACATAAAACTGATTAAAACATATAAAATTAATACATTATTAAAATACAGATAAAACTCTTAAAATTCGACTAGGTAGGCCTGCCGGAAGAGATCAGTCTTTGTAGCTCTCTTAAAGTCAAAAATACTATTAAGTTGACGAATCTCCTCCGGCAGGCCATTTCACAGTCTGGGAGTGGCAGAAGAGAAGGTCCTCTGGGTAACAGTTGTCAAGCATGCGGGGCGGATTGTATGGGAGAAGGCGATCCCGCAGGTAACCTGGACCCAAACCATGTAGGGCTTTAAAGGTAATAACCAACACTTTGTACTTCGCCTGGAAACTAATTGACCGCCAGTGGAGTGATCTTAATGCTGGAGTGATATGGTCACTGGTGCCCAACCTGGCTGCCATATTTTGCACTAGTTGAAGTTTCTGGACTAGGCACAGAGGAAGCCCTATGTACAGCGCATTGCAGAAGTCAAGTCTTGAAGTTACCAGCGCGTGCACTACCATTTTTAGGTCTTCCAACTCTAGGAAGGGGTGTGTAAGTGTCCTTGTCAGGCAGGACTAGGGTAGGGCAGTGTTGGTAGATGGGATTTGTGTGATATAGATTGAAGGATCTCTGAAGCACTTTTCTTCTGGCAGATGGACCAAATAATTTCTTCAATCTATAATAGGCTCTGTACATTCAGTTCTTGAATCACTTGCTAATAAACTGTCCAAAACCAAAATATTAGTCCACATCACAGTCACAGGATCATGTTTCTAAGATAAGATATGTGTGAATTTTAAAAATTCTGAATTGGAACACAATTACCTTAGTGATGTTTTGGAGGGCAAAGTAGGGGAGATTGTATTAAAGCCATAGTGCTGTTTGTAGGGAACCTTTTTCATTTTTGAAAAAACCCTGCTGTACAGTAATCCTAGTCCTGTGGATTAAAGTGAACCTTCTGTTCTTTAACTACATAATTTGATGACTAGTGTAAACCTCTTGGTACAGTGATAACTGCATATTCAGCCTTTGAGTCAGTTCTTGCCGCAATTTATTTTTAATACAACTAAATGAAATGACTGCTCAGAAATGATTTGATTAAATGCAGTCTCCGGCTGTATGTAGTCATCCATATCCACAATGCATTTCAAGGCTGACTTTGTTTCTACTGATTGGTAGTTTGCACAATGGAAGTAGGAAGCTTTTTAAAATCCTCTAGCTGGCTATGGTGCTTTCTTGTTGAATCAGGAGCTCTTGTCCAAGTAGATAACATGGTGTTATCTGATAAAAAGCAATTTCATAACTTTGATTTCAAAGAAGACCAAAATGCCATATCCTGCTTTACCCAAGTTATCATCCAGATTGTATGTTGTAGGCCCAGGTTGGGCAACTTGAGGCCCACCAGTTATTATGGCCTACATCTCTACATCATGTTTTATATTGTTGTTGTTCCCCGCCTCGATCCGGAGGGAGAGGCGGGCTACAAATAAATATTATTATTATTATATTATTATTATCAGCACTAGCCAGCATAGCTAGAGGTAAGGGATGATGGGAGTTATAGGCCAAAACATCTGGAGGATCACAAGTTGCCCATCCCTGTTGTAGGTCATGCTGAATTTAATCTGAGAGACCAGTTTTATCTCCATAGGTTTTGGACCCTCAATATTCTTTGACCATTTCAAGGAGCTTGGGATTCAGAAAGTGTGAAGGTTGCTGGAGTATCCTGGGCTAGGAAGCACTGATAATATAAAATATCTTGGATTCCTTCCTTAATGCGATTGAATGCACAATGACTATGTGCAGAAATCAGAGCAAAGGCTGTTTGCCTCCTTCTTTCCTCTTCAAATTTTCTATCACTTGGGTTGGGTATACCTGCTGCCTTTAGCATACAGAGAAGGCTAGGCTCTCTCATATTCTAAAGGCTGTATTAGAAGCAATCCATACACAGGTTTCAGGTTTGGGTTTAAAAAGTTCTACCTGTGCTACCTATGCTTTGTCAAATGCCAGCTGTCTCCAGTGAAAATTGCTTTATGTACAGTAGCACAAATTCTTCAAATTCTTTAATTGTACAGTAAAACATGAAGCCAGGACAGCTTAAACAACAAATCCCAAGGAAACACAAACTTATGTAATTCCTATTTTTAGTGACCAACACTGTAACTTGAATGCAGACCTGTAATCTGCATTTAATGCAGAAATAAAGGTTTCTGTAGTCCCACCATACATTTGATATTTAAGAACCCATCTGAGGTTCACAGATGATTAAATGCAGCTATGTTTTATCTGTTTAGATGTGTCAAAATTTTCCCCAAAGTTCTTCAAAAAGTCAGTTTCAGCACAGTCCTATGAATATCTACTCAGAAATAAGCCCTATTAAATTCATTGGGGCTTACTCCTGGGTAAATGGGTTAGGAGTGCAGCCAATTTTATGCACACTTACCTGGGAGTAAACTTAATTCTCAGTATGTGTAGAATTCTGTCATTAGGGTATCTACCACATTTTCACATTTGTTTTACATAACAGTATTAGAAATCTGTAAAGGCCTTACAAGATTACCTAAAACCATAAAATACAAAAACAAACAAACATAAAATTGAAAACAGCAGCAAAATAAAATTAGGAACAGAAGTGCCCAAGGTCTAAAAAGCACTAAATTATGCGCAAGGTTACACCATTAGGTTAGGGTAATAATTTGAGCTTTTTGCTATGAATGTCTCTGCTTTTGGAAGATATAAATGTTATGTAAACACATTGCAGTCAACTATTTGCAGCTCACATGTGCTGATGAATGAGAAATATACTTAACTGTTATGTGCTGTCAGTGAAACTTTTGCACTTTCACTCTCCTGCAAAGTTTTCCCTTTATATTTTTACTTTCTCCTCCAGTTACTCACCAGGAAATTAATTTATTCCTTATGAGGCTTTTTAGTTTTAAAAAAGGGTGAGTAAGGGATGAGGAGGAAATGATAGAGGTGTATGAAGGAATGTATGGTATGGAGAAAGTGGACAAGAAGAATGTTTTCTTTCTCTCTCAACAGGCTATAACCTGGGTCATCACATGAAGCTGAATAGATAAAAGGTGTGCTTCTTCACAGAGTGCATAGTTATAGTATGAAATTCACTATCTCAAGATGTAGTGATGACCACCAACTTGGGACAGTTTTAAAAGGGAATTGCGCAAATTCAGGAAGAATAAGGCTATCAATATCTATTAGTCATAATGTATATTACTTCCAGTATCAACGGCAGAACATTTCCCAATATGAGTTGCTGAGGAACATGAGCAGGAGGGAGTTCTTGTACTCATATACTGCTTAAAGGCTTCCCATAGGCATCTTGTTTACCACTGGATTAGATGTGCCTTTGCCCAGTTCATATGTCTTTCGCTATTTAGAAGAATGTTATCTCCATCAAAAAAACACTTTTTGAAAGTGTGTGTGAGGAAAGAATGTTGCTAACAAGATTTATTTTTCATTGTAATCTTAAACTGGGTACAATTTAACAAACCATGCTTCAAAGCACTCAAACATATCCTATGGCTTTGGGTTGGTTTAAACAATAATGCAGAAATCTAAGGAGTTAGTGTAATTTTAAAGATTAGTTATTTCAATGGATCATTATCATGCTGCATTCCAGTGACAGAACTAGGAAAAGGGTGAACCAGACAGTTTCTTAGCCTTTCTTTCTATGTTCCTGCAACAGCTCCTCCAGGGAAGCCAACACTGAGCAGAGGACATGGACTCTCTTCAGAATATGTAAACCATGTGTTGTACTAGAACTTTAGAACCTTCTAGGGGTTTCCTTTGGTAATCGATACAAGAACTTCTCTTCCTGCTTCTGTCTAGATACCCTGCTGTATTTGCTGGCTTTTGCTGGGATATTGGCCCAATAATGAGTGGTTGGATGTTTGGTTTTGCTGAGGAAGAGGAAGATCCTGCCCACAGAAATTTGAGATGTGTGTTTGCACATGAAGGCCAAGGAACTGAAATTGCTGCTTAAACACTCCTGTGACGGGCTTCTCTTGACTTTCAAAATTTGCGTGAGAGGAGTGGAAATGATGATGGATCATTTGAGTTATATGCTCTATCTACAGCATTCTGTTTACTATATTTGGGGAGCAATATTAAGGACCTTGAAATGGACACGTGAACATAAGTCTAAACACTTGTTTCCATCTTTTGCTTTGTAATTGAAATCCAGCTCACTAAAAGCAGCCTGATGTAGTAAGGTCGTTCTGGTGGCTTGTTCTAATACTGGAAGGGAGTATTGTAGGCAGCATTGTAGGCAGGGCATAGGGTATTTCAGATTCCTGGGTCTCAGAAAAAGTTACACCTTACCCTCTCATGCAAAAAGAGGTTTCCCTATAGTATGAGAAAACTGCTAAACAAGAAAGAAGCAGTTCCTCCAGCAAAACCTACACTGAGCCGAGCCTAGATTGTAGCAGGGTACATTTCTAGACCTCCAGCTAACAGTTTTTGCTAGCCAGTTCTAGTTTTCTGTGCACCATCTCTCCCTCCCTCTCTCTCTCTCTTTCTCTCTCTCTCTGTCTCTCTCTGTCTCTCTCTCTCTCTCTCTGTCTCTCTCTCTCTCTGTGTTTGTGTTTGTAGACTTTTTCTCCAGCTTCTTCAGCTCAGTCCTTAGGATTGTTCTGGTTAAGGACTTGACTTACTATGGTGTAAAGTAATTTTGTTTCTATTCCTGCAGGGCAGGGTGCACTTCATGGGGTTCAGCCAGGTAGGTGGAGTACTTAGTACTCTTGTTGTTGGCACTTCAGATCATGGCATTCTTTAGCATGAGTGTGTACTGTGGCTGGGTTATCTCAGGGGAGCCCAAATTCTGCTAAGCTGAGGGCTGCATCTCAAAACCTCAAAGTCGCACTTGCTGTGCATTATGCCAAGTAGATTGCAGTTATGCTTCTCCTCTTTTAAACTGATGGTACAACTGTCTGGGTCTTCATAGTCTTTTCAATCTGGTTATTGGGTTTGGAAATTCCCTCTGCGTGGGCGTCAGCTTGCAAACTTCACTTTGGGTGCCCAGGTTCTCATTTGTTGGTATCAGTCTTCCCCCTTTTTTTCTCTTTGATGGCTGTGGGTGCACTATCCACTAGGAAATAAATATGCCAGATAGTCATTACTGTTAACTTTCCCACTTTGAACTCTTGTGGGTGATTTTCTTCTACAGCTAAAAGTTCAAAGGCTATCTCATGACTGTGACATCCCATTTCTCTTAATTTGAAACTATGCAGGATGGGGCTGTGCTTGCTTTGTCTCCACTATGACATTAGGTTTAGTAAAGCAGATGTAGAATTTTGGGGAACTTGCAGTTCTTCATCCTCTGTGACCTGGCAGTAGGCTAAGCCCTTTGTTTATGGAACTACCCATTCAAGTGCTGATGATTGCCATTGTCTTCCAAGTCTGCTTCAAATACACTCATTCCATAGGTCCTCCATTCTTCATTTCTTCTTGCAACTTGTCACTGAAGTATTACACTTGCAGATATGTTTACAATTCTAGATTTATGCTCACTCACTGATTTAGATGCAGTTAGTGGGTTATATATAACTTTAAAACATTGGCTATTGCAATCTTTTAATCTTTAAATGTAGCCATTATCTCTTAGTCTAGCTTCCTCAGGCAGATTTAAATGCCATTAGTGGGTTACGTATAACTTTAAAACATTGGCTATTGCAATCTTTTAATCTTTAAATGTAGCCATTATCTCATAGCTTCCTCAGGCATGTCAGTATGTATTCCCAGAAGCTCTATGGCCAGGATAGGAATGGGGAGGAAGCCCATTGAGCTGCTAAGTACCTTGATTTTTCCCAGCCTTGTACTTTCGAGATTGTGCCCACAGCCTAATCATACCCTTATACCGCAAGAAATATAAATTCCAAGGCAGAGAGGTGGTGGTTTCTCAAGAATGTCTTAACAATACCATGAAATCACTGAGCTTGCTGATTGTCATTGCTTGCAGTTTCCTCTCTCTTTACGTGTTATACCTCAGGCCATTTTAGGACTGTGCCATCAAAGAGAAAGACAGCTTTCTCTGTTCAATCCAGAGAGGTGATTCATTGTATTATTCCCAACATGCAGTTCTCCATGTTGATCAGGCAGGCATGCATTCTGAGATTATTTCTGAGGAGATGCTTTTAAAATAATTTATTGCTTCCTTACTCACTTAGGTCTACTTCAAATGTTGATTTTTCTTCATGGAAAGAATCTTTGCTACAGGAAATGGGGTTAGCTTGTTAACTAAAATATTCTCACTTCAAACAATGTGATATGTGCATATTTTCCTACATGGAAAGAGTTTTTTTAAAAAAAATCAGAGTGTTGTAAGTGAGGATGTATGATAATTTTTTTCTATATAATAGTGTAACATTTCTAATTGAATAGTCTTGGTTTGCAATAAAAAGGTGTTTTCGTTTAAGATTTCCACATGGTCAGTTTCCTCTCCCCAGCACTGCCACCACCTATGAGGAAACTGCTGTTTCACTGGGCAATTCCTCCTATGGGCTTTCTTTTTTTCCAGCAAACAGTTATATTCCAGGACCTAAAGAAATCTCTGCCGCTATAGATCAGAGTTCTTCAAGCTGGCTGCCAATTCATTTGAATACTTTGAAACCTCTTAGCAGCTGGTATAAGAATCTTAGGCGTGCGTGAAAAGAACAGTGACACTTGAGACAAGATGAACTATTAAAAACTAATTTATTAAAGGTGTAAATTTAATGTCAGAACCTACACCAAATGGGTTTGAAACACCCTGGTGGGTATCTAGTGCTAATCCAAACAGACAAACATCACTACAGACAGAATTATAAATTGGAATATATTTATTTTTAGAAAAATACAAAATTATAAAGAAAGTGTTGGCATGGTGGTTATATGAGCATTGCAAACCTTCTCTTATTATTACAGAGAAAGAGAATGCAACAAAAACATGAAATGAATTAAAAGAATTGTGATTGCCAAAGCTGGTATTATGAATTTAGCTAATAAGATAACAGATTGAGCTTCTAACATTGTTATGACTCCTTATCTTTTCCTGATTACTACTTGCGGTTTTAAGCTAAATAAAACACCCTAAACGAAAACAATTATAGACAATTGTTAACTCTCCTTTACTTCCTCCTGCACGTTACTTAAATATGGAAAGCAGGCTAAAGCATTAAAGTATTCTAGGCATTTGAAGGATATAGGTAGACGTTAAAGTGAAAAGGAAAACCCAAGACTTGGAAATAATTCTAAGTCCCATCCTTAAGAAATATTCTAAGACCGAACCTCAGAAATGATTCTACGTTTTAACTTCATAAAGTATTCTGTGACCCAAAGTCTAAGAGTTTAAAGAGATCTATACTTACCCAAATCCTTTGGTCTGATGACGGGGCACACAGAAATTAGTGGAGGAGGAGCAGCAGCCCACATGAGCCCTCACTACCTGTGCTTTTATACATTTGCTCTGGCCAAAGGTGCCCCCCCAATGAACAACTATCTTCCAATCACAAGGGTGTGTGTGTATGTGATTAGACTACCCGCTTGCCAACCAGAAGTAAAGTGTCTTTATCTTCCCCAGTCACACATTTTATGCCCATATATTTTGGGAACATTTCTGGCACTGCTAAGAATTAATCTGATATTTCCTAAAATATAGCTAGAAGTCTGCCATCTGGACATGTTATCTTGCTTGATATATTTCTCCCTGGTACATCATCTTTTGAACTCACAGTCATCTTCAGTCATTCTCGGTCATATTGTCATTAGTTCTCCGTGCTGCTCCTTCCCCTGCCCAACTAGTGTCTTCTCTTTATCAACAAGTGCACCCCATTATGTCAAAAAGTATTTTTTTCTCCTTTTAGCGGGTTTCTGAGCATGCTCAGTTCTTCATCTCACTTGCACACTCTGAATAGCACACCGTGGCCTTGAACAAGTTCAATGAAATTGCTTGTAAAATCAGATGTATTTCCCCTCCTTTTCTTCAAAGACAGTCTGGCAGTAGTAAGATAAAATCAATTAGCATAGAATCAGAACTTCAAAGACTTTTTGCCCAGGGATCATGAGTCTAGTCTGATTCCTAAATATGAATCTGAGGTCTTTTAGGGGGTCTTTTTGTAAGTCTCCCCAAAACCCTCAGTCAGAGCATTTCACCATTCCAGATCACATTAGCCATCTTCAGTCTTTTGTTAGCAAAAATATTTAACTTTTTTACTACCAGATTAACAAAAGGAATATTTTGTACATAAGGGATTACTAATATTTACTTAGGAATTTTCAAAAGACTGTTTAGTGACAATTCTTAAGGACTTAAGAAACATTGTTGCTATTACAAGCTTCTAATGACTTCTTTTACATCAGCCAAATTCCCAGCCAGATATGCTCGCAGCCAGGTCCAGTTTCTGAGTACAGTCTTCCTCTGACACCTAAACTCCTCCTATTGCGTTTCTGGCTGCGCTGACAGTTATAAGATTTTGCTGCCTGCTTGTATAACCATCTTCTGTCAAGATCTTATGGCAGCCTCTTGGCATAACACAGCCACCGGCTCCCTACATAAGATTATCTCACACAAAAGGAGTAGCTTAACATCCAGGCCTTGGCTGTTCACTTTCCCCTCAGCTTCCTCTTAATCCTTCTAAAACACCACATACCAGCTAACAGACTTTTTTCCTCCCTGATTACCGCAGACTGACTCTCAACTGTCAATTGACATACCTTAATTGCCCTTTCCCCAGCCTAGCTAAAATCCCCAACCAATTAGAATTGTATTTACCTGATCCATGCCCCGTATAACAATATTCAAAGTGATTCTCCCCCCCCCCCCTTTCAGAATATCATGAGCAACTACTACACAGGCCTTTGACTAACAACACAAGGCCTCACAGAGGCCACACAGATTAAACATTAGATAACAACAGTAGTTATGTATAGGGCATTTTTCGTAGCTTGTTAACCAAAATATTCAGGGTGGGGGGACTTGTGCTCCACTTCACACAATGTGTTATGTGCATATTTTCCTAGATGGAAAGAGGTTTTTTCTTTTTAAAAAATCACCCTTAGTGTTATAAACAAGGGTGTATGGCAACTCTTTGCTCCATAATAGTGGAACATTTCTAATTGAATAGTCACGGTTTGCAATAAAAAGGTATTTACTTGTTAGATTTTTATAGAAATTGGACACGGCTGTTCTGATTTAAAATGTGCTAGATATTATCAAACACTTTATTACACTTTGGACATGTTGCTCAAATTCCAAGTAAGCAGGGCAGTTTCAGATAACTCACTGAAAAGTGTGTCAGTTTATTTGAAGGCAATCTTGTAGACATTTCCTTTATTAGTTTTGCAGGTCTAGCTGGTACAACAGGGCCACACTTATTTATTGCATTTCTGTACCATCCAATAACCAAAGCTCTCTGGGTGGTTCACAACAATTAAAACCATAACATACAAGATGATAAAATGCAATATAAAAGTTTAACACTATAGTGTAAAAAATAACAAAAAATAACCAAATAGAAGCTAGCAGCAGTGCAAAGATTTAAAATACTGTACCAGATTAAAAACAGAAACTCAAAAGCTAAAAACTTCATAAATGCACAGTGGAGTTTCTAGTGTATATTATATTTTTACAGTTCAACAGCTAGAGGTAGCTTCATTTCACATTTAAGCAGGTGCGTTCATGTTTATTAAAGCACATATTTTTGGGACTAAAGGAATTGAATAATGGCTTACTCTTGGTTGCATGCTGAATACTCCCTACATTGGATGGGTGGGAATAGATCTAGCTATATACTCTGGTTTCTCTTCAGATAGTATGAATCTTTCACCTTTTACTAAAGATTTCTGTGGAGATCTAGCTATATCATACATAAATATATTTTAGTATTAGGTTCATATTTGAGTATAATGGACTATATTCAAATATGCGACTTGGAGTATAATTAAAAGTTCTCAGTTTAGGACACTATAAAAATACGCTTTGTTGACATTACAATTAGAAGATGAACTGGAAGTAATCAAAAGGTTACCCTTCCATACACTCTTTCAAATCAAGTGAGGGAGAGACACTGTACAGGTAACCAGGAGGTTATGGAGGTAAACGTAGTCATAAACAGTTTTTAATTGTGCAGAGCCTTCTAAATACTGGGATTTGGATTTACCCTGAAGCTGAGAACTCTGTTTATTGAAGATGACAAGTGGAAAATGGATAGTTTTGTCAATTGGCACTGAAATAGCTGAGTTACTAAAGATATCTGTCAATTCAGTGTCATCTTTGTTGGTTCCCACTTTAAATGAAACTATAGTTTATGTAGCATTCTGTTGATAGCAGTAGCTGGCATCTTGAGGACCATACAGAAAGCTTGATCAGCTTGCTTTTGTTCCCTGATCCACTATTTGGGAAATGCTGTTCTAAAACAGAAGAAGTACACATATAGTTTGATCTTGCATTTAGAGATGTTCCCACTGTTCCATGCTTTATGTGCTACCATGCTTTGAAAGTCAATTTCTTTTTAAAAAATGTCTGCAGAGGACTGAACTTTTATAGAATGTTGCATTAGTGCAAATGAGTACTGTAATTTCACAAAGTGGCCATATCCAGGTTATGTTTCTAATTCACATCTCAGAAATTAATATTGTCCAAAACAGTCATTTTGCTACAGGCAAATGATGTTCATGCTTCATTTCTTAATCAAAAGCTGTGGTTTGCAGAGTCAGCAGGTACTGCCATTCAGATCTTGGCCCAGATGGGTGGTGTGATCTGTAGTCTTTCCTGACAACTCTTTTGACAGGGGTCTTCTCTCACATTTTTGCAGTTTCTGGCCATAGGTATATTATGCCATTCTACAAAGTTGAGAAATATTTCTGCCTGTATAGAAAGAGATGCAAGACTGCAAAAGCTCACATAGGATTTCCAAGATATTGCATTAGCTACAAGGTTGAGATACCCCCAATGAACTGCTAAGAGCATCTGCAATCTACTCCAGTGCATACTCTGGATGTGCGTACACATTGTTTATGGCCATTGCATTGCATTTATGGGAAGCTGTCTGGAAGTCTCTTTCTTATGTACTTTATTTTTGGGCAACCATGGGATAAACTGTTGGATGTTGATCTTGTGATCTGGCTGTAGTTGTGTATAGTGATTCCAGATGACCTCTGCATTGCTCTCCTGGTTTTATGTCTCTGGTGGGTGCCCTGTTGTCCTGCAGTGTCTTCTACCTTTGCATGCTTCAGATATGTTCGTGTAATGGTATATCTCCCTTGCACCCCCATGACATTTATCTGGTGCTGACCTTCCTACCTTTAAGCATGTCCTTGACTTCTGTTGTGAAGCTGTTTGCATATTGGTACTTATGGACGGAGTCATTTTTATAGCTATATAATGTGTGGAAGGAAATTGGTGGGTGAAGGGGGAAATAGACGGGGGGAAAGAAAACCTGCTGTCACAGTTAGGATTTTAGGGGTAAGGGATAGGATTGTATATTAGGTAGCAAATTACCACTCTCTGTTTCTGTGCTGTGTAGCTCTTTTTCTCTATGCCATCATCATATATACAGATACGGAACTTAATTTTCACATTTCTGGTCCTTACGTAGCCAAAATGTCACCATCCATGCAAAAGGGGGTATCAGCAGGCTTAGGAAAACATCTAGGTTTACAGAGGTACAAAAAAACTTTAGAGAAACCCCTTAAGGGTTATCTTCAAAATAGCCCTGTGAGGACTGAGCATGCTCAGTGGGTGTGGAATGCTGGCTGAAAAAACAACAACATGAATTGGGTGGAGAGGGAATGGAATAGTTGGAAACATGAACCAGAAGAATTCCACACTGCACAACATTTTGTTGAAAATTCCACTTGTAGGTACTATTTGCATCAACCACATTTGCATAATTATTTTATTTCCATTCATAATCAGTAAATTGCTGGAGGCCTGAGATTTTAGTGTATCCTTGTGAGGGAGTTTGGATTTCCTTTTTAAAGTAAAACATCAAAAGATCTGTTCGCTACTTGTAACTATTTCACCTTTTGTGAAAGCATCTCTCTATGGTTGGATCATGTTAATATATCTCATTTTATTGTTTCATTTTGTTAGATTTATATGCTACTCTTCCTCCAAGAAGCTCAAGATGGCTATATAGCTTTAGCCTGTATTTCACCTGCTCTTATGTCCTCAAAACAAACCCGTGAGGTAGGGTAGATTGAGAGTATGGCTGGGTCATGGTCACTTAGGAAGCTTCATGGCTGTATTGGGAGTTGAACTTGGGTCTCCTTGGTTGTAGTCTGACACTCTATAAACACTATGCCACACTGGCTGTCAGTTACATTCTGTTTTAGATTTGTCTTCATTAGCCATGGGTAAGCTTCATTTGCCATCCAGTAAAATGCTGTTTACTGGACAACCTTCATGTGCTACTTGCTGTTTTGAGTGTGAAGGATGACAGACTCCTCAAATTGTCTTACTTATTTAAAAAAGAGACAAAACTCTTTGTTCTTCCAAGCATAGAGTAACTAAAGTGGGTAACCAAAAGTACACTTTGTTGAAGTAGGTAGCCTACATCATTAATGAGCTCTGTCTTTGTGGCAGGAAAATTATCTTTCAGCCTCTATTTATAGCCTAATGATGATGATTGAAACACCAAAGAGTCTTGTGACATCTTAAAGACTAGCCAAACACACAATCTAATCCCTCCATCCAATGCAGAATTTTTTGTTATTTATTTATTACATTTCACATCTTCGTACACATAGGAGATAGTACAGGATTGCCATCATGTGCACAGGTTTACATGTGTGAGGAGGTGGATTCTAAGAGGAGCTACTTTGGATCAAAATGTATTATGGGATAGGAGATCACTTCGTCAAATGAGCTGCTTGGTAATTAATTCCAGTGAAAAGCCCAGGTTCAATTAGAGTTTTCAATTAGAGTTTTCCATCTACAATTTTATTTTACTTATCAAATGTAGAGCTCATCTTTTCATAAGTTTGACCAGGTGGCAAGACCTGTTTCTGTCTTACTACTGTTAGCCATAGGCCACAGCAAACACTGAAGGAAAGATGAGACACACACCGTTATGTTGCTGGCAAGAAGCATCCTTTATTGTAGCTTAGCAAGGTTTATATAGATCTTTAGTCTTGCTGTACACGAGGGCACAGCCTTACTGTTCACGAGGGCACAGCATGCAAATACACAATAGAGCACAATACAAGAGAAACATAAGAATGCAACATTTCATGGACTGGGGAACAGTAGCAGCTCATCAAGAACATCTTGTATGCAGTCGGATAAGATTGGAGACAGAAAAGAACGAGGTCACGTCAGGGTGTGCCCAGCAACGCTACTCGCCTTCATCTCATCTCTTTTTCCATTTTAATTACTAAGAAGGTTTGTGAAATAACGGTTTGTGCATTGAATATGAATTATAGGGAAAGCAATTTTTTACTATCATAAACAGAGAAGGGATACACTGAACAAAACAACACAAGGAAATTAAAATAGCTATTCCACAAATGACATAAAAGAATAACTGTCGGAGATATGTAAAGTTGGGAAGCCAATCTGTTAACCATGAAAACACAGAGAATTGTATATGAACATTGTTTTGAATATAATGTTCTAGATTAGCTAACTGATCTTCAGTAGTCTGATTTAAGTCATGGAAATGAACTGCACAACCAGCAGGGCTTACTAATTTACAGAACCCACCAGTTTTTGCTAGAAGGTAGTCTATTGCAAAGCGATACTGCATTTGGTCTTGATGCAATTCATCAATTTCGATTTGCAAATCACGCACAATATTGCCAGTAGCGTTAACTGTTTTTTCTAAACGACAAGTTAATCCAAGAATAGAGCGCCTATTTTCTTGCGCAATTATTCCAGGGTAGGATCCTAAAGATAAAGTGCCAGTGATTGCTCCTAAAACAGCTCGAGACCCATCAGGCAGCTCGGATAGTTGTGTATCAATAATGACAGTATCAGAGCAATGAAGTCCTAAAGGGCCACTCTGAATAGCTCGAGCTCTCCGTGGAGCTACTGAATGAACAACTTGTACTGGCAAAATGAGGTAACCTAAAGCGGCACATTGATACGCGCCTGGGAGATAATTGGCAGCTGTGTTATTGAAGAAAAAACATAAATTAGGGTCTTGGATCTGCCAGCCACTACAGATACTACCGGTCATAGCTGTATAATTTGGCTGAAACATAGGGAAAGGTTTATAAATGTCATTGAGCGTCGTGGAGGGGATAGGAAGAGTTATAATTCCCCCATAACCAAAATTTGCCAGTACAAGCTGAATAATTACCTACTGCAGCAAGGATTCTAACGGCTCTATGCCAATCACGCCACTTCGTATTCCAAGTGCCAGTGGCATGACAACAGAAGCACATAGCTGGAGTGACTTTAGAAACTCAAAAAGAATGCCATTTGGTCTGATTTAAGCTCTCGGGGTTAGCAAATAGCGCTGATTGATGAATATGCTGCAGTTGAGATACAACAATTTCAGGAGTGATAAAAGCAGTAGGAATAAAAGCTACTTGGCTAGCAGTTAATGGATGTTCATAATACAAAGTAGCATTACGACCATGAATGGCAAACATATACAGGGCGTGTCGAACCCAAAGATTAGCATCAGGCGTCAAAGAAACTGCAGGTATTGGGGCAGCGGCGCTTAAATTAAATAATAGTGAGGTTAGACATAACATCATCACGGAATTAGCGGTAATTACAGCAAAGACAGCAGTAACTAAATTTTCAGGAGTTTCAGGCAGCTCTTGTTGGAGACATCTTTGGGCTGTATTAGTTGTCTTTTTGATTGTTCTCTACGTTATCATTGGTACCGGAGCTTTCGGAGGCAACGGTTGTCGCGGAGCAGTCTGGTGAAGCTGAGGATTGAAATACGGAATCGGATTGGGAAGGGCTTGATGCCACGACATTAGAATGATAAGGTTTGACACACTTCGCAGGAATCCAAACGGGACCGTCACTGGTGAACACTGCAGCATAACCACGACCCCAGGTGATGAGAGGAACAGGGCCTTTCCACTGTGGATCAGGAAGCTGACGATATAATACCTGTGGACGTGGAAGGTTAGGAAGACAACCAAAATGACGCTGCACCGGAGACATGCTATCAGTTCAATAATTAAATGATTCCAAATAAACAGGACTACAGCTAAATGAGTTTGAATATTGCGGTAATGGGGAAGGATAGCAGCTTGTTTAACATGCTTATTAAGGAGTTCTTTAAGAGTGCGATTGGCTCTCTCAACAATAGCTTGCCCTTGCGAGTTACAGGGAATCCCATGGGTGAGAACAATATCCCATTGGGAGCAAAAATCTTCTAGCACTTTGGATGCATAAGCAGGTGCATTATCTGTTTTAAGTTTTTGGGGCTTGCCTAAAATAGCAATGGCTGCCAACAAATGTGTTGTCACGGCAGGGCATTCTCATGTTTCTGTGCGGTTACATGAAGGTAATGGGAGTAAGTGTCAATACTAACATGAAGAAGAGAATAAGGTTTAAAGGGAGGAAAATGGGTAACGTCCATTTGTCATAGACAGTTAGCTTTTTCTCCTCTGGGGTTTACCCCCATAGATGGGGAGGAATTATGGAAGGAACAATTTCGTACAATCGCTTGTGCCTGTGTCAGCGGGAGAGAAAATTGGCGCGCTAAGGACTTCACAGATTGGTGGAAAAAGGAATGGCTCTGGAAAGGGTCGGAGAATAATGAATTCGCAGCTGGATGTCGCAAAGCAGCATCTGCCTGAGCATTGCTAAAACTCAATGGCCCTGGCAAGGAAGTATGGCTGCGGATATGCGCAACGAAAAAGGGAATTGTAAGCTGTGATAGAGCATTCTGCAAAGAACGCCATTAAATTGTGATCAGTTTGAGCAGTCAGCAGAGAATCAGCTAAATGAAAGATAAGGTTATAGACATACATGGTATCTACAATGAGGTTAAATGGTTGCTGTGCAAACTGCCGGAAAGCAAGTATTACTGCAGCAATTTCAACTCGCTGCGCAGAAACTTGAATAGGAGTGTATGAAAATCGCCAAGTTTTAGTAATGGTATCTACATAGGTAAGAACACCCTGTTTTGGGGAGCCATCAGTGAACACTGTGGGGGCTCCCTGTAAGGGAGCTTCAACGGCGACTGACTGTGCTTGTAACTGAATAGTTAAAGTTAGAGTAATTTGTGGATCTTTTGGCATGTTAAATGACAGGGGACCCACATGATTGGAGAAAGCAAATTGGTAACTATCTGAAGTAGTCATTAAGTGAACATGTTCTACTTTAGTAATGGTCAAGTGAACAGCGAGCACATCTTGGCCCAGTAGCTGCAAAGCTCGATTGCGACATTTAATAAGAAGATCAGCATAGGCCTGTACCAGTGGGTAAATATTGCGGGGCGGAGTAGCAGATAATACTAACCATTCACAGATATAAATAGACTTGTCGTCTTTTGGCACAAAAAGCAAAGCGGTAGGCGAGTGAGGAGTTGACAACAGGGCAACAGAGAAGCCTGGACATGATCTAAACAGGAGTGTCAGTTGTCCATACTAAAGGCAGCGCAGTTGGGACAAAGCCATTAAGCTTTGGCTGAGATTCAGACATCGAGAACAAGTGTTGCGGCCCCAGATATTCAAAGGGAGAGGTAAAACAAAAGGTTTTACACTCGCAATTTGCATGTGACAATGAGGTGAATGAACAGCAAACCACTCTGAGCTCTGTTGTGCAGATTGTGCACCACCAATGCCCCACAGCTGCTGCACAGGTTGAAGGGGCCACTGTGACGGCCACTCAGCGCATCGAAGGACGGTCACATCTGCACCAGTATCAACAAGACCTGTAAATAATAAATCATTGACAGTGAAAGTGCAGAGTGGTCGCTTTCGACCAATTGGTTGTTCTAAATAGGATATAAGGGTCAAGTTAGTAGATCCAAAACTCGCATCACCACGGACGGCTGAAGAGGCCTGAGGAACAGAATAAGGAAGTAATAACAGCTGAGCAATAGAGGAAGAACGAGGGAGGGTTTGAGGAAGAGACGTCCAGACTTGCAGCTTTAAAACACCTGTGTAATCGGAATCGACTACACCTGGAACAATGAAAAAAGGTTTTTTACTGGCAGAAGAGCGAGGAAGAATCAATCCAAAGAATCCAGTAGGCAACGGACCAGTAACCTGGGTGGGAACAAGAAGTACTTCCAAAGGAAAGGAAAATACAGTTTCTTCAGTAACTATTAAGTCAAGCCCAGCACTACCGGCTGTGGCTGCTGAGAGTTGAGAGACAGGAATGGGTTGGTTGGCGGCAGAGTTTGAGTGACAAGTGGAGAGCTTATTGGAGGAGGAGTGGAAAGGGGATAAGCTCTCTTTTTGTCCGGGGCAGAAAGCACGCCCGGTCTGGAGTTTCCCGAGCGGCATTGGTTTGCCCAATGATACCCTTTTTTACAAATTGGGCATTTGGTAGAGGGTTGCTTACCTGACTGCGGGGTGGAACGGCACTCATGCCGAAAATGCCCTTCTTTGCCACAATTGAAGCATTTGCCAATTTTTTTGTGGCTTCGATTTAGTGCTTCAGCAAGCAGGTTCATTTTATATGTTTGCGTGCCAATGTCTTGGTAGGTACGGAGCATGTCAGCTAACGAGACATTGGCAGCTGAAAAGGGTTGCAGCGCTTGCTGGCAATCTTTGTTGGCATTATCTTTAGCTAAACGCATGAGTAATTCTGTGGCAGCTTCTGGATTATCTACTTCTGTGTAATAGCAGCTTGTAGACGGTTAATGAAGTCGGCATAGGGTTCAGCAGCGCTTTGCCGAATATTAGCAAAGCTCTTACGCGGTTGACCAGCAGCTGGAACTTTTTTAAAGGCAGTTACTGCACATAGACTAGCGACATGCAATGTAGCTTGTGGCAAAACACTCTGAGTTTGCACGTCAGCAAACTGCCCTTCACCAATTAGTTGGTTGATGATTATGGCACCACCAGCAGCTCGTGCATGCGCCTCAGCATGCCGTCTCAACTCACTGCCCCACATTACAAACTGAGAGGTATTTAGCAACATGCGCATCATATCTTTCCAATCATTCGGAATCATAGGATACCCATTGGAAATACCCTCAATCATTCCAATTACATAGGTACTGCTAACACCTGCATCTTGAATAGCTTTACGAATTTCTCGCAAGACTGAGTATGGCAGTGGTTCCCAGTTAGCGACTACTTGGCCCTGATTATTTTGAGTGTACGCAACAGGACAGACTGCAAGCAGGTCTCCCAATTCTTCTCCTGTTAAGGTGGGATCTTGCTTACACCTCTGCACCATGCGCTGGAACCCAGACAGGGGTACAGAATCAGAAACTGCAGAAGCGGAAGCAACAGGAGGAGGAGAAGCACTAGGAGCTGAAGGGTGAGATAGCGGAGCAGGAGGTAAGAGGGTAGGTGTGTGATAAGCGGGAGAAGGCTGCGTAGACAAAGCGGTTTGGGACCCGTAGAGGTCGACTGCATGACGGCATAAATGCCACAAATGTAAGTTTTCAACAGGAGCTCAAGGCTCTGTATGAAGCAGACACCCTATACGTTCCCAGTCGCTCAAAGCTAAAGATCCTGTCTCTGGGTACCATGGGCACTGTTCCCCAAGTTCACGGACCAGCCGTGTAAGGGCAGAAGAGGGAACATCATGCCCAGTTCTCGTTAGCAAAAATGCTAATTCATCTGCGTGTCTACGCTGTACTGCTGACAGCAAGACGCCCATACTCACCGGGATCCCAAAGGATGAGAGGTGCACCTGAAGCTCGGGCCGAGCATAGTGAGTGAGCGCAGAGGTCCCTGTTCAGACGCCAGATGAAGGAAAGATGAGACACACACCGTTATGTTGCTGGCAAGAAGCATCCTTTATTGTAGCTTAGCAAGGTTTATATAGATCTTTAGTCTTGCTGTACACGAGGGCACAGCCTTACTGTTCACGAGGGCACAGCATGCTAATACACAATAGAGCACAATACAAGAGAAACATAAGAATGCAACATTTCATGGACTGGGGAACAGTAGCAGCTCATCAAGAACATCTTGTATGCAACCGGATAAGATTGGAGACAGAAAAGAACGAGGTCACGTCAGGGTGTGCCCAGCAACGCTACTCGCCTTCAAAACACTGTTACTGATGTCATACGTTTCATATTAATGGTCATCAATTAACCAGAAGAAACCCATCTATTGGACTCTTACGTTGTAGGAATTATATTGTCACAGGCCTAGTTTGTACAGTGTTGCAGCAGATTTGTTAAGTCATCTGCCTGATTTTGGGCTGGAAAAGTAATAAAAATTATTTTACAAAGTACATGTAATGGCTTGCTTTAGCTATTTATTATAGCTGGTTTGCTTTTTAGTCCATAATTCTTGAGGTGATTTTATCATTGTGTATTTCTGGATTTTGTTCGCTTTCCTGTGGATTTTCCAACCCCCCTGTCCCCCATCCCCTAGCTGCAATTTACAGAGACAACTGGTGCAATTGGATACACTGGGGCAGATCTATGGGCAAGAACACTGTTCTGTAAATTAATTATGGCTTCTTCTTTTGCCATCTGTGAGGGAAATGGTTTTTCTTTGCCTTGGAATCGCAAACCTCAGCAATGCTCATCACAATAACCCTGTGGCTGCTCTCGTTTTTCAGGTGTATTTCAGGTTGCGTTTGACTTAAGAACCAAATCAAATTGTCTTCTCATGACCCACAGGTACCATGATCTCCCATCATATTTTAAAAAAACAGTTCTTCAATCTCCTCTTCCCCTCAGGATCCTTGGGTCCTCACAAATCACAGCATTCTCTAAAATGGAGCAATGGCATCTCCATGCGGCAGTGTTAATTTTTAGGATGAGCCAAGACCTTGGAATTTTCCATTAATGTGATCTTGAAATTGTTGACCATTCCACAAAGCTTGCTCCATTGTTCACTTATTGTGGAAGTTCCTTGCTTTGTCGTCCAACCTCCTGTGACATGTTACATTTTTGTCTTCAGGTGATGACAAGTATGGGCGGAAAGTAATTCTGTTCAGTGCCTGCCGAATGCCTCCCAGTTATCAGCTTGATCATGTGAAATTGCTGAGGTGAGTGCAATATAAGGAGCCACCTGACTTGGTGAAGCTTAGTCCTGTATTTTCACCCTAAAAATTCAAATTTACAGATGGCAATGAGTTTTCACTGGCAGTATAATACCTTAAACCCTCAGATCACGGTTGCTTCTCTACTATCTCACCTCCCTTGAGGAGCCATATTCAGTATCTCTGTGCCTGCAGTAGTTAGATTTTCCTTATGCTGACTGCAGGAGGGCAAAGAAACAAATATTTCAAGCCAGGTACTTAGCTATGTCCATTTCTCCTCAGTTATTTGAAGTATACGTTGGACCAGTATGTAGAGAGTGACTACACCCTAGTCTATCTGCACCATGGCCTGACCAGTGAGAACAAGCCATCCCTGAGCTGGCTGCGAGATGCCTACCGGGAATTTGACCGCAAGTAAGTGGCTGCACCTGTTGATTGTGGAGGAGTTGAGATGTTTTGGGTAAGGATTCAAATGTGTAATGTGGTATAATATAGTATGTGTAAAATATGGCATACCTTGATAGCATTTTGGGGTGAAAGGATTGGGTTGGCTTCTCGTCTTTCTCACTGCAAGCCAAGTTCCCTCTTGTCTTTCCTCTTTAGATACAAAAAGAACATCAAAGCATTGTACATTGTGCACCCAACTATGTTCATCAAGACACTTCTGATTCTCTTCAAACCCTTGATCAGGTATGTAGCTGTAATGGTACTTTGCTCTGTGGTGGGAAGCACTTTGGTGTGGGAAAGATGGGCTTCTTCAGGAGCTGAGCAGTTTCAACAGTATGAAATCTGATGCATCTATCTGAGAATCTTGAGAGGTTTTTTTTTTAAAGTAGGTTTCTAGTAATTTGTGTGCAAGCTTAATGTGATGACATCTGACAGCAGCTCTTATTTTATTAGATTTATGTTCTTGCTCTTCCTCCAAGAGGTTTGGGGGCATCATGCATTGTTCCCCCCCCCCCCCCACAAAAAAACTTCTCTCAACAACCCAGTGAGATAGGTTAGATTGATACTGACTGACCCACAGTCTCCAAGTGGGAATTTGTATCCATATCTCCCTGGTTTAAGTTTAATATTCTAGTCCAGGATAGGGAATTTCTGGCCTTCCAGTTGTGGGGAATGTGTGGCCTTCCAGTTGGATGGCAATTCCCATCAGCCTTATCATTGACAATATTACCCAGTGCTGATGGGAGCTGCAGTCCAATAACACCTGGAGAGCAACACGTTCCCCACCACTCTAGCCACTATGCTACATTGGCTCTAATTTGAGTAAGGTGAGAACTTAGTTTGGTAGGATTTGTTCACTGCAAGGATGTGCATATATGTCCCATTTTATTTACTCTTGTGCATGTTTTAGCACCTATTGCTCACTGATGTCCCGTATTTCTAGGGGTGACTGTCACAGGGAAATCTGGTCCTTTTGGGGCTTGCTAGAGTTCCATGGTGTGTCTAGCTTGGCTTGCACTTGTGAGCTGAGCTGTTTTTTTTTCCTGAAATCTTGTTTTGCAGAAATAGACACTGGTGCAAATTTTATTTTATTTATTTATTATTTTTATTCCAATTATATACCGCCCCATAGCCGAAGCAGTTGTAATTTGTGCAAAATTGCATCTGAAATTTGCACTAATGTCTATTTCTGCCCCCCCCCCCCCAAAAGCAGAAAATCCGCTAGCTGGTCCAACTTGCTGCAGACCGAGTTGGGCCAACTTACAGGAGACGACCCAAAATCCTGGAGGCCGAGCCAATGAAACCTTGTTGAGCTCTACCCCTCCCCAACCGGATTCCTCCAACATTTCTATGTATTTCTGTCATAGTTCACAAGTCTCCCTCCATTTTTCATTCCCACTTAAGCTTTCCATGTGCACATTGGCTTGCATTATTATGTAGTCCTCAAAAGTGGAAGGAAAGAGGGTGCCATATTCTTGCATATTTTTGACATCTCTACCAGACTGTGTAGAACGTGGCCTACAGACCAGTAGCTCGGAGATGAGAACAATCGGTGTTGTCCCTTGCCCCTTCCTTCAAACTTCCCATAGTCAACTTGTAGAATTTGGCTTGATGAATGTTGTGTTTTGACGTATACTGAACAACTGTCCCTGCCTTGTAGGGATCACAAGTTCCCAGCTTTTGCTGAGTCTGTGCTTGCATTGTTTGTGAAAGTGTCCCTTAGTTGGCTGGTAGCCCAGGCTTGCTACAGAGATTTCCTGGCCTCTGTCACGAAATGAGGGGGAAGAATGAAGAACATAAAGTGATGTGTGGTGTTTGCAAAATCCTCCAGCTGCAGCACTGTCTTTATGAAAAGGAGCAGCTTGCAGCTATTGCCTACCCTAAGGATGGGATATTCCATTCGTATTGCTCCCTCTGCAGAGGGAATTGGAGGTTTCACCTTTCACCTGCTGCCCAAGTGCTTCTTTACAGTTCTCAGCACTGTTTTGGCCTCTTCATCCCGTGTCTACCAGCCATCCTCGGATCTGCTAGTGCTGCCCCTACTCCAGCCTAATTTCTTATGTACTGGTTCATAATCTGTTTTGCAGCTTTAAGTTTGGGCGGAAGATTTTCTATGCAAACTACCTGAGTGACTTGGAGGAGCATGTGAAGCTGGAACAGCTGGGGATTCCAAGCCAGGTGCTAAAGTGAGAGCATGCTGTTTGCTTACTCTTAGCTTTCTTGGAGGAAGCTGCCCCAAAGGAAGCTGGGAGAGAAGTGGGGGGGGGGGGCAGAAGGTGATTTAGTATAATGCGATGAGCTGTTGAGGTGACTCTTAGAAAAGGTCAAATTCTTTTCTGTTCATGTTTTTCTCTTGTTCTCTACTATCTTTGTGTTGGATAATGTTTCCTAGAAATCTCTCTCTTTATATCTTAGCTGCTGCAGGAGCCACCTCTGTTAATTCTCTGAATCAGGGCTCTCTGTTGCTGCTGCCAGCATCCCCTTCACTGTTTATGGTGCCATCGCTAGTGTTCAACAGGCTAGCCCTGCTTATTCAAAGTACATGCTTAAGCCTTTAGTCCAGTTTCTGACCTCCCAATCTCTCTATGTACTGTGTGTTCCTTCTTTTCAAAGACTGGACCTTTTGTCTTGATGGTCTGTTAGCTTTCTCAATAGTCTGTAGTAGATGTAAGCTGGAATTGTCGAGGGTATTGGCATAAGGACTTGCCAGGGACTCTGGGGCCTGGTTTCACACGATAAGGGGACAGTGGCACCAGCTAAGCACTTTCAGTGTAGGATAGGTTGAGTCCATAAATACATGTCTCTTTTTCCCACTGTAGATACGACGAATATCTGAGATCACTGCAAAAGCCCTCCCAAGTGCCTCAGAAAGTAACACCACCTCGCCCACCCCTGCCAAACCAACAGTTTGGAGTTTCTCTCCAGCAGTGAGTATTCTCCTCTCTTTATGTCATCCAGTGATGCCTATACGCTATCTGTGATTTCCAATAGAATCTGCAGCTGTGCTTAGTTTTCTTCTGTTAGCTTGAGCTGCCATGATCAGGCTCAGAGAGATGCTGGAGTTTAGGTCATGTTCAAAGGCGCCTTCAGATTGTCTAAGGCTCATTGCCCGAGGCCTTGCTTGGTGCAATAAAGGGTTCTACACCCTTTATTTACATTCAGGCCGGGGGTGCAGAATCCCTTTAAGCCCAAGGCCCAAATTTCATTTCAGAGAAGCCCTTGGAGGTTGCATTTTAGTAGTGGGTGGGACCAAAGGTAAAACGCCCAAATCCCAGCATATTGTAGTTTAAAGCCCTTACTGCCAGTAACTAAACCTTAGGAGAAGATTTTAGAATGGGGGAAAAACTGCACAAACACTGGGAAATTCCCATCAAAAGGGAATTGGGCCAGAGGAAGGGGCATAGATGGAACCCCAGAGGGATGGATTGGGACCCCTGGCGGGCCTGTTTTGGCTTACAGGCCTGAGGTTCTACATCCTTTCTATATGTTAAATAAGTTGCAGAAAAGAAACAGGAAGGATCTAAGTGTCTCCTTTATTAATAGCCTAAGGGAGAAGAGTTCAGACCAGAATCCCATACCACTGGTGGTCAGGGAGACCATTGCCTATCTACAGGAGCATGGTGAGTGAGCTCAGAAAATTCCTGTTTTGCTTTGTCTTGTGCTAGCTCTAACCCCTATCCTACCCCAAAGCACCATTCTGTGTTGAATGAGTTCAGATTATTCAGATGTCTTAGCACCATCCTGCTTACGCTCATTTTCTTCCCCTCTCCACGTGTTAGTATTTTTCTTAAAATTGGAAGCAGGTCTTCAGAAAGTTGGAGCAACATTGAGGAACGGGGAGCTGCACTGCTGTAGACTTCCTGCTACCCACCTGTCCCAAATGCCTTCAGCATAGATCTTCCCATTTAAATGTTCCTGTATGCAGCACTTCTTGGGACAAGTGGGAGAGGTTGCCATTCTTTCACTCCACTGTGCTGTAGTTCACTGGAAACACTCACTGTTCTTAGGGTTGCTGAATGCTTTGGTTACTTATGTCTCCAGTGACAGATTTGCTCTGAGCTTTTTTTCTTTTTCTCTACTCCCAGCTCTTACTACGCAGGGGATTTTCCGGCGATCAGCAAACACACAGACAGTAAGAGAGGTTCAGCAGAAATACAATATGGGTATGTACCTGCTTTGTTTGACAGATTTCTGTTTAAACTACTCTCCTCCCTCTTCCCACTATTCCTTTCCCTTCCTTTTTGTCTAGGTCTTAAATCTCTCCTTGGCTCATAGAACATCTGTCATACCATAAGTTCTTTTATCTTTGAATTAATTTTTGTTTGGAACTTGAATGGAAAACAACCAGTTGATTTCCTTTTATATAAACCTGTTCCAGTTTGATCTCCACCCCCTAGGTAAAGGAACTGGCTTAGCCTGCCGTGGCAGTTGCATTTGACCAGAGTATAACATATTCCATCCTCTGAGGTGTGTCTTGCTAGATCCCTACCATTTCCTAGTATTGTTTGGGTAGATCTCCAAAAGATCCTAATCATTGCTGGCTTGGAGGAGGATTGAGTACCTCTGATTGTGTATGTGTTACGTGCCCCTGCCATGTTTCCAGCTTATAGTCTTTAGTTTCGTGCCTTATCCTATCTGGTGGAGGATGTTCAGCCCTTCCACAGCCATTTTGTGCTCTGATGGTGGCTCTGAACCACTCTACTCTGTCTTATCCAGGGCTGCCTGTGGACTACTTGCAATATGAGGATGTGCACCTCCCTGCTGTGATTCTCAAGACCTTCTTGCGGGACCTGCCTGAGCCTCTCCTCACCTATGGTCTCTACAATGACGTTGTCAATTTCTACAGTGAGTGGCTAATAAGACAGTCTTGTTCCCATAGCAGGAAACCCCTCCAGGTTTGCCCCACCCAGAATTAAGCTGCTTTCTTACAAAAGCTTTGGCCTTTTACAGTTACTCAAGGCAGTATAACTGCCTGGCAAATCGCAACCCCTTCTGCAAGCCATTTCTCACCATGCAAGCTAGAATTTTGTTTGCTGTTTCACATGCCTTACTGGTTTTCCTTTCAGGTGTGGAGGAAGAAAAGCGTGTAGATATTGTTCGCAAAACATTCCAGACACTTCCAGAGGAAAACTATCAAGTGCTTTGTTCGCTAATGTCATTCCTTGGGCAGGTGAGATCCTTCAAACCACTTCTTCGCACAATGCATGCTTTAATTTTTCAAATTTACTCCCACAAGATGTGGGGATGGCAATTGTCTTAAATAGCTTTAAATACCAAAAATTACGAGGATGTCTATCAATGGCTATTAGCCATGGTGATTAAATGGGGCCTCCATGCTCAGGGGCAATGTAAATCTGGATACTAGATTCTGGGAGCAACCAAGTAGGGTGTGGGTTTACCTTTATGCTCTGCTTATAGGTTTTTTAGACACATTTGGCTGGTCACTGTGAAACAGGGTGCTGGACTAAGTGGGCCCTAGGTGTAGAGCTCAACTCTTCTTATGTTTGGAGTGTGGGAGTTCAGATGCTGGGCTATTTTCCTTCTGGAAAACTCAACTATGATCAAACTGTTCCACCTTTCCATCAGGATGTGCAGGAGACCCTGGTGTATCTACAACAGAACAGGAGCTGAGCCTCCTAAGAATGTAGCTAAAGCTCTGGGAAGTAGATACAATATACAGTATGTATGCTAGAAAATCAACAGTGTTTTGGAAAAAAAATGACATAGGTTACCGACAGGAAGAAGCAGGGAGGCCGTGCACTGTTCGGATATTGGGTATATGTTAACCCAAGGTTGATGTATCTTTGATGGCCTGGAAAGAAGAACATTAGCTAGTACAGAGAGTTAGTACAGAGAGCCAAATAGAAAAGGTCACTGCTCAAAGAATTAATAGAACATCAGAACTAGCTCTTTTGAATATGTTTGTTAAAGAAAATAGAGATGTAAAGGATAAAATATTGTTTGGATTTATGCTGACTGCAGCAAGGCAGCAGATAGCTAGTAATTGGAAGACAGCTAGGATGTTAACAATTAAGGTGTGGGGGGGAAATTGTGGAATATAGCAATGAATGAAAAATTTACACAGAAACTTTGAGTCTATAGAGGAAAAAAGAAGAGGGATACATTTAGAAGAGAATGGTTTGCATATATAGATTATATGGAAAAAGATCCGAATAAGAACGATATTGCTGAAGCATATAAAAAGTTATGGGACTCCTGAAAAGAAAGAAGAGATAGAGAAGAAGCTGGAAGAAAAGAAGAAGAGAACGGAGGCAAATTAACCAATAAAAGAGAGGAAGGGGGGGAAGAGGGGGAAGTAATGGTAATGAGCTAGTACAGAGAGCCTGTTACAGGACTTGCAAAAGGACCACTTTGCAGTCTAGTCAGACTGGCACTTTCTGCACATGCTTTCCACCTTACTTCCGAATCTGTGGTTTAAGTAGTGATTCTAGTTTATAGCAATCTAGTTTGAGATTGCCTGCATTCCAGGGTTGGGGGAGAGCTGATCTGAGTTTCATTTTTGTTAGCAAACTCCTAATACTACATATTTATTTATTTCTCACATTTGAATTCTGTGTACTTCCAAGGACCTCATGGTGGCATTAATGAGGCTTCTCCCAGTTTATCCACACAACAACCTTGTCTTTTATGTGAGAGACAGGCACATGGTCAGAAGATCTAACTGCTGTACAACATCAAATTACTGGTTTTGCTTTGGGTTGTGAATTCTGTGGAATATATAATATAAAAAGTGAATAAAGACAATAGAAAGGAACTTGAGCACTGTGAGCATTCATTCTTAGTGGGTGAAGGGCATCCTGGTGCAGCATAAGAAAACAGTAAAAGAAAATTCTGACCTGGCTCACATGACATGGGGCAGCTCATCATGGGTTATTTAAGCCACAATGAACCGTGGGGCCCATGGGTACCACTTTGCATATTCAACTCCCGCTCAGAGGTTGTCGTGTCATGGGAACCTGGGGAGTGTGGGTTAAACACTCTTGCATAACCTGTGGTCTGTTCTAGGGTTATGCATAACCCTTGCATAACCCATGCTCACCTAGTTCACATGACACAGCAACCCCCAAGCAAAGGCTGGATATGCAAAATGGCATCAGCACATGCCCCACAAGTGCTGCAGCCTCACCATGAATTACATAACCTTCAGTGGATTGTTATGTCATGTAAATCGGCACATTGTCTCCTTTTTGGAGGCCTTTTTCTTACGTTGGTAGTTTTGTTATTTTGCTCCCAAAATCTTGGAACCTAAATGCTAAGACAAAGAATAGGTGAAAAGTAGGTTTATGCCATTAAGCAGTGGAAGAAAGAAGTTGTGGGCTATGTTTTCCAGCTGTGAAATTGCCAGAATTCTTGTCTCCATCTTCCAGTGCCTTATCTGCAAGCATACTCTTCATGTGTAGCTTGCTGGGGATCTCCTTCTGTGTTATTGGGCGTTTAATCCTAGTGTTTCCCGTAGAGTTTCCCATAGAATTCACTAGGTGGTGAGTAATTGGAAGGACAGAATCAAAAGCCTGTTTATCTTTAAAGTGACTGGAGCCTTTTCTTTCTCTCCTTGCATTGCATGTAGGTTTCTGCTAACAGTGACATCAACAAGATGACCAACGCTAACCTGGCAGTAGTTTTTGGCCCAAACCTGCTGTGGGCCAAAGATGCAGCCATAACCCTCAAAGCCATCAATCCTATCAACACTTTCACCAAATTCCTACTGGACAACCAGATTGAGCTTTTCCAGAACCTGGAGGCTTGATCTAGAGCCTGCTTGTGCTAGCACATCCTGTGTCCACTGTGACCATCTCCTTCCCTGTCCCCCTTTTCCTTTCTATCTTGTTTTGGAGCCGTGACCAAGTCTGGGGAAGCTCCAGATGATGAGCAGAGTGAAAGAGGGCTTGGGGAAGTTGCAGGTGTGTGTGTGGGTGTGTGTGTGTGTGTGTGAGAGAGAGAGAGAGAGAGAGAATGAATGAATGATGTGGGGGTGGGAAGCAGGCCTCCCCATCTCTAAAATTGCCTTGGCTGTCCTGTCTGTCTGGGATGTTAGATACCAGGCTGCTCATAAATGCTGAAGTTCCCTTCCTTTCCCGAGTTGTTCCTATCAAATGGCTCTCCTTGGACCTCTGTACAATTCCCACTTATTGGTGCCTGTGTGATCTGGACTAATACATGTTGCTGCAGTGGCCCTTTGGCAGAGAGGAATCTACTTTAGTTTCTCTTTTCTGGCCTGGCTTGGGTCTCCACAAGTTCCCAAATCAGGTAGTCCTGAGCATTCCTCTTTTGGAAGGAAGTGATTTCTAAACAACCAGCCTTGATGGAAGAGTGGACTTGCAGTTCTAGGGCAAAGCTAGGCCATAGGAGAAGTGAGTGCTCACTTTTCTTAACAGTGCTTAGAGAACTATTTGTACATTACAAGGAGTTCTGGCACTTGCTGTAGATGCTGTTAGAATTTCCCTGCTACTATAAGGTTACTTCCCTCCAATATTATGAAACCCGCTTACTTCTCTGCAGTGTCCTCCTGCAGAAGACTGAATCTGCCAGTAGTGTTTCTCTCCCAAACTGACCTTGCCAGCGAGCTGTTCTCTTTTAATTGGGAACAATGTTTGGTTGGGTTGGGTTGGCAGGGGGAGGAGAGCTTCTCCCGACACATGTTAGTGGGGATCATTCTGGAGATGTCTGCCCTGGTGGTAATAGCTCCCCAAACTGTCAAAGCCCAGATTAACCACTGCCCATTCCTGTGACTGAAGCACAGGCATTGTCTATACTGACAAGAATCTGTGTCCCTTGCTGTAGCTATCTACCCATTGGGATTAGATTCATCAAGCTAAAAAGCTGACTGCTGAGGCCAAACCTTATACAAGAACCACCCTAACATTTATGCTGGTCTTTCTTGTGCCAAAGTTGGGGGAGGGTGAGCTTTCTCATTCAAAGACTCAACCTTCGAGTCCTTTTGGGGCTCAAACATAGTTCTCTAACATTGCCAGTACAGCTCTGATGCACCCTTGAGCATGGAGGTATGAAGTATAGCTAGCTAGTTTCTTGCCCATCTGAACTGTTCTACCTTTTGATAGAGATGAGCCAGTCTGGGCTCTAAACCAGGCTCAGCCATTGTCCAAGCACATACATTTTATAAAATAGCAGTTTCCTACTGTATCTGTAACAGCCTTTTCTTTTAAATACAATTGTAAAGGTACATTTTCATGATGTCTTACTGCCAACTGTCCTATGGCTATTTTGTCCACATCCAGATCATGAATCGATCTTGTAGAAAAGCAGGTTAGAGTTCACAGAGTTATAGAGAAGTCAGCAATGGCTTTTACACTTGCCCAGAACCTGTACCCTCCTCTACCAATTAGGTCACAGGGAAGACAGCAAGAAGTTGTTTGTAAATGCATAATTGGTTGCTGTTTTTAAAACTGAATAAAGGCCCGTGCTGTGGTTTGAAGTGACAAATGGTCAATGAGTACCAGCAAGTACATTGAGATGATCCATGCCCATAGCTCAGCCATGTTCAGTGAATTGGCTCTAGCCGTTGTTGTGGCAGTATTTGGAAGGATTCCAAAAACAGAGGTGACGGGATGGCAAACCAAAGTGTCTGAAATAGGATAGTGAGCAAGTTGGAGAAAGCTCATCATCTTGCATATGTCTCTATGTTGTAGACAGTAGTAAGTCTGACAGAATAGAACAATTTCAAGCCTGGATCAACAAATACTGCTCTTGGGAAGTGGTGGTGTTGGAATTCTGATTTCCTGTTCAGCGGAGTCTGGAGGACCTTTTGCCAGGAATGCTGATTGAGGAAGTGAAAGGTTATGGTTTCATCATGAGCCCTTATCTTCTAGTGTCTCTTGCACAGAATATGATTTAGAGTTGAATGAGTGGCCTGTTGATGAAGCTGCACCCCGATTGGCCTCATTGCTTCATATTTTAGAAGTCCACGAGCCCATTGGGTTGCCTTGCTGACATCCACTGCCTAATCTGTCTTTTGTGGTGAATAGAGGTTTAGTTCTGATTCCAAGCTAGTTAATTTGCTTGTCCTTGTTCAAAGTTCCCAGTCAGAAAGGAAAAGCACCTGGTCTTCATGGAAGCAAACTAGAAAAGTAAAGCCCCAGGCACTGCAGGACCCAGAGCTGCAGGTTTAGCCACTACACCCAAAAATTTAATTCCTGGACTTTCAGGATTAAGAACAAGGCTGGTGCAGCCCTGAAAACAAGTCTCAGGTTAGGCAGAGAGTAAGCAGAGTGTTTTGGGTCAGTATTGCCATAGCTGTGCAGTTACACTTTTATAAATTCCATACACTTCAAACTCTTGAGTGTGATATTTTTTTTTACTGTCACATTGCAAAACTGTATTGCTAGGAACTGCACACAATGAAAGTGCACTCGCAAAACCCTGGAAGTGAACCAATATAAATAGCTCCGTTGCTTTCCTCACTTTGCTGGAGCTGCCAGGAAGTCTGGAACATATGATAGCTTTGTCTCATTTTTTCTTCTCATTTTGCCTTTTCCAAATCTGTTACCACTGTGGCTGGTCTGTGGAGCTGTATACTGGACCTGACTGCATCTTAACAGTGAAGTCGAGTCTGGGCCTTTGCCAGTTAGCTTTGCACTACATTCCCCTCCCAAGTTTTGATTGCTGATGTATGCTGTCTGAATTAGGCATCTAAGAAGGCAGTTGAAATCACTAGAGGACTAGCATATTATGGGACCAGTTAATGTCCTTCCTTCCTCTTGTAAAAGAGGCTGATAGCTGGTTGGATGGTCATGGCTACACCTTCTATCCTTCTGTGCCCTTCTGGTGGTCCACCTATCTGAGGCCCCCTTGCTGCTTGGCTTCCATGTTAGATATTGAACACAGTACTTCTGTAGGTGGAATGCTCCATGTCCACTTATCCCTTGCTTGCCTGATAATGCCTACTGGTGTCTTGGAACCCCCTAAACACATTCTGTGCCCTCAGCTCTAGCAGTCCTGTGTCTATACTGAGAATAGCTTTTGGGTGATACAGCTGAGGCTGAGGATGCCTTAGGGTAACCCTCTTTGCTGACTTGACAGAGATCTTTCATGGCCAAATGACCCTGGTTGCTCAATCTGTTCCCAGGGTCCTTATGCACAGATTACAGCTTTGCTTTTTGTTGCTGTTATCCCCTGTATTTTTAATTATCATGACTGATGTTTATTGGGAGCAGGGCTGGGTTTTTTACTGTGACATTAATTCACACATCCATGTTAATTTCCTTCTAATGGTACCAATCTTGTATTTCAGTTTGCACTTTTTGTACTTCAATAAAAACCCAAAGCCAATATCAGATCTTGGTGTATTTCTCCAACTTGTTTTGAAACTAGTTAGCAAGAGAAACTGGTTAGTATTATGCATCTGGTGCCTGCTCAAGGATACAGTACGTGGTGAAATGCAAATTTAATTCTCTTCAGGAAAAGGTTGTTCATCCTTAAGCTCATTACACTGCCTTGTCCAGTTGTAAGGACTATCTAATACAAAGGTGCAGAACTATAACTTGGTGGTGGTGGGGACTGGATGGCCTCCACTGGGTCATTGCTCTTCCTCCCTCCCCCCATTTTGTCTTTCTGCACGTAACCAGGAAGAAGCAGGCTTCATGCAGTGCACTCTGTCCCTATGGGGGTAGTGCGTGCTACACAAAAGAACTGCTGGAGCTGGTGAGAGTGGCCACTCCTCCCAGTGCTGGCTGAGTTCCCTGCTATTCATAGTTCTCTCCAATTTGAAATAACAGAATCGTAGTAGGTGTAAGTCAGTCACCACCTACATAGGACTTGTCCCAGTCTTTTATCCAGTGCTGCTGTTTATCTACTAAGACAGTTACTTCATAGCTGCCTCTGCTAAAGTTCATATAGTTTATTTAAAATTTCAGGTTTATAATTTACAAGTTCTGACACAAGAGAAAAAGGGATGAAGAAAAGAGCAAACTCAAGCTCCAACTTCCTTATAAGTGTTCTTTTTGGCAGGGAAGGGCAAAGTAAGTTCTCTGCAGCCATTCCTTCTCTGCATGGGGACATGTTGATGATCTTCCCAGGAGGCAGGAGGTACACCCTCCTCCCAGTGGTCCTTGGTTCTCTGGCTGATGGATGAGGCTAGATTTAATAATTTCTCCAGTCTGGGCTCTTGGCAATGATGCTGTTATGCCTCCAAAGAGGAAGCTGGGGAGGGTCCAGATTCTCAAGATAAAAACTGGCATAGGCCTCTCCCTGCACAATGTGAAGAGACTTGGGCAGAGGGACGGTGCTTGTTAGATTCATGTTACACCTGGTACAGGGTAGGGTGTTGGGCATGAATTGAACTGGGGTCTAGATGTGGCTCACAAGCTGCCAGTTCCCTGTCTCTACCAAGCTCATTGAGAGCTATAAATTCTCTTTTCCTAACCCAACCAGGCTCAGACTTGCAATTACGTACACTGGCCATGAAGGTAGTTTGTAATATGGGATCACATTAACTTGCAAAAGGAAGGTCCTAACTCCACTGATTTGGAAATATGCCCTCGTCCCAAGAAATACAAGTAGTTTCAAATGACACATACTTGAACATAAGCCACAGATCTTGGGTGTGAATTAATGACTGTGTTTTTATGGTTCTAACAATGACAGCCATTGTTTTTATTGGGTCTGTGACCGCATAATAAAATGATTGATTGATTGATTGATTGATTGATTGATTGATCTATCTTGGGTGGGATCTGGTGCCATTCAGAATATATTTGAATCAGTACAACACACCATGCAAGAACATTAGCATGAAGTAGTCTCAGATGGGTTATGTTTGATAGATATGAACGATCTATAAGTTTGTGCCTAAATGTACTTTGCAAATCTCATTTTTGAACAGGATAATTTATTTAATGAGCTTGTTTTCCAGCAAACCTGTTTCTTAGAGCTGTCCTTTGTCTGCACTATAGGTTCGGCTTTTGTCTTTCCCCTTCAAAAACAACCTTAAAATAATGACAGAAGAAAAGGTGGCGACATTGTTGATGCAACCCACCTAGGGTTGGGATTAGGCTCTTGTGGGTCATGGCCCCCACAAATTGGAAGTCCAATGGAGTACAGCTCTTAACAAGAAATAATACCCCCTATAAAAGTAAGAAAAGAAGATGAGGCTCAGTTTAATTTGACATTGCTCCCTATTCTGACTTTCTGAGAACTGTGCTACCACTAGTTAATATGCTAGCTGTATAAATAACATAGTGGCTATGATTCAAAGAAAGTTACTTGTGTTTAAGTCCCATTGAAACTAATGGGACAATTTAGTTGTGACTAAAGTACTGTATTTATTTCAATAGGACATAATCATGACATGAGTGATATCAAATAAGCCACTGTAGTCAACATCTTGGGTGTCCAAGTAAATAAAATCCACACTACTTATGAAGTTCTGGGGCCTTGATAACACTCAAGGGGTTTGCAAAAATGTCCACAGCTTTCTCTCTGTTTACAGGGAAGATCTGTAGAGAAGCCAACCATTCAGCTAAATGCAATTAGTTTCTCTTAATTTCTTCCCTATCAATGTGGGGAGTTGAGCTGGCCCATGCATTCCCTCCACAGTACCTATTCTCTGATGGAGAGAATAGTAGAGCTACAGTGGAGAGATATAAGAGAACCCAGGCCAATTCCTTCTCTGTCTCATGTTAACACCTTTTATAGTGGTAGAAATACAGAACATACATGTGTTGCCCTTTCATGGTAGTTCTAGCATGTGAGACATTACGGCTGTAGTCCTGAACATGCTTGCTTGATAAGTTCCCCACTTAACTAGGGGCATACTTCAGAGCAAACATATAGCAGTGTGCTATCAAAAGGTCACATGTAAAGCAGCACTTAGAAATAACAGCTGAAAAGCTGATTTTTCACTTTTTAGCAGCTGTACCACCTGTCCTGTTAAAATTTTATTTTTCAGTAGGAAAGATGGTGATCACACATGTACAAGGGGAACTGAAGGACTGGCTGACAGCTGAATTAAGAGTAACATACATAAAAGTTTTATTTCAAATTATATGAATACATGTTGAAGTATTCTGAAAACTATTACCAAGTAAATGTAATTCAGGAACCTTCTCCCTCTAACCAAAGCATTTGTAAATTGCCAGTTATGTATACATTCTCATTTATAGCAGTACATTGCCAAGTAGGTGGTCAGTAAAATATCTTTCTTTGAAAGTCTGCATCAGTTGACTCTATCCCATAGTGGGACTAATCTAGGCTAATAAATTAACATATTGATTAAGCAGAACCTAAGGAGTAATTTACTCCTAGAATGAGCAAAGTACTAAGACTCAGAAAATCACATAGAAAGTATGTATTTTGGTGTATGAAAAACCCAGCAGCTCTGAACGTTCAGTACCCATTGTACATGAACGCCAACAGCAGTACCTCTATGGTACTTCTATTCCTCAATGCAGAAGTTGTGACCTTGGTCTAAAATTATACCGACAGTAGGCTATCTGAACAAGCAATAACTCTAGCTAACTTCCCTTAAGCAACATAGCATTTCAGTGTGAAGATAAGAACTAAAGAGAGGCAGTGCTGTGACACATAAAGAATCATCAATGGGAATGTGCACAGAAAACAGCAACCAGCGACTTAGTAAGCTCTGACAGGTAGACAGGGAAACTTCACTTAATCATCACAGCAGGATCAGAACTTCTACAAGCAATGTACTTACCAGAAGGCTGCCGGAAGTCATTTATCTGAACAGCATGTTGTTAATGCTGTAATGCTAACCTGGTTAGACAAGGAGGACTGGCTCTATATCAGTACTATTGCTAACTGGTCTCGAACAAAACATTTGACACCTCATGAGTAACACAAGGAATACCAATTTCCTTGTTTTCACATCCCAGACTGGTTAGAGGGATAAAAAGTTTGGCAGGTGCTTTGAGACTAAAGCCCTAGATTGTGCAGACATAAGGTTTATGGCATTGCTTGCCGGCACATTCACTGGGAGGCTTTTGGGGTAGTTTGATGTCAATATCACTCCAGGCAGACAACTACCTGGTAGCAATTTTAGGTCACACAAAGTGGATTTGATTGTGTTTTTCATGGACCAATGGCATGTAATGGTATCTCCACTAACTGCTTTGAATACAAATTTAAAATACCACTTTTGAGTCTACATAAATAAGCATCTCATAATTTCAGTTAGTAATGCAAAAACATCAGCATGCTAGAAGGCAAGAAATTTAACCTTCAGCTCATTTCTATGCAGCAGCAGGGGTTAGAAAGCTCCTGAGGCTATGTTGTTAGACAATTGCTGTCATTTATAAAAAAAACAAAACCCACAAGCCCTCTCCCGCCAACCCTTTCATCTTAAAGAAGAGTGGTGTGTAATTCAGGAAGTTAACATCTCACTATTCTTAATCAGGAAACCGTAAAGGTCTTTCGAGCCTAAAAAGGCCCACAGTCATAACAAATAGTGTCAAAGATAACAGGCAGGTGTAGGGAGGGTCTTTTTTCAGCATCTTACAATGCAATCCTAAATGTGTTTTGTCAGACATACGTTCTACAGAGTTTAATGAGAATTACTCCCAAGAAAGTTTGCACAGGATTGTAGCCTCAGCCTGGTTTTTGATAGCAAGAAGGAGTTGTGCCCAGAGTCCAGCTAATCCCTGAGCTAATGCTTAGTGTCTTGTCTCTTCCCTTCCCCTTATTTGGTGAAGGACACAGAGCAGGCAGATCAAACACACAGCAATGCCAGCCAATCACATTGCTTAATGGCTAGCTTATTACAAAAATAAACTTTTAGCCAATCAAAACCCAGCCGATTAAAAAAAGTACCACAAACCTCTTAAAAATGTGCTTCTATGAATAAGCTACTTTCTAGTTGACCGCAGATTACAGCAAGCTTATTTTACAAGTCTGTCAGAACCCAGCTTTTTAGAAACTCCCTGTAAGTTCACTGTACCAACATGTGCATTTTATTGATGACATCCGTGGACCCAACAGGGCAGAATGGAAATCAACTCAGTCCCCAGGATATCCATATCTGTTTCTCAAGATACATTATTATGGTTTACCCTGCAGGATGAGCGGGGGGTAGGGAGAGTAGAGAACGGGGGTTTGGTACAGAACACTTGCAGTGACAATGGACAGAGCAGCCTATATGGCTGCGTAACAAAGCAAAAACATCACATACAATTTTTCTTTAAATATAGGTTTCCTTTAGAGTAATAAATATTTCTTGTTTATCTTATTATAGAGCAGCAACATCTGGGGGAGATAACTTTGGAGGAAAGACCTCTAATTAAATAACCCTAGAGAATTAGGATTCCTAATTCATATTTACAACTACTGATGGTAAGCAGGACCTATGAACTCTGAATCTTCTCCGGATGCCACAGACCTGTGGCCTTGGGGAGATAAATGCTTTGACATACACTCTGTTATCAGGTAATACATGAAAAGCACTTCTTTCAGCTCCTGTGGATTACTTCCAAACTGTACATTAGGGAGGGAGGCTGGGCCCCTCACTTCCTATTTCTCACACACAGATGTACAATATTGTGTTTGTCTTGTTTAGGACGCTAAAGTGAATCATTGGCCCCTTGCCTAATAGTTTAACTGCACTCACTGAAGAGAGGCCAATTCTGCAATGCTGGTATTTTGAACTCATACTAGCAGAATCTGTTCAACACTCCCAAGATAGTTATGTTGAATTCTTTCTGCTTGGTGGTATTGAGAATCCAAGTGAAAAGAATGTCCCCTGGAAATCAGATCCTACCATCTTGTCAATAGTTGAAGCTGAACTGAAGACTCTCAACTCAGAATGGAAGGGAAAGAGTGTGATCATGTTTCCTAATGCACTGTATTAGATATGAACCCCAAACAGGGAGGAAAGTGAGTCACATCCACCCCAAAACCAAGTTCAAAGAAATATACACCATTGTTTCTGCATCTGACGGAGCAAAGCAATCAGTGCCTACTAAATGGGGTGGTGGTATGGGACAGAACAAGACACTAAGGGAAGAAAGGCAGAATGTATGGGCTTTCTTTTCCCAGGTGTCCAAGAGGAAGTTCAATGCTGCTTTCGAAGGGGCTCAGGTTTACTGTAGAGTCTCTACAAAGGCATCAAATTCTTTGACGTTTTTCTCATGGACAGCCAGTTTCTCCGGCAGTGAATCCTGGGAAGACAAAGAAAAATTCTGAGCAGTTATATCAGCCTGATCTAAAGTCAGCTTTCAATCAATAGATGGGTTCAGAACACCATTTCTATTAATCTATGTAATGCTCTCAGGTTCAGTACCCAGGTCTCTGAACCTGTGTGCAGAACTCTCTCAGAAAGGAGCAAAATATTGTAAACTATTATCATCTGGCTAAGGCTTGCTCCTGGAGGTGTGTGAGAGAGAAAAAGAACAACAGGTGCACGAGATCTTGGTCTCTGAAGTTTCCTGGAACAGCTACAGCACAATAACAATTAGCCAGCTGCTAAGAGAGCATAGGAAAAAAACAGTTAAGATAAGGAGGAGTACAGACCTTAAATACAGATACAGCTAAATAGAGTGAAAAGGAGAACTCTGTCCTAGGTAAAAGGCAGGAACAGACTGAAGGAGGAGCCTGAGATCACTAGCACTAAAGCAAACATCCTGGTCATATGATCCCTGTCTTTCCTGGGTGGTGGGGAAGACTTAGCCTATTGCTAAATGCTTACTCACACCAAACTAGGAAATATATGTTTACTTGACCGTTTGTTGGTTTGCATGTAATGGCAGAGTATAGTTTGTTGAATCCTGGATTGTTGTTACATGCGAACCTGAAACTATGGGTTGTTAACCACAAACAATCCAGGAAAAGAACCCATCATTTGTTGTTGGGTTGTGAATTCTTATTTGTTTTAACTCTGGATTGTCCTCAGGTATTAGATCTTGTCCAGCAAATCCATTCAAAATGTCCCACTAAGGTGTTTCAACTTCTCGGGGATAGTCCGGATTCAAAGCCAAATGCAACATATTCAGATCATATATAATGGAGTGGGTGATGATGGCGGGAACAGATGCCTGTCCTGCACCCCCCTCCCCACCAATGTGTCTTCCACTGCAGGAGAAAAGAAATGCCCCCAATATTTTATTGTATTTATATGGTGTCACCTATGATACATTTAGAATAATAAAGTGCTTACCCCAAAGAACCTAAAATAAACAATAGAAAAAAACAAAAGGAGGGAGAGAAGAATGTGGGCAGAGAAAAGGCCTAGAGGCTCCAAGTTCTTGTTCTTATACAGTGAAAAGCAAAGAAGAATGAGCGGAGTTGTGATAGGTTGCAAGATACCTTGGGGGTTAGGGACTGAGGATAGTAAAACTGGAGGTCACAAGCAAAATGATATAACAAGAAGCCATGCCAAAACATCGGGTAATGAAGAGTTTGTACTGGATATGGAAGCGGACGAAAAAATCAGAGAAAGGATCTTTGAAGAAGTATTGCCTGGTCTGAGTGACAGGAAAGGTGAATGATTTTGGAAGCAGAGCTTTGGCCAGAGAGAAGAAGGATGCAAGAACCGAGGTGGGAGATAACCAAAGCAGGAACCATTGTTTTAGCTGAGGAAACAAAGAGGAATAGGGAGATTTTTGCAATATTATGAGGGGAGAGACATCACAAGGTGGCAACTTACAGAGCTGGCAAAGGAGAGAGGAGAATCAAAGAGAAAAGCTAAGTGTCATCACTGAAATGGAGAAGCACCTGTCAGTGTCTCGCTCTGCAGCGAGTCCACCTGGAGTTTGAAGTCAGTGAACCTAAAAATTCTTCATCAGTACTGTCTTGAAACTAATCAATTTTACAAATCCCCTGCAAGTCCCCTCTTTGGCTAGTTCTCTCTTTTCAGGCTGAGAATTGTTGATAGGGCCACAACATGGCACTGACATGGTGGACTGGGGGTGAGGTTCAAATTGTGTTGCTTCTTATCTAATAGGTGCCTGTGATGCTCATGTAACTACTTCCTAGACAGTACTCTAAACTGCCATGACCTTACACTGGGAAAAGAACAGCATTTCAACAAGATTAAAATATTGTGGTTTGAGTGCTGGGAAAATGCAATCCCCAAACAGAAGCAATTCCTTGTGAGAAGATAACTGGATCCTGCACAAAACATGAGGAATAACTGTGCATTTGTTGTTCTATGAACTGATAAGTTGCAAACGCCCTTACTGTTTGATATAACCAGGGCTATGAACTTGGCAGGTACCATGACGGAATGAAAGCTAACAGCCTCTTCCTGTACAGTAGGTTAGAAATCTCACTTAAAATCTCAGTCAACGCCAAATTCTCTTAGGATGAAGGGAAGTCTTGCAGCTATAAGGTCCCTGGAGTGTATCACATTTCTAATGCAAAACAAGGATACACTTCACAAGCTAATAGCCAGATATAAAATGTCCTTGGCAGCTGTTGTAGGCATAAAATTATCCTGTACTAGGTCTGTTTCTGCCTCATCTGAAATGTTTGGAACCAAAGGCATAAAAACACTGATGACTTTTCAGAGTCTTTTTATGTAGTGCTTCAGAGTGTTTAAAGTATTTCACATATGTTATCTCTGGAATTCCCTACAACAACCCTGTAAGGTAGGTCAAAATTATTATTCCCATACTCTGTGTGTGGGTGAGTGGGAAGAGGGTACCTAAGGACACCTACTTTCATGGCACCTGTAAGAGACAAGATTTGAAGTGAGGACTTCCTGGTCCACAGCGCAGTCTCTTCACTATGCTATCATAGCTCTTTAACATTAAGAGAGAGGTCCTCTTAAATTAAGCTTGTTCAGGTAAGTTGGGTATGGAAGGGAGTTCTATGTCCCTCACAAATTGAAATCCCATTTTCTCATACCAGATCTTCTGCCATGGACTGAGCCCCAATGTCAATGGAAAGGCTGCTGAGCTGAGGAGGATTCTGAAATTCACGGTAGAATGTCCCCAGATCCATTGGGAGGATGTCATCTTTAGAAAATGCCGGTTTCTGGAATTAAAGGGACAGATGTCAATCAGCTCCACATAGGTAACACAACAGTCTGTTTTGTATTCTCGCCATCATGTTGTACATCACTCTGAAATCGGATATGACAAAGGACGTTACAGAAATGTTTTAAGTAAAAATTAAATCAAATCCATCAAGAGATTATCCACTTGCAATACACATCGTTGTTTCACCCAGTGGTACTACAATGCATAGCACAGAAATGAACATCAGTTTCATTTTTCTCTTATAAAAACTGGTCATTTGCCTATCTTCTGAACTGTGTGCATATCTCCACTGTGAAATAACTTCTTAGGCAATGCTTTTTGCTTGTGCCACACTGTTAGATGGACAATGGGGATAATGTCTTGAAATTAATTTGGTTGTAGTCTGTAAAAGGCCCTGCTTTTGGGCAGAAGCCTGCGCTAGACAGCCTTTGAGATGTAACCCTACAAGTCTCCAAGTGTTTCAGATCTCTCAAAAACCTCATTGCGCTGGACCTCTTGCTTTTTCTTGTGCAAGGAATGAAGCTCAGTCTCTCAATATTCTTTGGGCCATTTCAGTTTTTGTTTAAAGGGATATTCGGAGCTATTGGACCCATCTTGGTTCTGTAAAGGCACTTTTGTTCAAGGAATTCCATCACTATTCATTATCAATTTAGCATTTAGATTCTGCTTCAGACCCTGCTGCTTTACCAGGATGACTTGTATGTGCATCTGTGGACTTACAAAATCTACCATAACAAAATCATCATGGATGTTCCCGTTGCTGCTGCCACTGGAGCCCACTGAGTGTAAGCTGCCCTGGAGGGGAGACTCGACTTCTGGAGAGTCAGGAGGATTCACCTGTCAAAGAAATCCAAGTATCAGGCCAGCATACCCAAACACTGGGTGTGTTAAAGCTAAGCAGATGTGAGAAGCTAGCTTTTCAGTCAGAAAATACAAGAGTGCTAATTAGGATATTAGGAAATTCAGTGCTGGAAAGGCAGGGCTGAGAAGTATTGGCAGTACTTACCATGGGGTCATTATCTTCCAGTTCAAAGTGCTTGGGAGCAAACATAGCAAAAGGAATGTCTAAACTGGCCATCGTCACCTAAAAGAGGTTCAAAAGACAAAATCTCAACTGTCTTATTCAAATGTTCTCTTTTTGCCTAGCCTGCAACATGTCACTACAAATCTAGGATAGAAACCCTGAAACTTGTCAAGCCAAGTTCAGAAATGAGAGAAATCTAGATGCTGCATAATGTTATGGAGATGACAGGCACCATGGCCTATTGTTTTCTGCTTCCTGTGTCAAGTGGCAGGAAAGTTCTTGTGCTCTTTCTTTCTGAAGAAACAAGCACACTATGAAGCAACAGTAGAACAATGAACTTAAATTACCTGGTTAATGGGTTTGTTGACAAAGGCCCCCACCTTCCGGACAAAGATGGTCTCCAAGAGATCATGTGGGGACCCACTCTTTCCTTCACTGCTGTTTGATACCGTTTCAGTGTCCTCACTGAGAGATGAGAGAGAGGGGGGTGGGAAGGTAGTTCAACTTACTCTTGTAGTTCCACACTAGCACTGGGGTGAACCACTGCTGCATCAGTGTATATTTTTATTTATTTATTTACTTATACTCTGCCTTTTTACTGGTGGTATACAAGGCAGCTTACACCACAATTAAATTCATTTAGATTGTAAACTTGACAGCAGGGATAGAAGTGGTTCGCACATAACAACCAAACATAGGTATATCACCCATGGTTGGTCAGGCTGTGCGTGAGTGAGAGTTCTGTCTCCAACCCACTCACTGCTTCCACTTTGCATCCATCTTAGCAAACAACCTAAGAATGCCCTGTTCCGAGGTTGTTTGCTGCAACACCCGAACCTGGCACTCTTGGTTGTTCAGGCAGAAACAACCCAGAATTTTAACCCAACAACAAACCATGGGATGCAAAGTGGAAGCAGCGAACAGGTGGGAAGCAACATGGTCACTTGTGGCCCTGATAACCCATGTTTTAATAAACCCATGTGTTGTTGTTATGTGCAAACTAGGCCATTGTCTCATTATGGATCTTTGAACATCATTCTGGGAGCCTTTTTTGGCTGAAGAGCAAGGTAAAAAAAACTTTAAATAAATAATAATCAATCAAAACCTGGCAGTTATACAATCTTACCAAATTACAATTTGAGCACTTCTGCTTCTAATTGGTGCAGAAACTGATATCCATTCTCCAAAGACCAAAACAATACTAACCTTTAGAAACTGCTGCATCAGTAGTAGTGAAAGTGATTATAATTAAGCACTGATTGATGTTGTTAAATAACTGAATAAAGTATCAACTCAGCAGTTTGACTACATTTGTAGAGGTATTTTATTATGCAACATTGTATCGTTCCTAGAGATTTAAGCTCCTCCAATGATCTTCCTAACTCCCTCTTCCCAAAATTACTGATCAATGTAAAAAAAAAGCAGCTTATATCCAAGTAAATAAATTTTCATTTTAAAACCTGTAGCAAGAACATGAGGTGCAATGAAGGAATGGAATACCTACCTACTAGATGGAGTAACTGCAGGATAATGGCCCCCATCTAAGGGGATGCATGTTACCATCCTCTCATGATCAGCCTGAGCGCCATGCATTGGTTGATTGGGAATCAAAGGCACTCCTCCCTCCTTCCCTGGAACAACCAACTGGAGAGGAAAGGGATGACCAAATAAGACATTTTAGTATTTGTTCAAGAAAAGCCTACACCAGAATAATCTCTTGGCTCTGCTATTTTCAAGTGTTCATTTTTTTCACTCTCGATGACAGGTAACTGACAGCTGGGCTACATATCATACTAGCTATATGAGAAGCAGCTTGGCTCTGCCTGTTAAGAACTTCAAAAGCTTCCTACCACCAGACAAAGAAAGCTGGAGAGGATCACAGGATAGAAAAATTGGGAGTGGGAGAAATAGAGGCAATTAGAAGCCAAGAAGAGAGATCATTGGAAAAGGACAACTGACAAAGAAAAAGCAGGGCAGTGGTTTTACATTCCCTTGTGTTTGACTGATCCCTTCCAACTTTCTTTGTGTGTTGGCAGATAACCTTCTGACGGGCAGAGCTGTGCTATTGCTCACATGGTTAGCATACTGTAGCTCCGCTCTCACTGTATCCTACAAGTAAAAGAGCAATCTTTGGACTACGGCAAGGGGGAAGAAAGTCTAGTGAGATATTTTCTTATTATTTTGTCTTGCTTTTAATTTATTTGGATTAGTATCCTGCTCCATCATCTGGGCTATACAAACAACGTAGAACAATATCCAGGCACACCCACACTGCAATATAAATATTATTAAAATCCATACAACCCCTCCTTTCCCAGGCTCCACCTAAAATACGTCAATTTATTTATTACAATTATAGTGAAGCCAGGTGGTGTTGGAAGAATGGACATCTCATGGTCCCATGCTTACCTTTCCCCAAAACACAATGATCAGAGCTTCTGGTAAATTATGCCCTAGGATTAGAAGGTAGACCACTCAGTCACTCAACTGTCCTCCCTCCCTTCCTCCCTCCCTCCCTCCTTCCTCCCATTGGTTTTGGAAAAATGAAACACAAAAGATGCTGTTTGGAGAGGAGACATAATGTCTGCATCTCCAAGCATGAATTGGTAAAGAAGTCCTGTTCTGCCGCCTTCAGAGAGAGGGAATCCCTCTTTGCCTCGGGAAGCCCACTTTGCCTCTGAAGGGGCCCAATTCTGCCTGGGTTTCATCCCTACCTAACATCTTGATCTTTTCTAACTATAAGCCTAGTTCCTTTGTCAGTGTCATATAAATGGATATAGAAGCATGTCAAGAGTTATAAGGAATAGTGTTAGCTATGTATGAGATGAATGTAATGTCCTCAAACCTCTAAGAATACCTGGTGAGGATATGCAGCACTCAAGCCGCCAGCAAAGACTACTGGGTAGCCCAGGTCAGCTGATCCAACTCCCATGGCTGCAGGCTGATAAGAAAGACGAGAGCTGGAGAGCTAAGAAAATGAGAGGGGGAAGGGAAAGGGAGAGAAATGGAAAACCCCACACAGTCTGAATAATTTTCAGAAGTATTGGACAAGGCCAGGAAAAGAAATCAGATTTGCAGTACAAAAGAGTAGACTGGAACTGTGGTTGTTAGATTCTAACATGCATGCGTGCACACACACAAACACACAATTTATCTATCCATCCACCACATATTTTCTTTTTCTGAGACTCTCTAGCCCCACCCAAAGGTGGCTACATAACATGCCAGACCACAGAGCAGTCACTTGAACACTGCAAGAGACTAAGATAAACAGCAGAAGGCATTTTCCATTGAAGGGCAAGGACTGTCTCTCTACTGCATGTTTCTCAGATTTCCTGGGCTTCCTAAATGTCAAGGACTTTATTTTTAAAAAAAGCTGAATGCCATTCTGTTCTCTCTCTTTCCAAAACCTCACCAATTCTTTATAAATGTTTGTCAATGAACTTCTCCCACGGAGCATTTTCCTTAGTAGAAGAGAGATCACCCCTTCCCTTTCACTACACTTACTATTATTTATAGGTAGGTTGCTGTATCCAGACCCTCTTGTATAGGGATCGTCAGATTGAAAGATAGACTAGATTCCAAACAGAAGCAGCATATGTCCCCCACTTCCCGTAGCCCTTGCACGGTCCAACAAGCCACTCCTAGAACTTGGGAGATATTTGGGATTCACCTCTGACAGCATACAAGGAGCTGGGATGAAACCAGAAAATAGGAAGGCCAGAAACACAAGTGGAAGCCTGTGTGTGTATGGGTCTATTTGGATCCAGCCATGATCTGCTGTGCTCTAAAAAAAGGGTTAAATGTCTCCCCAATCTTTCTTCTCCACAGGCTCTACAATTCCCCCTGAACCAAATCACCATGGTTTATGGCAATATTCTTCCATTTTTTTTTAAAAAAAGGTTTAATTCACTGCTAACTTAAAAAGATCAATGAAAGAAACTTTAAAGGGGTGAACCCCAATACTAACAAACATGAAGAAATATTGTTTTTCTTCATCCAGATTTAGTTCTAGCTCTCTGCAGATTTTATCTGGAAAAACAGTATGTGAACAGCTGTAAAAGAGAAATCTGATGTTGATGGGTTTTTTAAAATGCTAATAGGGATTTTTACTATGAGTAGGCCTGCCTGTGTACAAAGGATATTTGACAAACCATGGTAAAAATTATTCAGGGTAGTTGAAGATTAAATTTTAGACATTTATTAATCTGCTTTATGTTTTGCCAAATACGGCAAAGTTAGACATAGTTCCACAGTTAAATTCTTAAGTGTATATTTTAAAAGTGTAAGTCCCACTGATTTCAATAGCATTTAAGCACAAATAATTTTCAGTGGGTTGCATTCATGATGTTTGACTATATTAATAATTGTCATATTTATTTTAACTGTTTTCCAATTTAGATGCTCTTGGAATTTTATGTTTACTTTGTTTTTTAATTGTTTTTTTATTATGCATTTTATAATTGATACCATTTGTATAAATGCACACAGATAAGGGGACTTTCAGACAGTTGGCTGGTGCCACCAGTCTGCTTTCTTGTCCCCCACCCCCACCCCCAATCACATCTTTGGTGGAACCTACTTTACGACCTTTTGTCTGAAGTGCTACAGCACAAAGACCATTAGGACTGTTGTAATCAATTTGTTGCTTTTCTCTGCCATCTGTGGCACAACCTAGCTTAAGAGGTCTGCTTTTGCAGGGTTTATTAATTAATTATATTTTTAATCTGCCCAATAACCAATGTTTGGACTCCTTCAATTAAAAAACTGTCATTTATTTGCACAAACTATTGTAAGCATAACTTCTCTTTTTTGGGGAAGGGGGAAGTACAGAATATATGTGGGTATGCAATGGACTTTTCATCCCTTCAAAGGAGAAAAATACTGCTTAATCCCTGCACCCTGGCCAGCTCAATAAAGCATTTCAGCAATTTCCAGAAGAAAAAGTTATTCCACAAGGCAATCAGGATTTCCCTAAAAAAAATCCATGGACTTCCTTAACAGTGTGCAAATTCCCTGTTCAGTGATGAAACAACAAATGCAATAACTTTACAAACAACATTTGCTTAATTTCCTTCCTTCCATCCATCTTTCCTTTTTTTCTGGAATGTTATCAAAACCTGAAAAGATGTTGCAAACCTCTAAGTAGAACAAACCCAAAGGCTTACTTCATTTGAGGTTAACCCAGCCTCATAGGGATAAAGTCAAAGCAATATTATTTTACAGCTTACTGCAAAAACATCTTTGGCATGTAGTTTTAAATTTGGGTTTTAAATTTGTCAGGCCATAGACACTTTTCTACAATGAACTCACTTGATGTGAAAAGGCCAGCCCCATCATAGGGCCCTTCAAGGTATCCATCACCACAGGAGGAGGGGTCTGAAAATGTGCTTTAGTGACAGTAAACACACACTATACAAAGACAAAGACACACAAAAGAAAACACGAGAGGAAGAGAAAGAAAAGGTCTTCAGAAAGAAAAACTGAAAAGAGTTGGATGAACTGAATGCTGACGAGAAGAGTCTGTGGCCAGTGCTATCAGAAATGTTCCTGTATGTCAAGTGTCACAGAATTGCAGGGACACTGCATGATTTACAAAGGGTTTAAAATGTCAGTGAAACTTTTATCCACTTTACGTTGAACTGTTCCTAGTCATAATTTGCATCAAAGAATTCACTGTAGATCACACATAACCAACAGCCTGAGACTCTGTTCCAAATTAAGATGTATTTGGAGCTATTGGCCTTACTAATGACTAGGTTGAATGATGATTACTGACAACTGAGGGTGCAGGTAGGTAGGAAAACCATATAAAATGGAGCTCACTCAAAGCCCGCATACATCTTATTGATCAAAACCATGTCCATTTGCATTAGGTTTAAAAATAATGTGCAAGTTTTAGAGAGTCTGGCTACACTAGCCTTTTGTTTCTCAACTGGTTATGCTGAATAGTCCCATTCTGAAATTTATCTTATCCTATGGTTACAGAACAACTGATGAGGGAAAAAAAAACATAGAAAAATTCTGAACATAAACCCTAGTACGAACAGAGAAATAATTTTGGCCACAAATCTATTAACTGTGGTGACTACCAGAAACCCAGAAGCCATGTTTCTTCAAACGTAAATTGCTTGATGGAGATAACAGCGGTACCAGATTCAAAACTCTTAAGAAGAGCTGGTTTCTTTTGTGGTATTTAAATTAACTATCAAGAAAGTCTGTAAGGCAGAATGTCAAGAATGCTCCAAAATAGATACAAATTGGATCTGCACACTAATACTCTGATCCAGAGTAAGGCAGAAGACTGTATGCCCCTTTCCTCCAGTCTAAGATTAAGATATGATATGATCAGCATTTTTACAGGATTATGTGCATCCTAAGTGTTACATTACTTTTTTTGCCCCAACAGCATCTATCTGCAATTACAACAGGGACTACCAGGCTTCAGAAAGTTGTTTCCACATCAGGACTACTCTTGTTGAGTTAGTGCTTAAAACTAAACCTTGCTCCACCACCTGCTACACAAATACAGGGCTTTTTGATTGTCTTTTGAGTTCATTCAAAATTTTGCACAGCCATTGGCCCAAGTATGCAAAGACTTTTAGAAGGTACACAGAAAAAAAAACTGATCCATCCTTAAATATCTGACAATTGCTTAGGTATAGAGGATTTAAAAAAATACAGCTGAATGGAGAAAAGTGAATACTGTATAATCAGCAGATCATAAGAAAGACTGATTTAGATCCTAAACTGTATTCTGTGAGACCAATACCAAATTGTTGTTTCATGTATAAAACAGGGATAATTGTTTGGAATGGTAAAATATATGGACAAGGAAACGTAACCCCATAGGTATACACACAGGAAGCCCACCACCATTTAGTTTTCAGCAACATTCATTTCTGTATTTGTCTTACAGATTACAAAAAGGTTCAATAACAAAAGTGGCTGTCAGTGAACTAAAAAAAACCCAACTTGGTAGTGGACATGATTGTACACTGCCTCTCTCTAAAAGAGGCATGCTGGAAAATGTCTAGAATTGCTTCTGAAAGGTCCCTTACCTGGGATGGTGGAGAAGTAGAGAAAGAGGTGGTGCATGCTTCTTGGGAGTCTTCCACTGATGGGTATGCTATTGCATTTTCTTCACCAGCTGTTCTGTAACAAAAAGATGGGATAAATTTCAGCATAGGGATGTTCAATAAAACATATAAATGAAAACTGACAGAGACACTACAGACAGGAACTAGGAGGTTTTAGTGGAGTTGAAAGGAGAATTATGAAGGAGCTCTAACTCTTTCCTTAGAAGGGCTGAAGGAAGCACTACTAGGATGGATTAAGTTTTTGGGGGCATTTGATTTATCCTGGAGAAGTATGAAACACTGGTCTTATACCTAGGGTTTTTTTTTTGGGGGGGGGGGGGTTGGTAGGAAGACTCTTCTGATAAATCTATTCTATGCTACTAGTTGCAGGGATGTAGTTTTAGCTGGTCATAAAAACCAATTCTAAGCACTTTGACATTGCTTGTGGTACAACTATTAAGAAAATGCTAAGGAAGGAAAACTGACTTTAAAAGAAACAGCTTGTATACCAGAATTATCATACATTCACATATATATGAAAAATATATCAAAAAATCTGGAATCATCCATGCTTTCTCCCATTGACACATGAGCATGAAGCACTAAAATGGATGTTTGCAAGACAGTTGTGCTTTCTTTCTCCTGCAAGTCATTTGGTGTAGCAATGAAGAATTTTCATTCTACATAATGTATAATCAGGAAAAAACATAAACAATGCAACCATTGTATGAACTGGAGTCAATCTTTAACTGTGAGAATTCTCTGGGCTATATTCCATCCACTCACTTCTAATAGAACAGGAAATGCAGGCTTTTTTAAAAAATGCACTCCACTTCCATTAAGAAAGTGAGCAGGGCTTGCATCTTTTTCTACACCCAGCAGTGCATGCTGTAAAAGCTCTATACTTGGGAATAACTGCCTTTACCTATTATTGGTGATTCCTGTTTCCTCACCTGTAATTGCAGGGGTGCATGGGTGAGGAGCTGGGATAGGGACGGTCCACAAAGTGATCAATGATAATCCCCATGATAGGTGGGGTCCTCTCAAACTGCCTGCAATGCAACAAGCAAATGGTGTTATTCATAAGGCTGTTTTCCCTTCTCTACTGCAAGCCCAGTTGTGGCAGCCAGAGTGCTCTTTGCATCAGCTAATGGAGAGCAGAACATCGCCACAATTCAACCCTGCAACTCCACATACGAACAAGGAATTTGGCGTTCAGGAGTATGACTCAGGGCTACAAAATACCACTCTGCAAAAGTCCCAAAGTCCCAAAGTCCCAGGATTGTGGGCTTAAGAAGTAGGTTTCATGGAAAAGGTGGTTTAGTTATGGCTATGATGTCCTTACCTGGTAGACATGAAAGCTAGGTTGATTCTGTAGGCACAGGACAAAGTGATGGTGCCTAATGGAGTACCCACTGTCCCAACACGGACCGTCTGAAACCCTATAGAGGCAGAAGAAAAATTGTGAATGGCAACATGATTTTATTTAAAAAATAACTGTCAGAAACAAAGATCAAGGCTGATTTGCTCTTTCCCTGTCCTTGGATTACTGTTCCTGTAAAAGCTTTCTCATTAGTCCTCCAACTAGCAATAGTGGGATGATAACAATATGCTCTCCTGTGGTATACTTGATCTCAGGCACACCTAAAACGTCTCTATTTATAATATATAGTAATATATATTATATATTTCTGATAAATCTCTATTATATAACCAGCATCTTGTTTTATTTTATTTAATTTGCTATTCTGTAATTCTCCATGTTATTCCATTTCCCCAATTACCCTTATTTATTTATTTTTTATTTTACTGGTTTGTTAAAAACAAAAGCTTTCAGATAGTTTGTGCATTGACCAGTCATACCTTCTCCCAAACCACTCAGTTGCACTTCTCCAAAATATATTCTACAGTAGATGGAGAGAGAGAGAGAGAGAGAGAGAGAGAGAAAGAAACACTTATTAGATTGATTGACTGATTGATTGATTGATTGATTAGAATTACATACTGCCTGGCTGACAATTGCCCTCAGGGCAATTTACAATCATGAAAACCCAAAGCTATAATAAAATATCAAAATAATAATTCAGCTGATGAAAATAAAAAAAATGTAAGGTCAAAAGAAAGCAAGACCTCCTAACAAAGATTACTAGTCACTTGATCCCCACCTTACCTGGGTGATGAGAGGCTGTAACCCATACCTTGGGTGCTTCCCTCACAGTACCCAGAGAATATATTAAGATATTCAAAACATTAAGAATATTAAAGAGACAGCAGTAAAACTGAGAATAAAAATAACAAATGGAAGATTAAATGCCTGCTGGAAGAGGAAGGTCTTAACCTGGTGTCTAAATGTATACAATGAAGATACCAGGCGTATCCACAGACAGGGTATTCCAAAGATGGGGGGCCACTACAAAGAAGGCTCTTTCCCTGGTAGCCACCACACCACCTCTAAAGATTATTTTAACAATCAGGCAGGAACAAATATGAGATGGTGCTTCTTCAGGTAGACTGCTCCTAAGCCATATAGAGTAAAGGTTAGCACAAACACTTTGATTTAGGTGAGAAACTGACTGGCAAACAGTGATATACTCTATAAAGTACTATAGACAGAGGCTCAATTCGGACGACACGTTAAGCAACGGAGGGTTAATTAAACAACCGTCAGTTGAGTTGATTAACGTGTCGTCTGGAGAGAGGCACACAACGCACACACAACCCACAGTACGCTAATCGGGAGAATTAAGCAACGGAGCGAAACAACACGCTTGCACGTTGTTTAGGGATTAGTCAATTGAGTAATATGTCGACTGGAGCAGAGTGTGCGTTAATCAAGTGCGTTGAGTACGTTAGCACTGAAGACCAGAGAGGAGAGCGGCAAGAGCGGCAGAACGCGGGCAGCCGCTCCGGCACACCCACAACAGATCCCCGGGCTTGCCGCCATAGCAACCATGGACACCTGCCTCCCCCACCAGGCAGCCGGCATAGAGTGTAACAAGGGGCCAGCTCCTGCAAGCACGCACGCACGCAGGTTTCCCAGTCAGCCACCCAAACAGAAAGGGAAACGCACCAGAAGGGAACCATGGCAAAGGGAGGGGGAAGGAGGAAATGGAATAAGCAACACCCCCAGGCGCCTCGGAACAAGGGGCAGCCCCCCCCCACTCCAACAGGGAGCACAGCAATCCACCCGAAGCAGACCCCCACTGCACCGCCAACTCCACCATCGAACCACCCGGAAGCACGAGGGCTGGGGAAGTGGTGGTCGCCGAGCCCTCTCTCATCCGCTCAACACTGCCGGACAGCGAGCAACAGCCACGCACATCCCCAAGACACACGAAACGCCAAGGCAAAGGGCGCCCGTGGGCGACAGCCAGCCACCTGCGGATGTTGTGGAAAACAGGTGGCGGTATGCACAATAATCCAAAGGACAAGAAGCGGCCCCGGCCAGCAACGACAACAATGCCTACACACAGGGCACATTCACAGCAAGCACAACGGCCCACCAGCAACCACAATCATACGAGCGCACAGGACGGGGAAAGCCAGCCCAGGGCACAGACAAGCATCACCACCAAAACACACTCCCGCCGGCAACATGGAGCCAGAGGGAGAGGGAGCCCAGGACACCGGCTCACAAACCCCAGGAGAGGGGAGCAGCCAGGACTGCCCGGAAAGACGCAGTGCGCAGCACTGGTCCCAGGCAGAGATCAGGCACTTCATAGAGCTGTGGGGCAGCCCGGAAGCCAGGAGGATCATGGCCACAGCCAGGCACGATCAGCTCTACCCCTGGCTCAGCAAGCAGATGCAGGAACGCGGACACAACTGCAGCGGCAAGCAATGCAAGGACAAGCTCCACGGACTCAAGAGGAAGTTCAAGGAGATAGTCACCCACAATAAAAGAAGCGGCGTCCAGCCACGCACCATGCCCTTCTATGACAAACTGGCACGCCTGCTGTTGGAGCGCCACGACGTCGTCCCGGGACACACGGCAGGCAGTGGGGTCACCACCAATAAGCCGGCACGCACACGACAACGAGCACAGCTGGACCAAGGGGCGCAATGGGAGGTGGGCCCCACCGCACAGGAACCACAGCCGCCGGCACAGAGGGACGCCCCACATCCAACACCCACCGGCAAGAAGGCAGGGTGCATGGGCATTGCTCTGGCCTCCGTGTCACTGATGGCTGTCCCCCCTCCCCTCCCCCCTTCTGTTCTCGCCTCCCAGGGAAACTGCGCTCCCTCCACCGTGCCATTCGCAGAAGGCGGAGGGCCCAAAAGACACGGCATCTCCACATTCTGGAGGTGGCCCTGGGAGAGGTCATACGTCACATTTGACGTCTGGAACAAAGCATCCGGCGTTGCCAGCGTCCGATCAACGGCCGGACGTGGGCCCTTCCGCCGGCATGGAGGCCCTCGCCCATCCCCCCCCAGTCATAGCTTAGCCTCGTCCTGCTGTGCCACTCCCCTCTCTTGCAGGTGCGCTTCAGCCAAAACAAATCCTCCTGCCCTCCCATTCCCACCCTACCGTAGTTTGCTGTCCCATGCTGCCAGCCTTGCCCCACCTCCCTCCGCCCTCCTACTCTGACACGCCCACCGCTCCTCCCGGCCTGCCCGCCCCCCCTCTGGCCACCCCGGCATTGGCGACTATGGAGAGAAGGGGGCTCGCCACAGCCTGCTTGCAGGGGGCGATCCAGGTGGCCACGCAGAACCACGGCGCCGGCGAGGACTTGTTACATGCCCGTCTAAGGCCCGTGGTGAGGAGTACTACAACCGCAAGCATTTCTTCAGCATGGTTCTCCAGGCGATGGTGGATGCCAAGGGCCGCTTCATGGACGTCTATGCGGGCGTGTCTGGGTGGAGCCACGACACGGCCGTATTCTGGAACTCCCCCCTGGCTGCCAAACTGACATCAGGGCGCTTCCTGACTTCCGGGTCCGCATCCGTGTGCGGCTGTGCGGTGGGTCCGCTCCTCCTGGCCAACCACGCGTTCACCCTGCAGCCGTGGCTGATGGCCCCGTACCGCTACCCCCGCACCAACGTCCAGCATAAATACAACTACTACCATTGCCGTGCCCGCCTGCCCGTGGAGTGTGCCTTTGGGCATCTAAAGGAGTGTTGGTGCTCCCTGTTCAGCTTGCTGGACTTGCAGGCCGACATCATTCCGGACGTGATGGTGTGCTGCTGCATCCTGCGCAACATCTGCGAGTCCCGTGGGGACGTGTTACTGGCCGAGCACCCCGACCTCCCCCGGGCGGGCGAGGACGCCGACGCCATCGCTGTGGACGGGCGGGATGTTGCGTCGTTGCTGGGCCCCGAGAATCCCGTTGGAGAGCGTCGCACCCGTTTGGAGGCATCATGGGTGCATGAGAGCATCAGTGCCTGGATCTGGCAGCGCTACCCACATCTCCTGTGAGCGTCGGCTGTGGGGTTCCATCTGTGGACTGGCATCTCTCCCTGGCGTTCCACCCCTCTTCTCCTCTTCTCCTTTGCCCGTTCCGTGGCTGGCTCCCTGAGGGTGTAGGCTCAGCTGTCCCCTCTTCACCGCTGTGCCTTCCAGTCACCTTCTCCCTTCCCGGGGGCGCCTGGTCTTTCCGTTGGCTATGCCCTTGCTTCGTAGTGGCCATGTGCCTTATTGCCCATGTCTGAGCTCCCTGCTGAATAAAGTTTTCCAAACCGCCCCACTCTTGTCTTCTTTCCTGTCTGTGTGGGTGGATGCTCTGGGAGGAAGGTGTTTGGGGCTGGGGGCCGTGGGTCGCCCTCGCGGCTGCCCAATCTCCCGTGTAGGGTGGGTGGGGGTTGCTCCCTGGGTCGTGGGTGCCAACGTTAGGGGCGCAGTGCTGGGCGTGGGGTGCGGCAACTGTATTGGTGCTGCCGTTCCTCCTGGCTGCCTCTTTGCCCGAGGCTTCTGTGTTCCACCCATTCCTGAGGCGGCCAATGGGGTTTGGGAGGCGTGTCCTTCATCGGCTTCAATGGCGGCGCCCATGGGTTTTCGGCCGCAGTGTGTTCTGGGATACCTGCAGGAGGACTAGTGGAGGCAGGTAAGCGGAGAACATGGCGGCCAATCTGTCAGTCAGAGCCGCGTACGTTATTAACAACCGGGGTGTTTGCCGGTTCTGTGCAGCGCCTGCTGCAGCGTGTCATCTGTGGAGCTCCGCCTCCTTAACGCACCGTCAGTACATTATTTCCCCTCCGTTGCTTAACGTGTTGTCCGAATTGAGCCATAGTTTGCATGATTAAACAATTCATGGTTTGTTAACTATTTGTTGTTTGGGAGGGAGGGAGGGAGGGAGGGAGGGAGCAAGTTGGCTGGCTCTTGCCTGCTTCCAGCAAGGTAAAGAACGTACTTGACAAAATGCACTCATAGTTAAAGAGCTCTTGACTATTTAGTATAACAATTTCCATGATGAAAATGACAACTTTTTCTCACAATCTAGACAAAATAACTTTATCAAGAAGCTCAAGGAAAAAAGAAGCAAGAATACATAGGCGTTAAGGGAAAAACATGGGGAGGAAGAGGAAGCATGCTGGGGAAAAACACTGTAAACATATGGAAAAGCTACAGAAAAAGAGTGGAGACTTGAGCAAGAAATATATGAAGAAGAGAGTGGAAGGAGTAAATAGTTATTTATAGTTGTACTGTTTCAAAGCATTATCAGAGTGAGTATTACCTGTACAATATTACATATTCATGACCTTGTTTCCTCGAAAGTCTGTAGGCAGGGGTCACCCTTGTTATAGCCAGCAAAGACTTCAGCAATAGAGACAGTCTGTTATACACAGTATAGGAAACTTTGATTTCTTTATCACACCTAAAAGCACACATAAAGAGTTAGTTCAACTTTCCCAGTGAAATAACAAAAATTACACCAGTAGGAACTAGAGACCATGGGTTGGATCCAAACTTAGTCATACATAGAGCAGACCCATTGAAATAAATGGGACTTAAATTAATCATGGCTAACTTAAGTCCCACTGATTTCAGTGGCTTTCCTCTAAGTATGACTTTCATATCTCACAACAATACCTGTGTTACTTAACCCAGGAATTGTCAGGGCGGAGTAGAAGCGGGTAAATCTGTTTCCTCCTGCATGCTCGTTGCTTCTGCTTTAGAATAACCCAGGAATCCCTGGTTCCTAGGTTATCATGAAGTCTAAACTCCAAATGTTGGGTTGTTTAGAGTTTGTTGTTGGGGGATTAAATCTGAGTTGTTTAACCCATAAACAACCCAGTGTTCTGGGTTTGGATGTCATAATAATACAACCCAGAAATGGGGTGTTCCTGGATTTTTGATTGAAAGTGGATAACCAAATTCCACATTTTGTTTGCATTACAAAACTATATCTGCTTTGAGACAGGGGGAGGGGGGCAACTGCTAAATTAATGGATTTCTGTTTGGCTAACTGTACACATGCAAGGTCACTAAACAAAGTCAATTCTTTGAAAACAAGGACTACTACAGTACAGAGTTAGGTGTGTTAGATTGTGAGCTGCCTAGATCTGTCCAGAAGCAAGGTGGCTAATTACTCAGCGAAAAGGTGGGATTATTGAGATGTATCATCAAACCATGGCTTGGCATTAGGACAAGAAACAAGTACAGGCCTCAATACAGGCAAGTACAGGATTGCTCCTCTGCTTCCACTTTCCTTCAAGTACAAAAGGAGATTTGAAGCTTCTGATCCTGGTATGTCGCATACCAAAATTTGTCATTTCATCCAAACCCAGCAAATTATGTTTTATGCAAACCATTACTTTATCTTCAAACCAAGATCAAACCATGGTTTGACAAGTTCAAACAAAACAGCAAAATATATATTTGCTGCAAACTAGGATTGGAAGCTACTAATGTTCTCCTACCATGCACAGAATGATGGTGAGTGGGGAGGGGAGGAGAGAGCACATGAGCCCAAGGGCTGTGACTTTTCTTTTTTACATTGCTAACACGTGCTTTAGTATTACATTTGGATGCAGTCAGTGTTTCTTTGTGAGACAAAAAGTAAATGTCCACGCTGCTTGGATGACGGAGTTATAAACATTCAGAATTTGTAGCAATAATACAATACATGATCTATGGTATCGTTCTTATAATGCATGACCTAAGGACTCAATTTCCCCCGTGGTTTTTTTTTTTTTTTGCAAAAATAGAAAAAAGTAAAAAAAAGCAGGCTTAACTCAGTGCGTGAGCTCACATGTGAACAAGACTTGGGTGCATGTGCGCCTTCCTCCTCTACCATCCCTCCCCTCATGTTTTGATTAAATCAGTTGCCTTTGCTTTTGTGGAAACCAGTTTGCCATGCAACCCATACAGGCAAATGCTTGTTTGCATAATCCCTTTAAATTTAGATTGTAAACCATAACCAAACAATAGTTTGCAATCCTGAATTGCAGGGATTGTGCAAACCATTTTATCAGTTCAGATGAAGCTGCTACATGTAGTTTCTGAGGAAGAGAGTACATAAGGAGAGAGGGGACAACAAAGGGCATAAGGCTCATTCATGTAATGCCAAATCATGATCTGGCATTATGTGGGAACAAACTGGCTGAATTCGGACAACACGATAGTCAATGGTGGGGTAATAATCAACTTTACAGTTGTTCATCTAGGGGGTACTCCCCACACAACATGGTAATAAATAATCAACCGTGGTGTGGATTAGGATCAATGCTGAGTTGACTATGGCAGCATTCGGATAATATGATAGTCAATACAACTGACAATTGTCCCCCCCACCCCCCCACCCCAGTTGCTTATTGTGTCGTCCGAATTCAGCCACTGTATGTTTAATAGAGGGTCATGAATAATGTTTTCTGACATACAATCTGCCATGTTTATATTCAATCTAGATTACATTTAAACTGGATTTTAAAAAAAAAGGTGGAACAAAATATAACCAATATTCTTTTTAATTTTTTTTAACCTGATTTACATTTTTTTAAAAAACCAATTTATTTATGAATCCTTGGTTATTATCTATCCTGCTTCTATTGTTTTATGTTATTTTTCCACATACTTCATATAATTCTTTATGGTACAATCCCACGGGGAAAGGACAGCAGCAGCAAAGACCTTCACAATGCAGTTGTCACTACCTGTTTGATGGCTGGCCAGAGGATGCGTCCATTTGCTTTGGAATGCCGATAGGCTTTCCTTTTAGGATAACTTTCCATGATACTTTTCTCTACACATGTTTCGAAAACATGTGCAGGGAATAGCCAGAAAATACCCAGTCAAGAATCTTCATAATGATTAATATCTAGAGAGATGTAAATATTAGATAAGCTTCTAAGAACTTCGTAATGTGCACATGTTCAAAGAATGAGACATTCGTTGAGCAAAGATGTGCAGCTGCAGTCATTTATTGTTGCTTCCTTTAAGTGTTTTAAGAATACAAGCAGAGAAATGAGAAACAGCTCTTGGTGCTTTCACTTATGGATGTAATCTCCCATGCCCCTAGTCACTAGGTTGGCCAGGAAATGTTGATTCTTATACAAAAAGCAAATAACACACACTTACTTTTCATTCATTTCTAAACACCAGATTTCCAGCTCCATGGAATCTCCCTGTAGTGGACAAAGGAATGCTTAAACAAAACCTTTGTGAGGAAAATGCTACTGCAGTTGATTTGCAAATAATTTTTTTTTAACAGTCAGCAACTCTTTGCAAAGAGTTGCAAAACAAGTTTGTCATTATATGAACAGATCAACTTAAATCTCATGTGGTCCTGGGGTGTTTTGTAAGAAGTTGAATTTCTTAGCATCCTAAATGTGATAATAAACTAAATTTTTAGCTATAGTTTTAATCGTTTCAGCATCAGCATCATTTTTGTCCCTGACTTCCCATTACCTTCAGATGACACATATACCTTCCTCTGCAGTGAATGCAGTTTTCCTCATTAAGTTTAGCCCCTCCTCACATGCTTCTGGTGAGCTGTTTATTTACTTGAAGCATACAAAATCTGGTATTTTGTAACCATCAGACAGTCCGATTTTATTACTATTTTCTTTAAAAGACCAATAATTAAGCTTAAAAAACAGATTTAAGTATAGGCAGGTTTGTCATAGGCATTACCCTACAACCCCTTCTACTTCAAAGGGACAGAACTTGTCCCCCCAGCTTAACTGCAGTTTCCAGAACAGTGAGGCTCCTGCTGTTAAGTATAATTTGACTTTCCTTAATGTGTCAACAGTGATGTTCTAAAAAATTGTTCTATTATAAATCATATGCATAATGTGAAGACATGTAAAGAAGCTTGACATGAGTTTCCAAAAGGGGAGGATGGCAAAACAGGACCATATTTTTGTTTAGGCTTTACCTCAGAGGTTTTGAGAGAGATTTCCACGCACATTGACCGCCCAACAGCAGGCAGCTGTCCTGCCAAGGCTTTTTTTGCTTCATGGGTAACTTCTGGTATATCTTTGATTGCCAAGTTGAACTGCAAAATTGAGAGTGTAGACTTTAATTTTCAGGGACTTGATTGACAAAACTTTCCCGTGAAGTACTGCAATAATGTATGTACTAGAGCTCAGCTTGCAACACGTTAGTATAATCCATGATTACAGAATGAAATATCCTCTGCTTTCACATACTGCAGTTTACTAATAACTGTCTTGCTTTCCTTTATCATATTGCTGTAAAGCAGGCAGTACACCCAACACAAACATCCTTTTGTGTGTGTTTTCTTCTTTTGTCAAATTACCACTCCTCTAAAGATTATTTTTATTTATCAGAGCCACAAATATCTCCATAAAAGGCAATCAAGTTCTAACCAGAATCCACCATGGAGGTAGGAACTGCTCAAACATAACCTATATTTGCATAACCAATCCTAGAAAAGGACAAAGTTATACTGAATATAGTTTTTTTTAAAATGGGAGCAAATATTAACATTTTTGCATGGACCTATTTTTATAATTCTGCTTAAGTATTTCTGAATAGAGTTTTATTAGTCTATAGCACAAAGACCATTACAAAACATAATACTATGTCAAATATACCCCCCAAATACAATATGGCAATACAAAATACCTATAAAATCAACCACACAATAACACACCTTTACAAAAGATCTGTAACAGATCATCTCCTTTACAGACCACTGCGGACATCTTAAAAAAAATATGAAGGATTTTCTGTGCTGTTACTGCAAAGGTAGCGACCTTATCTGTGATGAAATTACTATAAGCTGCCAACAAGTCACAGATAATGTCAGCTGGGGGGTCATCCTGCTCTTGTTGTCAAAAGATCTCTCAGAAAGCAGGCCCGGGCTTCCTTATACAGGGGACAATATAACAGGTAATTCACTACATCTTCTACTTCGCCGGTACCACAGATACACAACTGCTGCACATGGGGAATCCCTTTATACTTTCCTTCCAGATATGCTGAGAGCATTGTTTGAAAATGAAGGGCAGTAAATGCCTTTCTAAGGGAAACAAAAGTCAACTTTTGAAGGTACTGTTGGAAATGTTGTTCTGTCTTAAACTAGGCTGACCATATGAAAAGGAGGACAGGGCTCCTGCATCTTTAACAGTTTCATAGAAAAGGGAATTTCAGCAGATGTCATTTGTATATAAGCAGAACCTGGTGAAATTCCCTCTTTATCACAAAGTTAAAGCTGCAGAAGCCCTGCCCTCTTTTGTACATGGTCAAGAGATAGGGCTCCTGCAGCTTTAACTGTTGTGATGAAGAGGGAATTTCACCAGGTTATATATGCATACAAACAACACCTGCTGAAATTCCCTGTCCTTTGCAACTGTTAAAGATACAGGAGCCCTGTCCTCCTTTTCATATGGTCACCCTACTTAAACAGATTGAACCATTGAGAAAATGCCTGGAGTTGGCTGGCATGTGCATTTTCATAGCTATCCACCTTGAAGATTATATCCCTATGTACTGTTTGTACTTATGGACTAAGATTGTCTGATCCTTTCCAAAACAGAACTGCGAAAATGATAGCCAATAATGGGTCCATACACCTTTGGTATATTGTTCAACAAAACATATTTTTGCTAAATTTATTTTCTCAGTATTCAGCAATCTTTTGCCATACAGAATAGAGGCCTTAAGAATTCTGGCCTCAATGGATGGGAGCCCAACTTCCAATCTCAGCAGGGAGGAAGGGACCCCTGGAGGGAGTCCCAAGAGTTCCTTCAGGAACCCATTCAGGATGCTTAAGCATTTCTTTCATCTTAAGATGACAAAACAAGTTAGGGAGTCATGGGATTGCTTAAATAAAGAGTATGGTTTACCCAATCAGAGCCTGTTGGCGACGATGATGATCGAGTGCAGATCTTTTCTCCAAGTCGGGCCTGGACAATCACTTGTACAGTCTGAAAGAGAAAAGATGCTTACTAAATTTGTGAGTACTGTTACTGTAAAGTAGGGGTACAGAACTCAGGGGCCCAATCTGGCCCTCTGGGGGTCCACAGAGGACCCCACCGCCTTTCCCTGAACCATAGACTGGTGGTTTCCCAGCTTTTGCATGGTTTTTCCCTTCTAAAAGGTTGAGATGTCTCTCCTAAGGCTTAGTTACTTAAAGCAAGAGATTTAAACTGAAATGTGTTGGTAGTTTGTGGGTTTTGAACCTGACCCTTTTGCATCCCATCCCTCAATGGAACATGGCTTCTGAAAGCTTAGCTGAAATGCAATTTGGCCCACAGACTGAAAGAGGTTCTGCATCTCTGCTTTAGAGCCTTAGCCCCCTTGAATGATACTATACTGAAAAGAGATTAAACAAAACCAGATGCAATATAGTTACTTTGAATACTGCAATCATTTTTCTAATTTTCCAGTGTGGCATCCTGGCCCCATTCTTTTATCCAGAACTCTGCCATCAAAATCATTCACAACTTCTGTTGCTCTGATTATACGACCATATACTCTGACCCTACTTAAATCCCTACACTGGCTTCCTGTCTGCTCCTGGTTGTAGCACAAACTCTTCTTCCTTCCCTTCAAAGCCCTCCTTCCCCTGCTCTCATGCTCTGATTCATCTGTCAGTGACCTTTGCTTATCTAGCACCATACCTCAGATACCCAAACAACTCTGCTCTTCCTTCCTTCCTGCTCCATATGCCCAGAACATGCCTTGCAGAACACCTATGTGAAGACATTCCTTTACCTGATTCAAATCTCTTCCCCCAAACACACATTTTCTGTGAAACGTTTGGCATAACCCTTTAGTCTGCATATTCTACTCTGATAGTGCCTAAGTATGTATGACTGGCAGAAATGTATTTCTTCCCCCATCTACCAGTAACTCCATCACTTCCCTTCCTCTTGTCCCTTGTGTTGAATTTTAGATTGTAAATTCCTTAGGTAGGGTGACCATATGGAAAGGAGGACAGAGCTCCTGTATCTTTAACAGTTGTATAGAAAAGAGAATTTCAGCAGGTGTCATTTGTATGCATGCTGCACCTGGTAAAATTCCCTCTTTGTCACAACAGTTAAAGATACAGGAGCCCTGTCCTTCTTTCTATATGGTCACCCTACCTTAGGACATCTCCTTATACTCTTCAAAGCACTATGTACATCAATGGTACTATCATTGTTGTTAAAATATGGTTCTGTTCCCTGAACAGCTACCTAGGTTTGGTGTGTAACAGATGAATTTTTATGTGGATATCCTAATAGGAAATTGCTAAAATCATTCCCTAATCAAAGTCTGTATGATTGCATATAATAATAATAATAATAATAATAATAATAATAATAATAATTTTATTCCTTACCTGCCTCTCCTTTTCGATCAAGGCAGGGAACAACATTAATACAATAACAATATACATCAAATACATTAATTAATTAAAAGAGCATATACAACAAATCAACACATTTTAAAATTCTTGATTTAAAGTTCATCTGGTAGGCCTATCTCCTCCTGTAAGTTCCACTATGCAATCAAATACTTGGGACATGTGTCAGTTTAGTTTTTTTTAAAAAAATGCTGTTCTCTGGATTTGAATACACCTAAGATGTTCCATACTGAAAGTTCAAAAAATAGATATGAGCTACTGACTGCTCAGAGGCTGGATAGAATGTCTTTGGAAAACCATTCACCATATCTCATAAGATCAAGCTCAGAAACATTCTCTGCTCTGAGCATAGTTCCTCCCAGGAGAAAACTATTGAAGCCCACTCACTTCATGAAACTGGATAGGCACCTCCCTGATAATGGTCATCTACCACTTCAAGATGCAAACCTTTTTCAAATTACTCCACAACATCTAATTTATTTGAATCAATCAAAACAGGATAATAATTGGTTCAGGATGTATCTGTAAACAAGGCTTTCTCCTCTCTATGCAAGTGAAAGTAACAATACCAAGATTCTTGTGCAAAGCTGTATTTATGTTGTGCCTTAGCTCCAGAAAATTTGGAGCTTCTTTCAAGAGCTGAACATTCTGCTGTTTCCCTATTTAGAACACTAATCTAGTCCACAGTGCAGATATTAAACTGATCATGAACTGCAATCACTATGTGGCTTCCTGCTTCATCTACCTGGAATCCTGTTTCCCTTTCCTTGTTCCTACAGGCCAGACTATTATTTCCTGATTCAAAGCGTGTTGGGTTCAGTCCCAAGGTCTAGAGATAGGTAATCTGCATCCACACAAAAGAACCATACAGAAGGTTGGTGCAAACAAAGCTGAATGCAGGAGACTACTGTGTTTTTTAAAATTATTTCGGCATACTATAATCTTACATTTTCAAAAACCCATTCAATCAAAGTCAGAGTATAGAAGAAAATGATTGTTAAAAAGGCTTAAGTGTTGTCTGAATCATTTGCATGTAGTAGTAACACTGAGATAACTGCAGGAAGTTTCAGTTTCTCAAATTGCAACATAAATACTGAAAAATTACACTTGTAAAAATTAATTACCTTCAAGGCAAAAAATTTGATGAACTTGTCCAGGTCCTTCCTATCCTGGGAACTGAGATCAGTGTCCATTGCATATGGAAATCTGAAATAGAACAGGCATTGTTTTATTTGTGTTTCAGAATTTAGAGATCCTCTTGCATTTTTTAAAAAACAATCAAAGCCAGTGAACTTCATTAATGTAGCCTTAAAGAGCCAGCAAACATATCTTCAGTAGTCAGGAACTGCTAGGGAATAAGGGCAAGTTCCATTTCGGAGGAGCTCTCAGGGGTTGAATTCCAGTAATTGGCAGGGCTGAGGGTAAAAGGGCAGTGTTCTAAAACAACAACTCGAACATAATGTAGCTAAAAGCTCTTGCTGTCAATAACTAAACCTTTGGAGATGCATGTCGACATTTTAGAAAGGGGAAAAACTGCACAAAAGCTGGGAAGCCCCCAAATGATTGGTGGTCGGGGAAAGGCGGTGGTACCATTTGGGGAAGCCCAGAAGACCGGACTGCGACCCCAGGTGGACTGGATCTGGCCCCCAGGTCTGAGGTTCTGCATATTTACATTAATACACCACTAGACTAACAGAAAGCTACCAATGAAGAGAATATATACCAGTAAAAGTTACATTTTCAACTTTGGCAAGCAATGTGTGCCTTTTCAGAATCAGTTCTGTCATGACAAGAACTGGAGCAAAAAAAGATCACATTTCATTTAAACTGCTGAACTTGCTAGTGCTAAGTAGCAGATGAGTTAGTCATTGGCTGAATTCGGACAACACATTAAGCAACTTAGGGGGAGGGAAACAATTGTCAGTTGTGTTGCTTGTTGTGTTGTGTGGAGGGTAACACGCCACTCACAAACTACTGATGGTATGCTATTCTGCCCAAATAAGCAACTGAGAGAAACAACTGGCTTGCAAGTTGTTTAGCTCGAAGCCAGTTGTTTAAAGTGTTGTGTGGAGGGGTGAGCGTGTTAATAGCGTGTGGTGAGTGGGTTAAAACACAAGCCCATAGAGGCACGCGGCAAGAGTGACCAAAGCAGCAGCTGCCACTCTGCTACAACTGGTGCAACTTGCAGAGGCTGCTGGGATAGAACTGGGAGGACTGAGGGAGGAGGGAGGGTGGGGAGAGGGGCGGGGGCTGTGTCAGTCAAATGCTGGGTTGACTATTAGTCCACTCAATGCCAGCCCCAACCACTCACAGTTGTGTAGGAACATGTTGTGTGGGGAGTACCCACAAAATAACCAACTGTGACTTGGCTACTCAACCCACCATTGACTAATGTGTTGTACCACATTGTCAGAGCCCAACAGTAGTCTGCAAAGAAGTATCCTGGACCTCAGCTCGGTTCAGACAACACATTTCTCAACAGTGGCTTTAGAACTCCACAGTGGAGTTCTTACACCACTGTTAAGAAATGTGTCGTCTGGGAGGAAACTCCAACCCACAATGGAGTTTTTTTTAGAAAACACTCCATGGTGAATATCAACACTGTGCAGAGAGTTCCTGCACAACGTTGTGTTGTGTGTTGTGTGGTGGGCTCCGTGGAATTTCCTGTTGCATTGAGTGGACAGAGTTCCCTGGCTATAATTATGAAAGGAGTGAGTGACACTCTAGGAGAGCCACTGGGATTGGGTTTTTGCAGCAATGGCTGATGGGATACCATGGAGAGAACTGGGGGAGGAGGGAGGGAGGAACAACTGTCACAAATGCCACATTGACTTTTTCTCAACTCCACGGGAACCCACAATCACATAACGGTGGAGTTAGAACATGTTGTGTGGGAAGTGCCTGCACACTAACTAGGCCTGTGCAAGCCTCAGGCCTTGGAATCCTGAATTTGAAGCCTGGAGGCCATTTTAGAACGGATCCAGCATGAAATGGTGGATCCGCCATTTCCTCGCCCACTTCCAGGCCCCGGAAAAGTCTACAACTCCGAGCATACAGTGCCTGGGAGGGCTGAAATTACTGGGGCCCATAAGCAGATGGTAGAGCTATCGTCGTTGCTGCCTGCCATGGCATTGCGCACTCCTCAGCACCGGCGACTGGCGCCAGTGTGTCCTCCTGACGCCATTGCATCCTTTCCGGGAAGAGATCTTGTGAGATCGCCAACTTCCCCGCGAGAGATCTCGCGAGATCGCCGACTCTCGTAGGGAAGCCGGCGATCTCGTGAGATCTCTTCCCGGAAAGGATGCAATGGCACCATGTGTCAGGAGGATGCACTGGCGCCGGAAATATAGAGTCGCCAGTGCTGAGGAGCATCAACGCTATGGTGGGCAGCAACGACGATACCTCTACTGCCTGCTCCTGGACCCTGGTAAATCCAGCCCTCCCAGGCACTGTATGCTGGGAGTTGTAGATTTTTCCAGGGCCTGGGAGTGGGCGAGGAAATGGTGGATCCGCTGTTTCATGCCAACTCCATCCTAAAATGGCCTCCAGGCTTCAGATTCGGGATTCTGAGGCCTGAGGCTTGCACAGGCCTAAAAATAACCAACTGTGAGTTGACTATTAACCCACTGTTGACTAATGTGTTGTTTGAATACAATGGTTGTGTGGTGAGTACCCCTACAAACTCTACCGTTGAGTAGAGTTTTCACACTGCATAGAGAAATGTGTTGTGCGAACTGAGCCCTCATGCCCAGCCCAGGATGTGCAGAGCAAAGTTTCTACTAACCTAAGGGCTTGGAGATAAGAGTAACAGTTGGCTAATTGGATTCTCTGGGGGCACATTATGCCAGTGAAATGGCTTCCCAATGGGGTGAGCAATCAGCATAGGAACCAAAAATAATGTAGATAGTAGTACTGCCGCTTTAAAGACAGGGCTTGTAGGGTAATCTTCAATGGCAGTTCATTGGGAAGAGAGCAATGTCTCAGGTCAATGAGCCTATGATGGTATGGCAGATATTATGTCCTGTAATTGGGTTGCCTGCATGGATATGCAGGCAGAGCTAGTGTCTGGCATGACACATACCTACCTGCTGTAGCTATGTGCCTAGTGAGGAGAACAGTCAAGTATCTAAGTGGGGTAGTCCATGAAATTATATGCTACAATACATTTCTTTAAGGTGCCACAAGATTCCCCCCATATACTTCAGAATGTTTCACAATAACACTCATTGCAAAACTGTAATGTTAACAATGCAATGCATTCTGCACTTAGCAAAAGAGCAAAGTACATCTGAAAAATTAACACTGTCTTTGCCACTGAAAAGCTGTGTGATCTTCAGTAAACTATTTTATCTCTTGATATTTGAATAAAACCTATCTAGTTATCATGAATCTATGACTGCTTGAACACAATATAGAAAAAGAAGCATCAGCATATTTACTTAAGCTGTGGTAGGAAATAGTACATATGTCTATCTTCTCATTCAAAATAAAAATTTACAAATCAAATTTCTCCAAGATACTGATTTTGTAAACATTTTTATTATAATTTTAAGAGAACACTGGAAGAGAACAAGTAGCAGTAGAGTAGCCACCATCAGCATTTTAATGAAAAAGTAGAATATAAATGAAACAAACAATAATTAGATTTGTAATACATTACACAGTTTACCTCAGCGATCAACCAATGATACTGATCAGAACTGTGCCTGACTTTCAGATTATTTCATCTCCAACATAGAGGACCACCCAGCATCATCACAATGGATGTTTGTAGCTATGAGCTTGGGTTCTATCTTTGGAAATGTCATCTGTTCAAAAAGTCAACTTTCTTGCATACTAGATTATATTTTCTTACAGTGAAAACCAACATACATGAACTGCAGCACTTCTCAGAATTTATATGAAGTACAGAATATCATTCTAGCACAAGAGAAGCATTAGAATGGCAGTCTAGCACAAATTCAGATATGTTCTCTGTGATGACCTATTTAGTGTATATTTTAGGCATGTTTGTGTGGGTTTTGTTGTTGTTGCATATTGATAATTTCTTCAGTGCCAACTCTACTCTAGCCCCTGAACTTCTTCTTTTAGTGCCTCTTTTTTGAAAACTATAATAGGCCTGCTGCCTATCACAAAGTAAAGTAAAACTTTGACAGGATTTAAAAAATCCAGGTAAACAAATCACTTCCTGAATAAATAAGCAAATGAGGGGGGTCTTTAAGGGATGGTAGCCACCAGCTATGTACAGGGAAAAGGGAAACTATCACCTTTGTCAGCAAAGGAGGCACTATAAGTGAGTCACCAGTGTGTACGTTTGCTATGTGGGTGAGGAAGCAGGAACACTTGCAGAAACCATAAGCACCCAAATTTATGGTATTCATAATCTCCTTCCTGTCAACTGCAGGGTTCTTATTTCCAGCGCATGGGAAGGTGAGAAAGGAAGGGAAGACAGGTGAAGCCTGAACCCTCTTTAGTTCCTCAACTGAATACTTCATGGCTCCATGCTTTTTTACTTGCTGATTTCCCAGATAGTTGAGTTACATCATCACAATTTCAAATGGGAAAGAATACTAAAGCAGTGTGCGTCTTCCCTGAAATATGGAGATTTACATTACAGTAGGTGGTAGTAATTTGCTATCAGAAGTTGCATGCATTAAATATATCAATGGGAAATGGGAATCTTTAAATAAAAATGGTATAAAAAATCTGGCTTATATAGCATTAACATCAGCCATCTTGATCTCTCTGAAATCAAATTTTAAAGCCTAGAAGATACCCTGATACCCTTTTCCCCAAGTTGGTGCCCTCCAGATGGATATGCTGGCTGGGGATGATGGGAGTTGTAGTCCAACACATTTGAAGAGCAACAAGTTGGGGAAGGCTACTTTGATGCAACAGCATTTTCACTGCTGTGAAACCCAAGATTTGAAGGTTACAGAATGAAACAAATATCTATTAAAATAACTAATTACACTGCTACTCTGGAAGGCACAATGTTGTTCTAATAAGATATCTTAAACACTCTCAACAGTAACATACTCTGTGTTACTTTCTTTGGCTGCAATCCTATACCCATTTACTTGGAGTATACCCCACTGAATGCAATGGGATTTATTTCTGAGTATGACATGTATAGGTTGTCCATTCTGGCATCTCTACTCGTTTCCTCCTTGTTAAAAAATAAAAGGGAAATAATGGTGATTAAGAAATAGGTAACCCTATCCCATATAGTATTTTGCTGGAAAGACAAGATGAACTAATATGTTGGTCATGTCTCAGTGCAGTGATGGCAACATAGAACGTTTACAAGGTTCTAGACTACCACCAGTACTTTGTGATGCCCAGACTATTCACTCTGAATAGTTTTTTTCTCCTTTGGTACAGAAGTAGCTCAGTGGTAAACCATGGGCTTTATATACAGGAAGTCCAGGTTTAATACCCAATAAAAAGGAACTCAAGTACCAGACCTGAGAAAAACCTCTGCCTAACAACATAGAAAACTCTTGCCATTTAGAATAGCCAATACTGGGCTAGAAGCAGCTGTGGTCCAATTCCATATGAGCCAATTTCATAATATTTCCCAATCAATGTCAGCATTTCTTTTTCCAGCACAAACCCCTTGAAAGCCACAACACCTTAAGAAGGAACCTGATTAACATTCAAAATAAAAGTCAAGAACATGTGCGTGACTCAAAATGTTTAAGAATCTTTTGCTTATCTACCCATGTTTTGAGAGGAGCAGCTGCCTTGGCAACAATTTCATCATCATCTCCCAAGTGGAAAAGGGAGCACAAGACAGAGCTCCAAGGTAGGTATTAACACTTTCAGGAAAAATAATTATCCTTAAATTCTAGTCCTGCCACATCTACTGTATGCCACCTCACCATTAGCCTTTCTTGAGCCCAGAGAATTACTGAGCTCACCATGGCCCCATTAAAGATAAAGATATGAGGCCTCAGCCTAGATGGCGCCTGGATGAGAGAGTACCTGGAAGCCTAAAGTAAACTGTTCTGAAGGAAAAATAGGATAAATGTAATAAACAAAACATAACTTTATTCACCAACATGAGAGAAAAACTGACTATAAAATACAAGTGAGACTTGCAACAAAATGCTGCAGCATGGAGAGTTCCTGTACAGGTTTCCAGTCATGCAATAATTGTTCCATCCTGCAAAATTACTTCATTTCCACTCTCACCTGGTTTTCTAACCACACCCCGCCCCAGTAAGTCAGCCATTCAGTATTCTGCAGGCAATGAGCACTCATTCCTCTTTGGACTAGTTTTGGGAATGGGGGAGGGGACTGCACTGTTGAGCATAAGATTTCAGTGGAGCTCAGAATGCTTACATTTGTGTTAGATTGTAGCCACATCAGTTAGAAAAGTCTCACGTTAGTTCAGCCTCACTGTTGACTGAAAGATTTAGAAATGTCTCAAGATCAAAAAATCCACGTGGTCATATCACATGATTAGGACAAAGTAAAGACTGCCAGCATGACCCTGAAATGCCTACATGAGGTAATAATTGTTAGTGAAAATGTGTTCTGTGTTGTTAGAACCCTGTGGACACTGGTGCTTTAAATAATTAACATTTCAAATACAATTGGAGTCAAGTTTACCAGCATTGCTATAAATAAAAATCCATTTGGACATGTTCAAAAAATAAGAGCAAATACCTTACAGATATACTCAAGTTTCACATCATGTATGTTCACACCATTGCAGCTGGACTTAAACCTAAAGTTGTTGCACTTGTAAATGTCATATTTTAATGACATCATCTTAATTTTTTTTTAGTAGAATTTGAAAGCCTTACATCTCTCTCAAGCGGCCCAGAGCAGGGTCTCAGGTACTTATCTTTACACTCAGGCAGGAACATAAGAGTGCAGGTGGTCCTTCAGATAGCTTTAAAGGCCAGTTAAGGTTTTAAAGGTTAATACCAACACCTTAAATTTGGGCTCAGAAATTACTAGTCAGCCAATGTAACTAATACAAAATAGGTGTAATATAATCAAAATGCCTAGCTCCTAGAAGCATTCTCACTGCTGCATTCATCATGTAGAGCATACTATAGTAATCCATCTTGGATGTAACCAATACATGTGTCAGCAACGGAAGATCTGTCTTCTCCAGATAAGTTGGTGAACCAGGCAAAGCTGGTTAAAGCACTCCATAGAAAGCACTGAATCCACAAGTACTCCCAAACTATGTACTTAGCCCTTTAAGGGGAGGGCAACCCCTTGCAGGACAAGTTATACATCATCATCCAGATGAGCAGATTTCCAAACCTGCAACACTTCCATCTTGTCTGGATTAAGTTTCAGTTTGTTTGCCCTCATCCATCCCCAAACTGCTCCAAAATACCTCTTCAAGATTTCCACCAGGATGAAAAGGTGGAAGAGAGAGATAGAGCTATGCATCATCTGCATACTGATACTTCAGCCCACACCTCTGGATGACTTCAACAGTTTCATGTTGATGTTAAAAAGTATGGAGGACAAAACAGAACACTGAAACAACAGAAAGGTCATGGCTAATAGGAGAAACAGAAGATCCCAACACAATGTTCTGGACCATACCCAGGTTGAAATTCATGTCCTCCAAGACCACCTATTTAATCAAGGTTTTCTTTTCAGAGCAAAAAAATGGGTACTGAATTTTTCATGTCTGGAAAGAAGCAGTCTCCATGACCAGATTTACCTTACTACTATCACTCCATGCATTACCCTGAGATCCACTGTTGATCCACCTTACCTACATGCCCAGCTCCTTACTCTACTCCAGCCCATTCCAAACCTGTGAAAATGTGTGTGTATCTGAGGTGCAAGAGGAAATTTATTACCTGTAGGGGGAAGACTGAGGTGATGGTTCGGGGTCTCATTCCGGGTATGAGCCCGGAGGCTATCCTAGCCCCTTTGCATGGCCAACCACACGTGGGGCTTCGAGAAATCTTGATTCAACGTGCGAGAAAGTGCCTCTTCGACTTCGTGTGGATCTTTTCTATTTTCAGAGGGGCCAATATCTTCTGTGGAAAGGTCTTCCCAAAAACCCAACGAAGAGACCTTAACTCTAAGGAACCCCAATCTAGATGGCTACCCAGCACTCGCCTCCGTCTTCAGCGGGTGGAATTACGATGCTGCCCAATTCCCGCGTGGGTCGAAGCTTTTCGCAGTCCAGTCTCGGGAGTGAGGGGTCCCAAGTCCTAGTCACCCGTTTCTACCAGGAAAAGAAACAACGACTATTCGGGGGAGGGTGAATGTCGTGGCGGTGGGCTTTAGCCCTTAGGCTGAAGGCCAGTACTCGGGCCCTGCTCCTGGCAGCGTCTCTCCCGAGTGCTTGGTCCTGCCAAGGGAGAGGGGTGAACTGGGACTCCGGCTGTGGCGCGCTGTCGGAGAAGACCCTAAGCGAGCGAGGCCTGCACCTGAAGAAAGGGCGCCCACTCTGTCTGTCCTGCGGCCTGGCCTCTCTGCCCGAGCCGCAGCGGGCCGGAGGTGCCTCAAGACCGCGGCCTCCCCCAATCCCCCGCGGCTGCTGCCGTCACCGCCGCCATTCCTGCTGTTTGTTTTCATCCGCTTCGCACAAGCCAGGCAGCTGGCTGTACATCCACCGCAGCACTTTCCACACGAAAGAGGACCAACTCTCCTTCTTTTTCCCTCCCAGATGAGACTTGCTTCCCCACCCCCGGAACCAGGCTAGGCCTCAGCCCTTAATATTGGCGGCAGAGGGGTCTGAAGGGAAATCTCAGCTCCAAGAGAAAGCCCCATCTCGGGAGGAATCTGCGTTTGGGAAAGAGCAGGCTGGGCGCCGCGAGAGGGGACCGGAGCTCCGCCTCGCTGTGGAGGGACACTGGGACCGGCTCCCCTTGCACCACAAGGGTAAATCTGGGGCTCGGAGAGGGAGGTGAACACGTAGCATGTTTCTTCCCAGGCCGCGAAACAGGGTCGATGTGTGCCCCCCCGGCAAGAGCTTTCAGTCACCCGTCCCCGACTCTGGTAGCTCCTGCCAAACGCCCCCCCCCCCGACATTCCCAGGTGTCTCCTAAGCAGACCCCTTCACATCTCAGTCTGCTCCTCACCCCTACAGTTCTTCTACTGGGGTTGCGAGATGCTTCATTGAAAGGATCCTGCTGCATTGGGGATGCCATTAGCTCATCCCTGTTTCAGGGTCGCTCATTTTTAAGACAATTTCCAGAAAGGTAGCCGTGTTAGTCTTTTGCAGCAAAGGCAACAAAGTTTTGTGGTAACCTAAACAGCTTCTGCCATAATAAATACAACATTCGTCTTTATGATGTTATAGGACACTGTCATTTTGGAGTGTTAACCTGCCTATCTTAATATTGTCCCCCCAGTTTTCCCTCCTCATGGAGCTTCTCTTTATTCTCACTGCCGGCATTAGAAATGGCACATCATCATCTCTGTTTTCCATTCTTCTCTGGCTAGCAGTCCTGTATCTTCCATCCTCAACACTTTTCTTTCTTTAGAAAAGTGGTTCTTGGTGGCTCAACTTAGAAGAATACCAGGGAGCTTGAAAGTGACACACAGCTTCCTTTCAAATAAAGTAGAATGGCCAACTTCTGTATTCTTGGTGGCCACTCTATTCTTTAAAATGTTCTTGGCCTGGAAGTGTATTTTGCTGCATAACTGATTCCCCAAATAAACTTTCAACCATCTAGCATTAGGGGTGTCACAGTAATGGATCATATACCTTCAAATATATAGATTGCATATTACATACAACATCCCAAAGAAAGATTCAATATTGAAGTTGGGAATATCAAGCTTTTTATCAAGCTTAAAATAGTTTTAATTTCTTTACAAGTGAAACCGTTGACATTTTATTTATTTATTTATTTATTTAATTACATTTGTATACCGCCCCATAGCCAAAGCTCTCTGGGCGGTTTACATAAGATTAAAACAATTAAAAACAATATACAAAAATTAAAACAGAAAAAACATGCAATATACACATAATATACACATACATTTAAAACTACTGTAATAACTTTTAAAAGCTTTTAAAATATGGTGATTAAAATTCAGTAGGACCATTGGACTAGAAAAAATGGTTTAGGGTCTTACTCACGTGCCACTGATTCGCAAGGAACTTTCTAAGTAGATGAAGGGCTTGTTCTTTACTGATACAGAATAATCTACTACCCATTTGTCAATTTTCATTACTTTTGTGTTAGCATTTGTCTTTAATGGTAGTGATTTGTTAGCAGAAGCCTGTACTTGTGCTGGAACCTTTCCTGGCAATTGGTGTATATGTGGTAATGCTCATTCATCACTCAGTTTTTGTAGGCCCTTTCCTTCAGCACTAAATCCACTTGTGGAGAAATTTGGCATTAGACCCAAGAGCAAGCAGGACATTGGGAAGACGGTGGCCATCACTTGGAAGTGGGGGCCTCTTTTTCAGGATCACATTCGAGTGAAAACTTGTACCAGTTTGAATTGGGTAACATTTCTCCAATATAATCTGTTATGCATCCACAGGATGAGCGAAGGGACAGACTAAAAATCAGTAGCCACAACAGTTGTCTTTAGATTTTTCCCCGCTTGATTATTTTTTGCATGATTGCTGATTAAGATATTGGGCTACATCCATCATTGTGTGAGCAAACATTCACTTGCGCAATGGAATTTTCCTGTCCTTTTCCCTCCTGCAGCCCCCATGTACTTTCAAAATCTTCTCCAGAGGGTCCCCCAACCCTCTGACACGGATTTGGAGGGGGAGCTGCAAGGGGAAGGTAGAATTAGCTTTGCTGATAGACACAACTGGATTTTATCAATTGTATGGGAAAGAGCACAGATAGTAATGGGCATTCATGTGATAGAGCAAATTAAGAATTTAAAGTATTTGGATATCATTTTCTCTTCCCACAATACTTAGAAAACTGTGTATTTACACTAAAACTGGAAGCTGTCAGTACATTGCAAGTAGTCTTATGCTCTCATTACCAGCATGTAATGTTTTCAAAGCCAAGTGCATGTACAAATGCTTTATGAGGTAGAACTCTGGGAGCTATATAACATTAATGATCTTAAGGTCATAATGCAAAACAAATGTTTAAGCACCTTGTTGAGTCTACCTACATGTACTTTCACAGGTCTAATCAGAATAAGTTTGATTTCCTTTGAGTTACGTCTAGGACAAAGTATTTGTTCCCAATATTTATTTCAAACTACAGCTTTCAGAGAATTGTTTTAATGAAAAACCTGCAGAAAGGATAAGCCTGACTAGAAGCTCTTGATTGCCTAGCATAATTAATTGCCTCCATCACTGTGTTTTTTTAGAGGACAAATTGATACTTTTTGTGTGTACAGCAAAAGAACTAATAAGACATATTGGGCTGGTTCACATAACATGACAGGCCACCGTGGGTTATTTCACCTGCGGAGTGAGTGCAGCTGCCATTTTGCATATCCAGCCCTAAGACTATACCATAGGTTATATGGGGGTTATTTATCCCTTACATAACCCATGCTCGCAGAGGTTGTATATGAAAAACAGCACCCATGGGTGTCACACCTTATCAGGGGTTAAATAACCTACAACAAGCCATGCCATGTTGTGTGAACCAGTACATTGTATGATACTGTGCATTGTGAGAGAAGAGGTTAACAATCAAACCTTGTCCACGCGTTCTGAAAGCAACTTATGGGTATATGAAATGTAAATTAGATACAGGAAGGAGCAGGTAATGCAAACTAGGTTTTCACTTTGGGGCACTTTCCAGCAATTGAACCCAAAAGAATAGATTCTCTAATATAGATGTAACTGTAGCCTTACAGGTTATATCTACCAGCAAAGTGGCCCTTCTGTTGTCATTTGGTTAGACTCCTACTTATCTCCTTTCTATTCCAATTACAGGGAGACTTTGGCAGACATGGGGGAAAATCAGGATAGCAAGAAATAGTACTTAACTTTGTTGAAACTTTGATTCTGCATGATTGGAACTCCCTTTGGTTCCCAGAACAACTCCTCCTCTCAGACGGTGTTGATGGACTTGCTTAATAATGGAAGAGAGCAGATGGGTGGTGCCTCTCTGTTTATGTAGCATGCTTTTGTAGGTGCAGAGTTCCATTACATGAATTCATTCATTGATCAATTCTAGGCTTTCTAGAGTTTTAGATTTTATATGCGCTGAAAGAAAGAAAAAGCTGTCCTGGGAAACTTGAGGGAGTTTACAGTTATGGACAAGAATTACAACAAAGTAACTCTCAATTTTTCAGTGCTGCGTGTTTCTAAGAATAACACCAACTTAAGTATTGATTCACACCCTCATGCCTAGTACACTTCAATTAATTTTATACACTGATGCAGAAAAGAGAAACAAACTTTCCTAAACTTGCCTAACTGGTTCAGAGAAAGAATATAAACATGACACTAATTGCTTGTGGAATGTGCTCTACAATTGCATGGTTGCATATGACCCTAGGTCAATACTAATTGTGCATTCTTGTACTGAGAATTATGTTTGATGGCCCTGTGCAAAATCGTACATACTTTCAAAATTTCCACTATAACTTTGCCAAAACTGTGACCATGATTCATTGGACCATTGGATGAAATTAATAGCAGAATCCCATGGAGATTTTATTTCCATCTTTCCAGTAAAGCTTTATCTGGTAGGATTCAGGAATGTTAATAGAACTGTGGGAATGTTTATTCTATTTCTCTTGCATTTTGTGAATTGCATGTTCAGTCTCACATCAACTAGAGTTAATACGTAGTAAAACCAGAGAATATATTTATACCTTCATTTTGAAATCCCATTAACAAATAGTGCCACTTAAGCAAAAAGTATAGTTGTGTTTAACTGAACTAAGATGAAGGTGGCAGTAGGAAAAGGTAAAATATTTTCATCTATATACTAAATTTCCTTATTTTTGGCTCTTATGCAGGTGAGTATAGAGAAGATCAACCCATCATGGCTGTTCCCATAGCAGTTCTTGATTGTGATCTCTTGCTCTATGGTCGTGGACATAGGACACTTGACCGCTTCAAATTGGAGGATGTTACTGATGAGTATCTACTGTCTATGTATGGCTTCCCACGTCAATTCATTTACTTTCTGGTGGATCTTCTGGGTGCCAACCTTTCTCGTCCTACCCAACGATCCAGGGCCATTAGTCCAGAGACACAAATTCTTGCTGCATTAGGTTTTTACACTTCTGGCTCATTCCAGACTCGCATGGGAGATGCCATTGGCATTAGTCAGGCTTCCATGAGCCGTTGTGTTGCCAATGTTACTGAGGCCCTGGTGGAGAGGGCCTCTCAGTTCATTCATTTCCCAGAGGATGAAATTTCAGTGCAACATTTGAAAGATGACTTTTATGGGCTAGCAGGTATGCCAGAGGTACTAGGACTGGTTGACTGCAACCATGTAGCAATAAAGGCACCCAATGCTGAAGACTTGTCATATGTGAATCGAAAGGGCCTTCATTCTTTAAACTGCCTGATGGTCTGTGATGCCAGAGGAATGCTACTAAGTGCAGAAACACACTGGCCAGGCAGCATGCAGGACTGTGCTGTGTTGCAACAGTCAGCCCTTAGGAACCAGTTTGAAGCTGGGATGCACAAAGATGGCTGGCTACTTGGTAAGTTCATTCTGATGACTGTCCTCTCTGAAAGTCTGTTCTGGTGGAATTTCTGTTTAATTCACTGACATGTAAGATAACATACTTACGTCACAAAATTCCCTAGGCCTTAGTTCTCTGTCTATGAAGATTAAACAGATAAAGGTTGAACAAATAAACCTTTAAGTCTGCTCCCTTTGTTGGGGGGCTGACTTCAGATAGATGTCCAATTTTACTATTAGCTATTGGAGATCAGACTAGAATTTTTTGTTCCTATTTGTTTTGTGAATTCTCATTTTTGTGTTTGACAGGTGATAGTTCTTTCTTTCTTCGCACATGGCTAATGACACCTCTCCATATCCCTAAGACACCTGCAGAGTACAGATATAACATGGCACATTCAGCCACTCACAACATCATTGAGCAATCATTCAGGACAATTCGATCCCGGTTCCGTTGTCTAGATGGGTCAAAGGGCACGTTGCAATATTCACCAGAGAAAGCCAGTCACATCATCCTGGCTTGCTGTGTGCTTCATAACATCTCTCTGGAGCATGGACTGTATGTATGGTCATCCCCAACAATGGGACAGATGGAACAGTCAGAGGAAGAATATGAGCATATGGAATTGCTTGACTCTGAAGCCTATCAGGTTCGTCAGGAATTATTGCTCACTCATTTTAGCTAATATAATGAAAAATACCAAGTTGGAGTTAAGAAAAAAGGGAAAACGGACACAGTAGATCCTGGTTTTCTTTACAATTTCAGCAAAAGAAAGCAATGGAGATGGGATTATTACGTTTTTGGAGAACGTTTTGCAACTAATAAAGTATCTTGATTTCATTGTGCATGCTTCATCTGAGTCCATGAATGCTCAGTATTTCAGTACATTATTTTTAATGTTTGGACTTATTGGGGGAGAGTTTATCAAGGATGGATATGAGAACAGAGAATATGATTGTCCTGGTAAAATGTTATATGTTTAAGCATTGCAAAATGTGATAAAAAGGATCTTTTGTACAGGGTAATCAAGTTCTAAACAACTAAGTTTAGATTGCTACCTGAAATTTATTGCAGACTTGACATGTACACTGTGATAAATTATATAAGTATTCCCTTTTTTTGCTACATGGTTTAACACTCTTGTATGCCCTTATTACTCCAGCAGCACCTGCATATGTGAAAGGAAATCGTGCAATGTCCTTTGTTTCTTGTACAAAATCATACTGTTTGTGCCAAAGTATATTAGATTTCTCAAAGGGTATATAAAAGTATTTACAAATGCAAAAATGAAAGAGGAGCCCCAAATATCTTTTAATAAGGAAAGTTAAAGAGAGATGGCAAATATAGGCAAATGAGTTCATAGCTGGTTGCATCAGTTTAGAAAGTTATGAAAACAAGATGGGTTTGAACTCATCAATCTGCCATAGCACAGGAGAGATCCTTTATATTAACACAGACATCTAGAACTTTAAAAGAGATGCAGGAGTAACAACAGAAGGATGGGGTGGAAATGGAGGGAGGAATATGGAATTATTTCAGTTACACATGTTTAGGCTTAGTTTTGGGAAGGTATTGGACTGGGTGTTGTTCCAAAGGGTTCATGAAAAATGTGCATTTAAAACAGTGATTATATAAACACGGGGGCGGGGGGAGATTCAAGCATGATCTAAACTTTAGCATCAATATTTTCCTTGTTGTAAACAGCTTAACTCAGGTTAGAACCCCCTGAACCTCTGGGCCCTGGTAATGTGTTCCCTTTTTGAAATTACATTTCTATACCATTTTCCTGAAATGCACGCAAGGTGGTTTACAACTTAAAACAATGGTTTGTTATTTACAACATATTATTCACATTGTTACAACATTAGACTTGTTCAACATGTTGAGATTTGAGGAGGTAAATGCCAAAGCAGGATGCAAGTACATCATATTTACTGTCATAAGACATTTGAGTTCCAGGTTGTAGGGCTAAAGAAACCAAGTATAATTACATATTTCCAATGAAATGAATATAGAAGGAATATGGGGTATTATATCAACTTTAAAGACTTTGGAGAAGATTCCATATTAGACACTTAATAAAATAATATACTTTTGCCTTGTGTTGTTGATACATAGAGTGGAACAGGGGAGGGAAGAACAGGTTGGTGGTCTGCTTTGTGGTCCAGTTAAGACATGGTAAAATGTCCATCATTAAATGGAAGTGTTTAGGGTTACTTTTCTCATTCTACTGTGCTCTAGCTTGAACTTGCACTCAGGGAAACTGGGCCCCCCAATTTTGATGCCTGGAGAGCTGTATCCTCCTCCCTTGCACAGAAAGGTGGCAAACAGTATTTATTAAAAATTGACAAATAATAGCATCAGTAAACCTATAAATATAATATTCTCTAAGTTCAACATGCCACACTTCCTCCCAAAGTCTAGATGTGTCACTATAACTCACTGTCTTTAGCCTTACTCATGGGTAATCTTGGGATGCAGACTGTTACTATGTGTGGAATTAAGGCTTATTGTATGGGCCCCTGCATTCTGTACACACAGTCACACTGCACCCCAAGAGGTACGTGTTAGTTGATGTTGGAACACTGAGTGTCAGATGTGGTGGGGAAGTGGGCAGGATTGTGTCAAATTATCCCAAAATACAGCTTGTTTTGTCCCATAGAATACAATGGAGCTATTAAGGACTGAGCCAGTTACTATTTACATAGTCTGTCCCTCTCATCTGCACAACTCTACTCTGGGTTTTCTTTCTTCATCATGATAGCTAGAGTGATCTGCTTTATTTGTATGCTGCCTAGAGTTGATGTTTTAATCTTATTTTGTCATTTTATGGTGTTTTATTGTAAGCCATCCTGACACTGCATTTGAAGGCTGCAGTATAAGTAAAGAATAAATAATTAGAATGTGACAGACACCATGGAGCAAGGTAAAGGATATTGTACACCAAGAAAAGTTGCAGAAAAGGGTAACCAAAGAGATCAAGGCGCTGGAGAATCTTCCCTGTGAGAAAAAGCTACAATGTTTGGGTCTTATAGTTTGGGATGCGGGAAGGAACTAATGGACAATTATAAAAATTATGCATGTTTCAGAGTAAATGGATAGAAGTTTCTTTCTCTCAATGCTGGAACCCAGGACCATCCAATCAAACTGATTGGCAGAAGATTTAGGACAGACTAAAGGCACTACTTCACTCAACACATAATTAATTAACTGCCACAAGGTGTGATAATGGCCAGTAGCTTTAAAGGGGGTTTAGAAATATTAATGGAGGAGAAATTTCTCAGAGGTATTAATCATGATGGCTGTTAATCATGATGGCTATATGGAGGCTCTGAGTTCAATGGAGTACACTGCTGAATAATACCAAATTGCTGTGGAGCAACAGTGGGTGAGGGTTATTGTTTTGCTTGTGATCTTCCCAGAGGCATCTATTTGGCTTGGCCACTTGCAAAACGGGGTTGTATCCAATGTTAGTCTAACTTTAGTCCCATTAATTTCAGTGGGTCTACTCTAAGTAGGAACAACATTTAATACAATGCACAATGTAGTCTGATCCTGCAGGGCTCCTCTTACATTCATGGCAGCATTCTACAGAGATCCACCCCGCCCCCCACCCCAGTGTCAAAGATACTGGGAACGTATTCTATCCCAACTCCCATCACAACAGTTCCCTACCAGTACTCTCAGGAGTGAGTGGCATCCCAGGCTCGAAACCACGTTTTAAGGACATGACTGGAGGGAGACAGAGAAGGGGTAGGGGTGGAGTGGAGTGGAGCTGAAGGAGCGAAACGGCAGCTATTCAGGTGAAAAGGATCATAGGCTTGAAGTGCTTTTGCCTCATAGGTAAAAAATGCCAAGGCAAACCAGGGGGTGGGGTGGGGTGGGGTGGATTAGGTGTGATGGAGGTCAAAGTAAAAGGTATATTCTGGAAGTTCACTGAAGTGCAGGCTAAACCTGATGCATGTATCTGGTGTCTCCAGTTTCTTTGGAGGGTGAGGTTTGCCTGATTGCAGCCTATTTATTTTGTCCTATAGGACTCAATGGACATACCTTCATATCTACATCAACATGTCCTAGTTTCCATTTCTTATGGCACAATCCTATTGTTTATGCCCTTGATACTCATAAATCTTCCAACTCGGAGGCATACGAATATCCACAGCAAAGTGGGAGCTGCACTGCACTTCCTGCTCTGCATTTTAACTACATGGGCATTTTAATGTATCTAGTTGAGGTATTGGGGAGGGGAGAAATCAGAGGCAGGAGATCACTGGGGATAGCTTGTATCCCTGCTTTCCCAGTCCCCTCCCTGCTCACTAGCACCCCCTCTTAACCCTTCTCTCCAAGCTGGGGTTTGCAGCATTGGAGAGGCAACCTGCGTGGTTCTCTCCGCTCTGGCTGTGTGGCGGAGGTCTGAGCCTTGACTCTGGCCTTGGATCCAGGAATCCAAAAAACCCAATGGCCCCCCAGATGCTGTCTAGGGGTCATAGGATTGCTGTCCTTGTCACACCAGACCCTACTGTGTGACCAAGTTACAGAAGACTGGAAACCAACTATTACACAAAAGAGTAGAAAAATTCTGAAGGCATTTGTAGAAAAAATGATTCCATATTCCCAAATTTATTTTACAAGATGTGTAAAGTTATTGTTTTATTGTAATTGTTTGCTATAATTATATTTTAAAACATGCAACAATGCTAGGATGATATGCTGCTGCAACACTGAATGAATGTACCACCTGTCAGTTTATCAGTCTACTGTTTAAGAAACTGTGCTAATATATGCTAAGCTCAGAAACCAGACTAAGGCAAAACTGATTAGGACTGAGAAGGCCTTATGAAACTCAGTCATCTGCATATATAACAGATTGTTGCTTAAACAGGTGGTGCAGGATCTTAATTAAACACCCATCCTTAATTATATTTGTGTTGTAATGAAGATGCATCAGCTCCTGGTGAGATCATAGCAGAGCTGTCAGTGATTGTGAATGCTAAGAATAATAGAAAACTAGTCTTAAATTGTGAATTGAGACAAGTTCCTCCGTACCCAAAATCTCAGAAATGATTATTTCATATTATTTGTATTTAATATCATTTTTCACATATAGTGGCTTGGATGTTTGAGAAAAAGTATACACCTGTGTCCCTTATCATTTGTTAAGATTACACACATCTATTCACTGTGCACCACCATTTGTTTACTGGACACATAGCCCTATCCCTTAAATGTTGAGAAGCTGTATTCAACAGCACATTTCTGACCTATCTATATAAGAATATGGTAGTGTTAGGCTTATTATTAGAGATCTACAAGACCGGTTTTGCTTATTTTTGTTTTAAACTGAAACTTGAGCCATGTAGACATGTAGGAATTTTTGAAATTTAAAAAAAAGTATAATACTCAAACTTTAATAGCAAAACAGTGTGTTTCTTGGCTCCACACCAGTTTCCTATTCGCAAGGTAAACACGGCAAACATACTTTTATCCAATCATACGCAGACTACCAGCCCGTGATGACAAGGGGTTTACACTGTATAAATGATAAAATATACATGTGCATGGTTAATAAAGACATTGGCTCAATTCAGACGACACGATAGTCAATGGTGGGTTGACTAACCCTAACCCTAACCCTAGGGGGTACTCCCCACACAACATGGTAATAAATAATCAACTGTGGTGTGGATGAGGAACAGTGCTGAGTTGACTATGGCAGCATTCGGATGACACAATAGTCAAAACAACTGACGATTGTTTCCCCCACACCAGTTGTTTATTGTGTTGTCCAAATTGAGCCATTGTCTAATTACAAACACTAGAACTATTTGTAATGTGAAGATGTGGCTTCAGGATAGAAGTGTTGATATTCACCTAATTTCAAATGATTTTTCACTATAATCTCAGTTATTGTGGTTTTTTTTATCTCTTTGTTCCTTCTGCACATTAATTAGATTTGTTGCTCCCACAATCATAAAAGTATATGGGCTTGTGATTTGATTCAGTTCACTCTTCCTACTACATTCATAACTGGGACAGGTTTAGATGTAAGACTATATCAGAACATATTGACAGCTCAGGATTCTCTCTCCTCCCCCACCCCCATCTTATCCATCATTTCTGCTTCGATGGTCAAGAGACAGGAAATAAAAAATGGTTAGTCCCTGCTTTTTGAATCTGGAAGCCATTATTGGTGAACAGTAATGAAGCCAAAGTTTCCTTGTTCCAGAAGGAAGTTTAATCTTTCATATGCAATTTCTGAAGGAGCAAACACTACAACCACGTCTAGCTCATGGGATAAGTCAAGGGACAGGAAAGAGAGCTGGTTGTTAGAGATTTGATCTTTCATTTCATGATCTCATTAAAAGTGGTGCAGTTAGGTAATTTTAGATTATAGACGGTCTTATTCCACTTTCCTCTTTAGATGGGCATTTGTATTAACTCATTTATTTCAAAATGTGGTGCACCAGCCCTGCTCTGTTTGGGGGGACTTCCTGCTCATTCTGCTGACTTGTGTCCCAAAGTTTTGCCATGATGGCACCAGTGCTTATTAATTTGAAATGGTTTCAAATATAATATCCAGATTATATTAATATTATTGGCTGCTGTCCAGTTAAGAATAGTCCTGATGCAAAGTGGGCCGTCTAAGTAGGACTAACATTGGATACAACTCAGAATGTTGAACTAGAGTTCGGGAGACCCTGCTCAGTCATGACATTCACTGAGTGGCCTTGGGCCAGTCACTATCTCTCAGGCAGCCTAACCTACCTCACAGGGTTGCTTTGAGGATAACATGGGGAGGAAGAACCAGGCATTCCACTTTGAGGTCCTTGAGGAAAGGTTTCCAGAGGGTAGCCGTGTTAGTCTATTGCAGCACAAACCACAAAGAGGCTTGTGTACCTCAAAGACTAACAAATTTATTGTGGCATAAGCTTTTGTGAACTCTAGTCCACAAGCACTTATGCCAGAAATCTTTGTTTTGGAGGAAACATGTGATACAAACACAAATAATAAATAAAAGGAGAGTGAAATTTACTATGCATATGTGTGAGAAAAAACACTAGAGAAAATAGCTTTGGGAACTGTAGAAATGTTTTCTTTTATTCTTTGTCAGTGAACAGTCTGTGTCAGGCAAATACAGTAATACTGATATTTTTTTAAAAAAGAAACTTACTGCAGGAATTAAATGTGTCCTTGAGGTGTTGTTGTTGTTGATTTGTGACTTTCTTAAAAACAACACAATTAGAGTTGGATAGCCTCATAATAAAGTACAATGCAATCCTAAACATGTGTATTCAGAAGAAACTAATTGAGTTCAATGGAGCTTAATCTAAGGAAAGTGTATATAAAATGGCAACTTTGGTCATTTTAGGGTGCAATACATTGCACGTTTAGACTGAACAAAGGCCTACATCTCCCAGCATGCCCCAGCCCAGATGGCTGGGGCATGCTGAGAGTGGTAGAACTTTTTTTCTGTAAGTATGATAGGATTGCACTCTAAAGTTCTACAAGGTATTTTTTAAAATGGGTGGCTGTGAAAAACCTCTACTTCTGATCTAGATCCACAGTGCCCCCTAGAGCATCTGGTCAGTTGGCACCCTGCTGGGCAACTTGAATAGTTTTATCTACCCGTATCTCACTTCTTTGTAATCCAAAATGTAAACAAAACCTTAATCTCATTTCTTGAATAGGCTGACTTGTCCCAACCACTTTGGGGGTTTTGTATTGAAGGTGGGTCCAGCTATTAGGTAATTTTCTGATTTGCTGGCTAGACCACTGACATTAGAAATGGAGACTATTGCATTATTGGACAGACCAACCATCACTTTCTGCTAAGGGGTTGGCTTTTACTGAATGGAGATCTCAATAAAAAGATCCCCTTGTCCTTCTAGAGCTTTCCCATATACCACGTAAACTGGAAGCTAGATGCTCTCTCTGGCCATCCTCTCTGCAAAAAACTTGGCATAGGCTTTGAGATCCAAGGCTCTACTCAAGTAGGTAATGTGGATAGACAAGTTAGACTGACTTTTTATATGAAATTCAATGTGTGTGATTGTCGTCTTCCCTGCTCAAATAAACTTCCCTCAAATCAAGTCCTTTTTATATTTGCTCATTTGGCTGTGTTGAGGCAGGGACCATAGTTCAGTCAGTAAAGCAAGTGCTTGCTGCCAGAGGTTTTAGGTTCAATCCCTGGCATCTCCAGGCAGGGCTGAAAAAACTCCTGCCTGAAACCCAGGAAAGCCATTGTTGCCAGTCAGTGCTGACAATGCTGGGCTAGATGGACCAAGGGTCTGACTCAGTATAAGGCAGCTTCCTTTGTCCTAACGTTTTAAAAACTGTTTTCTCACCGAACTCTTCCCCATCTGAAAGACCTAATGGTTACAAAGCTTGGGTTGATTTTTAAAAGGGTTTGAAAAGCTCTCTGTTCTGTGGCATTGGGAAGTCCAAAGCAACTTCCCCCCCGCCCCCTAGGCCTGGGCTGAAGGGATGCGTCCTTGGCAATAGGGTTCAGAAACTCCCCAAGTAGCGGTACAGACTAGGGTGTGTCAGGAGGTTCATCCTGACTGCTGGGAACCTATCAGAAATTCTTTTCTTGGGGAACTCACGAAAGAAGGGGTCCACCAGGAGGGAGAAGTTAGCCCCCCCTCCCGGTCTCGTAACAGTGGCACGATCGAAGCCTTCCTCTGGAAGTTGATCACTGGGACAGTTATAATCAGGGGGGCTGAAGGATGCTGGAGAGGCGAAGGGAAGCACTGCGTTGGGGGTCTTCAGGTTGCAGGCAAGGTTCGCTACACGATCCTCCGCCTGTCCTCTTTCCCCATCTTCCTAAACAGGACGACTAAACAATCTCGCGCTCTGCGTTCTATTCGTCAGCCCTTTTTTGCCTCTGTCGTTCGATCGGCTCGGGGCTCGTCCGTGGCGGCTCCAGGAATCGAACTGCTAGGCGCTCGACTAGGCAAACCTGGCCTTGGTAGTAACACGGAGCGGCAGCGGCGTTAGAAGCTGCAGTGGGAGACGAAGGCGGGGGAAGATTACCGTCGGATTTGGGTTGTTTCCCCCCTCCCCCCGGACCAGGTCCCCGGCCCATTCGGTACCCGCCGCCCAACACCGCTCCGGTCCTTTCCGGGACCCGAGTGCGCCAGGCCTTGGTCACTCCCTGCCCCAGGTAGGCTCCGGGCCTAGAGGCGCTGGGCCTGGTTTCTCTCTGGGGGTTGCCAGGTCCTCTCAAGCCGGCGGGAAGAGGCAGCAGCGACCCTAAACGGGTGGGGGTGGCCGGAAGGGGAGTCCGTGCCGAAGGGCGAGCCGTGAGGGCTAGGAGTAAGGTGGGCCTAGCCGGCGTCGAGTTCCCCCACCCCGCCCGCGAACTTCGAGCGCCCTGTCCTCTCGAGGGAGCTCCCCGGTTGTTGCCGCATCGCCCTCTCTCGCTGGGAGAGAGCCGGCTTGCCACATTCTTGGTATCACTGGCCTTCCTCCTTGGGACCCGCGTAGCGAGACTCCCAGGCCCACCTACTGCAGTTTCCGGGGCTATCTGAATAGGAGGCCTATGTGTAGAGAGGCAGTGATGGCTTGCGTCTGCTGCCTCTGCTAGCTTAATTTGATTTTGTAAAAGCCTTTTCTGTTTGTTGTTGTTCTTAGCACACGTAAACACCCTCGCACAGTTTCTCCTCCCACGCCCCCATTCTCTCTCTCTCTCGTCCTGTTTCTCTTTCTCTCTTCGGAGGGAGAGAGATGGGGCTGAAATGCCAGCGCTTTGGTCCAAAATATAGTTTCATCGCAATCCTGGCTACGCTTACCTCGGAGTAAATGAACACAGTGGGACTTATTTCTGAGTGAATATGCCTGGGGTTGCACTGTTAGAGACATTGTTATAGGGGGAGTGTTGGTTATTGTGGTTACCATGAATATTACATGTGAGAATAAAGCTGCAATCCTATGGATGTTTTCTTTGCAGTAAGTTCTGTTGAGCATAGTGAGAGGTACTCCTGAGCAAATGTTCGGAAGATTGCCCTGTAAATCAGGTATTTGCTGTTCTGGGTGTGCATATGTATATGTGTTGTTCAGTGTAAGAGAATGAACACAAGGAAAAAGACTAACTAATATGGTGAGTTACCACTGCATATATGCACACAACAGAAATAAGCAAACAAAAAACATTAACTCCATGTTTTCCTTTTAGTCTAGTTTTAATTTCTGAATTGCTTTTGGTTATTACAAAATACTATCTCAACTAGGAAAGCAGGATAAGTTTTGCTGTCCAGAATTAGGCTAGATCTTCTTAAAATATGAATTTCTTGAGTTTTCTCTTTGGGTCATCATTTTATTGTGCAGTACCCGTAAAGTTATCAGAGGTTTAAGGGATCCAAGCAGCTGGTGCATCTGTTGCAGAAAAAGACCAGGTTACCAGGAAAGAATTGTAGTATTTTTGTTTTTGTAGAGATGCAGTTTCCCTCCACCGGTTATTAAATGTAATCCTACAATCAGTATTGTATTGAAGAAGGCTATGTGAAGGTTATGGGCTGGATCTAGATTTAGGCTGGATCAACTGCAGTGGCAGAAGGGGACTTCCCTGTCCCCTCCTTCTCACTGCAGCTTCTCTAATCCCCTGAAAGGGTTACACCCAGAGTCAGAAGATCCTGCTGAAGGGGGTGAGCTGTGGTGTGGGGGGAAGGGCAGAAGTAACTGCATCCACTCTTACCTGTATCTGTTGTTTAGTATCATAGGAGTAGACCTTCAAATAACAAAAGTGATCACCAGCAAGACTTAGCATTTGCTTCTGTGGTAACATCTCTGTTGCTTTACAGGCATTTTCATTTTCGGTCTTTTAATTTGGTTTTGCTGAATTATTCCTCTGATTGTGTACAAAATTTAAAAACATTGTAAATTTCACTTCACTGTTTGGAATGTCACATAAGAAATTAACAAAACATCATTTAGAGCAGACAAGACATTTTCTCATCTTAAAAGCAAGGGGCTTTCCCCTATCTGTACTCTATGCTAGCCTGTGGGAGTTTGATGTAGTATTATGAGGCACCTACTAGGATCTTGCAAAGGGAAATGTAGTGGAGGGACACTTTGCAAGATCATATAAATAAGCCAAGCCCTCTGTCTGTTTTTGGGCACCATATGATAAAATATATTTTGGAGCTGTATGTAGTTATTAAAGGGAAGTATAGTTTGTGATATTTCCTTTTTGGTAAGCCATTAAAAAATACTCCTAAGAATGTTCTTGAAATCCCATTCCTGGCATTGTTCTTCAGGTAGCATGGCAAGAATGGGTGTGAAACAATTAAATGTGATGAGGACTGTGAGCCATGTGTTCTATTTTGTGCACATGGAAGAAGGTATATAGTTGTCCTGAGACCTCAATGTGTTTCCTCATATTCTTTAGAACTCTACCTAATCTAATATTTCACACCAGAACTGGAATATAGTTTTTCCTTTCCCTGTCATTGGAAAAGGTGTTTACATGACTTTTCAAAATCTGTGAACTGATGTGTGTGCGCCTGCATGTGCTGTACCATGAAATGTACACATCAGTTTAGTGAATAGCATTTATTATGCTTGGTCATTTTTTTTCAAAGCATATGGGACTGTTCAGCATGCATTTAGATGGTGATAAGCAATAAGTGGGCGGTGGGAACAGAGGACATGGTGCAGATCATTTGGAGAAGGGGTAAAGTGCTAAATAAAACACTGAAGTTCTACTTAGCCCTCCTTTCTATAATAAAATGGGCACCTTGCTAAAAAACAATACACTGTAAGGTTGCATTGAAGTATACATACTTTTAGTTAAGCTAGATGGCTGTCCAAAATTACTCAAATTCAAATGTAACCTCTGCTCTGTTCCTCCACATGTGTAGAGCTCTGCAGAACTGCACGATAAAGCTGAAGTAAGTTATGAAGCTATTCAACAGCATACCCTATACATGTGTACTCAGAAGGAAGTCTCCCAAACAAGTGGTGATAGGATTGCAGCCTTAAATTTGTCCCCTCCCCAAACTTAAGGAAACATACTTCTGAGGGAAGGATAACAGAGTATAGATGTTACTACATTTTGTGCCTCTGCTCAAACTCTAGTGTTTGAGATCTCAGTAGTTCAAGTTCATGCCCTAAGGCAGGATATACCGCAAATTATATCTGACAGATATCTGTCCATTGTGTTCTTTCCTGAAAATAAATAGGAATAAGTAGGAAATAAATTCTACAAATGCCTGTAGTTTATATTGTTTCTTGTCTTAGAGGAGTAAATATTAGTTACTTTTATTGCTGTCCGGGGTCATTAAATATTTGAATGCTGACTGCATACTATTCCTTTTTCTGTTTTTTATAGGCTAGTCCCTTCAGCCTATTCTAATAGAATTTCCCTTCTAGACTGTTTATTATCTTTTTAATTTTTCTCTGAATCCTATTCTGCTTACCAGCATCCTTCTTTAACTGAAGTGGCCAGGTAAACAGCATTGTGAAATGACCCTCTCTGCTCACCATTGGTGAGATATAAAACAACAACTTCTTAAGCTTTGGAAACAGTGCTTCTGCAGATACAGATCAGATGATGGCATTGGGCTTTTTACCTGCACTGTTGCCTTGTTGGCTCATTTCATTTGTTAATTTTTTCTCAGAAGTGTTTTTGCCGAGCTAGTTACTTTTGCTGTTTATATTTGTGTGTTTGAAGGGTCTTATACATGCATGATACTGTACATTTGTCCTTGTTGAATGTCATTTTGTTACGATCTAATCAGTTCTTCATTTTGAGAACATCTGGATTTATTTTTTCTTATCCTCTCAAGTATTTGCCATTATCTCATTATCCGATAAAGCATATATCAAACTACTTCATCCAAGTTTTTAAAATTTCATTTTATGAACTTATTACTTTCATGAATGAAATTACCATGGAACATACAAATTGCTCTAAACTAGGGATAGGCATCTGGTACTTTCCAGATGTTTTGGACTACAATTCCTATGATCCGCATCAGCACGGCCAATGGCAAGGAATTATGAGAGTTTTAGTCCAAAGCATCTGGAAGGTGCCAGGCTGCCTACTCCTTCTCTGAACAACAAGACCAGCAGATTAAGGGCTGCATCCAATGTCACACAGGTGGACATCTGCTCGTGCAGTAGAGTTTATCTGCCCTCTCCTCCCCCTTTGCCCCCAAAATCTGTTCCAGAGGGACCTCCAACTCCAGAGCAGTTTTGGGGGTGGGGTGGGGCTACAGGGAGTAGGGGGAATCTGAATCACCATTCTGTCAGTGGACTGACACAATTATATGTCACCTTAAATATTTTAGGCCTAAGCACCGATAAAAGTAATGGATGATTGATGGAACTGAGAGCTGAATACTAATTAAAAATGTGTGGAACTTTCTGCAGTAGACATTGCCAGGTTTTTTTTATTTTTGTAAAAGTAGAAGGAAATAGAAATGCATTGTAATCCAGTAAAAATAAATAAACCCATATCTGTACATGTTCTCATATGAAAGTTAGAAGACATAAAGCTTTCAGGTGGTGGATGAGCTGGCCTTCTAAGGCTATCTGGGTGAGAAATGTATGTTGAGTTTTCTTTAAGGCTACAGTCCTGCTGGAGGAAGTGCCTCTGAATTCAGTTGGGCTTACTGCTCAGGAAACATAGGATTGGGATGTTAGTCCTCTGTTTTTGGTAGTGATTTGGGCTTTCTGGGAAATTTCCCTATGGAAATTAGTTTGCATAACATAATTTAGCATCAGAACATTTTCCATTTGCATTGAAAATATTCTGGTGCCCTTCAGAGTATCTAATTTAATATATTTATTTTACTTCTATTTAGTAAATAATATAGCTAAAAAAACATGCCCATGTTAATTTTTTGTCCCAATTTTGTCCAGAATTATTTGAGGGGGTAAATTAAAGCAGACATAATGTGATTTAAATGTTATATTATGTAGATTTTTTAATTGGAATAGTTGTAAAAATCTAAAGGCAGTATCCAGTGGGTCTGTTGCACTCCTGCTTATTATGTTACAGAAGCGGGAACAAGAGCTCACGCAACTGGGACTTAGCAGTTCCAAAGTAGCGTTGGAAATGCTTGTTTCTGGATTGGGACAGATCATCCGAGCTCCCTTCTGTGAGCTCCACTGACCTGCCCTATTCTGGAATTAATGTTTCAGCTCATTTCTGGTTGACTTTAGAACTGCCAACTCCCCATTACATTGATGGTCATTTCCACTTGCACGTGGGCAAAATAAGATATTTCCCATTAACCTGTACTTCCCTTACATTGTTTAAATTCAAGGGGGGAGGGAGAAGTGAAGGTACTGAAAACTGATACACTAATAAATTATAGCAACCCAAAGAACTGCATGATATGCTGATAACCATTCATCTACAACTTTGAAACTGCCAAGCTTGCCTAATATTGTATTTGCAATTGGCATTCACCTGTTGTTACTAAAGAACGTATGAAATTAAAATTTTACTGTGGAAAAATAAAGCACTGGATTTCCGCCCCAGAAACCCTTCCACCCCACATCACTGGTTTCTCTGAGCTGAATATTGGGTGCTAAATATTGGGTCCTGTCTAAACATTCATAGAGTTGCACCCTAGAGTGCCCTTGGTTGGCTGTTTAAGAGAGGACCCTTGTGCAGAGATCACAGTCTTGTGGAGTGCCATGTTTCAAATCTTTCAGTGTTCTAGTCCCTTAGAACATGTTACATTGCTAGGAAACTTGTGTAATATATCACCAGGTGTGTCTCAGAATGTTTCCGATTTCACAAGTTCTAGTCTGCTGTATTGCCTGAGTTTGTTCCAACAAAGGGCTGTTAATGAAAAACCTGCTTACAAAAATGATCTTTTTATGACTCCCTTTCCTGTCAGTTTTGTCCTTGTGGAGTATCTTTTCTTTCCTTACATCCTTTTTTTCCTTCATGTCTCTTTTTAGATTGCCATTCAGAAATGCACTAGTTCTAAACCTGGCTGAATTGTACCATCTGTGAATCAGCCTTTCCTTTGTTTAGGTAAGAAAAACCTTCGAAGTGTCTCTTAGAACCATTCTTTTTTTTAATGTGTTGGTTTGTGTTGTAAACAACTGGGCAAGTCTCATAAACGAACATTCAGTTAGTAGGAGCTTTTGATTCGAGTTGGTAAATTTCTCCTTTGAGAATATGAACTGACTTTGTGTTGTAACATTACATTATTGGTTGTAGATTTTTAAAAATGTTATCTAGTAGTCCAACACATTTCAAGGGTACCAGGATGGGGAAGGATAATGTAGACACATGCCAGGATCTACGTTTTTTTGTCCTCTGCAACCCATTTAATAGATTGAGAGAATTAAATGCTGGTCTTTCTCACCATGCTTCAAGCATTCTCGATCATAGGAAAAAAATGCTGTATCTACACGTATTCAATGAAATGTATATTTGAGAGTTGTTTTTAGCATATTGTTTTTAAATGTTGGAAACTGCTTTGGGGAGGAGGGGGAATACTTCACCGGTTCCTAGTGATTTAGCACTGTGCAATGCCAGCTTCTGCAGAACTGATGAGAAGAATAGGTTTCCCCTGAGTTTGATCTAGGAGGCAAAGTTTATAAGTTGGATCAAAATGTCGAGAGTACGCTTCCGCAGCTGGAACATCTGGGCACATCTTGAGACTAGCTTCTGCTATTACAACATTGGCTTTCTTTCAGTAAAAGTGAAGGCCGACTAGGCCTGTGCTTAGCTGATGAGAAAGGAGAGGACTGATCATGCTTCCCAACTGGCTAAGAATTTATTCCTCAAAGGGAAATGCCAAACACAGCAGGGAGGTTGCATGTGGCTCCACAGGAATAAATCTTGTCTATTATGACCTGGTATTTATCACATCGATGCATGAGTTCTATGAAGTGAAATAGGCAAATTAGTTGCAGCCCTCCAGCTTGTGTTATAGAAGCCATGGGAAAACCACGTTTCTGTTCCTGTGTAGCAATATGACTTTCTGTCCTTTGTGGTCAAACATTGAAGCACTGGCAAGGAATGGTTCTGGGGAGAACTTCCAGTACTAACATCACTGCACTCCCACTAGGTCGGAGGCTTTGTGGGATGTTGCATGTGGGCTTTTTGAGAGAGCTAGCTGCATGGAATCTGCTTTTGAGCATTTTATTTAGCCTTTTAAAACATTTGCTTCATTTATAGCAGTGTACACAATTCAAAATCTACAACAATAAAAATAATTAAAACCCTGTCAATATAACAAAATAACAAAGTCATGCAAAAACAGCTGCCAACAGTCAAATAGCTCAAGAATAGATTTGCAGTTTCTATTGTGTTAGTCCATCAAAAGCACCTCCTGAAATAACAATACTTTCATCTCCCTGTGAGTAATCATCAGAGTGGGGGCCAGGGAGACTTCTGTTGGAAGTGTATTCCCCAGAATGGGTTTTACAAGGTAGAAGGCCTGACTCCCTGCCCTTGTATCACAGCTGTGTGAAAGAAGGGACACGGGGCAGGGCATTCCCAGCAGGTCAGGAAATTACGGATGGAGCGGTATATATAGAAGAAGGCACTTTCACAGGTATGCGGGATTCAAACCTACTGCTTTAAAGGTGACTATCAGCACTTTAAATTGGGCCTGGAAGCAAATAGGCAGTTAGTATAGCTGACAAACAACAAACATAATACGTTCTTTATGCTTTGTGCCCATCATAAGGCGAGCTGTCGAATCTTGCACAATCTGCAGCTTCTAAAGAGTATTCAGAGGCAGCCCCTTGTAGAGTAAAAGGCAGTAATCCAAATGGGAGGTTAATAAAACTTGGATGACTGAGGCCAGATCCCTGCCCAAGAGAAATGGCCATAACTACCTCAGAAATTGCAAATATAGTACATTTCGGGAAAGTAATTCAAGTTAAATATCTCTCTCACACGATTTGTATTGTTTCCCTTTGTCAGCACTCCAATTAATTGACATTTTGCTGCCCATTCTTAGTGCAAATTCATTTTTTAAATGAATGTAATTTTTCTCCTAACTTTTGATCCAGCAGAATCTCCGTCATGGTTTATATGCAGTCATGTAATTATACTAGGGCTGCTGGGATACTTTCAACATGTGCTATTCCTCAGGCAATAGTACATATCTCCCCAAGACCCCAGTTCTCATTAAGACATTATCACCTTTCATCCTATTTCACTCCCATGATTGACTGGTCCACTGTCTGGCTGTGCACTCTTTACTCCCCTACCACTTCCCCGCCACCCAGACTGCAGGTCTTGTTGCTGTCCAAAGGAAAGAGGGAGGAGCTGGGTGCAACAGGTGTGCTTCCGGTGAGCTGCTTCTGGGCTCTGTAATTCTTCACAGTGAGCTTTTAGATTTGCATCATCTGCAGACTTTGCTAGGTATTTTTATTTATATAATTCCATCAATGTACATTTTACTGTTCCAGCACATTTGCAGGCACTATGGCTTATTGATAAGACAAAGAGCCTGTGCAAATTTTTGAGGGGCATACCTCACTTTATTTTTCTTTGAGAATTGACTCTTTATAGCTGCTTTCTGCCTACTTATCTCTATCTCTTGAAACACTTTGTGTTCATATTCTTGTTCTGCTCTCAGGAGTAAAACCCAAACATAGGACTCTTAAAATGTATGTTGTTTCTCTCATGTGTACATTCCTTACATTGGCTAATCCAGTTGGTTACACAACATCGTAAGGCGTCTTTGAGGAGAGCAACAAAGCAAATGCTGTAGCAATCAGCGTGAAACTATTGGCTTTTGTTTTGGCTGTTGAGGGCTTGTCCTAATACTGGATCTAAAAATTTGGGATTGTTTCAAATTTACAGATGAGCTTATTTTTTAATAATACAGTTATGGTTACAAAAGGTTTATTCTGATAAGTGAATTCCGTTATGCACAGTAAGCAAAGAAATGTTGGAATTTAATAGTTATATTTTATAGTTAATTTTATAGATTTCAGCCTTCCAAATATAAAAAGGGATTTTTGCTTTTTCTTGTAATGTAACAACTTATTCCATGTTGTTTAGATGTGGGAAAGTTGGATCCATTTCACAGATTGCTTGTACCTATGCTCTGGATGTGGCTTTCAGTAAAAAAAATAACATTAAAAAACCAACAACCTTCAAGTAGGAATTGGGGAACTTGTGAATTTGCTTTTGTAGTGTGGATTTATGGGATGTGGATTTATGGGATACTGTGAATGCTACCTTTTGGAGAGCACAGAACTTCGTATTCTGGGTGTAACTTTGCCTTGCTAAGTAATTCTTGTCTTATTTTTTTTTTAATTATGTAGACCTATTTTTATAGCTGACAAGTACCATATTATGAGCAGTGTCTTGAATTATCATTTTGTAAACTGCTCTTTTAGCTTGAATCTGATACTGATTGTGTAATGTAATCTGAGATGTAGATGTATAATGAGACCGATGCAGTCCACTCCTAAGCATGTTTATCTAGAAGTAAGTTCCTTTAAGCTCAACAAGTCTTACTTCCTGGTAAGTGTGCTGAGGATTGTAGCCTGAGACGATGTTATGTTTAGTTATACCTCTTGAGGTCTTGATTCTGTTATTCAGGTTTCAGTTGGCCTTAGCTCTTTCTGCTTTGAACAGTCCATGAATGATGTGCATCAGATTAAGTAGAAAGGCATAGGATTAAAGTTCTGAAGTCTTATCAATATAAGAGGCTTTGGTTTGGACAAATGCTACTCCAAAGGTGTTAACATAATGTTTTGTTGAGTGTGTTTCCTGTAGAGGATTTTGTGTGCATTCCTGCTCCTAAAACTTCTTGTTATGTATGATTATTATTCCTTACATACTCTGTGATATTCTCAATTTAGAATGACACTGATTTCTTCTTTCCTACATGAAGTCTAAATATTTATTCATTAAACAAATGTGTCATTAGGTAAGAAGAACATCAAGAGCATTGAGACATCCATGATGTTACTTATAAACCTGAGTACTCTTCTTCTCCCAAGCGAACTGAGGCTCTTCTGTGAGCTGCGGCTTACTAATCCTGGCTTGTACCTAACAATGCCTAGTCAGCATTGGTGAATAGCAACGGCTCCTAGGCAACTTCCTTGCAAAGAATGCTGCTATTTATATATTTTCAGCACTTTTCAAGACACAGCGATTTAAAACAACATTTACAAACCATTGTAATGTTGCGTATAAAAACAGCTCCTGTGAAAATGGATGAAAAACACTTTTAGATGATGGGTTGGATCTCGAACCCTCATTCCGCCAACAGAAAGGTAGTGCTTGTGGAATGGGACTTCCCCATTCTCTCCTCCCCCTTACATTCCCTGTATGCCCAACAAATCTGGATCCAACCCAGGGTCTTTCCCATCTTTTCTTTGATTCATAAGTTCTTAGCTGTTTAGCATGTCTCAAAGTTGTTGAAGTTGCACACTGACTTGAAAACTAAACTGGTGCCTGTGTTGATTGAGTCTACCGCTAGCTAAACAGGAGTTGTTACAACTATTCTGTTTGTATCTGGTTGGAGTTGAGAGCAGTTGAAATGCTTTTCTCCAAAATCCACTAGATTTCTTTACCAAGTAGATGTCTGGAACATTGAGGAGTGAGCCCTGTGCATGACAGTGTTGGGATGCTCCTTGGGATGCCAAAAGTGCTTTCAAGTACCAGATCCGTGATTCCCAAAGGGTGGGTCATGGGAGCATAGACGTATGGATAACTAAGGGCTGCTTTGCATTTCCTGTTGGTGGCAAGCGAGAATGTGAGTGATTCTCTCACTTCTCCCCAGCCCAAATTTTGAAAGGGGGATTTTTCTATCCATAATGGATTGAAATAGGACAAGAAGTGCAGTCATTTCTATGGAATACTTGAAGCAACTATAAGTGGATGAGAGTTGGAATGAACACATTTGTCTTCTGCAGAATCCTATTGGTAACCTCTTAGTAAAGGATTTGGGAGTCAAATAGCTGCAAACCTACTTTACCTATGGGATCATACAGAAGTATAGCACTATTTTTTTAAGCATGTGTTTGAAAGAAATTAAGCCTTGATTTTCCACTCCTTCAGTTTAATGCCATTGCCTCTAGGGACGTTTGTACTCTACTCTAATCCCTCCTCCCTCAACAACACAGATTATACTCAAAGTAGATTATGAAAGTTAATCAAATGTATGCAAATTCACTAACTTCCATGTAAACTTGATTTGTTCCATCTGAGAGCAAAGCAGTTCCTCCCTTTAGATCTCTTGTTAACTTTCCCTTAGTAAGGAAAGTTTCTCTTTTGGAAGCTGATTAAAAATATCCCTCTCTGTAAACAGCTGTTGTCTTGGGTCAGCACTTTGGAAGTTCTCAATAAAGTTTAGTTTGTAATGAGAACTCCCCAGTTTCATGCTTTATTTCTTGGTTTTTGTACCATTTGATACAATTCTCTTTCTTGTGAGCTTCTGAAAAGCCAGTTGATAGTGTGCCTGAGCTGAACACACATTCAAATCGAAACTCAGACATGAACTTGCTATGTGGCCTTGGTTATGTCACTGTTCTGCCAGTGATAGAACTCATAGGGGTATCCATAATTTATTTATTTATTGATTGATTTTCTATATCCCCCAATAGTCGAAGCTCTCATAGCAGTTCACAGAAAACAGGATGACAGGAAGTGATGCAGCAACAATAAGCTTAAATTTTTATGTGTTCTGCTGTCTCATTGAGTAGAATTCCTTTTGAGGGAACCCTACCTTGACTGGAAAATATTCTTATTCTAAAATAGTAGTTCAGTGTATACAAAATGAATAAACGTGAAAATAGTGCAAACCTATCTTTAGTGTAGGTTATGTCAAGTAGCTTGCCAAGAGTATCCGCTTAACAAATTGAAAGTGAAACAGGTGTTCAATGAAGTGCAGCTAATAAGAGGGAGACTTGCTGCTTGTTAAATCTCCAGCCCTAGCAACTGTGCATGGCTGGTCATACAAATTCAAGTCTGTCACAAACAGAAGAAGCCTTTCTTGGAAGAAAGTTATTCAGGATTTCTTTGTGGATGATTATTTGCAGGCTGCTACCTTTGTGGTGGGTTTGGAACAGAACCATTGGTCCTGGTCTCATAGTTCTGCAACCTGAAATAGATCTGTCTTGAATTCACTACAACTGCAATGTTATCTCTGGAATAGTCTACGTACAGAGGTTGTAGGTTCTCCAACTCTGGAGGTTTTTAAGAAGAGTCTGGACAGCCACCTCTTATGGATGGCTTAACTGGTTTTCCTGCATATTGCAGAGGGTTGGACTAAATGATCCTTGTGGTCCCTTCCAACTCCACAATTCTATCATTTTATTATATTTTTTCCTTCCAGAATCTGATGTTAATAAGGGAACACTGTGGTGGTGGGGAGAGTTAACAATAATATACATAATCAGAACTTATTTGCATTGACCCTTGTCTTTGGCTCTCTTTTGAAACACATCTTCCCTTTCTAGATTTCCATGAAGACAGCCTTGCAAGGTGTGGATGGCCCTTCTGTAGAATCTTGGCACTTGTGATCTGGTGTCTGTAAGCGACTCTTTCCTCTGCACTGACACAGTAAAAGCCATGAAGGTTGTACCAGAGAAGAATGCTGTGCGAATCCTGTGGGGCCGTGAACGGGGCACGCAAGCTTTGGGAGCACAACGTCTTCTACAGGAGTTGGTAGAGGACAAAACGCGTTGGATGAAATGGGAAGGCAAGGTAAGGTTTTTGATAGGATGTTTGCAAGTTGGTCTCCAAGCTTAAGAACATAAGTAGGTGCCTTAAACTATCTAACTCAGTATTGCCTACACTGACTGGCAGCAGTTCTCTAGGGCTTTGGACAGGGATTGAACCTGGAACCTTTTGCAAGCAAAGCATATACTCTTCCACTGAGTTACTGCCTCTGTGGGACTGTTCTGCCAGTCTAATAGATTTGTTAGGTTGCTGGATTTAGTTTAAATATTTGTATCTTGTACATGCCAGGTTCAGGCGAAAGACAGATAAACCTTTTAGAAGTTATATAACCCATTGATTGTCATGGAAGTATTATGAATGTGTTTTGTTTCTCCTTTGCTGACCTCTTGAGTGAGAGGGGTGATGTTATACATAACAGATACTTTGAGCTCAGAAAATATTTTGTACTCTTTGACTTTCAGAAGGTTGAACTACCAGACAGCCCACGCTCCACCTTCCTGCTAGCATTCAGCCCAGACAGGTATGTATGTACTTCTTTTCTGTTCTTTGCTAAATATTCTATCTTTCAGAAAGTTTGTGAAGAGAAATGTGCCCCAACAAATTTGGAGCTGGTGGTGAGATCTTTCATATATAAGATTGCTGTATGTTGAGATAGAGACCAGATCATGTGCCGATGGGATTGTTGCAGTGTGTCAGGGGGAAAAAGATGTTTCAGTGGGTGGACCTTCCTGTAGGGATGAGATCAAATAGGTATTAAGGGACGAAAATTCTCCAAATTCTATTTTCATATTAAAAAATGATAAGATCCTTAATCAAATATTAGGGCTAGGTATTAAATCAGTCAAAAAAAGATTTGGTCAATTGTCTGGTCAGCTATTGTTGAATAATAGAGATACTTTAAATATGTTAAGTGGTGTATATAAATCTCTTAAATAAATCAATAATGGTTAAGTCTTTTAAAGTTCTTACTTCGTTAGAACAGCAGCAAAGATTTTAATAATTAATAGGTTTTAATACTTGTGCTAATTACAAAAACAAATTAAGAAAACAACCCTATGCTCCCTAGACAGTGTCTGGGGGACATTGGATATTTCAGTTTCCTGGCTCTGTGCTTGGAGCCAAGGAACTGTGATCCCCACCTCCTGCTGCTCCCTCTCACAGCCAGCATGGAAGGGATTGTGCTCACTGCTACTATGAGCTTGCGAATGTGAGCTCATTGGCAGTGAAAGGGGGGGTGTTCCTGGGGCGGGGAGAGAGGAGATTGGGGATTTGGGGCCATGAGATATCCCCAGTTTGAAGGGGGGGGCTATAAGCTGGGGCTCTGAGGTATCCCCAGGTTTGGAGCCTTATGAGTACCCAGGGCACATCCCATAGAATGTTATTGTGAAACCATGAAATGTAACTTTTAAAAGCTGTAAATATTATTTTTAGTGATGTTAAGTGAGATGTCTATAATCCTAGCATGCATTCTTTTAATAAAAGATTAGTTAGTTGGTTTATATTTTAAAAGTTGGGTATAATTGGTGTTAGAGCTGTGATGTCTGAGTGGTTTGGGTGATGAGCTTAATTGTAAGGAGAATTCTCTGCACAGGTTCATATACTTCCATCCATATGTCTATTTGAACTTCCAGTATAGCTGGCTAAATGACATGCAGTACCACCACCCCTGTCAAACTTTCATGGTGGCTTTTCTTTTCCTCAGGACCCTCATGGCTTCTACTCATGTGAATCATAATATTTACATCACAGAGGTGAAAACGGGCAAGTGTGTTCACTCACTAGTTGGGCATCGACGCACACCATGGTGTGTAACCTTTCATCCTACCATCCCAGGACTTATTGCTTCAGGGTGCCTTGATGGAGAGGTTAGAATCTGGGATTTGCATGTAAGTTCCTTCTGTTGTATGTTTACTTTCATTTTATGCAGGGCTGGTTCATGCATTACCACAGTGGTGTGGAGCTGCTTCTCTGTGGCTTCATCCTATACCACTCAGGTAACATGGCTACTCAAAGAACAGTGCAGGTGCAGCCAGTGACATAGTTTCTTCCCACCAAATGTCATCTGCAATCATCATTGTTCTAGATTAGTTTTATTCACTTTGAGCATGAAACACCAAATGTTGCGTAAGTTAAGGTCTTCCAGCCAGGGTGTAGCAGCCATCTTCACTAGATAATGATAAAGCCTTTTTTTTTAACAACCCCTGGTTATTCTTGAATTCTGTGGACATTTCTGTGAAAGATGACTGTAGGTTTCCAGAATTAAAAAAGGCCTTTTCTAGGTAGCTCTCTCTCTCTCTCTCTCTCTCTCTCTCTCTCTCTCTCTGCCATGAAGTGTGTGTTTATTATGTTTATCCTTCTCCAGTTTGGAATAGCTCAAATGTTTGTGCCAATTCAAATGAGCTGTTTTAATAACTCTGGAAATTGTTGTGGCTCTTGGATAGTCTGTACAAGTTATATATGTGTGTATGTCTATATACACACAATGTGCCTAGTAGTCAGATAAAGAAACCTAGTGACTGGATGTGCATTTGGAATGGGGGATGATATAAAATGGGAGCACATGTGATAATGCCGGTTGTGATAAGAGACTAGCTCACTTGTATGTGTGGGATCTGGCTTAAGGAAATAAGAGGATCTGGCTTAAGGGGTCCTGTTTCTTTGGATTTTCTTTGTTTCAAAACCATTGGTGACTGTAGTCTGGCTTGCTCTCAGGGTGGCAGTGAGAGCTGGTTTACAGATAGCAACAACGCCATTGCATCCTTGGCTTTCCATCCAACTGCCCAGCTACTGCTTATTGCAACTGCCAATGAGATCCACTTCTGGGACTGGAGTCGCCGGGAGCCTTTTGCAGTTGTGAAAACAGCCAGTGAAATGGAACGGGTCCGGTAAGTAATCTTGCATGAATGTATCTAGTCAGAGAGGAACATGAGAGGAAGCCATCCTTAGAAGAAATGCTCAGGATAATTGCTTGGGCTATTGTTACAGCAAGAAAATTAGAAGTTACTGTCAAACTGGGGGCTCTTTGGTGTCTCCTATCCATTGCACCTTGGGGTTCACTGTTAAATTAGATTATAAAAGAATGGTTTTGAAGGCCCATGATGTGGTAAATCTGCTCAAGCTAAGCATGTCTGGCACTATAGACTGCCTGGATGGAAGACTTTCTGAGAACCATACGTAAGCTGCTCTGAATTTTCCAAAGAAAAAGTGGGATAAAAATGCAAAATAAAAATGGGAGTTAGTTTTCCATTTCTAGAACTAAGCGCGCTATAAAATACCAAGTCAGTGGCTTGCACCAGCTACTGATGCATTTATCTCAAACTGGCAAGGCTCTGAGATTAGTCATCAACATTGAACTTGATCAGAGAAGTGTTTTACTGAGTCCCAGATTTTCAGTCTGTAGCTACGCTTTTTTAGATAACGACTGTAGTGTTTCGGTAGGACCGTTACCAGCCCATTTGCGCAGTAATATGAAATTCACTGAGCTTTTTACTTCGAATCATGGCAGAGCAGTCATTGGGCTCTTAGAATAAGGCAACAGAACATCAATATATGATGAAAGAAAATATCAAAATAGGAGAAGACACTTTCTTTAATGGTTACTATTGGTTCAGGATCTGTTGGTAGCCAGAGACTGAAAAAGCCCAAGTTTGCCTCCTGGCAGGCTGACAGTGTTAGATTGCATCATGAGGCTTGGTCATGCAGCCCGTAAAGCCATCAGGAAATGACTGGAGACAGCTTGAAGTAGCCCTGCACTATTAGAGAGGCAGTGCTTATCTGGGAGGTAGCATTTGAGTGTAAAGAGAGGAGTGAACTATATTGTTGCTCTTTAGAAGCTGCTACTGCGGGTTCTCTAAATAAAGGACAAAAGCGAATAACTGCTAATAGTAAAACCTTCAGTTACCAAAGGTAGTTCCTTAGTAACCCCATATGGAACACAGAGATGCTTAGGCTTCTTCTACTATGCATAAATATACCCTTTAGATGACTCATGAAAGGAAGAGAAGCTAGGTATACCTGTTTTGAATTCTCAGCAGTGAGAAACAGCAATTAGGAGTAAAAGGTAGCCATTCATGTGTGACTTGGCCTATGTCAATAAAGTTAGTTAGGCTCTGGCAAGCTAATGGAAGTTTATTCTTCTGTAATAGTAAGCTATAAGCTTATGCGTTCTTTAAAAAAAATTGTATTAAAGCAGCAAGAGACAGCTATAGAAATATTAAGCATTATATTTGGAAACAAAATATAGGACAACGGAAGTGTTATCTCTACAACTTGAAAGAATTAAATTAGTCAGTTAAAATAATAATAATAATAATAATAATAATATTTATTTGTAACCCGCCTCTCCCTCCGGATCGAGGCGGGGAACAACAACAATATAAACACAAAAATTCACAACAGTTAAAAATTTTAAAAACAAGAGAACAACACAACATTAAAAATATCCTAAAATTCATCTGGATAGGCCTGTCGGAAGAGGACAGTCTTCATGACTCTCTTAAATTCATGAAGACTGTCAATTTGTCTAACGTCCTCCGACAGACCATTCCACAGTCTGGGAGCGATGGAAGAAAAGGTCCTCTGGGTAACACTCGCCAGCCTAGTTCTGGCTGGCTTGAGTAAGTTCTTCCCAGAGGACCTAAGTGTGCGGGGCGGATTGTACGGGAGAAGGCGATCCCGCAGGTACCCTGGACCCAAACCATGTAGGGCTTTAAAGGTAATAACCAACACTTTATACTTCGCCCGGAAACTAATTGGCAGCCAATGAAGCGATTTTAAAACTGGTGTAATGTGATCACCCCTAGGTGTACCGGTGACCAACCTGGCTGCCATATTTTGAACAAGTTGAAGTTTCCGGACTAGGCACAAAGGTAGCCCTATGTACAGCGCATTGCAGAAGTCGAGCCTTGAAGTTACCAGCGCGTGCACTACCGTCTTTAGGTCTTCCAACTCTAGGAAGGGGCGCAGCTGGCGTATCAGCCGAAGCTGATAGTAGGCACTTCTGGCCGTCGCATCAATCTGAGCTGTCATCTGGAGCGACGGGTCCAAGAGTACCCCCAAGCTGCGAACACAATCTTTCAGGGGGGGTGTAACCCCATCCAGAACTGGTTGACACACCTCCAGACCCAGGTTGGGGCCTTTAACAGCAAGCACCTCCGTCTTGTCTGGATTCAGTTTCAGTTTGTTTTTCCTCATCCAGCCCATTACCGCCTCCAAGCATTCATTCAGAGGAGACACACTATCCTTAGCTGACGATGTTGTCGAAGGCATAGAGAAATATATTTGGGTGTCATCAGCGTATTGATAGCACCCCGCCCCATGCCTCCGGATGATCTCTCCCAGCGGTTTCATGTAAATGTTAAACAGCATTGGAGAAAGGATGGCACCTTGTGGTACACCACATAGCAGCTCCTTTTTTGAAGAGCAGCTATCCCCAAGCATCACCATCTGGAACCTGCCCGAGAGATAGGATCGGAACCACTGAAGCACAGTGCCCCCGATCCCCAATTCCCCCAGGCGCTCCAGAAGGATACCATGGTCGATGGTATCGAAAGCATAAAGCAAGTTTTTTATGTTTGGAAATAAATATGTTCCTGAAATGATGCAATATGCATAACACTTGGCTCTGTTTGGAGGACGTTCTTTTAGTTAGAAATCGGAAGCATGAGAAACATGGGAGTCTGCAAGTGTATATACAGGCTAATTCTCTGGAGCTGGAATTCATAGGGTGAATTTGCTACTGGGCCAAGTCTAGGGTTTTGTTACTAGTATATAAAGCCCTAAACAACTTGGGATCGGGTTACTTGAGAGAGTGCCTTCTCCCTTATCAACTTGCCTGGCTACTGAGGTCGTCAGATGAGGTGCTCCTGATGGTTCCAAATGGCCCAGATGGAATCCAGCTAGAGTAGAGCCTTCAGTGTGGTGCTCTCCCTCTGTAGAAGTCCCTGCCTTTGGATGTCAGGCAGGCACCAACATTGCTTTGGTTCCGATGCCTCCTAAAGACATTTTTATTTCAACAAGCCTTCCCTGATTGACCTGCCATGTTTTTATTGGTACACTGTTTTTAAAATAATTGCTAATACTGTGTTTTTATTCCTTTTATTTTTTTATTGTTCACCATTCTGGAATCTGTTTAGATGGGAAGTGGTATATAAATGTTCCAAAGAAAATAAGGGCAACAGGGCTTTCCCCTCCTCTCCTCACTCCTGTAGCCCCCATTTCTGCTCTGGAGGGTCTCCCAACCTACTAGAGCAGATTTTGAGGGAGCATGAGGGGCTGCAGTGGGAGAAGGAATTGCTCCCCTCCCCATTCTGCTGAAAGAAGCCATTCTGTCTTGGTGGGAGAGGTTTATTAGGTACCACTTATAGACAAAAAGTAAACAAATCACTGTACAGAGATTTTGCTATTTGGGCAACTGGATGCAATCTCAGGTTCATATTTTCTTTGCCTTTATTACCCATGTGGATTCAGGTTTCTGATTCTAAGAAGGAGACCTAAAACCACTCATGCTTTATTTCCCTTCAAAAATTGAGCTGCTTTGGAGACTGAAAATACCAACACATTCTGTAGTGGAAAATTCGCATGCCACTGTGCCCATGCAACATTCTCAATCTACTGTGCAGTCTGTCTCCCTAGCAGTTTCTGCTGGTTGAATGTGTTATTGTTGTTAAGTTACGTGTAGTGTTGTCTCAGTCACATGAATGGCAGCATTTGCCATTTGGGGAAATTGAGTACATTTCAGGGATGGATGAACCTCCCCCCTCTCTTTGTTGTTAATCTGATAAACCGTGTGTGTTTTTACACTTTGGAACACTACAGAAATGCAAGAGGTCCTTTTTGATAGGACTTCAAAGTACTGTTGGCTGGAACAGCTTGTTCTGAAAGAATTCAATCTTTCTTCTTTTTTTCAGACTAGTGCGATTTGATCCCCTTGGGCATTATTTACTCACAGCGATCGTTAACCCTTCCAACCAACAGGTAATGATTGTTCTTTCTTTCTGTTATAAGATGACAAAGCTGCCCTAGCCCTAGGAAGTCTGAGGTATTGGATACAGCCTCAAGATGTCTTTCTGTGTAAAATTTTGGTGTAGAGTTCTGTGTGTTGTTATGTCAACTTTGGCATTTACCGTTCTTTAAACGGATTGAATATGAATGGTCTGGAAGCACCTGATGATGTAGAATTGTTAAAGCTCAATAGGTGTGAATTTGATTGCATCTGTAGGGGAGACCATTGGATAAGCTGCTCTAAGCTTTCTAAAAGAACATTAGGATGTAAGAAAAATAAATGCTTATTCATACTGTGTCTGGAAAGTTCCATAAATATTTGGCTTTGTTGAGATGATAATTGCCTTCCCAGTGCACTCATCCATGCTGGTGGTCCCAAAGTCTCTTTCACCTGATCATTCTTATGAGCTGCAATAGCGCTTTACCGTTGCTTACTGTGTAGAATATGGCTGTGGTCCATCTGAGGCAGAACTGCCTGATTGTTGGAGCGGATGATTGCAATAAAAGGTAGGCTTTTCTGAACCTGAGTAGATGCTTTCTATAAAGAGCAGCTCACTAACTTTTATCCTGCCCAAGGGCAGAGTCTGTGCTTTGCTTGTTGCAATGCTTATCCTGTTGTTGTTTTCTGTCCTCTAATGTTGATACAAGGTGACTGATCACTTGCATTTTCCTCTGTAGAATGATGAAGAGGTGGAAATTCCTGTGGATAGTACGGAAATGCCACATTATCGTCAGCGTTCCATCCTCCAGTCTCAGCCTGTGAGACGCACACCACTCCTTCATAATTTCCTGCATATGCTGTCCTCGCGCTCTTCTGGCATCCAGGTGGGAGAGCAAAATGCCATGCAAGACTCGGCTACTCCCTCCCCTCCTCCTCCTCCTCCCCCTCCACCTCCTCCACCACCACCACCGCCACCACCACCTCCAGCTAGTGAAGCCTCTAGAGCATCTGCCTATAATGGCCTCAGTGAGCCTGTCAATTACCCCTCCGTAAAATGTTGCCAGCATCTGGGGGTGTTGTGCCTTTGCAGGCGATGTTCTAGTGCAAGACTTCCTTCTTCTCTCTTCCCATCCCAGGACAACGCCCCTTCCACCTCCTCTGGGTCCACTGGCACGTCCTTTTCTTCTGTGCAAATGGAGCCTTACCAGCCCCAGGAGCAGGCATCTACAGCCCAGCAGGAGCAGGGCCTCCTTAACCGACCATCTGCTTTCAGCACTGTGCAAAGCAGTACTGCTGGCAACACCCTGCGCAACCTTAGCCTGGGCCCCACTCGTAGATCCCTTAGTGGGCCTTTGTCGGGCCACCCGTCCAGGATCCACCCAAGAGAGATGGCCTCTGGGTTAGAGGGTTCTGAGTGGACTCGAACAGTGTTGAATATGGGCCCTCGCTCTGAGTTGGAAGGTATGCCTCCTCCTAGAACCAGTGCCTCGTCAGTGAGCTTGTTGTCGGTACTGAGACAGCAGGAAGGAAGCTCCCAGTCTTCTGTATATACTTCAGCTACAGAAGGGAGGGGTTTTCCAGCTCCTGGAGCTGAAGCAGAAAGCACCAGTAGTGCTGGCCCAAGCAATCCGGCCAGCCTTCGCAATGAGCTTCAGTGCGACTTGAGGCGGTTCTTCTTGGAATATGATAGGCTTCAGGAGCTAGATCAGGGAATAGGTGGTGAACCCAGTCAGTCACATCAAGCCCAGGAGATGCTTAATAACAACATAGAGCCTGATAGGCCTGGTCCTTCTCATCAACAGACCCCACATAGCAGTGAAAACAATTCCAATTTGTCACGGGGGCACCTGAACCGCTGTCGCGCCTGTCACAACCTGCTGACTTTTAACAATGACACGCTCCGCTGGGAAAGAAGCACACCCAGCTATGCACCAGGGCAGGTCCAAAGCACATTTGAGGGTGTGCCATCCAGCAGTAGCGAGCTACCGCCTTCTGAGAGAATGGAAAGCCGAACTTCTCCCTCTAGCAGGCTGCCACTGGGAAGATCCTCTAACCCGCCAGAGGAAAGGACTGTCAGAGTGATCTTTAACCAGGAGACGGGGCACTGGGAAAGAGTTTACAGCCAATCTGCTTCAAATAGACCTGGGAATGTATCACAGGACGCCTTAAACCAGGAAATGCCTGAGGAAAGTTCAGAGGAGGATTCACTAAGGAGGTAAGACGGCTAGGCTTTTCCAGTTACTTTCCTCCTCAGTCTGTGTCGGAGTATGCCATCAATTGCAAGGGACCAAAACGACCTGGATGTAGTCCTTTCTGATATGGTCACGAATGTGCCTGTTAGCAAAATTGGGTGTAGGGATGACCTGGTATCTGCAGTAGGTTCCATATCTAATGCAGAGTGAACTTAAAATATGATGGAGGAAGCCTGTACACATTCAGGTGTGGGAAAATTAAACTTTCAAATTGAAAGTGACCATTCTGTCCAAGTCTCATTCTCCTGTTATCAAGGCATTGCTTGGTGTAGCTAACCATGTTACTTATTGTAATGATTACTAAATTTATGCAGGGCACACCAATAGCCTTTCCATATGTTTTCAGTTGCTAGCAGTAGTGAAAGCTTGATTTCCTTTTTCTTGGAGATACAGTGAGCTGTTGATTATCATTCAAGAATAATCTTGAATCTAAGATGGTTGAATTGCTTATAACTACTTCCCCCTTTGTAAGAAATACGCCAATTCCTAGGTCATGCTCTTGAATTGTGTGTCTGACAATGACTTGTAAGAGGCAGTTCAGAGAATATTTTAAAGTGTTGGTTCCTTGAACTAGCCCATGCCTTATCATCTTCGAGGGAAACAAAATGGCGACCTCTCTATAATATGTAGTAATGGAACCAAATTGTTTTGGGTATTTCGTGAGGAGAAGGAGGTCATCCCTTTTCTTTATCGCTTCAGGTCATTTGTTTCTGTTTGATTGGGCACAGTCTTAATCTTATCTTTGCTACATGTTGAATCTTGGTGATGACAAAATAACCCTTCTCTTTTAAACCCCCCTGCTTCACTGTCTTTCTGCCCTGGCTCTGCTATGGCCGTTTTCTACCTGATTGTAAAATGAGAACTTCTTCTGTTGTCCTAAATTTACCTAATCCCAATCTTGTCAGTTGCCTGTTCTTCATGAATGACTAATCTTACCTTGAATGCCTTTAATATTTGCAGACTGTAGACTAGTTCCCCCTCCCCTATAGCTGTGGGTATGTATACAAGCCTTTCCCCACCAAGTGGTATACAGATATTGCACCAGCCCACACAATTTCCTAGCAACCAAGGGGGGTTTACCTCAGACTGAACTATCAGTGTGCTTTGAAAGACACTAGGCAAAGAACAAGGATTGCCACGTGCAACAGTCCTGAAAGTTCCTTCTTTGTAAATCTCCAGGCCTTCCCTTCCAGAAGACTAAAATAGAAAGAATTAGTTAAATCTGGTTGATACGATATCAGTTGATATATTCTCCCCCCCCCCCCCAGCTCAAAGAAGCGTCCATTTGTTATACTGCCTCCACTACCAGAAGAGGCAGCAAGTGCATCTGGGATGGCAGGGAGGCTGAGTGAAAGTGTGCCATGCATTCAAGATAAAATAAGGAGAGGCTGTGGGAAGCACCTGAGAGACCATGGAACTAGATTGGGGGGGGGGGACAGGAAAATGGATGTAGAGTGGAGGGGAAAGATGATTTATACTGTGGTTTGCATTTATCTATTGCAAAAAACGGGGAGAAAAGCATCCAAATCAGGTGAAAAGAAGGGAGAAGCAGGTTCTCAAGATGCTGAATTTTTTCTTATTTTTCAAAGTAGAAAATAATAAAGAAAAAATTCATCATCTTGAGAACCTGCTTCTCCCTTCTTTTCACCATTTATCTATTGCACCAGGTGAAAGAAACATTTCCAGGAGCTGAAAAAGAATAATTGGTCAGAAGTCATTGACAGCAGGATTCTACGTTGTGGAATGTTGAAAAGAATGTGTGAGAAAACCTCGTCTTGCGGGTCCCTTGTTCTCTAGTTCAGTTATAGGTAGAAGGAAAGTTGGTCTAGGTATAAGCTTCCTTCCTTCCTTCCTTCCTTCCTTCCTTCCTTCCTTCCTTATGATCCAGCTGATTCAATCTTTGGCCTGTCTTAACTGTCATAGATGGTTATGTTCTGCTGTCTCCTCTCAGGCAGTGGCAGCTGTGCTCAACCAGTCTGTCAGTCATTTATCTCTTGAAACAGATGCTTCTTGCTATGGTACATGAATCTGGAGCAGGCAGCCCAGTGCTTGGGCTTGCTTTGGTATTCAGTCCATGGGAATTCCAAGAGCACAAGGTTCCCCTGTAGCTCTTCTGTGCAAAACACTTCTGTGCTCCACTTCTGGCTATGCTGTGAGGTTTTTGTTTATTCTTTATCATGGAGCAGGAGCAGATGCCCTTGTCATGCTTTTACTATCAGCAGTGTGAACTACTTTTCCATGGCTTCTTCCCAGGTTGGTTGTATTTCATCCAGGGAGGGGCCAATCAAATGGTGCCTTTCCATGCTGTGGTTGCTTGACAAAGTGGGAGGGCAATGATCAGGTGGGCAGATCCTATGCAATAAGCCCCTTCCATTTGGTTCTCTGATTCTAACATTCCCAGCAGCAGTTTAGCAAACTATTGGAAAGCGGCTGGAAGTAAATTTGAGTAGGGCCAAATGCTGTTCTTGACTGAGCCTTACAATTGAGGTGGGGCATAGTGGGGTGAAGGTGTTCTCCAAGATTCCTTATGCCAAGGGTTCTGTAGATCAAAACTGGCACCTTAAATGTTGCTAAGAAGGCAATAGGAAGCCAGTAAAGAGACTAGAACTTGGGTGTTAATTAATGTGCTTCCTGGTCAGCCATCCTTGTCAAGACGTCGGCTAGTGCATAATGCACCAGCTCTAGTTTCTGTGCACTTCTCAAGGGCAGTTCCCATGTAGAGCACATTGCAGTCCAGTATTTGAAATCTTGAGGTTAAGTTGGTATACATGATTGATGTAATGTCAAAATATGACACGAAGACCTGGAGCCCTTTCTCAGTTGACGGAGGAGAGAAAAGTGCTTTCGTCATACTGTAACCTCCTTTTGCTATCATGCTATCATGTAGAAGTTCAGGATATTGGAGTGTCCCCAGACTGTACGTTTAAATTACCAAGGGAGGCTAGAGTCTATTAATGATGGATGAGCCCAGAGCGACAGCCACACACTTCTACATGTCAAAACTGCTGAACCAGGATTGGGCATGAAGAAGAGAGCTAACCATCATCAGTGTCCTGCTGTTGCCTTACTCCAGTTTGCTTTGTTATTTCAACCAGAAGTGTCATTGTACCCTTTGAGCAGGGGAAAGGGGAACGAGAAATCTGCAGAACTCGTAAAGAAACCCCTAAAGATGTACTGGTGTACTGGAGCTTGGGGATAATTAGAAGAAATCCATGTATTAGCCAGTCCTTCCAGCAGATGTCACACTTTACAAAGGAGTTATTGGATTAGTGACTGCAAGCTTTGGATGAAAGTAAAAGATGAAGGACAGTTGTGTTGATATCTGTGCACAATTTGTTTCCTTGACCTGATTTATCATTTTGAGAAGTTGCTTGTTGGGAACTGTGCTTTTGCAGCAGAAGAATGGAGTTAATGATGACTAAATGAAGGCTGTCCCCCTCTGTATTATGTTTTGCAGATTGGCCATGTGTAAAAAGAGAGTTCTGCTGTTTGAGTGGGGTTGGCTAATTATCTTAGGCTAATCACTTAGGCATTAATAAGAATCTAATTGGCTTTCTTGATTGGCATTCTTGGTCTCAGTGGAAGGACATAACCAAGAACCCCATTAAAAAGAGCATATGCCCCTTCCATACTGTTGGATCTGAAAGCAGCAGGATAGCACGACTTGCAGTTAGACTTTCTGGTCTAACCATGGGACTTTGGTCTCTGGGTAAATGCATAATACAACATTTTGTGGATGTGTACATGGTAAGGTGAAATAAGGCCATATGTCAGCTTCAAAGCAATAAAGGGTGTGAAGACTTAATTTTCTCCAGTGCTCTTCAGATTGGTGCTGTTTAGGGACAGGACCGTTTGTTTACAGATGCTTTCACCATCTGTCTGTCTATATCTGCTGGGCCCCAGGGTGACTGAGCTTTGGAAATATTGCTATATCATCAGTGTGTAAACTACTTTAACCAGTGATACTGGTATATGACAGGAAACTAACTGAACAACACACGAAGTTGGCGGCCTGGTCATTTTCTGGTAACTTTCTGCAGGGTAGTTATCTATGCTAGTGCTATTCAAGACTGAGAAGTCAGTTCTGCAGTATTCAACAGGATTTCCTCCCAAGTGAAGAATTGCAGCCTTAGTATTTTTAAAGAAGAAAGCCTATAAGCAAGCCTCCATGTTATGATGTAGTTAAAGTTTTTCTTGTTATGTAGTAGTTCTCAAGTTGAGCTAGAGATGCTAAGCAGATGTTGACTATAACTATATGCTTGTCAGTTGAATTTTTAAATTCATTTTTAAAATCTAGATTATTGAAACTTGAAATAGTAATGTTTGGTTCACACAGATTATATAGTAGGTAAGACTGTAGGTACTGGTGAAAGGTTTTGCTGATTAGTTCATTCATTAATCAGTTTTGCCAAAGTTCTTAATTCCTTGGCTTGGAAAAGAACCTTTGCAACTTGTAATACTTGATTCCAATCCAAGGCAAGCATTATGACTCAGAGTTTTTATCTGGCTTGGATTGTCTAAGATGGTGTAAAACTCCTCCTTCCTACCCAGCTAACAGGTTCCTCTCAGTAACACAAACACTACTTGCAGTCTACAGTTTTTAAGACAGCAATGAGTCAAATTATGGAGGAAGGGAAAGTATAGTAAAAACGGAGGGATAAGTCCGAGTGAACAGGAATGAATGAAAAAACAGAGGCAAGGAGTTGATGTCGGTTGAAAAGACATGGTAATGATAGGGAGTCCAAGAGAAAAATGCAGTCAGGAAATAGAGTAAAAAGTGGAACCTGTAACAAAATGTTTCTGCATAGAGTGCTTCTATTCATAGTACCAGGTAGCCGTGCTCTCTTCCAGGAGACTCCATTCAATTCTCCCTTCCCTCATGCCCCCCCCCCCCCCCCCCGGTCAGTAAGCATCCTGTGTGCCCATTGAGCATACTTGGTCTTCTTTGGGCTGTTTTTGGGGATCCCCCCCTTAGGGACCCTTTCTCTTAAAAGTTTGTTTTTTAAGTTCTGCAGATCTTGGAGTTCCCCCTAGCTTGCTGATATTCGTTTTGTGCTTGTGTCATAAGGGGAGAATTACTTTGCAATTAGCATATGTGATGATGTACTGATCTAAAGGATTGGAACCAGTAAAACAAAGGGTCCAATGTGGTACATACCAAGGAAGAAGAGAAAGGAGCAGACTATAGAGACATCCCATATACTCTATTCTGGGCATTGAGCTCAGCCAAAGAGACCCTACTACAGAGAGTGTTCATTAAATAAAGGGCCTTTCCTATAATGTCACTCTCTTTATAGAACGTCTTAGCTATGGTAGCCTGGCTGTCCCAGTCCCTAAATGTGTATAAGAAAGGGGTCAAAGCCTTCCTCCTTTGGATGGCTTATTATTCTTGCTTTTAAATTATTGTTTCACCAACTGCTGAAATCTTTTTTCCTATGTTGTGCTGTAAATGGATTTTGTTTTAATTTTGATCTTGGTGTCATTATCGCACTCATATTTATGTATGTTTTAATGCTTGTAAATTACTTCAAGGGCTAATTTTGTTTTGCTGGTAAGTTTGATATAAATGTAAACAATTTGCTAGCCTAAATATGTGACTAGCCTGCAAAAAACATTTGCAAACCCACCTTTCCAGAAATAACCTATTTTAGTTATGTGTGGGGTCAGATTGGCTGTATCTTTGCCTAGCTTTAGGCAGGCCATAAAAACTCTTCTGTTCCACCTGGCTTTTGATGGGGTTTAAACTCCATTCTTTGGTTTGTTTTTAAGATGTCTATGTCCTTCTTTAAAGTAGTTTGGGTTTGATGGTAGTTTGATTTTAATTTTTTCTATCTCTGTGGGGGCCCTTACAGTCACATAAAGGTGACTCATAAATATATTCTTTAAAAATATAATTTTGTAACTAGCAGGTGCTAGTTAGTCCACCAGATACTGACTATGGAGCATTTGCAAATCTTCCACCAGCCTCTATTTTAATGAATTTCAGTCAGTGAATCAAAGAGCAAGATTCTTGTCCTCAATTTGACATCTATTTTTTTTTAATGGAACAAAAGTAACCAGCTTGTAACTTGGCTTGGCATGAGATGAGATCATGATCCAGACACAGTTTTTGAGCCAAGCTCCTGGCATCAGTTCTGTATCATCTAAGATGAGGAAATACAAATATTACCACAGAGGAGTTCAATACATTTATCTCTGCCTGCAGCAGTTGTTTGCTGATAAAGTCTCTGGGTTTGTGCAGAATAATGTTAACGCTGTTTTTGCTGATGGAGATGAACTCCTACTTCTGACTGAGTAGGAGAAAGTTCTAGAATATTAGTGGGAGGGGATTGGCTTGATTGTATTAGTCAGCCCATGCTTTCATTTTCTGTATTTTCTGGCTGTCTTGTAGCGCTTTTGAGATCTTTGCCTGAAATTTAACAGTATTGCCTTCTGCCACAGGGGTACTGGTAAATGTTGAAGTGCAGGTACTCATCATGACAGTCCCCGTAACCATGTCCCAAGGAGAAACCAAAAGTGCAGGCAGCTGTGTTGATCCATGTCAACAAACCAATTCTTCCAGGAGCTGTTGGGTCTTAATTGCCTATTCAATAATAATAATAATAATAATAATAATAATAATAATAATAATTTTATTTTTGTCTTGTCTAGGTGTAGTGAGTTTGAAGAGTTTGAACTGACAGTGCCCTATATGCTGTTTGAATGTATAGAGGCTTGTGTGTAGTTTAATGTAGTGAGTAGATTTTAGCAGGCTTTAGTTAACCAAACTAGGCCTCTTGTATAATGGAAGTGGGCCACTCACGCAGGCAACAGCTTCACCTTGAAGCTCTTTTGGCCAACTGGATGATTTCAGCTCCTGGGAGATGAGAGAAGCTTCACTACATATGGGAAGGAAAGCTCCTCTTCTGTGTGCCAGCCTGTCAGCACCTGAGTTAGGGAGAGCCACTTATAAAATCCAGTCCACTGGCTTTGCTCTTTGTTCTTGCTCCAATGGGGAACATGTGTGCTACCAACCTGAAGAAACTTGTGGCCTTAAGAACGACTTCTTATCTATCTTGGCGATTCAGATAGACATTCAGCTGTAACAGCTTCACTGGCTGATGAGAGATATGATCTTTCTCTGCTTATTTTTCTTTCTCTATCCATTTTCTATCAATAAACTGTCATTCTTTGCACAAATAGCTTTGTTTCATCTTGGTAAAAGGATCTAGGACCTGACAGAATCAATATTCCAAATTAATACACTAGGCCATTCTAAAATACTTTGCATTACAACAGGGCTAGCTCACAACTATATATTGTTCCTGGAAAAAAATGCCCCCCACCCTGCTAGCTGCTGTGAGGATTGCAGCTAAACTCAGAGGGAACAAGGAAAAATGAGTGGGGTGGCAGATGACCTCAGTGTACCTGCTAATCAAAAAGTGCCACCGCTGTGTCTTTGCGAGCTGTGGTTCCACTGCATAGGGGTATCTTATTGCTGGCTGTTTCTCGGTGCTTTATAGCTCCATGTAACTTTTTGAATGTACATATGTGTGCTGAGACTTCTCTCCTGAATTTCTAAATGTTTTTCTTCCACCATTTGAAGATTGGAATAGTAAGTAGTTCTTGCTGTTCGGTTTGATTGGGATTTCATGAAAGAAGCAGATACACTAGAATTAGGAAAACTGAAACTGGACAAGGTCTATTGCCTAAGCTACTTTCACATACCACTATCTCACCACCACCTCATTCCCAGATCAGCCTAGGTTATCTACTGACTGGGTTCACACAACACAACCCTCCACACTCAAGGTTGAGTATGAGTTGAGTGTGGATTGTTGAACTTTGGGTTGTTGTGTGAACCAAGCTGCGCTAACAAACCATTGTTTATTAACCACGAAAAACTTACAGTTCACAACCCAACAACAAACCATTGGTTCTCTTCATGCGTTGTTCATGATTAACAAATCATAGCTTGTTAGTGCGGCTGGGTTCACAGAACACAACAAACCATGGTTCAGCAATAACCCATGGTTCAACAACCACAAGGTTAAGTATGGGTTGTTGTTAAATCATGTGTTGTTTTGTTCTGTGAACCTAGCCACTGTCTCTGAAAGCATGGGGCTGATTTCATGTTTAAATCAGTGATGGGTAAATATCCCTTGCTCAAATTGGAAGCAGCCCGGTAATCACAAGCATCATCAGAGAACACTAGAGAAAAATATATTTTGAGCTTTGTACCTTGTAATTTATTTATTTTTTTTGGCACATGCATGCTTCCCTTTCAGGCTGCATGAATATTGTAGTAAGATGGAATTGCAGTTCCATGCACCAGTCAGGGTACAGAACTGCTTGTAAATTCAACTTCCCTCAAAACACATGTGGGATTTTGGGTGGGTGAGACAGCAACCACATTTACAAGATATAATGAAGAGAGTTGACTCAGTTATTCACCAAACAAAAGGCTTACTTGATCAGGTAGTCTGGTCATGTAGTTCAGCCAATGAAAGTTTAATCAAGAATAAGGGCATAAGGTTAGCATTCAGGAACTTTTGCACATGAGCCTACAAGACAGCTGGCTTTAGGCACATGATTTGCTGAATGCTGACCACTCATGCTTAGGTTTGAAGAAGGGCCTTGGCCCTGGTAGAGTGCTGCTTTGCATGCAGAAGTCCCAATACTGGCATCTCCAGGAAATTCCTGTCTGAAACCCTGGGGAGTTGTTGCCACTCAGTGTTAACAAAGCTGAACTAGTTGGATGAATGGTCTCGATATAAGACACCTTCCTAGGTTTGTAGTCTTATTTTACTTCCCTTTTTTGTGAAGAATGTCTCACTGTAATGGTGCTTGGAAATAGAGCTGAACATTGTGAGCTGAATAAATTAATATTCTAAATCAAGTAATTCCAAACTTCAGCCACATTGTTTGATTGAATTCACTTGTCCTTGACTCCATATTTTTCAGGAGTACCTGCTTAGGGCTTATTGATCTTGCTTCTCCTTGCCAAGATATGGCACCTTTGTATTTCAGTGGGTTAATGCTGACAGATCTTAAAATCTCTCTGAAAATGCTCATGATCAGTTAGTTGTGCCTTGCCTAGTCCCTGAGACCATGAAATGCCTGTTCTCTGCAGACTCCAAGGATTTCCTAAATTGCTTTTAAAAACCCTCGACTTTTACTTGAGAGAGAGTTTTGTCAACTGTGCAAGGCATCTTTGATAAATGTTTAATTTATTTTATATAATCATTTATATCCTGCTTCTTTTGCCTAACTAGTGCTCAGAGCAGAGCCAGATGTTTTCTATGAGGATTTTTCTTTTACTACTTTGCCTGCTTTAATTAGTGTAATAAATACTTCTGATTCTCAACCTGCCTTTCAACAGTGGCCTTGACCATCCTTCCCCAAGCTGGTGCCCTCCAGATGTGTTAGATGATGGGAGTAGTAGTCACCAGAAAGCACCAAATTGGGGAAGACGTACCTCATAGATGCAGCAAACCCCTGCTATATTTGTTAAATAAGCATGGATTTACTTCATGCAAGAATGCTTTTTTCTTCATGCCACTAGAGGGTGTGTCTCTCAAAGTTTGAACAGCATGTTGACGATGTCTCTTCTAATGATAGGAGCAGAATACTATTGTAAAACAGAATTATAGAACAAAAATGTGCTGCTTTTTTCATCTCCAAAGATAGATAATTTAAGGAAGCAACACCCTCACCCGGCGCAAATCTCGTTTGTGTAGCAGGAACAGCAGCTGAATTGCCAATAGTGCATGCTGGACCTCAAATAGTATAGGCCATGTATACTCCCTACGCGATAGATTACCTTTATGTAGGAAACATAATGTCATGTAATATGTGAAATGTACTGACAGTCAGTTTCACTGGATGATCCTGAATCCTAGTTTTAGGAGAATTAGAAAAAAATATCTAACTGGGGCGGGGGGACTGGGGGCAGCAGTCTGGGAGCCAGAGTCGGGCAGCTATGGGGGATCTGTGCAGGTAATAGAAATATTAAAAACAAATACTTTTTTAAAGAAGTGGCTACGGAGTGCCCAAAGGGTCAAAATTAGCTACTCTTGCACCTTGTTGGCGCTTCACAGCTGCTGTGCTATTCCTCCCAATTTTTAAAACCGAATTCAGGGGTAGCAGGGGCTTTAATTGCCCTACACTCTTTGTAATTTTATATATACTATTCTCTCATAACCACCTCTCAAAAGTTCAATCCCAGACACTTTAGCATTTCCTTCTTGGGAAGATGCTCCAGTCCCTTGATGGTTTGGTTGCTCTTTTTTTTGTATTCTACTTCTATGATATTCTTTTTGACATGGGAGTAACCAACGCTGTACACAGCATTCCAAATGTAGTTGCACCAGAGATTAATATAAAAGTATTATGATACTAGCTGTCCTACTTTTCAGTCTCTTTCATAATAATCCATTGGATGAAAAATTGCCCTTTTCACCTCAGCTATATACTTAAGTTAGCTGTTTCATTGAGCTGTGTACCACAGCCCCAGGATTTTTCCATGCTAGTCACTACATTCAGACCCCATTAGTGTATGGATTAGTATTAGGATTTTTTTGCCCCAAGGTGCATCATTTACTATGCTTATTTACCTTGAATCTCACTTGTTACTTGGTTTCACTCAGTTTTGAAAGATCCTTTAGAACTCTTCACAAGCCAAAAGAGTTTTCACCTTCCCGTATAATTTGGTGCCACTGGCAAACTTGGCACCCTCATTGCCCATCCTTGACTTGTGATCATGTTATGAATGTTAAATAGCAGTTGTTTGATCCAGATTTCTTAGGGTATCCCACAGCTTACTGAAAGAGTCTGTTCCTTAATCAGAGGTTGCTTTAAAAACTAGGGTTATAGAAACCTAACTAGAATGTTTTCCACAGGTTCAGAAAGATACAAGTCCTGGATTATAAATCAAGGATCATAAATCATAAAAGGGAAGAAGATTTGACCAAAGGAGGCAAAGCAAATTTAAGTCGATAGGAAGACAAGTGAACAAGCAATGAGAAGCATAGTACAAAAGATAAATTATGCAATATATTTGTAATTTAAATATATCAGAAGCAAGCAATTAACCATAGGGATAGTGGGACTATTACTCAACAAAGGTGTGAAAGGATTGCTAAAGGAGGAAAGGTTGGTTGCAGAAAAGTTGAATTAATTATTCGTATATGTTTTTGCCCTGCAATATATTGGATAGAGAACCATGCCTGGATCATGTCTTTTCATGGATGATGTTTGAAAAGCAAGCTGTAATAGAGATAATGAAATAAAGTTCTAGAGCTCTCTTACATTTTGGTTTAGATCTAGTTACTATCGGTTGCTCACAATTGGCAGGATCTCTGTAAAACTTTCAGTGACATGTTTAGGGCAGGAGTACATGAATACCCCTGTGTCTGAGTGTTTGACATTCTCTTAACTGCAAAGAGTTTGGACCAACTGTTTTTCTCTTGACTGTCATTTCTCTAACTGTACTGCCTTTAATTCTATACAATTTATATACATATTTAATCTAGCCTTAGATCTGGGTGAACAGTTTTTTGTAATGGTGGAGAATTCCAGACATAATGATCTCTGGTTCCTTTCTGTCATGATGGCCCTCCTTAATCCTCATTTGATCATCTGCAGGAAAGAATGATTGTAAACAGGCCAGTGAAGCTATCAGTCTTGAACCTCTGATACTAATCTTTAATGTATTGCATTTCCTATGCAGACTAATTTGCTGCTTACGCATTAATTGCACTCGCACATTTCCTACCTGCTGCCCTCTTGAGTACGGTAATAGAATGTACAACAAATAGGATCTGATTAGACATGGCAACTTTGATCACTCGACATGATCAAAGAAAACAAGTGAGTGAATGTCAATCCTGAACACAGCGAAATGTGAGAAATGGTCCTTTGTCCACCCCCAATTGTGCTACAACAGCACTGCTGATGGAAGAAAGGCAGGCTTGTATTCTTCCCAATTGCTTCCTCCTTGACTCATGCTTCTGTTTGAGAGTTCTCTTTGAGCAAGCTTTTCTGCACCCACTGTAGCTTCCTATTTTAGGAACACTAATCTTACTGCTATTTCACTACTTCTGCCCTTTTACTTTGATTCCTTTTGTTCTTGAGGCTCAGTGGGAGAAATTTATGCTTGCTCCACCCTCACTTTCATAATGACTAATAGAGGACAATATGCCGCTGCTTCTTCCTGAGTTCTGTTATAGTGTCACGTGTATGTGTGTTTGTATGTATGTGTAATAGCTGAGCCACTCCTTCCCTAGGCTTGGTTTCTTTATCAGTGTGTCTACCGTAGAAGTAGGAATCTTGTTTTTGTCACTCTAGTAATAGCTTGCTATTTGGATAAAAATGCACGTGTCATTCAAAACAATGTAGGTGCAGGTTCCATTTTGCCCAAACACCCAATAAATATAATCATTCTTTGATTTGTGAAGAGCAGTTTCTCCCTTCTTCCACTGGCAAAAAAAATCAGTTCTGTGCAGCAGAGATAAGAAACAACTAAGTTCCAGTATTTCTTCACACAGTGTATATTTAAACTATGGAATTTGCTACCTCAAGATGTAGTGATGGCAGCGATTTGGATGGCTTTAAAAGGGAATTAGACAAAATTCTTGGAGAATACAGTTATCAATGGCTCCTAGTCCTGATGCTGTATGCTATCTCCAGTATCAAGGGGCAATACGCCTCTGTATGCCAGTGGCCAAATACACAAGTGGGCGAGTGCTATTGCAATCATATCTTGCTTGTGGGCTTCCCATAGGCAGCTGGTTGGCTAGTGTGAACAAAATGCTGGACAAAATAGATCCTTTATTTGTGGCTGCTTGCTCACTCCCTCACTGAGACCATTTTGCATTAGTGGTCTATTTACGCCTAAAACCAAAAGGAGGAGAGCATCCACTCAGGGCAAAAAAAGGAGAGAAGCAGGTTCTCAGAATGCTGAGATTCTTTATTATTCACGACCAACACATTTTGGCCTATGTTGTTTTTTTAAAGGCCTTCAGGGGGTTGGTAAGAGATGTCTGCAGAAAACTCTTAGCAGGTGATAGTCTCCTATGATATTCACTGGCAACAGCCTCTGAAGCAAGAGACTAATGTTCCTTTCTGGTAGTCTTATTTCCCAAACTTCTCACACTTAAGGCACACTTGTTTATTTTGTCTGAATTAAAACAAGATGGTACTCTTCACTGTTCAAGGCTAAGAAGGAGTCTGCCTCATGTGTTGCTGCAGAAATTGCCATTCAGTGTGTGTCTGACTCATGCAAAGATGCAGTAAAGACCTCCTCTGAGGGCTGGGAATTGCATGTGCATCTCTTGTGTTGGGAATGTTTGAATGCTGAAACTGCACTCCATGCAGAGATGAGGCAGCAAGCTAGTGTGCCTTTGCTTGAATAGATAAATATAATAGCAATCTCTTGATGTATACAGTTTTTTTGGTACTCCTCCTTTAGAGGAGCAAGTTTTGAAACTCTCATATGGACCATAGCTCAGTGGCAGAGCACCTACTTTGCATGCAGAATGTCCCAGTAGTTACTGCGCTTTAGCAGTTTTGGGCAAATCTCCATAGATTTTTTTTTTTAAAAAAGTTACATTTGTGCAAATCTCCCTAAAAGTAGAAAAAATGTTAACTCTTCCCAAAGGTGGGGGGAAAAGGTGTCTAGGAGGCAATGAAGTGGAGGAATAAATTCACTAGGGCCATTTCAAGAACGGATATTGTTAGCGAGATTGTCAGGAACGACCAACAGTGTTTTTCGCTGCTCTTGCCAGGTTCTCTCTGTTTTAAACAACCAATGCTGAAGTGAGTGCTGGGTTTGTACATCATGACAAGCCACCCTAAACAACCCTACTATGAGTCATGGTTTCTTAGGGTGGCTTGTTTGCAAAAACAACCCACAACAGAAAAGCTGCGCCGGGTTGAGATGATGATGATGATGATTTATTGCGTTTTATACTGTCCTATAGCCGAAGCTAAGCCACCCTGCAACCACCCATGGTGACAACAACCCACCATGGCTTAGCATGACATACAAACCAGGTCAGTATAAGGCAGCTTCCTATGTTCCTATATAATGTAGTCCATAGTTCTCAGCTGTTATTTTCAAGTTGTTCATAGTTGGTGGAAGTATGCCAATCTTATATTAAAAAAAGCCCTAACATGTTGAGACTTGAAATACTTCAGCATTTTATTCCCATTTGACTTTTGACTTGCTTGGCCTAGGCTTTGTTTTGGGTATCTAGTAACTCATGATTGTTAGAAATGTGTGCAGTTTTGACAAATGTGGTTTTCTTGATAACAAATTAAAGTTTGAGCTTGAAAAATAAAGCTATAGTCACAATTCATGGAAATTTGGTGATAGGTGTTTTCCTAAAGGCCCTTAAAACATAACATGCTGTGTTCTGTAAAGCAAAAAGAAATACAACTTTTTGAAGCTTATCCCCATTTGAATGTTATATGTGTGTGGTTTCTAGCCTCACACTTCCTTTCAATTCATACCCCACTGTATACTTCCGTTGTAGATAATTTACACCTTAAGTAAATCTCACTTTACTCAATTACTCCTTTCATGCACATTTCCTGATCCTGCATACGTTTTAGGATACTTTTTTTGCTATAACAACAGAGATGCAAGTAAACAATTTAACTATCAAAATGTCCTTAAAACACTGTCTCTTCCATACTATTCCACTTGTGTGATCCACAGCATATCATTCTCTTCATTCAATACCTGTAGGCCATGTTTGGATGTCATTTTAGTTAGTGATTGCTTAGTATGCTACTTAGTAGATTTATTTTGGAAATAGTCTATGATGCCCCATCACACAGCCAGGCTAATAAGCTACTATGCATATTTTATTAAGCTACTGTGCTTAATCTGACCCTTCTTCCTGCCCCGTCTCACTGCAGTCCTCCCATCCAAGCAGTGGGGCTGTTTCAGCCACTCATTACAACAACAGGGACTACAAGGAGGGAAAATCGCAGGTGCATCCAAAAGGGGGTGGCACAAATAAATTTTTGGAGGTTTGCAGGATCAGGACCAAACTTCATATATAACCTCCCTCTATAGGGAAGCACCTGATCCATCTTCAGAACCCTGCACAATTACATCTGAAGGAAGGAAAATCCCAGATACATCCAAAAAGGGGTGGCACAAATAAACCCCTTGGGGGGTTGCTGGATCAGGATCAAACTTCATTCACAGCCTCCCTCTGCGGGGAGGCATACAATGCCCCCTCAAAACCCTGCATCTCCACTTTTTGCACTTTAGAAATTGGGGTTTGGCTCTGTGCGGATTTTTAAAAAATTAACATATTACCATAGCGCATTAACGCTATGGAGGAAGGCTGCTGTTACGCCCATTTGCAACTTCGGAGTTGTGCACTCCAAGAAGAGGGCTACTGGCACTTGGGGACGGTTCTACCCACCCCTCTCCCCATATTGTACAGAACTGCATTAGCTCTAATCCAGAGTGCCACTATTTCTCTCGTTCACCACACTGTACGTCACAGATTGGGCTATTGGCACTTGGGGAAGATTTTTAAAATTTATTTCCACTATGCCCATGCTATTTGCTGTTCCACACTACTGTTGCTGCACAGCTCTCTAGGCAAGCCCATTAACCCACCGTGCCCAACAGACGATACGATAACCCACGATGGGTTAAATAACCCACTCTGGCAATCTAAGCGTTGTTCTGCTTACATGTTGGTTATAAGCAGGTGCCATGGATGAAGGAAAATGGTAGCGCCAGCCCTTTATGGGAAGGGCAGACCTGATGAACCTTACGTGTAGAGCCTAGATCTTTTTTCTTCCTTCTGGGGCAGGTTTTTCATCTAGAAGATCTCATGATTTTGTCAAAACACTTTTTCGGACAGTGCTAACTGCCTCCAATCTCCACCGTCACCCCAGGAGAAGGTTTTGGGGGCACATAGAGACTGCAGCGGGTAGGGAAGTTCATTCTGCCATCAGTTTCTTTTCCACTGATGGATGACAACTGTTGGATTTAACCTAGTGTTTGAATGCAGACTTAATCAACAATTGACGTGCAAGTGTAGCATCACAAGCTCAAATATACATCTCAGAAGTTGCTCCCACAAGCACTCTAGTGGCTGGATCTCCAAATGTGATTAGCCTTTACTTTTGCATAAAGTAGGGCGTAAAACCAATGGGAGCATCCATGGTTACTTACCATGAAATTTGAATTATGTGCATGCTTCCTCTCCCTATCTTTTACTTGTCAGGCTATCTCCAGTTTCAGGTTTTCTGTGAACGGTTGAAGGAATTAAAGCAGGGTAAGAAACTCCCACTCTGGAATTTGAGGATTCACGTGATGGAAGGTTATTTGGGTCAATTGATTCCATCCGGTGACCTAACACATGATCCAAGCAATCTAGTTTAATAAGTGGGAGTTTTGTGGCAGCTTTAATAGCTGGTGGACTGTACTTTTTGTCAGTTTACTTCTCCAAATCCAAGAGCTTTGTGATCAGTCTCTTGCCTGTATAATTTTGTATGTAGTATGTTGTTTAATTTTTATTGGCCTCAAGTGGGTATTATAAATACTCCTTAGTGGGTATTCATTAATCGTTTTCTGGATGTTGTCAGTACTTGTGTATATTTTCTACATAGCACTGTCATCTTCTGTTCTGATTAATGGTCTTATTATATGAAATAACAAATTATGATAGTAGTTTTGGGACTGCTTGGGGGAATTCATCATCCTCAATAGTATTCTTCCAGTAGCTATGGTTAAGACAAAGTTGCCAAAATTCTGCTGCTTGTCTGTGGCCTCTGCTGTTACAACAGATTAAAAGTGGCAAGCCAGTTGCAACAAGAATAGAACTGAACAATCAGTGCGATATTCTAATAATCAAGATGTTTGTCTACCCAATGAAACTCCATCAATTGTATAAATAATAAGCTATGTTTTTTTTAAAAAAAAAGTAAGATGCAGCAAGTGTGTTCCTGCTTCTTGATACTGTACGCTGTCAAACTTAAAAATGTAACTAACCTATAAACATTGTAAATGATAAGCTATTGTGCTTTGCGGGCTCAAATGAGAGAGGCTCACACTCTGGTCTACTTCATAGTGTTCTCCATAGATGGCTCAAATGAGTTCCCTCTAGTAAAGCTTCTTGAAGAGGGAATAAGCTTTTTCCCTATATGGAAATCATCAAGTGTGAAGTATTCTTGTTAAATCAAACACTCCTGGTTGTTTTTTTTTAATGATCAGAATTGCAGGATGGAATTTTAGATGGACACAGCCTTTTGGGCCTTACCTCTTCTCTCTGCATACAAAGTAATGGTTGTGAAATTCACTTTGGTGACTTCATGAAATCTGAATATAATAACAATTTATTTAACAATTTATTTCTTACCCGCCTCTCCGTCTGGATCGAGGCGGGGAACAACAACATGATAAAATACATAAAACTGATTAAAACATAACACATATTATTAAAACTGCATAAAAAATCCTAAAACATCCTAAAAACATCTTTAAAACATTCTAAAATTCCACTGGATATGCCTGCCAGAAGAGAACAGTCTTTATAGCTTTCTTAAATTCTAAAAGACTGTTGTTGATGAGACTCCTCCGGCAGGTCATTCCACAGTCTGGGAGCGGCAGAAGAGAAGGTCCTCTGGGTAACGGTTGTCAGCCCAGTCTTGGCCGACTAGGAGAGAATAGCAGCTAGCTTACAGTGAGATCTTCTTCATTTTCTTAGACATTAGCCTTTTTGATTCTTTGTTCTTGCTGCATTCTTGCTGCAATGTACTTTTTATGTATAGAGTGCTTTTAACAAGCAAGCATTGGAATAAATATCAGAATTCTTATGATTGTGGCAGATGTTAACACTGGCTTGGCTATTTAACTAGGATTAAGGGAGCAGGAATGGGATTCACAGCTTCATGAGCTTTTTCCTCCCTGTTACTCAGCTTTCCTAGAATATACCATGGTTTCCAAGAGTTTGATCTCTGAGATCAGAGCTCTGTCTCCAGCCTCAGAACGGGAGATCTGCTGCATCCTGTGGCTCCTTAGGCACTATCTAAGAGCCATAGGATTGCTCTCTAAATGGCCAAACTATTGTTGTATTTGAACTTGATCATGCTGTGAATCTCTGAGAGCTTTGGCTATTGGGTAGTATAGAAAAGCAATGAATGAATGAATGAATTGGCCCTGCTAGTCCCCTGTGAGAGATGGATTGATTATTGTCTGCTCTTTCAATGCCACATTTAATTATAATCATAATCAACATTGCTGCAGTGTCAAGTGTTCAAAGTACTCCACATGCATTGTCTAGTTGTAATCTGTAGAGCAATCCTGCAAAGTAAGAGAGTAGCTTGCCTAAGGCTACTTAGTGAGTGGCCTTCTGGCGGAGGCAAGATTCAAAGCAGGCATTTCCTGATTCGCACCCTAGTCTTACTATGCTACCCCAGCTGTTCTATATAAACCTTGCAGCTGTGGTAGCACTGCTTACCACATCTTGTATGTTCAACGAATGTTGAGGAGTGGGTGTAATATTTAGTCATCTAATCAGGTAGGTTAATGAATTTTTAATTGGGGAGCAGATTTTTTGGGGGGAAATTATTTTAAACACGTCCTTACAAAACACGGCAGATGCCATCACAAACAAGGCATTTACTTCATTTGAATAGAGCAAAATACCTCTTTTAAGATGGCTATCACCCATATTGATGCCGCAGGGTTTTTCAGGGAACGCAGGGTTGAAGGAGCGCCGTGAGGACACCTGCCTGGTTAGGGAAATAGCCGTCTAATGAATGAAGATGTTACCGTAGGCTTCAACCACATAGATACATTTAAATTAATTAAAATTCATTGTTGCGTTTTAACAACTAAATAACCCCAAGGTGAACACCCGTAGGGTCCCCTTAGTATGCATACCAAGTTTGAGGTGTCTAGGTTTCACAGTCTTGGAGCTATGGCACTGACAGACAAACACACATCCTCTATTATTATAGATGACAAGGGAGTTGTCTTTAAAATGCTTATTTTGTGAGGAAGAAAAAAATGCACAAGGAAGGAACAACATCCATGTTGGCTGTTTCTTCTTTTTTTCTTGATGCTTGCTGGCTATTTTTGCCAAGAATCTGATGTCTGAGGGCAAGTAGATACTCTTAGAAGCACTGGCACCTTGACAGATCCATTTCCTCTTGATTGTGTTTCAATATTTCATTCTGTTTGCTGTTTTTAGTTCCGTTCCATTACAATTCTGGTCACAGTATCCATGACCAAAGAGAAGATTGGAGAAAAACTTAGGTTTAAAAATTTAGTAGCAGTGTAATTGGGGCTTCTAGGTCCGTTTCTCTAGTTTTCCGCAGTAGTGTATATTTATTCAGTCCCTGAATACCATTGCGCAGTACAGTGTCAGTTGCAAAACCCTTTCCACAGGTAGCAATATCTGGAAGGCAGACAATCTGTTGAGATCACAATAGAGAGCACTGTTGAACAGACGGCAATTTATGCCTCTTGATAGTAAAAGACGAATTTTAAAAAAAGACGAGCTAATTTAGTAAGCTAGGTCTACAGCATCTCTCTGTGTGCATCACTAATCTTCATCATGGAGGCATTGATTGACAATCTGGAGGATGTTAATGTGTGGTTCTCCTGGAGAGCAAGGAAACTGAATAGAAATAACAGTTTCTTGGTTAATTGTGATTTAAATATCATTTGTGACAATTTTCATGTTGTCTAGACAGTTTGCACAGCAATTGCTTCATGAGTGCAGTCTTGCCCTGATGTAGTTCTGGGCAATATTGGCTGAGCAGAGCTTAGGAGTCCAGGGGGAACCCCTGGCGTGACATCTAACTTGAACATAGCTTGATCAAGGGTTTCAAGAGGAGGATGCACAAATGGAGCATTTTGCTTTGATTCTTCCCTCTCTTGACAAATGCAACACCCAGGACTTGTTATGTGTGTCTATTCTTGGAACATCCTGTTCAGGGCTGAAAATATTCAGATTCCTAGGTGTCATTATTAAATGTTTAGGCATGGAGGACAAGGCCCTGCTCTTCTCTCCTAGGCTATAGCCAGGGCTATATGTGCTGAAAGTATTAAAGCCAATTAAAATTGTGTGCTAAGGAAAGCTAAATCCTATAATGTGTATAAATTATTGAAACTGAGCAAAATAGCCCAATTGTCTTATTTTTTATCACTTACTCAATTTCTATCAGTTTTTCATAATTTTGTTCTCCAAACCATAAACAACCTGCGATCATACATCCAGTTTATAGACTGTAAAAAGAAAATATTTATGAACTTACAGATTTTAAAATGTGAAACGTTCTGGCACAATAAAATGGCAGCTTCAGTTAGTGAAGCTGGCATCTTTGGCCAAAAGCATTTCACATTTTTTTAAAAAAGTTTGTTTATAATTTTTTAAATAACATTGCTGGTTGTTTGTTTGGAGTGACTTGTCATATGCCTCACATTTTCTACTTACTGGTTAATTTTGTTGTGATTTTAATTTCTTGTCCTTGAGAAGGGAAAGGAGATGTGCACTGAACTCTGCCCCCAAACACTACAAAACTTGTTCAACTGCTCCTCTGGCTTCTGAGGCTTCAGCAGACATTGCCCATATACTTTCAAACATATCTTAATAACCGTAAGAATCGAAACTTGTGTTTTGTGTTATTCTTTTTGATTTCCAGTTCAATTCTGCATCCATTACTACAACCTGCATTATCTTTTGTATTCCTGCACAGTCATGGAATGCATCTCTGACTTTGCATGATCTCTTCTCCCTCACATTTTTCTAAAGTAAAATTTAGCACTGGCCCCCTTTTTGTTCAAGTGTGTTTAATCCAGAGGGTCTATACCCACAATCCCCTCCCCCAGTACTGATTTTGATGTGGGGAAAGGAGCCAGTAGGTAGGCCTAATTGTTAGCTCATAAAAATACTCCACACCGCCCAATCCAAAATCCTTGCAGTGGCACTGCCCCCGATTGCAGCTCCTTTCTCCCAGACCTGAGCGTCCCTCAGCTCCCATGCGCTACTGTTTGCTCTCCAGAATCTTTTCTGATCACAGCACTTCCATGACTTGTTAGCCTAAATGCCCGTAATCTGTCTACTTGTCCACTGAGCAAAGATTGCCACCCTTTTGCACACCCTTTCTTCTTTGCTGGAGTTAAATATGAATGTTGGCTGCACTGGAACCCACAAAAGGCCTGGAGAGGCTCCCTGCCCCCAGCCATTTGCTTGACAGCTCTGGTGAAATATGTTGGGTTGGGTAAAGAATGGCCATCAGTCAGGGATGTTGCAGCTGCATCCTGCAGTGCAGAGCCTGCATTGAGCAAGGGGTTGGACTAGATGGTCTCCGAGGTCGCTTCCAGTTCTCTGATTCTCTGAATTTGAGCTTTAGAGCTTGTTAAAATTGGTGTTGCCGTCTGCTTGCAGATTCCTGGAACTCAGCCTAGTCCCAAAAGTGACTTGTTTGTCACATCAGCATTTCTGTTGGTTTTAGACTTGTAGTTTAAGTCTAAAGAATACAAAGTGTAAGCTGCCTTAAAGCAAGACTTGGGTGCTTAGAAGACCTTTAATGTCTCTATTAGTGTTGCAGGTCACAAAATATTTGATTGTAGAAACATCTGCATTATTGAACCCATTAATCAAGCTGTTAGGATGTGCTCTTCAGTGCAGCTTGACCCTCAATGGCTTTGGCCCTGAACAAGTTTATTTTAACTCATGAAATGTGGGCGTTTCAGGCACAGACGTTCACTGATAATCCCCTGGAGCGCTATATGGCACTTTTGTCTCTCTGAAACCTGCAACGTCGTTCTCTCCTTGTTGGACCCTCGGTTCTCTTTTGCGTTAATGTGTCTGATGTCCAGAACATGTTTTTATGTCTCTTGATATTTTGACATGGCTCTTCACAGAAGTAACACTGCAGAGGTTTAAAATCAATTTGGCAGCCTCTCTTCAGGCTGATTAGAGAAAATATCAGAAATGCACTGAGGTTTTCCTTCCTGAGTGCAGGGGAGAGACGGGCTTGGCTGGCATCTGTCAAGTCTTCTCGTAAAAGTTTTGCTCCCCAATTCTGTGACTCTTTGAACATGGTAAAGCGCTATATTAATGCTGTCGTAATTATTAAAGCCTTTTCTGAATTGAGGACTTCCACCTCAGGAATTTCATGTTGGCAAGCTACATCCTCATGGAGGGGGAAAAAGTCTTTGCACATATAAAATTTTGTATATCAAGGAGAAGGATTCAGCCTAGTCTTCTCTGGCATGATATTTTTGTATCTGCAGGGATTTGCAGAGGTGGGGGGAAAGAAAGCATTTAAATATGCACCCACCCCATGCTTGGAAGCATCCAGGAACACTTTATGATTGGATTCTGCTGATTGTATAAATGGGCCCTCAGTGGCCAAGGATAAGTGCAGGTTTATTTTAGTAGTATGTTTGCATTCATTTTTAATGATGGTGTTTTATAAATGTTGCCCGCTTAGAGCCTTCGAGGATAAGTTGAGTTATAAATCTAAATAAATAATAGGCTGCATCTCGGAGATTGTTGAAAAATGTATCTTCGGTGGAATGTTCATTGGAATTTATCTGGTGGGAACTCTTTCAGGGGCATTCACTTTGTAGCTGCATAATAATGGGGTGCTGGGCTAAGAAGCTATGCAGAGGCCAAGCATCCCAGAGACTTTCCCTTTTAAGCTAGGAAAGTGGATTGAACATGACTGGTTGGTAATAACCTGTGCTCTGAATGTTGCAGTTAGTTATTCAAAATTGAGTAATAATGCAACAGCGAGCCTCCTTGAACTGCACTTCTCCTAACTTTCCCAATTCTTTTATCATGCTTCAGCATTACTATTTGTCCCTCTATGCTTGAATGTATCCAATAATACATAGTCGCTAGTCCATTCTACACACAGATGTTTGAGGATGGTAGATTGCTGTGTGTATTGATCCTTTGGTTCACTTGATAGCTTGACCACATTGTTTCCTGTGCCCCACATTTGTCAGTTTCTGTAAGACTGATGTGCTGTATTGATTATAAGTATTTTACCTAGTTATTTTCAAGTGGTTGAAGTGCTGTACCTACATTATCTCAGTAATATTTACCATTTCTCCGTAAGGTAGGCCAGCACTAGGCTCAAATTGCAGATGATGTTGGGGAAGTAGGCAGCAGAGATGGGAATAGTGGCTTACCTAAGGCTACTACCGTATTTTCCGGCGTATAAAACGACTTTTTAATCCTGGAAAATCGTCTCTAAAGTCGGGGGTCGTCTTATACGCCGGGTATAGGACGGATGGAGGGGGGCTGCAGTAGCCGCCGGCGCCGGACGGGAGCGGGCGTCCCGGAAAGGTAAGGAGGGGGCGCGCGGAGGGGAGGGGGGGCGCGCGGAGGGGAGGGGGGGCGCGCGGAGGGGAGGGGGGGGCGCGTGGAGGGGAGGGGGGGGCCCTTACCTTTCCGGGACGCCCGCTCCCGTCTGGTGCCGGCGGCTACTACCAGCGGGCTTCGCGGCCTGCTCCAGAGTGGCGCGCTGGGTGATGTCATCACCCGGCGCGCTACTCTAGAGCAGGCCGCGAAGCCCGCTGGCAGTAGCCGCCGGCGCCGGACGGGAGCGGGCGTCCCGGAAAGGTAAGGAGGGGGCGCGCGGAGGGGAGCCCTTACCCGAGCTCGCCGCGGCGCTTGCGGCCGCTGGCCCCAAAGGGGATCGGGCACGGAGTAAGCCAACGGGGCCGCTAGAGCCGGATCGCCCCCAGGTGCCCCTTCCCGGGCGTCACGCCAGCCCCAGAGCCAAGGCAGCTGCCGGATGCCTTGGCGGACTTGCTTTCGCGTCCTTCTTGCTCGACGAACGGGCTTAATCCTTGTTGCAAAGTGCACGCGGGGACGGGGCGCGGGAAAGAGCTCCGGGCAAGCGCTCCAGGCACCGCTGCGGTTCGCAAACTCGGCTGCGGCCAATCCCAGCCTCAGCCCGTCCCCCCCCCCCTTGGAAGAGCCACCGTGCCGTACCTGCTCGCCTCATCACCAGGCTCCCCTTCGCCCGAGCGCACCCGGGAAAGTTTGCGCGGCGGGCTCCTCCGCAGAGCCAGAAGCCATGATTATGGAAATCGCTGGCAGCATCAGGCAGGCGGGAGGGGCCGCCTCGCCGTTCCCGGTTGAGTGCAGCGGGAGCAGGTCGGCGCATAAGCTCCTTTCGTGGGCAGGCCGAGCGAGGGCGCTCCCGCTCCTTCTGGCCCGGGCTTCGCGCACAATGCTCCTTTTCAGGCACCTTTTCCCACTCAGTTTGAACTCCCTCCCCCCTCCCCGATGGGCAGAGACGGGTGGGGAGGGGGGGGAAGGAAACTGTGGCTTTTCAAACTTTTTGTTAGGCAGAAAGCAAGGCGGAGTCAGCCAAGGTGCAATCGGCGATGAGGAAGCCTTGGCCCAAGTTTTTTGGGGGGGGGGGGTTGCAGGCAGAGGCGGCTCGATTTCCTTGCAAATCTGGAGAAGTCGGGCTCGTCTCATTCCCGTCTTTTAAGATCTCGGCCGCGAGCCCCTGATACAGGAGGTGGCTGAAGACGGCTTCTGACGTTGCATAATCCCCCCCCCCCCTTCGGAAACCTTGCACAGAACCCAACAACAAGGGTGCTTGTCGCATTGTGAAGACTCCAGGGCAGTAAACCTGCCCTAATTAAACTGTTCCTCTGAAGGTGCCAGAAGACCCTTTTTAGTTTTGCTGCAACAGGTTAAGGCTTCCCCTCTGGAAGTTCTAATGCAGAAAGTGCTTCTACATGGGAATTAATGTAGGTCATCACATATCTGTTTTGCTGCATACCCATGAAACTGCTCAGTCTTGGCGTACACACTGCAGGATACGGAAATGTGAGATTTCCTGCCCCGTAATGCAACATTAAATCAATTAAAAAACAGGAAAACCCTGGTAGGGAGTAATCCTGTACACACCTGAGAGTAAGCCCTGTTGGACACAGTGATACTTGCTTTTGAGTAAATATACATAGGATGGGACCGCTGATCAATTAAAAAAAAGGGTGTCCCTTGATTACTTGGGCAGATTTTTTGAAAATTTATTTTCTTTAATACGAGTACTCATACAATCTGCAAGTTCCACAGGAGAAAATGCTTTTTCTAAGTTGGTTCCTGCTATGATAAGTGTTCATCAACTGAAAACAAAGTTGCTTCAAAATAATTGCTTTTACCCATACATACATTGATGAAAATTTAACCAATAGATTAGCCAACTTGAAACCCAAGCAGTTAATCAACTAAGATTTCTTTAACTGAGTGCCAGCCCTAATTTTCGCACATTAAATCCTGTAGGATTTGCTTAACATTTGAAGTGGTTGATCTATATGCCTCTGTTGAGGGGAAAACAACAAGAAAACTTTTATTGCCCTCCCTAAGTTACATTATACACATGTTTCCAGAGAGGGTTGACAACTCACTTGGCCTTATGTTTATAAATGACAGTTTTCCTGCTAAGTACCTGCATGTCATAAGCATTTGAATTAAAATTACCATATGCTGATTTTTTAAATTTTTTATTTGGTGTGCATTGGAAGAGGGGTAGTCTTATATGGCGAGTATATCCCAAACTCTATATTTTAACTGGAAAAGTTGGGGGCCGTCTTATACGCCTGGTCGTCTTATACGCCGGAAAATAAATCAGTTTGTGGTTGAGGCAAAACTTGAAGTAGGGACTTTCAGCTCATACTCTTGGCCAATATACTATGCCAGCTCTTGTTCCCTTTATGTGATTTGTACTGTGCTAAAATTGCTACTAAGGGACACTGTGGCAGAGATGATTTAGGTTACTTTCTGTCTCACGCAACCTGGAGATTGGTCCCCAAACAACAGCAGAATCTCGATGTTTCTAACCAACTTCCACAGCTGCACCTGCCTGTGCTGTGTGGCCGTAGTACACAGTGGTCAAGCAAAGAGGCATGGGGAAGCCTGAAGCACTGAGGCCTACTTGAAAGTAGGTCCACTCCACAGTTTGAGAAACGCTAGTATAGGGAATGTTTTCACATGGCCACCTTAAAGTTAAGGAGTATAAGACTAGCCACAGACTTCGAAAGCAATTTTGTTTGTTAAACAGAACTAATATCACATCTTCAAAAAGATGTTAAATGAAGCAGCTATCCAACAATGTTAAATGACAATACACACTGATGAGATTAAAATCAATCATGAAACTAACAATTCAGTAGGTACAAAAAAAATACATAGAAAGCTAATGTGTATGTGAAATTGACTAGCATGAGTGCAGTAGGCAGTGCATGCATGTGTGCCTGGCAGCAAAAAGGGACAGAACCAGAAACGGCGGCAATAAGGGGAAAGAATGGAGTATTCGTTGTGAATGTGAGAAGAGAAGAGGAATCTCAGTGGCATTTCAGCAGGGTTTTAGGTGCCTAGAGAGCAAACATTGCGATGGAAAAGGGAGATAATTAAAATGGGGAAAACAGTGTCTGAAAGCATAGAGGAGAGAATGTTCCTGACGAGAGGGGTTTCAGAACAGAAAGGCCTAGAAGAGATTTGGCACTGCAATTTTTAGATTTTAGAGAAGTTAAATGCTCTTTGAGTGAGCACATTTATTCTCAGGAGTGAGGAAAAGGGAGTGTGTCTTTTGGTCCTGGATTTTGCACTGTGCCGCGAACAGCCAGGAAGAATGCTGTTCATTCCCTTCTTGTTCAACTTTTGAGAATAAGAGCACTCACCAAAAAGGCAAAGAAGGAGAAGACAATAGGTTCACCAACTATCTCCCTAGACCCATTAAAACTTGGTGAAAAACAGAATGAAAATCCTGGCTAAAGCTTTTGAAAAGGGATGGAGCACAGGAAGTTGGTACAAAGCTGGCAGGCAAATCTTTTTAAGGAACCAAAAAGAGATTGGAAACGGGTGAGACAGGTTTTCTCCCCCCCCCCCCCCCAAATTCCTTTTATGTAGACAGTGGGATTCTTTTCTGGGGTTGGGAGGGGGAAGAGTCCTGATTTTCTGAGTCAACTAGTTTCAGCTTAATAATTAAAAATAAATATAAAGACAAGAATTCTGTTTCCTAATGGTCTATCACAACTGATTCGGATGCTTGAAAAGTTTTAAAGGGTGTTAACCTTATGGTAAAGTAACTGACATATTCCGTCCCCCTGATTCAGACTCTGAGGCCAAACCAGGGAGCCTGGGCCTTATCTTGACACCTAGCTACTTTCTTATTTCTGATATATTTTAAAGATATTGTTGGTCTTAAAGCTATTAACAATATACACTTCAAAATCTGTTTTGCATCCCCTATTGTCTACTTGGATTTTTGTGTGTGTGCAGAGGTGTGTGTTTGTTGTGTGTGTGTTTTCCTAATGTGAGTCTAACGTCTGTTTTCTGAAGAAAGCTTTCTTTTCTTGAATAGCTTCCTTGACTGCTCATTAACCACGTTGGTGATCTGTGGACATTGAAGTCCACACATTCTTTAGATATGTCAAGCCTGTATTCAAACTTTTGTAAAAATTAGGCGCAGGAAATTTTAGCATCTAAAGTACCCTTGGGAGGGAGGAGTATCTGGGAAATGGATATCATCTGCTTTAGCTCCAGGCTGAAACTGGTGTGCCTTGTGGGGTGATTTCATGTGAAAATTAGATCACAATGGTTCCAATTTTTAGCCTTATTTTCTTGATAACATGCCATGAAAGAGAAATTGGGCCATGGTTTTTAACAGAAATTGAAATTGCCATGCTTAGAATGACTACAAACAATATCAACCTGCTAAGTAAAGAATTAGTGAGTTATCTATTGTTAGTGGCAAGATGGTTGATAGTCAAGGATTGGAAAGTCTGTAAAGGGCTTAATATTGAAAACTGGTATCAGAGAGTTTGGCAGATTGCTCTCTTAGAGAAATTAACTCAAACGTTAAGGATTGCGCGAGGGCAATTAGATGGTGACAAGTTTGAAGGGGTATGGAGGAAATTAATTGAAAATGTAAATAAAGCAGAACATGGGAGAATGCCTCTGTTGGCATATACAGAGCTATGGAGAGCATAGGACTAAGGAAAGGAGGTTCCCTTCTGAACCTGTTTGAAAGAAAACATTGCCTGTAAACAGGTGATCCAGGCTTTAAGAGTGGGGAATAATGAAACAAAAGTGTATTACCCAAGTTAATGGATATCAATATTTAAACTAGGTGGAAATTGAAACTGTATTTGATTGTAAATGTATGACTTATTATGTGACTTATGTACCAGAATGAAAGAACAATTAAATTATTTTCCAAAAATAAACAATCAACAATAAATAGCGATATTTAGATTGCTCCAAAGTTTGATTTGGAAGAAGCAAAAAAGCTGTACGTATGGGGTTCTAGTGGCTTAATGTTTCCAGTTACAATTTTTGTTTTTTCCTCTAGGAGGCTGTTGGAATCTTCGCTTATTTCACTATCCCGTTATGATGGGGCAGGATCCCGGGAGCATCCAATCTATCCTGATCCAGCTAGGTAAGAACAGAATTCAGTCCAATGATTGCGTACTCTTATGTACCACAACATAAGTCGAATAGGTGGCATGCCTTCTGGTTGTCTTCAGCCTCTGACTATTCCTTTTACATTATGGTTCATTTAAACAAAAAGTATATGTATATAGAAGAAGAGAATACAAAGGAATAATTTCCACTTGTTGATTTTCATATTTATTCCTCAATTCCTAGAGTTCCCTTCCAGAAACCTATGTGGTACATCAGCTCCCCCTTCAAAACTCTTATTTTTCATGAAACCTTTGGCCTAATCTCTTTGTCTTAATCCCATATGAAATAAAAGCTAAGTACATGTAATAGCATTTGTTCACATTCCTTTCTTGTTACCTTTGCTTTTCCCTTTCCTTTTATCTCCTACACTGCGTAAAAAAGATTAGATTATAAAATCAACTTGGCAGAGAACTGCCTTTTTTACTTATAGATACTCTATGAACACCACCTATGTCAGTGTTAAAATAAAAATAATTGGGAATTGAGCATAAGGAGCTATTATGTAGGAATAGTCTTTAATGTTTATGCACATTTGTGAATCTTGCGGCCATGGCTGTGCAGTGTCTACTCTGGATAGTACAAGTGACAAGAGGACAGGTAGCTACAGAGCTAAATAGACTGATTGAGCTTCCTAGCCAATGTGAAAGATCACTTCGATCAGTAACATAACATAACTTGGAAGAAAATCCATCTTGGATCTGTTGCTTTACTAATGGGAAGGGATTGAATGATGGAAGCATCAAGGAAAAGTGTTGGTGGTTGTTTATTTGGATTTGAGTAAGACATGGGAATTCAGAGTACAGCGAGAGGGATTTGCAGAAAGCAACTTCTGAAAAATTAAGAAATAATAAAGTAATGAGAGGAAGTGTTAATACAGGAGAATCTATAGATGCTGTAATTAAGGTCCTTTTGAAGAACACAAATCCTCCAAGAATAAAGAGAACAATAGTTTGGAAAAGGTAAGTATTGGATAGGCAGACAGACACACACACACACTTTATGCAGGTGTAGGCAAGTAAGGCAGGAAAAGGAGAATAGATGGCTCAGTGAAGAAAAAATTAATGTTGCTGAAGGGAGGTCTGAGCAATGAAAACAGTTTTGTACAAATGAATTGGTAGGTGGGGTATTGGAGGGGATCCTGCAGGAAAAATAGGCTGATCAATACATGGGAAAGATGAAATCTATTATGTCTAAAGTGGTTGATATAAACTGCTGTGTGGTTGATATAAGCTCTTTTCAAAGAAAATGAAGGCAAGGATGACCTTTTTGTGTGTGGAGATCATGAGTTTTTTTTTAAATGTAGCTATAGATGGAATCAAGTAAAGGAGTGAAAAATGGACCGTGTGAAAGATAGCACAGGGTGCTAAGGGAATTGACAAACAACATTGCTGACAATTATTTCTGGAGTTTGAGACAAAAATGCTTAGGAGTCTGTTCTTTCTAGCCAACCCCCCCCTCCCCCCAAGGGGAGGTTCTTAAAAGTTGTCCTAGGAGCCAGCTTACAATTAGACAAAGGGTTTACAGGACAAAGGGCCCCTTGGAAATGCTCAATACTGACAGCAAGTTTGGTCCTCCATTGCATTTATGTAAAGAAGGATTATGAGAACAAAAAGTCATTAATGTGTGTTGTCACCTGTACAAGGACAATCAGCTTATTTTGGAAACCTGGTGTATTACCTAGGAGATTCCAGTATTTGTTTGTACTATATCTTAGAGATATTGATGTTCTTGAATGTTAGGCTATACAGCACTCAATTTATGCCTGTCCATATTTGACTAGTTCTATCCTCTGTCTCTTTACAACCCTCAAATGTGCTTGCTGCATAACTTGTTACTGAAAACCTCTGTCACTCAGATCTTGACTTTGCCTGGCTGCCTGACAGTCATAGTCAAATAGAATCTGAACAATTTCTTTTCTTAACGTGAAGAAATGTCCATTAGGCAAAAACATAAAGAGCCCTGCTGGATCAAACTTAAGGCTTATCAAGTCCAGCAACCTGTCTCCCTCTGTGACTAACTAGATACTTGTGGGAAGCCCACAAGGAGGACATGAAGGTCCCTGCTGTTGTTCCCCAGCAACTGGTATTTAGAGGCATGCTGCTTCTGTTCCTAAAAAAAGTATACAACCATCGTGACTAGTAGCTAATGATTCCTCAGATACAGTTGGTGGGAACTATCCTGTCTGAACAAAGAGGGCCAAGCTTGACATGATGGAGACAGATTCATTTGATTAAGCACAGTTCTTCTCTGATTGTGTAGAAAACACAGCTGGGACATTCATTTTTAACACCAAAAGGGAATCATGGATAAAGGATGGCGAGCTCTCTGTCTGTCTCCTGCTTAGTTTCCTGCAATCTGTCCCCATGGTCTTTTTCAGCTAAGTTGAGGTACTTCAAGCACGCTTGCCTAGGAGAAAGTGCCTGGAGATAGAGGCTGTGGAGGAGTAAGCAGATGGTGATGGTGGGGTTCAGCACTACTCACCTGCAGGCCTCATTTACTGTTAAAATCAGAGACCCCTTGTTTTGTACATGTTTGGGGAGATCTGTATTTAAACATAAGGATCTACCACTTTCAAGTATGCTTTGGCCCTGGCTGTATGGCTTTTTAAAAAACATATAGATGTGGTGTCGTTTGGGTAGTTTTCCCCCTCTCTTTTATACTGTAATTCTTCACAAAGGATATATTAGCTTCTGTCGACTTAATTTGCTACTGAAAGAGCAATATCTCCAGGCTGCTGTGCCTAATTTTGAAGCTGTCATCTATGTGGTACCACCAAATCCAGCTAGTCTGCTGAAATGGATTCCTGGAAGAAAAGTTATATTGAAATTTTAAATTCTCCATATAAAAGAGGGCCAAGTTTCTTATACTGTATTTGGTTTGTTTAAACTATTTAGGATAGCTTTCGTTTGAATCTCATCTTATTCAGGAAAAATGAGGAACCATGCGCTGAACTTCAGTTGCTGTGGTTGAGCCTTTCCTTAGAGCACAGGTGTAGAATATCTGGCCTGTGGGCCCCCCCAATCTGGCCTGCACAACCTCTTGGATTCCACCAGGGAGAGTGGTTTAGGTGCTAAGCCCCTCTCCCTGGAGGAAACCCCTCTGAAGGCATACAGCTCTGAAATCAGAGATAACAGTGAGGATTCCCCTGCTGGAGTGGGCTAGCAGCAGAACTCCCACTGTTATCACTGATCCCAGATCAGAGATATTGGTGGAGATGAGAGGCAGCAGGACTTGGCCATACCAGAGAGAGCAGAGGCTTCCCTGAGTGTGTGACTCCCGCTACCTCTCATCAAGCTGCTGTCTCCAATCTCAGGTGGGAGCTAGCAGTGGTGATGTGGGGTGGCCTGGGTCCTTTTCTCCATGCTGGGAGGAGGAACAATTCTGTATCTCCTTCCAGCATGAAGAAAAAAAAAGGAAAGGGGATGATATCAGAAAGGGCGGGGTCACGCCTCCTGATGTCATCTGGCCTGCAGTGGGCCTGGTGGGGGCAATCTGGCCCCCGTCCCTAAACAGTTCTGCACTATTGCCTTAGAGGAACTGGCTACTCTGGCTTGTTTCAAGGAAGAACTTAAATTTAGAGAATAATTACTAGTGATGCTCCTTGCCTTGATCACTCAGTGTCAGTCTAGTGCTGGCAGCTGGTCAAATCCAACAAGTTTAAAGATGAACTGCTGTTGGAAGAAACAGATACAAAATTCCTGCATTGGGGTTGATCTTTTGCAGAAAAGAACAAATAATCTACATTAACATTTGCCTTCTCTTTTTTTCTCTCCTAATCATGAAAGAAGAAGGTTCAGGTAGATGTTTCATTTCAACTCATGGAAGAGACTGACATTGTTGTCAAAGAACTTGTCATTGTTGAAGAGCTTAGCAACAACTACACACACACACACGCGCGCACACACACACACACACTATATAACCTAGTGTAACTGAGCCTGTGTGTATGTGTGTGAGCCTTTCAGAAACTCCAGATGTTTTAATTGCCCTCCACATGTGCTGGACTACAACTCCCAGCATCCCCCCAGACAGCAGAAGTAGATTTGTCAGCGCTACTTTGTTTTTTTACTAGAACCTCAAAACCCACCAACCAGGGCCAAGTGCAAAAAGATATACACCTAGAATGGAAGGACAAGGGTACCTCTGAGCTAAGGAATTTATTTTCAGTAATGGAATGGAACAGCACTCACAGTCCTTTTATATAACTGTCCACTTCTGGTTATTCCAAGCTTCCTTCGTTACAGCATTGTCATTTAGTTGAAAAAAGTCATTTTGTTGCTACTGTTACAGTTGGGAGTCAGATCTACTACACATCACAGAAATCTACCAGTGGATCCCGATTTACCTTCTTCCTATCCCTGGACTAAACAACCAAGCAAAAGATCAGACAGGCAGTTGAGATGTGGTTTTGGATGGAGGAAGAAAAGTAGAGCTCTGTGTTCATATCATCGGCATATAGCTGGTACTGAAAGCTGTGGGACTTCACGATGTCATTAGGGGAAAGCATATGTAGAGAATCAAGATCTAATTCCTGATAGACCCCAGTGGAGAGAGGAAAAGCAGAGGAAAAAGACAAGAAATGGGAGAGGATGAATTTAATGGACAAAATTAGCCATCTCTTTCTGCATCCACACCCACGCACCCCATTCCCTTTGAGGTGTTCAGTCATACAAGAACACAAATGGAGATATTGAAAAGAGGGGGTGAGCTAGAAGAAATGATATTTTATTGGGAGAGCAGAGCGAAGAGTATAGCTGTGAACTGAAGGCAGTAAGAAGGAGGAGGTGTAAGAAGGAAGATGAATAGACAACGAGTTAGACTAAATCTACTGGATCAGTTGACTGAAAGCCATGGGGTGACAGGCGAGCATGCAGAATATGGACCCTGTGCAATATTGAAGCAGATGAGGTGATGAAAAGATAGAGATCCCACACAAGAGAGTGAGAGAGCAGCTGATTGTATGCTTATGGAGTCTAAGCAGACCCTATTCCTTGCCCAGGCTCCACTATCTTCTGGCTTTGAGAAGATAGGAAGGAGTAATTGGTGGAGGGAGAAGGCAGCAGTTGAATCAGGCCTACTTACCTAGTGTTTGTCATTTGTAGCTTGTAACCCCCCCCCCCCCCAATAAGTCTGGGAAATACTCCTTACCTCTGGTTAATCTAGTTGTATATTGGGAAGGGGCTGCCAAATAACAAATATCATCTATAAATCATAAATGAATTATTGATAAAGCAATGTTCAAGAAGTGTGGCAGCTCTCTTTTTCACCTTCAGATTTAGATGATTAAGTTGTAATCCTATACAGACTTAACCAAGAAGTACGTCCCACTGTACTTGGTGTGATTTGCTTCTGAGCTAACAGTAGTCTCTCATGTTCTCAGGTTGTCTCCTGCTGCTTATTATGCCCAGAGAATGATCCAGTATCTTTCGCGCAGAGATAGTATTCGCCAGCGATCCATGCGATATCAGCAAAATCGACTTCGTTCTTCCTCATCTTCTGCTTCCGCCTCTGAGAATACAGGTCCATCTGTAGAAGGAAATGATCTGGAATTTGAAGACTTTGAGTAAGTGTCCATCCTTATTCCACCAAGCCCGACCTTTTCTTCCTCTTCTTTTCATGAGTGCCTTGGGCATTCTGTAAAGAGAGCAGGATTAGTTTATACTTCTCAAAAACCAGGAATTAAAAATATTAACCAGTCTCTTTATTTTTAATACGTGAAAGACAAATTATACTAACTGCTGCTCTCTCTGACTTTTCATGCTGTTTGTCATTTAGATGACAAATTAAGTAAACAGAATAGCTGGTTCAACTGAGGTCTGTTCAGCTGTCAAAATCAAGATCAGTATCAGTCAAGAGGATCATTGTGTTCTTCCGTTGTCTTTTTCAATATGCATAATAACCCCTTATTAGCCAAAGCTTATGTCTGCTCCCCTTATCGAATATATGATGTCTGTGTTAGGGTGCAATGCTATGGAGACAGACAACAGTGGTTTCTGGAAACTGAGGTCAGAGTGCTGGCTCACACCTCAGTTCCCAGAAATCAAAAAACCCTATGGCCATCTAGAGAGCATCTAGTGGCCCTAGGATTGCACCCGTAGTGTGTTAATCCTAATTTCTGTCACATATTAAAAGTACAGAACACTTTTGAGGACTGTTAATGTTCATTGCCATAGCAGCCCTATAGCCTGTTCTAGCCATTGTATAACTATGGTGCTGAAAAGAAGGAGAATGACTTATTCAAAATAGTAACTTCATAGTTGAGCAGGGTTTTGGCTTCATGTATTCTTGGTCCTGTATTGAGCCAGTGGATAAAAGCTAACTTAATATTGGGGTGAAACTTATGAATAAGATCCCTAATCATAGCTGAAGAGTACAGTAATAACCCCAGGCTTGCTAGATGACCTGTCTGATTAGCTTAGTCTCTTATATTATGACTCTCAAAAATTGTGCCCCATATTGTCAAGTGATCAGTGAATATCTGCAACCAACTATCTTTTTGACCCAACACTGTTTCCCAGAGTATTTTGTGATTAGCGAATTTATGCATGTGTGTCTTTTCTGACCTGTTTTTGAGCATCCCATTAGTTTATTCAATTTCTATGTGGGTTAGGACTCTTCCATGTGATATTTTGCATTACTCTCCTTGCCGCTGATCTGACAACACATTGTAGCTCCTCAAACAGCTGCAGAATTTTCTCTTGTTCTGGGCTTTCATATGACCTGTAAACTGCTTGTCCAGGTTAGATTTTTCTCACATCTTCAAAAACACTCTCCATCTGGGACTGGGGAGATGGAGCACTTCATCACAACCTGTGCTCATTCTAGAGTGCCACCAACTGGGGTCAAAAGACTAACCCTGTGTGCCCCTGAATTCCAGTTAAACATCTCTAGAGTAGGTAGTCTGAATTTGGCTCCTCCTAGAACAGCAGGAAATAATCTTCTGGAAAGAGAATTTATGGTGGAGGCAGAACCCTTGTTCTTTGGAGCTGTCATTTCATGCTCCAGCAATTAACTACTCGGAAGCACACAGGGAATGAGTGTGTCTTCCCCTTTTCTTTGTGGTGTTGTTTGTGTAAGATGTAAATGAGTGGAGAGATGTAGAAGCGTCAGCCGCCTAATAGCTTTCCCTAAGCAGCACTGCAGGAGTAGGAGTGAGGCAGCCTGCTGGGGCCCATTGTGATGGGGAAAGCTCAGCAAGAGCAACCCTTCGTTATTTCCATTACTGCCTCCTATTCATCCTCTAAGGAAAGGGGTTCGACTGCTAAAAAGAAATGGTACATTCTTCATTCATAGGGCTAGGCAGATACCTGTGGAGAAATGTGTTCCCCTGCAGATAATATTCACACAGGGAAGGGGTCCATTCAGGAAAGCGATTCAGTCAGCCATACCAAGACCGCCTTTTATTTCATGCTGAGTGGGGGAAGGAGTGTGTTTCTGTCCTATGTGCTAGCTGTGCTTTTTGCTAACAAACGTTCCATTGTGATCTCTGCCCCTCTGTGCATTTGAGGTATTCTGTCCTTTCTATGCAGTTATCCTCATTGGCTGATAGAGAAGCTTGTAGAGGGGCCTTTTGAGGAGGAACCTTCCCCCAGTGATATTTCACAATGACTTTGTGTGTGTGTATGTGTGCTGAATTTCCTGGCCGCATCCCTTTGCATTTATATGTTGATAGACTATAAATAAAATAAAATAAAAACCATTTCAGGGTAGAAAGGTGTTGCAGGGTTCTCTTTGATCTTTACCAGGGCAGAAAGAGTACAATATCTTCTCCTTTCTCCACCATACATCCTTGTATTCTCTAAGGATGTAAGAACATTAGGACTAAATGATTTTACTTTTTTTTTTTTTTTACAATAACAGTATTGTACATAGCCTTCTTTAAATAGTAGATTGTGTTGCTTCTGGTGTTCTGGAGAATGAACTCAGTTCCTGAAACTTCACAGATTGCTTTAAAACTTCAAAATATTTATAATTACATTGGTATCCTGCCCTTTCACCAAGGAATTTAAAATAGTAGTTTTAGCCACACAACAATCCCGTGAGCTTGGTTAGCGGTGTGTGTGATTTGATCAAGGTAATCAAGTCGTTTATTGTTGAGTGGGGAATTCCAACTTGAATTTCCTCACATTTTACAGCCAGCTCCTACACCAGGAGTGGGCGACTTGTGGCCCTCCAGATATTTTGGCTTGCAGCTCCCATAAACCATAGTCAGTGTAACCGATGGTGAGGGGTCATGGAAGTTTATTTATTTATTTATTTTATTCCATTTATATACCGCCCCATAGCCGAAGCTGTCTGGGCGGTTTACAAAAATTAAAAACATTGAACAATTAAAACACCAATATACAAAATTTTTAAGCATAAAGCATAAAAACAAGTTAAAATTACAATATCCTTCTGGGTCAAAGCACAACAACAACACAAAAACACAAAACCCCAGGCTAGACCATATGCTGGCTCACAAGTTGGCCACTCCTGCCCTACACCATGCTCTCATTTAAAGAAAAAAAATGTACTTTAATTGGATATAGATCTTTTGGAAAGGAAACAGAGGACTTCTGCATAATCTTTAGATTATTGCATTCTCTTGTAGTCACTTTCTTATGCAGCCAGTTTGCAGTGTTCACATTTACGGGTTGCTTCAGAATTCTCCAGCACACTTTGAAATTAGGAGAAAGTGTTAAGAGATTAGCTATTGATTTAGCCTTGATTTTTATAACACCCTCTTTACATGAAAGCTAGCCAGATTCAAGGTGCTGGTTTTGACCTATGAAGCCTTACACGGCTTGGGACCACAATACCTGATGGAACGCCTCCCCTGACATGAACCTACTCATACACTGCGCTCAACATCTAAGGTCCTCCTCTGGGTGCCTACTCTGCGGGAAGCTCGGAGGATGGCAACAAGGGAGAGGCCTTTTAAGTGGTGGCCCCCCAATTATGGAACGATCTCCTTGATGAGGCTCGCCTGGCACCAACATTGTTATCTTTTCAGTGCCAGGTCAAGACTTTTTTATTTTCCCAGAATAGTTGTTTTAAATGGATATTGTATTTGTAATCTGTTTTTATGGTTTTTATGCTCTTTAAATTTTGTATATTGTTTTTTAATGTTCAATGTTTTTAATCTTTGTAAACCTCCCAGAGAGCTTCGGCTATGGGGTGGTGTATAAATGCAATAAATAAATATTGTGATATATTGGTCCTGAGCATCTCCCTGGATTTGGGCCTGTAGTAAGTAGTTTCCTCGATCACAAAAAGGTTAAATTTACAGGGTGATATATTTCTGCATATGAATATGGAACTCTGCTGAATACTGCCATCTGTCTCCAGCAAGTGATGGAGAATATGTAGATTTTATTGTGTTTGACACAAACTGAAATTCAGATTTTCAGGACAGTGTGTTGCTCTGCTCTCTGGAAAACCCCCCCGCTGAAATCCTTCATCGCTGTTTCATAAACTGTGACTGTTTGCCTGCCTGCCTGCCTTCAAGAAAATAGAATATAGATCAGAAAACCCTCAGAACAAAATAATTTGTTTGGAAATTGTACCTCTTTTCATTCTGCATGCCTTCTCTTCATTCTGGTAGCTGTGGGATAACTTATCTCATTAGTAGGGATCAGTTACCTGTCTTCCCTTCTGTGTTTTTCAAGCCAGATTTTATGCAAACTGTTCTGTGCCATTCCTTTTTTTAAAAAAAATGTGAAGGGAACGATTTGGGGGTGGGGACTGCTTTGTCTAGCATGCATCAGGCACATGAATTGTCCTGAGTGGCATTTCAGTGAAGATGGGCTTCCATGTAGGGAGTCTGAATAATTATTAATAATTATTTCTAGAACGCCTACATTCATGAGATGCTGTACATAAATCAAAGTAAGACACAGGCCCTTCCCCCAGGCTTACAATCTAAAAGACAAGAGACACATGGGAAGGGGACTGAAGGAAGAAGGTATGGGAGGGAGATCAGTTTGACAATGCCAGAATAAATTTGGTTTATCAAGACCATCAGTCATAACAGTCATGATAAAAATAGCATAAAACCATGGGAGGGAAAAAAGTAATGTGTGTCTAGAATGATTTAGTGCAGACTCGCTGATGTAAAGGCATATCATGCAAGCAACCTTTTCCATGACCTTTCTGGATTTGGGGTCATTTTTCTCATGGAATGCTTTTCTATGAAGTCAGAAATAGTCTTTCCATGGGCAGAAGAAGTTTTGACACTAGTGGAAGGGCACCTTTTGGATCCAACCCTTCTTATGACCTTTGGCATCTAATGAGAGCATGGGCTCGCTAACCATTCTAAGCTTGTTTTGGTTTTTTTGGTCAAGAATTGAAATATCACTAGCACAGAATTGCATGTTTCCAAAAGTGTATTTTAAAGTCAACACATCTGGCTGGCCATTTTGGGAAACAGGATGCTAAACTAGATGGACACTTGGACTGATCCAGCAGGGCTGTCAATTATCTTTATGTTAATAGTGGTGAGAGGCGGATCTACCGATTGCTTAAACATTACAGCTAAGCAATCTTCAGAATCTTTATTTTAAACATATGTATATATTATTATTTTGCATAATGTGACTTAGCTGGGTTTTGTTTTTGGCACAGAACTTGTGCTATGTGCTTTTTTGATTGGAATACTACTGGCCCAAGTAACTAATCAAGCCTATGCATGTTTAGACAGAAAAAAGGCCTATAACTAACTGGATGCTGGAAGTTGTAGGCATTTTTTTCTGTCTGAACATGCACAGGATTGTGGCATAAAATTTGTAATACTCTAATGAAATTTGAGAAGAGCATGCTTTTGCTTCTGCAAAGTTTTAATCTTCCTTTGTTGAGTTTCTGTTGAGGGCCAAAGAAGTAATCTCAATTCTTCACGTCATTCCTATATTGTTGGACTGCAACTCCCATCAGTCCTCTCTATTGGCTGTGTTGGCTAGGAGATGGCAGTTGCAGTCCAACACCATGTAGAGGATCATCCATTCTCCACCCCTGCTGTAGGAATAGAAACGTTTACATAGCGTACTGATGCCCTGGTTCATGGTCACTGAAAGCCCCTCTCTGTGCTCTTCAGAAACTCCATGCTTGTCTGATTATGATAGAATTTAAGAATCCATATAAAGCTAGGCAGTCCCAATATATACATGACATTCATTAGAAATAATTTGATTTGAATACATGATCTTTTTCTTATCACTTGTTGGCATTATCAGCTGTAACTGGGAATGTACAAGGCAATTTGATAACTTTTGGCTGTCCCTTTAGGAGGTTTAGATATAATAGAGGTACATCTAGGGCAGTTGGTCTTCTGTAACAAGAGTCCATTTAGAGTTAATATAAGCAGTAGCTCCTCTTACCATCTGTCAATTTTTAAAAATCTGTTTTTCCTTTGATCTCTTCTCATTTAATGTGACTTTTTTGCTGGTATCTCCTGGTATAAAGCAGGGTAGAGCAGAAAGCAGATATTTTAAACTTCAGCTCACAGAATTCTTGACCATTGGCCATTCTGGCAGGAGCTTCTGGGTCCAAATCATCTGGAGATTTATGTTCTGCCCACTCTTGGTATAAAGCAAAGATATTCACAGAAGCAGCTTTTAAAATGAATAATGAGGATCAATTTTTAAAATGTTATGCTATTTCTGTTTCGGGGCAATTGACATGAGACTGTCACTACTAAACATATGGCAATATTTATGTTACCTTCTTGAAATGAAATAATGCTAGCACATCTCTGCAGTTAAATACTCCATTGGGTGGCTCTCCAATCCTTGCTCTGGTTATCTGTTGCCCTGCTTGCCTTTTTTTTTTGCAGCTGCTTATGTGGGAAGCTGGATGCTCCAGCTGCTGCCTGCCTCCTTTCTTGCACTCTCCTGACAGCGGAGAGAGAACAAGCAACAGCTAGAAGGGCCCAGATGGTTTTCTTCAACCACAAAAGCAGTGAAGTATCCTGGCTGTTGCCAGCTTTGTGCAGATCTTGCTGCTTCTAGCTTTAAAGTTCTACAGTGGATCTGTAAGGCTAGAAGGAAGGAAACTAAAGCTTCATATGCAGTTTGCAGAGAACAATTGCCCTGCAAAAACCTCTGCTGGTTAATAACCTGTGAATGTAAAATTAGCCTACAGGATGCAGAACTTCTCTTGGCAGGTGATGTTAGAATAAGCTTTCTTTATTGATAGTCTCTTTTCTTGGTATCATCAATGAGAGCCATTGTGGTGTAGTGGTTAGAGCATTGGACTGGGACCTGGGAGATCTGGGTTCTAGTTCCCATTCAGCTATGAAGTTCACTGGTTGACTTTGGGCCAGTCACTGATTCTTAGCCTAACCTACCTCACAGGGTTGTTGTGTGGATAAAATGGAGAGGAGGAAGACTATGTAAGTCACCTTGAGTTCCTTGCAAGAGGAAAAAAGGTGAGATATAAATGTAATAGATGATGGGGCACAATACACCAGAGCAATTTCAAACAAATGAGAGTAAGAGACACTGTTTGCCATCACATGTTCCCACAAGTCTAATAAGAAGATGCTCTTTAGATGAATAGCCTTCATGTCTTTTTAATCTATACTGATGCTGCCTTCATATGGTAGCCATTAACACTTCAGCTTATTTCAGAGGGTATTTGTCAAGTGTTCTCTATTTTCCCTTTGAAACATCCAATTACCATGGTATCTGATGACCCATTGCAGCTGTTGAATGCAATAGCTTATTGTTGGCCTGGTAATTATTTCTCAGTGGGACAGGTAGGATCAGAGGCGATTCATTTAGTTTCCGGGTCAGAACACAGACGTGTGACTTTATTCTTTCAAATTGGCTTTCCTGTAGCAATTCATCTTTAGCATTTAGCAGGGCTCTGCTGCAGTACATAGCACTTGACCAGGTGATGAATCCTCTTGTATTTGGTACTTGTCAGAGGTACTTGATCTTGTGAAGTGCTTTCTATATTGTAGAAATCTTTTTATTCTTCTTTAAATGACCCTGTGAGAAGTAATCAAGGCTATGTTTTTTTACTCTTGAGTGAGCCATTAATAACCCACTACCTGCAATCCTGCTGGCTTAAAACTTTAGCTGATAAATTGAGAAGAGGGTTAGTGTGTGTTTCCACTGCAACTATGTTTTAACAACTGAGAAAGGCAGCCTAAAAATTTGGCAGGCAAGGCAATCTGGTTCTACTTGGCTGCTGTTATATAAATGAGATCTGGTTCAAACATGAGATTTGGTTGCAGGGGAGGGGAATCTAATCTACTAGCACTTATACAGCCAAGATAGGGGGTTTTCCTTGCATTTTTCAAGTACTTTTTTCTCTCTTTAAATTTTATTGCGTTTCAGGTCCATCTCTTGGGAGATCATTTCCACAGTCTAATGCATATTCCTGTTAGGAAAATACTTTTGTATAGTTTGAATATTCTTTAATTCAGCACATTTCTTTCTTTTTGCATTCCAGTTAGAATATTTTTCTCCATGGTGATGAAACCTTTCAAAATCTTAGTATTTGAATTTTCTATTTTTAGCTTAATTTTTTTCCTTTTAACCAATCTAGACAGAAATTAAAAGGGGGATCTGCTGCTCTTCTGTTGCTTCTTCAAATGTCTCTCCTTTACCATGAATGATCACAGATTTCTTTTTCTGATAATTTATCTATACAGCTGCTATAATAACTGGCTAGAGATAAAAATTTGTAGTTTATATTAATCTTTCTTTTGCCCAAAGAGGAGTCCCTGGTACTTAGGAACATCTGGGTGTTTGGTTGACCTGTCACAGGAGTGGGGAATCTCTTGCCCATGGGCCAAATCTGGCCCTCCTGGGATCCAAATCTAGCCCACCGGGGTTCCTGTGTTGATCTGGAGGCCCTGATTCTGTCAGGTCCTAATCAAATCGATTCTTTTGTATTACCAAGATTGAAACAAAGCCAGTTGTGCAAAAGGATGACAGTTTGTTGATAGAAAATGAATGCAGAAAGAAAAATAAGCAGAGGAAGCTCACACCTCTCATCAGCCAATGAAGCTGGCAGCACACACATTTCCCCTTGGAGCGAGACAGGTGGCCCTAGGAACGATTTCTCATCTATCTTGGGGATCCAAAGAGACATTCAGCTGTGACAGCTTCATTGGCTGGTGAAAGGCGTGAACTTTCTCTGCTTATTTTTCTTGTTGCATTCCATCCCCCGGACCAAAAGTTGTCGCTTTCCCCTGGCTTAACTCCTGGCGGTAAGAGCTTAAAGCTACAATTTGCTGGACTTTTGTGTTTTTGCCCCAGCCTTTTTGCCTTTTCCACTTTTGCCGTGCCTAGTACTGGAATGTGGCCCCTGTGAGCTTCTCTGAAATTTAATTTGGTCCTTGGGCTGAAAGAAGGTCCCCACCCCGACCTATCCTCTCAGTTTGTATTGCTTTGTATGGTGGGCAGTGAAACCAATCTACCCAGATTTGCTGAAAATCAGTGCAGAAATCCTGTAACTTTTAGGTATGTAAAAGTTATAGGATGCTCTTGCTCTTTTTTTAAAAAAACCTGAATAGCTTGTGTCCACTAAGAAGGCATTGCCCCAGTTCTGACATCACGCTGCAATTCCTGGATTGTTTAACCCAGAAATTGCTGAGAATGAGTGAAGTGATGAGTGTGTTCATTCTTTCTGCTTACAATTAACCTAGGAACATCCTGTTCTTAGGTTGCTTTGCGACGTGCCAGAGTTAACAACCCAGAGTTAACCCAACAATTGTCCATGGTTTGTTGTCGGGTTAATTTTCATAGTTTAATCCATAAACAACTCAGAATTTCTGGGTTTGGACGTCACAAAACAAGCCAAGAAGGGGTATTCTTGGGGTGTTAATCAAAAGTAGAAACGGCAAGCATCCAGGAAGCAGTTAGCTTGCTGCTTCACTCGTCCCTGAGAATTAACCCAGTAATTGCTTCGTGACGTGCAAACTGGGTCACTGTGTCGTAGTTATGAAACTATGAGGATATTCAGTAAAAGTTGTATTTACTACATTCTATTAACACTCTGTCAACACCCATATTTTAATGTATCACTTTTGGTGATATAGTAACACTGTGCCCAGTGTAAAACTTTGCAACAGGCTGCCTACCTCTTCAGCTACTTTTCTTGTCCTTATTCTAGCTTGCAAAGGACTGAAACTGAAAAAGTGATTAAATTCTAAGCAGGATATTTTTAAAAAAACAGACACTCTGAAAAACTAGTTTAGATGTTCTATATATGGACTGGAGAATATCTATTTTCTTAGCTATTTACAATGGCACTCTATAATAAGCAAGCAAATTCTTTAATTTTTTTTTGAAATTCACTGCAGGATTTTTGTGAGTGTGTGTGTTTGGGAGGGGGAAAATGGTAACTTACTAGCTCTGGAAGCAATCCATACGTTTCTTATCCTGGCCTTGAATGATGGGAAACTTGAGAGTGCTTTGGCAATTTCAACATAAAATTTCAACTTTGCCCCATTTTACCACCAGCTGCCCTGTGGGAACATATGACCATAAGTAGAGCCATACTGGATCAGACCAAGGGTCCATCTAGTCCAGCACTCTGTTCACACTGTGGCCAACCAGCTGTCGACCAGGGACCCACAAGCAGGTCACGGTGCAACAGCACCTTCCACCCACGTTCCCCAGCAACTGGTATATGTAGGCTTACTTCCTCTGATATTGGAGGTAGCACATAGCCATCAGGACTAGTAGCTATTGATAGAAAGGGTTCCAAGGGAGAGGAAGAGGCAAGTGAAGAAGATCTGAGAGCCTGCTCTAGTTGGATTTTCTCTGTACCTCAACCCCCCTCCCCAGCCCAGGCCATCTTCCACCAACTGTCTGTAGGAAGAATTGCAGGAAAGTGAGGGAGGCAGCAGCTGCTAGAACTGGTCTGTCCCCTCTCTCCCCCACAGGGCCATTTACCACCAATAATAATAATAATTATTATTATTATTATTATTATTATTTTTAACCCGCCTCTCCCTCCGGATCGAGGCAGGGAACAACAACAATATAAAACACAAAAATCACAACAGTTAAAATTTTTATAAAAACAAAAAATACATCATTAAAAACATCTTAAAATTAATCTGGATAGGACTGTCGGAAGAGAGCAGTCTTCATGACTCTCTTAAATTAAATACACCAATTTCATAGGAGAGTAAGGGAGGAAGGCAAAGATGTCCTTGGGACCCTGTTCCAGCCAGACTTTCTCCCCTTCCCCCCAAAGAGAGCCATGCGCCACCAAATGCTCTTCTATCCTGATGACCTGTTATATGTAGATATCGCTTGTTGTGTTTTTTAAAAATGTATTTTGATATTACTTGCAAATCACTTTAGAAGGATTATGCCCTGAAAAGCAAGGTATAAATAATGGTAATCAATAAATACTACATTAAGGATGAAACCATCTCCTACATTGCATTAGCTTGCATATGTACATCACGGCTTTGATATGACTGACCTGCTTGCTAACTTGGCTATGGCTTCCGCCACTTCACTGAAACTGCTCTCACTATTGACCTTTCTATTGTGAGCTCTAAGGAATCCCAATTTGCTCGCCAGTTACTTGTATTCTGCATAGATGATTGGTTTCTCTTCACTGCTTTTGGTTTCATGACACTGACCTTGAGTTGCCATTTTCAGTTGTTAGTCTGCAATCAACTGCTTTTCCTCCTCTTCCTCATATTTTGGGATGTTTTGGATTTATTTTTACCCTGTTATTTGGAGATGTCTGATGGCTATCCTTACATTTCTGATTTGTTTTAACTAAGTTGAACCCTGCCACTCACATCTGAGAAGTTGCTGTGCCTCTGGATACTGCAGATGTTTGGCAGGAAAATCCCCAGGATTCCTATTCAGTGGGATCTTTTCTTGTCCTTGGATAAATCCCTGATATATTGCAATAAATATACCATCTTCTATTAAATGCCCCTTCATTGCTAAATTGGTTGTGCAAACAATACTAAATATAAAATTCCTCAATTTCAGTGTGTGCGTGCATATGCTCATGCGCACGCGTGCATGAAAATCAATAAGCTACAATCTTAGTCACATTTACATGGAAGTAAGCTCCATTGAACTCTGTCAGAGTAAAAAATAGGCTACAAATCTTAATATAGAAGTTTTAAAACATGAGGCTGTTTTTGAGAACTATGTTCAAACCTAGCAGTGGTATTTTGCCTTTGCACTGCAGTCATAACATCTGCCTTCCTCGCCCTCTGTGTAGCATGTAAACTCTGCCAAGAAAAAAAGCACAAAAAAAGCCGCCCACCCATCTTGAGCAGTCGGCAGGTTTTTGAGATTTTCTTTCCGAAGGGAGCAAAATAACGGTGAGTTGGCAACATCAGCTGCTCCAACTCCTTTGTGTTAGATGCTGAAAGTTTTAATACCATCAAACCACTGAGATAGTCATAAGGACATCAGAACTGCTTTGCTGAACCAGACCGACGTTCCTTCTGTAACAGTGGTCACCTAGATGCTCCTGGAAAGGCAATGGAGAGCACTATCTTTGGCATCAATTTGAGAGGGGAGATGAAAGGGCATGAGAGAACTTCTATAGAGGCAGAGGAAGGAGGGAAATACTTTCAAGTATGGATGTTGAGAGCTGCACGAGTTGTTCTACCTTTTGATCAAGACAGTCTGACTTATCAACCCAGTTTAACTGATAGAGTCATAACAATACTATTTTCCTCACAAAGTTTAGCTTATCCTTTAATCTGTGTTTCACTAATGGAAACTCTGTATTTGTTTACCCAAATATTTTTATTGCTTTTCTTAAAACAGAAGTTTGCATATAACTTGGTGTGTGTGTGTGTGTGTGTGTGTGTATCCTAAATAAATCTAAGTGCAGGTGGGGCACATGAAAGGCTTTCCTGAAAATCGGTTTCATAACAAAAAGGACTTGCTCTCTCCTCTTAGAGGTGATGCTTCCTATTATGTGCAGACAGAAATCTATGGAGGTTGCCTCCATAGATTTCACCAGAAACATAGAGGGAGAGGCAGTCTTTAGTGTAACTTAAAGCCAGGCCATTGCCTTCAGCAGTTTAAAATCAGCACCTTGAATTGCTCCTGCAAGCTAATAGATAGGCAATTCAGTTCGCATAGGACCCTACTGCCCACTTGTGGAAAGTGGTGATAGCTAACCATAATCATTTTCTTCTTGTCTGCATTCAGCTTCATCCTTTTCAATCTTGTCCACCCAGCAATTACTGCCTAACACTAGTTAGGAGAAGACTTCTGTGCCTGGATAAAACCTAAAGGAAAATTAGACTAGGACCCCATCAACATGTTGATGAAAGAATAGGCCATGTAAAGGGGTAACACTGCCTGATTGCCAACCATCATTTGGCAGTCAGGAATATCCTCTGGGCTTTTACACTCCTTTCCCTCCCTCTTCATCTCTCATGTGGCCATTCTCTTTCCTTTTGATTTCAAGATAACTATGGCTAGTGTTACATTTCCACCAATATATTTGGATTGAAACTATGGTTTGATGGCAACCACAACTGGTGCGACACTAATCATAGTTATCCTCAACACTAGAAAGGGAGCTCAGAACCATCATTTTGACAATTGAGCACCATTACATTTGCAGTGAGTCATGGAAGGATAAATGGGGAACATGGGTTACCGCACAGGACACTAATAATAATAATAATAATAATAATAATAATAATAATAATAAATTTCTTACCCGCCTCTCCGTTTGGATCGGAGTTGGGTGAATCCCCTTAGAAAATCTCAGAAAGAAAGAGCAGTCAATGTTAACCAGCTGGCTGGGCATAGTGGCCTTTATTTGGCTTTATTTTTATTTCTGGTTGCCTTATTTTGTACTTCCTGGATTTCTTAGTATGCAGATAGACAAGATCTGGCTTCATCCCCAACTTTGTTTACCTGCAGAATAGTATCTAACTTGAGTCAGTGCAGGAGTGTGTCTAAAATGGCAGAATTTCTAAGAGACGGCTTGTGGAATTTGAATTAGTCTTTGTTCAGTACCAGATGCAAGGATGATTTGATACTGTTCATACACATCAGACCATAGCAGTGTGCCCTTGGATTTTAAAGGATGCTGCAGTAAGTACGTTACACATATTCTTTCCTAGGGTGCTAGCAGCTCTCTTGTTTGCATAAGAACAATTCTTGTGCCTTTTCCTCCACCTCCATAATTTAAAGAGTGGTTTAAACGAACAGTTTAGCTCTTATTTTAAAAATCTGCTTGACATAGTTTCAGAGAGAAATATGGAATCTCTAGTTGGGATGTGTCTTAGCCACGGAAAGATCGAAAGGAAATGCTGAATTTTAGTTTAAATAGAATAAGAGCTCTTACAGATCTAGTTGTTGGCTACTGGCACATGTTCTTTGGGTGTTCTTTAGAAGACACATCATTTTGAAGGCTGTTAATGAACTTTTTAAAAAAAGTTTAAAAAAACATCACTGCTATTGTGGCTTACACAATGTTGATTTTTTTTGTCTGGTGGGTTTTGTAGCTTCAGGTTCTATTCTCAAAATTCTTGGGAGGCCAGAAAGAGAAAAAGGGCAAAGGAAGAAAATTGCATAGATTTGGGGTTAAACTGCATGATACATGCCATGCACGTGTTCTGTGCAGGAGCTCTTCAATGGGGGTGTATTATTGATCTGCTGCTTAATGGACTGGAGGGAAGCCTCAGAGTGGGAGGCATGAACAGTAACTTATTTTTATGTGCAGACTTGTGGAGCTTTGTTGGTTTTTTGTTTTTGTAGTTTTTTTTGAAGTGTTGAAGTGGTTTTTAAATGTACAGATTGTGTGTATGTTGTATGTTTTTGCTGTTTTAATTTTTGTATATTGTTTTTAATTGTTTAAATCCTATGTAAACTGCCCAGAGAGCTTCGGCTATGGGGCGGTATACAAATGTAATAAATAAATAAAATATGTACAAACTGCAGCCTCAGGTTCAGGTGGAAGCAATTTAACATAGTTTGGACAGTCTGGAGTTTGAGGAGTGAAATCTCTGCCCCTGTGGCTCCTTCTGCAAATGCAGTCATTACTAGCTGCCTACTTGTATAAGGGTAGAGGTAAACTAGCATTTTATAGAATCAGCCATCATTAGAGTCATACCAGGAACCATGCAAATTTGGATTCAATGAGTTCATTTTCAGAATGTGCATGCATTTTTCTAATTGTAGGGCTCTTTTTTTGTTTAGGAAAAACACAAAAACAGGGCTATGTATAATTATAATATCGGTTAAGAGGTGGGCAGATTTCGAGCTTGCAGGATCTACTTTGTTTTTTACTTGAACTCCAAGATCCACCCACCGGAATCTGGGACAAAACAGAGGCGAGAACAGAATTAAGCAACAGGGTGCCTGTTTTGTTTTCAGTACCAGAACAGAGTTCATAGTTCTCTCTCACACATAAAATCACACACTTCTGTTTTTATTTTTATTTTAGCAGCCTAATTTAGGCTGAGGGTGTGAAGTCCTATTTTTGTTGTCAAACAATTGGGAGTCAGAAACAGTTGTTGATGTACTGCAAAACACCCAGAGATGATCCAATCTACCTTCTGCCCACCTATTTTAAAATACAATGGTAGATTAGTACTATGCACAAGGATGTGCTAGAGTCTGAAAACATAAAGCTTCTTTCTAAGAGGTAGTTGCTGTCCATGATGAAATTTGTTACAAAGAAGGGGCAGAGCTAGAATTGCTCTGTATCTGATGATGAAATTTGATTACCAGACTAGCAGAGTCTGAGGATTATCCTATAGAATCAGAATTTCTACTGGGCAGGTTAGATTCCTGTGATGACTAGGTCAGAGTCATCTATACGTGCACTATGTACACCTAGATTATTCTGACGAGAGCATGAGATGATCTCAAGTTTTTGCTACTTCCTGCTCCCCCCACTGCTCTATGTGTGTGTGTGTTATACAAAAGAATTAATACATCCAATTGATGGTCTCTACTGGTCCATTGGAAATAGATTTTTAAGGTGTTTAATATGGTTTAAAATCTATTTAATATTGTTTTAGTGATTTTTATTGATTTTGATTATATTCTAACCCACTTTGGATTCCCTACTTATAAAAGTTTTTATATTTAAATAAGTAAATAATTAAATTGTAAGCAGGCTGCTTTAGTTCAGTATTGATTGCAGTGGTTAGTATAGGAAAAGAGTGTAATCCTTCCCTTACAATGTGGAATTTGTAATTAAAATACTCTTTTTTTCCTCCCTCCTCCACTCCTTGAAGGGACAATGGAGACAGGTCAAGACACCGAGCCCCTCGGAATGCCCGCATGTCTGCACCATCCCTTGGACGCTTTGTCCCTAGGTAAGGCCTGCACACCCAACAAGGGCCCAACACATGTGCTATCCATTATCTATCTTCATTGGGTTGGCAGTATTTCTCACAACTTCTGTCTTCCCTTCTAGGCGTTTCTTGCTGCCAGAATACTTGCCTTATGCTGGGATTTTCCATGAACGTGGACAGCCTGGTTTGGCCACTCACTCCTCTGTTAACAGAGTCTTGGCAGGTAAGGATATCATGTTTCCTCTTTCGTTGGGATAGTTACTGATAACATAAATTCTATACTTTGAAAGAAGACACATGCAGGGGAAGCCTAGAATGGAATCCCGAAAGGAGGATGGGCAGAACAATTTTTTAATACTCCACCTCATCATAAGTGTTTCTGTTCCTTTCTTTCTCTTTAAAAATTAACATTCTGACAAGCTAATGATCAGTTTGCTGCAGGTCCCTCTAATTCAATTATAGTGTGCCTTGTTCATGTTCTGGCTTGTAAAGATTCTCAAGAGCAGTTCAAATTCAATTAGGACCCTAATAGGTGCATATTAAAACTTTGGCAGCATCTGCTTATGGTGCATAGGCAATTGAAGAGTTTTGTGTGTGAGTGGGAAGATGGCAGATAAAATGGGTCTTTGCCTGCCTGGAAATGATGTTCAATGATGGCAGAATTTCTAAGAGTTGGCTCATGGAATTTGAATTAGTCTTTGTTCAGTACCAGATGCAAGAATGATTTGATAATGTTCATACACATCAGACCATAGCAGTGTGCTCTTGGATTTTAAAGGAGGCTGCAGTAGGCATATTACACATATTCTTTCCCAATGACTTTCTTCCTTATTGGTATTTTGAAAAGTCTCTTACACTCGTTGACCCTGTTCAGATGACATGGTGGTTAAGCATTTTGAGCCAAGCATTTTGAGCCAAACATTATGGCTTAGCATGTCGTGTGAACTATTCCTAACCATAGTGGCTACATAACCATGGTTTAAACATGTTCACTAACCATTTGCTGCAAAAGGGTTAGCAGCCTAACCATGGCTCAGTGTGTTGTCTGAACAGGCCCATCGTGTTGCATTCTGGACGTAGGAAAGTATACAGGAAAGTCTTTTCTTTTTTTCTGAGTAGCTTGTTGGTATCAGAAGATTGTAGCTAATGATGTGAATATATATGCCAGTAATATCTGGGCACAGATTTATAACAGTGATAGTACTGAAAATAAATAATAAAAAAGTATCCAGCCCTAATGATCATGGGCGACTACAATCAAGATACTACATGATTAATGCATAGGGTACAATCCAATGGTACACAAGTGGATTTCTCCCTTCTTTCCTCCCCGTGTCCTCCCAAAATCTGTTCTGGGTGTTTCCCAAATGCTCTGGAGCAGGTTTTGAGGGCAAACAGAACCTGCAGGGCGGAGAGGGAACTGTGCTCCCCTCCCCATGTGTTCCATGGATGGAAGCATTTCTGTAGGTGGGAGGAGTTAATTGTTCATCAGATAATGCTCTCCTAAACTAGAGGCATTCAAGAGACAGCTAGACAGCCATCTGTTAGGTATGCTTTCAGGTGGATTCCTGCATTGAACAGGGGTTGAACTCGATGGCCTTATAGGCCCCTTCCAACCCTACTATTCTATGATTCTATGATAGTTGGAGAGTATTGGACTAGGAGATCCACTGTTGGCCTCACAGTCTGTTTGGTCCTGGGACTCCAGACTTGTTCCTCTAATGTGTCTCTGCTCATGACCAGGGAAGGGGAAATTTTGATTTCTTTGGTAAATCAAATTTCTGGGAAGGAGGGGAAGGACATTCCATCCTAGTCTTTCGGACTCGATCTGCTTTAGGATTCCTTGATAGGCTCCTCATTTAATCTTGATTGTTCCATAGATATTGGATTCTTGCTCTAAGCCAGAATGAGAAACCACCAGCCGGCCTGCCAGTCTTAAGCCATAGGGCCTGTTCTCCAATACCCCACACACTGGCTGGCTCTACCATTAGGCAGAGTGAAGCAGTCACGGAAGGCAGCAGAGGTTGAGAAGTGGCAGCAAGGTGCTGGAGGAGAGACTTGTATGCCGTGCTGTGTGCTCTGTGCCACCTAAGTTAACCTGCCTTCAAGTGCAGTGAAGAATGCTGTCCCATAATCACTACTAAATACAGATTAATCTGCCAATCCAGACTGCTTTTGTATGTGTAATTTGTTTTAGGCAGCAAAATGTGTTGGGCCGGCCCTAACAATAGCAATCAAAACTGCCAGCCTCCCCTTTCTGGCTCCACCCACATTCCCCTGTGGCTTGATATGAAGTTGTCTTTCAAATCCTAGCTTGTTTAGGAGCAATTGACCATACCTGTTTTCAGACATAAAGGGAAGCTAATTGCAGGTTCCTGGTTTGTTTATCCCCTCACACAAGGGAAGGAGTGAATGAGCAGTGTGCACAAGCATGCTGATCGTCACAGTTTAATAAGCCAGGATTCACAACTTGCAGTGAAAAGTCAATGCAGCCTATGTCATTAGAAAGTGTGTGTGTGTGTGTGTGTGTGTGCGCGCACGCTTGGGTGAGTTTAGTGGTCAGAGAGTGGCAATGATCTAGAGATTGCTACCAATGGCATGCCAGCTTTGATAGATTATTCCTGTTTTAAGCCTTTGGTTGTTCCTGATTGAGGGTAGGATGCTCTGTCTCTTAGGTAAGGCCGTTTTTAACTTTCTTCCTCCTGTTTGTTGAGGTAGAGGACTTGTAGCTCAATTGTGGAGCATATGCTTAGCATGCAGAAGGTCCTGGATGCAATCCTGGGCATCTCCGGAATGGCTGAAAAAAACCATGCTTAAAATCCTGTAGAGCTGCTGTTTTTTAAAATAATAATAATAATAATTATATATATATATATATATATATATATATATATTAATTTGTTGTTTCTGGTTACATAGGTCAAGTGTTACATTTTCATCTATCTATCTATCGATCTATCGATCTATCTATCGATCTATCTATCGATCTATCGATCTCATATAAACATAGACACTCTGTGACAGTCTGGAACAGAATTACAAATTTCATTGTACAATTATCTGTTTGGAATGGAAAATAATTGTCAAGCATTGCCAACCTCCTATCTGCTCCAAATATCTATATATGGTAGGGTGGGCAATCTCCCCCCTTCATCTTTGTTCGTAAAATTAATAAATTTACACCATATCTTGAATTTCTCCTCACTTAGTTGCCCTCGCACTTGCCTCACTTTCTCTGTCAGTTTTTCCAGAAGAGCAATTTGCCAAATCCTTTGGTACCAGTTGTCAATGTGGAGCCCTTTGCCATCTTTCCAGTGCTTGGCAATCAGCCTTCTTGCCGTCAGTAATAGATGGCTGATTAAACCCTTATCTGAAAATTTAATATCCAATTCTTTGTATAAGTTTAATAATGCTAGGTGGGGAGATGGATGTACCCATTGTCCAGTTATTGAACGGATCTCCTGGAACACCTTGTTCCAGAAAATATTCGCCTTTGGGCATGTCCACCACATGTGTAAATACGTTCCAACCCCCGAAAAGCCCCTCCAGCAGTCAGGTGGTGTCCCTGGGCTCATCAGAGATATTTGTCTTGGTGTTAGATACCATCTATGAATCAATTTTAACATTAGTTCCCTGTTACTGCATGAAACTGTATCAAATGGACTTCTATCCCACAACACATTCCAATCTTTTTCCTCAATTTGGATTCCTAAATCAGTTTCCCACACCATTTTAAGTGGGTCCTCTGTGTCAATATTCTGGGTTAGTATCCACTTATATAAATTTGAACTCAAACCTTTTATAACTTCTTTGTATCCCAGCATCTCTTGTTCAAACACTGTTAGGTTTCTAGTAGCTGCAGTTTGCAATTCTGGTTTCAAGAGGAGCACATGAGCTTGTGCAATTTTTATCCATTGTCCTTTCTCCTCTCCTAACTTTTCTGCCAGTTGTTCTTGCCTTATCAATGTCCATTTTGGAAGCTGCTGTTGGTATTGACCATACAGGGCTTGAGTCAGTATAAGGCAGCAGTATAAAGCAGCTTTCTATGTTCCAATTCACTTTGTTCATCCCTAGAAAAGAAGACTTTGCCAGGTAAGACAAAATCTCCCTTTCCTTACATTTTTGGTGCGACACTTTAAGGCTGCTAAGTACCTCTGTGCCAGCAGTGCTTGATGAACAGGGAGGAGGCCTGTTGTGTTTATCTGAGAGCATCCATTCCCTATTCTGGTTGTCTGTGTGGGATTTTGTTGTAGGCATATGGAAATAGCTCACTGGGAGATGATAATTTGCTGCCAGGCAACACTGCAGAATTCTTTTCCAGCTCTGCTTTGCTGGAGACATCTGCTTTTACTCTCTGTTCAGAGTCCTTCAGCTTCTTGTGGTGGTAACCTTTCTTGCTATTCAGTGTCGAGGGTAGCAGTTGGTTTCTTCTAGCTGTTAATGGTTGTCTCCTCACTTTTCTCTTTTGTGCTTTTGATGGGGTATATTTATACTTTTGAACCTTGAGAATGGATACACATAAATCCTTAACACCTGAGAAATGGCAGTTTGCTTTGCCAATCAAAATGTTCTTGTTTATGATGGGCAGGCTCCCAAACAATGACTCCATTCTATGGTAAACACCCCACTTCCCCTAGCATGTCAGTTTTTTTAATATAAGAAACCGTTGCTTCCTCATGTGGTCTGTGCAATAGAGATTTACACTGAGCTAAAGTTACATTTTTATTATGCAGCTAGAGTGGTACTGTTCATGCTCATATTAATATCCTGTTCAGTTTTTTTTACTGAGTCAGTAATAGGATGGGCGAGGGCTTATAAACTGAAGTTGAATCCAGATAAGGCAGATACTATTAATGGGTGGATGTAACCATGGATGTGATAATCAGCCTGTACTGGGTTGCACTCCCCTTTAAAAAGCAGACTTGTCGTATGGGGTGCTCCTGGCCCCAGTATTGCTTTTAGATGCCCATATTGGAGCTTGGAGTTCCTTTTTCCAACTTCAGGTGATGCTAGCTGAGGCCTTTCCTTGAAAGGAGTGATCTTGCCACGGTTATCCATGCTTTAGTAAAACTCAGTCCAGGCTAGATTACTGTTATACATTACTCTGCGGCAGCCTACTGAACACCGTAACCAGGCTGTTGATAAAGTCATACCATTCTGAACATATAAGAAAGGAGCTTTGTTTGCTCCCAGTTTTGTTTCTGGCTGTATTTGACCTTTCGAAAGCCCTATAAGGACTACCTATTTCCATGTATATCTGCCCAGCAACTGAATTGTTGTTGAAGGCTTTAAGGCAGAGGTTAGGCTAGGCTCCCCCCCCCCCCCCCCCAAAAGGGGTCTTTGCTATGATTGCACCTCAATTATTGACCTTCCTGCCAAGGTAAATCTACCTTGCACTTTATTATTCTCCAGAGACTAGGGGAAATCTGCTCAGTTTATGTTCTTTTGGCAGGTGGTTTATGTTTAGTTCTGTTCTGCTTGGTTTAGCTGATTAGTTTGGTTTTCTGGCTGCTGGAATTATTTAACTACAATATTGGGGTTTTGGTTTCTTTTATCTTCTGTTCTATCTCATAAATTTGTTTTTATCATTTTTAATGCATTGTTAAGAAGCCTTTAACATGGTGAAAAAAAGTTATTCAGTTTTAAAACTAATTTTGTTGCCATAATCATACTGTGTTTTCTGTTCAGCTGGTGGCTCCCTGGATAAGACTATCCTTGTAGCATAGTAACCCCCCCCCCCCGTTTTTTCTTCTAGATGTAATGAAGTGCAATCCAAAAGTTAGCTAATCTTATTTAGAGATTTCATGGCTGAGATGGAAAGCAGTTGTCGTATCAGTGATATGATATAATCTAACTGTCCAAAATCAAGATAGTGGCAACATTCAGAGGGTCCTCCAAATCCCTGTGTATGTACAGTTTAGCACTCCTGATTTTGGAGGGCTTTCTCAAATCATGGTTTGTTGATTTGGATTTAACCTCAGACTATGGCTTGATTAGATTATTATGTTTTTTTAATCAGTAACTATTTGGTTAGTATTAATATCAGTGGCCCCGTTCAGAAGACACCTCAAACCACTGCTTTAACTATGGTGGTTAAGCCAGAAAGCCAGTCCATGTTCAGAAGACACCTTAAACCATGGCTTTAACCATGGTGAATAAGGCTTTTTGCCTTAATCACCATGGTTAAAGCTGTAGTTTAAGGTGTCTTCTGAATGGGGATGGTGACTATTTAATTAGTATTATGCTAAGCCATGTCCAGCGAGATGGTGAGGATGGCGTGCTTGACTTTGTGGCTTATTTCCAGTCTCTTAACCAGGATTTGGGCAAACATCTGAATCCAGCCAATTGTCTTGGACAAAATGATTTTCTGCTAGGAAATTCTGTATCTATACATGACTCTTTAATTTATCATCCATTCACCTTTTATATAAGCTACTCATTCAGGTGAATGACTTACGATACATTCCATCCCAGTGGGAAAGAGAACTGCTGTTTTAAACGCCTTAGGTAAATGGACAATTAGTGGTGGTATGCTGGCTGTTGCTTCAATAATTAACCTAATTACTTTTTACTTTTTCCTTAATGATGAAAGTGAACATGTTAACAAGCTGGTTTAGTTACCTTGGAAACCATATCCCAAGCAGCTACTCAGACTTCCTTATTATACTGGGATGATACTTCCCCTGCATTCAAAGCCCTTTAAAACTAAATTAATCTTCACTCTGAGGGTCTATGGCATAGATAATTTGCCTTATGATCCTTTGTGCTCTTTAACCCCAAACAAGCTCATCTGGTTCTGTTGTTCAGACATTAGTACCACCATTCTCTCTTTTGCTGAACATTTTGACATCACAGGATGTGCTTAATTATGGAATGCCAAATGTTCAGGACTACTACTTCAACCTTTCTTCATAGGACTTTGTGTCCAAGCTCTTCACTATTTTTGTTGCCCTGCTCTGGGCATGTTGGGTTTGTCAATATCCTTCTTTAGCAGTTCTGGGCACCACAGCTTAAGAAAGACACCAGCAAACTGGAATGTGTCCAGAGGAGGTTGACAAAGATGGTTAAGGATTCGAGGTGAAGTCCTATGAGGAAAAGTTATGTTTAACTTGAATTGGTTATGTTTAACTTGAAGAAGAGACTATTAAGAGGTGATGTAATAACGATCCTCAAATATTTACAGGGCTGTCGTGGATCTGGGTGGGCGGACTTCAGACATGGGATCTGCTGTCTCACTCTGCCTAATGTGGTAGGACTATTCATGCTACAGAATGAGGTCCTGAGCAGACATCAAAAGGCAGCAAGATCACTGAGGACTCAGTAGCAGTTGGCAAGTTCACATCTCAAATTAGACAGCTATGACAGGACTGGATTGAAGACATATCAGTCCTGCTAGAAACAGTGGGATGTCCCAGACGTTGTTGGATGTCTCTGACATTGCAAATTCTAGTTTTTTTACTAAAACTCTAAGATCGATGAACTGGAGTCTGGTGCAAAAGACAGACACTTAAAAGTAAACAATTGTGAGCCCATGAATTCGTTTTGATTTCCAGAACTGAACTGAGCTCACAGTTCTCTTTTGCACAAAAATCCACTCCTGGTTACCTCAACCTATCTTTATTTCAGTAATATAATGTTTTGATGGGGGTGGAGGAATCATTTTGTTGCTATCGTTATCTTTTTGAATCCAGGTCAAGACTTTTCTCTCGGGCATTTAACAGCATATGTTGAGGGTTTTTTTTTTTTTAACTGACCCCTGGATAGTTGATATGTAGTTTGTTTTTATGCTTTTTATGCTTTTAAATTTTGTATATTGGTTTTAAATGTTAAATGTTTTTAATCTTTGTAAACTGCCCAGAGAGGTTCGGCTATGGGGCAGTATATAAATGTAATAAATCATCATCATCATCATCATCATCATCATCATCATCATCATTTGTGAGTGAGAAATCTTTGCCAATCTATTGGAAATTACCCAGCGATCTACCAGTAAATGGTGATCTACTTTCTGCCTACCCCAGACATAGCTGATGGAGCAAATTTCTTTGCTGCTGCTCCTGAGAGTAGGACTGAAATGAATGGGTGTACATTACAAGAAAGGGGATTTTAACTAAACATTAGGAATAACATCCTGATGGTATGAGCTTTTTGACAGCAGAACAGACTACTCCTTGGAAAGTGGCAGATTTTTCTTCTTTATGTGTTTTTAAGTAAAGGTTAGATAGTGCATATCAGGGAGACTGTAATAATGAATTTCTTCTGCCCGGCAGGGGGTTGGACCAGATGACTTCTGAGGACTCTTTGAAATTTATCATTCTATGATTTTGTAGGGCTATATAAATCTACTTCAGTAATAAATAGTCCAAGTGTCTGCAACCTGCATTTCCTCTCCCTTTGTTTCTTTGAAGTATTTTTTTACTTGTCAGGTGTTGCACTTTGTTATTATGAAACAGGGCCAACTGACCCTTTTTAAATCCTAAGCCTGCATGGCAATTAGTTTATATACCTGTGCAGAAGTGAGGCAAGTGCTATGAAGCTTATTGGAATACAGCTTTTCTGCAAATGAAATCCTAATGTAAAGTGTTTTACACTTCTACTACCTTGAATTATCCCTTCTCAGCAATAAACACACGCTGACTTGTAGTAGCTCCTTAAACATCTTTTGTTTGATAGACAGTACCACAGCTAGTGAAGCTTGGTGAAATACTGTTGTGCTTGGAGCAGTGACACACACAACATTGAAACCAACCTTATATGTTGTGCATATTAACAAATGCATAGTTTTAAGGTTCATTGGAGGAAATGCCTAAACTAAGTGTTCAGTTTAATCTGTTATAAGCCAACAAGTTCTCATGTTGTGTAGGAGCGCATATTCAACTTTTACTCATATTAGAGTAGACTTCATTCAGCAGAAGAATTCCTAGAAGATAATGTGGCTAAACTAAAGGTTCACAGCAGATTTGGTTTTTTTAAAAGGTGTCCCTGTTCAGCTCATGTCTCAAAGCTGAAGTCACTCCACTTCCATTTTAATCTTTGCATGTTGGAGATCAATGCAATAGTCTGGATGATCATTTTTGAGCAGTTCTGTTCTAGTGTGCAAAAGGATTGCACCAAGAGGTTTCTAGGGTTATGGAAATGTTCATAGCATCCCACTGGCTCTTCTGTTAGGTGGGATGAGATATCCTTTGACAACATATCTCTATCAGTGTAGAGAGGAGTGTGTTAGGAAATGATTAGCTTTCTGTTTGGTAATTACCGTCATCATGTTAGGAAAGGGTACTGGCATCATGATTACATTGCTAAATGTAGATATGAGGCTTTAATTGCACTGCTTTTTCAGCTTGTATGAATGCAGACCTATGGCCTTCATGTTCACTTATTCAAGAATTACATTACTAGGAACAGTTCTAGAGATCTAAAAAGGGCCAAGTCGGCAGAGAACGCTGAGATGATGCAGGCAGCTTTTGTCAGTGAGAAGTTTCTTTGACTGCAGATGGCTGCTTGTTGAAGCAATTTCAGTTAGCATTATTTTAATTGGAAGTTCAAAGTCCACAACAACAAAAATGTATAGTAACTGGTAGAAGCTGGAAACTGAATGGCGAGGCTGCCTCATTGGAAATTCATATCTGAAGGGCCGTTAAACCTTTTAATGAGCCATCTTTTCATTGTCTGCTGCCACTTCCACCATTTGGTGGCCGAATTCTTCTCGTTTTGTGTTCTTAGTGTGGACCTAATAGTATGTTAAAGATTTGCAGCCTTGGCCATCAAAGCCCCAGTCCCTATCCCACTAAGTATATATGTATTAAATTTCGCTTATTGATTTTGTTTCCTGTCTAGCTTTTATACCATTTCTGTGGGCTGGACAAAGCAGGATTGGACTTTTCCACTGGAGAGTTTCATGTTCTACAATTTGTTGTTAGGAAAGTGGCTGAGGGGAGAGTTGAGGTAGAGCTGGGCATGCGGCATCCTGTTTGGAAGAGGATAGCCTGCCCTGTTCTAATATTATCGTCCTCCCTTCTGATTTTTACACCCCTGGGTATTGTTTTGACTTGAGGCTTATGCCGGCCAAATATTATCAAATAATTCTCTTTGATGCCATTTGAAAAACAAAAGCTCTTCCAGAATTAGGCCTTTCTCATTAGTGTCTTTCAATTAGTATGTGCTGGTGCAGATGGAACTCTGGCTGTCTGCTGATCATGGTTAGCATAGCACAAATGAATCTCTAAAATGCCAGTGTTGTCGTCCTCCCTCACTGGTAATTTTAGATCCCGGCTTAAGAGGAATCTATTTGCCTTAATAGTAGTGAACAGTGCTAACAAGCTGCTAAACATGGTTAAGGAGAAAGGGAATAACTTTGCTCCAGGGAGGGAGCATTTATGTCATGCCTAATTTGGAGAGACTAAGAGCCAAATTAGATGTAATGGCAGAAGTTCATCTGCTTAAACATGAAACTGTCCCAGTCAGGTGGAAAGAGAAGATGGACGTGCACTTAAAAGTAGAAGGGATGCACAAGTGAGCAATGCAAAAGCCCCTGTCTTCAGCCCTCTCATCAGCTGAGCTCCAGGACTGCAATTGTCCTCAGCTCATTCTGAACTCCCTGCCTGTACACTCCCTTCTCTCTCCCACCCAAATGTAAATCACCCATCTCCTCTTTCTGTGTGGTTAGGGTAGTTCCTTGCTGGAACTGCCACCATCTCATTTAGTTTGGGCCTAATGCTTCCAAGAGTGGAAGGGCCCAGCAGTTCCTGGATCTGCAGAATGAGAGACTTTACTAAAGTTATCTTGTGTATTTACTTATGGCTGAAATGCTAGGTGATCGCTTTGGTTAAGTTTTGAATAGTGAGGATGCTATTGACCAGAAAGCTGAGAGATAAATAGAAGTAGATGGCTTTAAAAGTTAATGCATCTGAAGTTGAGAAGTTCCATATTTGGAGATAATCTTCATCCAAGAATTTTAAGACCTGGCACATAAAAAGGCACACAAAAAGGCAAATGTTTGAGAGCAGAGATGTTAGCTTAACTTCAGAAGCAGCTAATGCTATGAATGGTTTTACATGACATATCAGACAGTGATGTCAGGATGAAGTGAAATTAATTGATTATAGGTCAGGATGGGCATGCCTCAGGAGATGGCTTAAGTGCAATTGCAGAAGTCCTTAAGGGAAAGGATGTGCTGTCTGACTGACTCCAGAGTTGCATCCAAAGCCCCTTGGTCTTTATAAAACCTGACATGGAACAAGCAACATGGAACCCACTTTCACAATTTCACAATTGCCCAACATGGCAACAGCTTTGCTCCCATCCACCTGGACTGATCTTGCGACCCACTTTTGGGTCACATCCCACCAGTTGAAGGCCACTGTCCTACACCATTGGCTATACTGGTTAGGGCCAAAACATCTGGAGGGCCACAAGTTGCTCACTTCTGATTTAGTGCAACATGCATGAGCAGGAGGGAGCTATAGTAAGCCTTGCAGTCGTGAACACTCCCTTCCTCTCTAGTGCTGCCAAGAGGAGGAATTCAGAAGCTTTTGCTTCCACTTTAGTTAACTGATTTCCTGTGCCATGTGATCCAAGAATTGTGGTTAACACCAACTATGGTTCATTTCAACAAACCTGCTTCAAAAAACATAATTTGATGTTGCTTGAAATTAACTGTAGTATTAAGGGAGGCACGGCAGTGCCTCCCTTGTTAAAGGCGGTCAGTAAAAAACATGTTCCACCATGTTAAAGTGATAATTGGGGAGGGGTCATTCTAACAGCCATAAAATCGAAAATGTTTCACCAATCTCTCTGAAATTTACAGGTGCCAGAAAGAAATGTTTGTTTTACATTACCTGAAAATTTCAAGAAGATTGGTGAAAGACTGAGGGAAGGAGAGCAGTTTAAAGTAAAAAGATTAAAGAATCCCCTGAATCCGAAACCGAAAATTGAACTCAGGGGTTGCGACTATTTTTGCGCAGCTGTCCTTACCTTCAGGGAGCCTTATTCATTAATCCAATGGCAGGGTCTACTTCCTCCCGTTCTAGTGTAGGTGGAACTGCTTTTCTTTTTAAAAAATTCGCTTAAGTGGATTTTATTAAATTTAAACTGTGCTTCTTTAAGAAATCTGGCGGCCATTTTGATTATGGCACATGTTCAGTAGAGTCTCTCCCCCCCCTGCATCAGCTACAATGGCTGCTTCCTCTAGCAAAGACAGTGCTGTACTCTCTTCTCAGAAGTAAGTTCCATTGACTGAATGCAATGGTCTTACTCCCAGGTAAGTGTGTAGAAGATTGTAACCTTTATTTTAAAAAAACAGTCTGGAACCTTAGAAGGCGGAGAGGGAGAGATGTGAGTGAGAATTCCCTCTCCTTTACAGCACTAAAACTCTACAATTAACAACTTGCTTGCATGCTTTGCATGTGTGTATGTTCATTTGATTATGGCTGCTGATCATTAATTTTCATATCAATTCAGTCCAAGGCATGTCTACTTAGAAGTAAGTTCCACTGAGTGCAATGAGTCTCATTCCCATTGCACTAGCTTGAAGGGGTGTGTGGATTTGGCTTTACTTCTCTTTGAGAGCTCTGTGTATTTAGGGACCAAGGCTTTTTGTAAGAGAAGAGGTTAAGCTCCCCCCTCTTTTTCTTTTTTCTTTTTAAAATTCCATGTATTTGATTTTTAAAGAATTTTTATTCCTTCATTGTTATTATAATTAATAATAATAATAATTAGCAGAAGTAGTAATACGTTTATTAATGTTGCATTTATATCCTGCCTTTTTTTCCTCTTGCAAGGAACCTAAGGTGGCTTACATAATCCTCCTCCATTTTATCAGCACAACAACCCTGTAGGGTAGAAGAGTCAGTGACATTCTGAATTCTCTTAGCTTTTCTAATATTTGTTGATCAGGTTGAACAAAACTATTGTGTATTGTTATCTCCAGTACCAACATCTTTGACAGGCTTAATATAGGATTCATTTACCACAGGCTATTTTTAGAGCAAAAAAATAAAAATAAAAATCCAAACTTGGATAGATTAAAATTAAATTGAGCAATATTTCTAAACACCCACATGGCTATTCTTGGTACTGGGTCAGATGTAGTGATATAAGAGGATGTTCAAACTCCATTTAGTTGATCAGTTGCAAAGAAGCTTCTCTAGTAAGGAGGAAGGGGAAAGCCCTAGACTGATCATTCTTTCAAGTACCATATCTCCCCCCACAAAAACCCATGAGGTAGGTTAGGCTAAGAGTCTGTGACTGGCTCAAAACCATCTAGTGAGTTTCTTCTGCTGCTCACTTTCACAGAAATGTAAAACAAATGTTTGGTAATGTTTGGGTGTATGGCATGTGCTACTTTTACCCTCACAATAACCCTGTAAAATAGATTAGGCTGGAAATGTAGGCCTGGCCCACTATCTATGTCTGTGTGCCTGCCTCTTTCATATATATACACACAGAAAGGCATCCTTAGGTTTGTTCTTTCCTTACTACATACCATAAACTATGTATGAATAGAGCTGTCACAAATGATGCAATACACTCACTTTTTGCACTTCCTAATACATTTGTTTCCCAGCTAACTTACTGCTAATACAGTCATGAATCTAAAACTAAAATATGTTATTTTTACTATAGTAAGATTAAAGAATCCACATACATCAAGTGCAAATCAGAGAACCTACTATTTTTCATATTAGTCTTCAAGAATTAGGATTCTTTTCCTAATTACGCCTTACACGGAGGTTGCCTTTTTCACAGCAGCCGGATCAACATTTTCATCAACCTGTCCACCTCCCCTGCTCCAAACTCTTTCTTGGTCAGTCACCGCTAATTAGCTCAGATCCTGTTAGTGTATATGTGAAATTGTGATCCCCCAATGTGCATCACTTTACACTTGCTTACATTGAACAGCATTTGCCCTTTTCATGGCCATTCTCTCGGTATGCAGAGATCTTTATGGAGCTCCTCACAATCCTCCACTGTTTTAGCAAGACTAAATAATTTGGTATCATCACCAAACGTGGCTACATCACTGCTCACTTCCACCCTCATTCTAATATTATGAGAAAGGGAGAAACTGCCTCCACTTTCTTCACAACAAGCATATAGGAGTGAGCAGTGAGATGGCCAAATTTGCTGCTGACCTCAAAGTATTTAGGGTTTTTAAAATGAAGTGAGATTACCAAGAGCTCCAAAAGAATCCCTCCATAGTGGGAAAATGGGCATCAAAATGGCAACAACAGTTCTACGTAAGCATTTGTAAAGTGATGCACACTGGAGCAAAGCATCCCAACATCACATATACACTGATGTGATCTGAGCCTGCAGTGACTAAACAAGAAAAAAAACTTGGGAATGTGGTTGACAGCTCAAATGTCAACCCAGTGTGTGGCAGCTGTAAAGACAGCAAACTCCATGTTAGGCATTATAAGAAAAGTAATTGAGAATAAAACTGCCAGTCTCATACTGCCTTTATACAAATCTATGGTGTGACCACACTTAGAATACTGTGTACAGTTTTAGTTAACTATAGAATTTAGTATCACAAGATGTTGTGCTGGCCACCATTTTGGATGGCTTGTCCTCCTTTCCATGTGGTCACCCTATAACATGATACTATTCCCCCTTCTGAAGAGGTCTGGATCTCAGACTACTAAAGACAAAGTGCCAGACCATAATAACAGTGTTCATATGCCCATTGCTTTATGAGGCTTCTGCAGGCTACCGAACAGAGAACTATCAGGCCATAAAGTTGCTTAAATGGGTCTGCCAGAAACCTGACCTCACCGTTCCTGTTAGGTCCATGTCCTACAGCAAATGCTCCCAAGTCAGTATGTCCCATGGTCAGGAATGCTGGGGCTTGTCATCTCAAAAATCTAGATATGCAATTTGATATGCAGAGGTGACTGTGGGGTTGTGGGAAATGATGATGAACAACTTAGGTGTAAAGAGAGATAAACTCTGGTGTTATGAAAATACTCTGCTCAGTTTATTGCGATTAATATTACAATGTCCACGTGCTCGACGTTTTGGATACCAATCCTTCGTCAGGAGCTGGACAATCCACGGGCGTTGCCCTTGTGTTGTTCTTACTGTTTGATGATGCCTGTTTTTTCGGTATCCTCCTTACTGCACCATGGGTTGCCGAATGTTGTTCAAGAACAAGGGAAGGCAGAATGTAGATCTCCAGATGTTTTAGAATTCAACTTGTAAAAGCCCCTATCAGCATGGGCAGTTGTCAGGAATGCCGCGAGTTGATGTCCAGAACATCAGGATAGATCTATTTTCTGCCCACATCTGTACTAAAGTATGATGTTTTCTAGCTTTGTGATCAATCAAGGAACTACAAAAGAGCTGAATCATTTTAAATAAACTGTATAAACCAAATGAAACGACAATGAATGACTCTTGAATACCTACAGTAATCCGGATAGCCCTTCAGACGTCAACATTAGTTTTCAACACATGGCATAGGATGTCTGTTTCTTGAATATCAGATAAAGGATTTCTCTTACTTGTTCAGCAATGTGAGATCAAAGGCAGAGCTACCACCTAATACTTTCATGCATCAGTATTATTTTAAAATTAAGTATGAAATGATTTTTGTCTTCCCCATAACACATAACATGAGAGTTAAAGTGCAACACATCTGGAGAGCACCAAGCTGGAGAAGGTTGACTCCTATTCTTGTCTTCTCAGAAGCCAGTGCCACTGAATTCACTAGGGCTTACTCCCAAGAGGTATAGGATTGCAAACTAATCTCATCTGAAAGGTGTTCAAGACAGCCAAACTAAACCTCTTCTGCTCCTCTGTCGCTTTGATGAGATGATGTATTGTGGAAGGATTGTGGGGAATGAACAGTATATTTTGTTTAAATACATTTTTAAGAAAAAAAAACATTGGTTCTTTGAAAGGCAGGATATTGATCAAAAGTTGGAAGTGCCTGGAACATGCTCTGGTTCTAGATCTGTAATGAATAGTTCCCCTTTTGTTATCAAGCGTGCTGCTATATGCGAGATATGTTTGAGAGATGTGTTTGAGACCCTGTATTTGGTAAGGATATGGAACAGCATTCCCCATCTTGTTGCCCTCCAGGTGTTTGAGATGACAAGTCCCAGCATTCCTGACCATGGGACATACTGACATGCAATGATGGGAGTTGTAGTCCAACACCTTTGGAGGGCACCAGGTTGGGGAAGGGCTGCTCTAAACAAAAACAGAGAAGTAGGTGGCCCTAAGTTGTTCGTGATCAGTTTTCCACAACCCCACAGTCACCTCTGCGTATCATATTCTCCATCCTGTCCTCATGGTTTATCTGCTTTGGGAGAATGAGAATTTCACTTGCACTTTCTGCCTCCTTAGGGAGGATGTGGCGTTAAGGCTTGGGAGCCTTAACTCCCAATTTCCCTGCTTTTTGGTGCTTGGTTGGAAACTGTGGAGCCTTAACGTTGTTTTTGTAAACCGTAGGTTTTTTGTTTAATAAATTAACCACAGTTTGTTGCATCAGATTACATGGCAAACCATAGTTAACCAAAAGCGAAAGTAAAAGCTTCCCAAATCCTCCTTCCGCCTATCTGGGAACACAAGCAGGGAGGCGGAAACTTGAACTCACTGTGACTCCTTCTCGGTTGTGCTCCTCCCTCTAATCCATGGTTTAACATAATGTATCAGTGCAGCCTTAGTGTTGTCAGAGCCGGACCGCTGCCTCTTTAAGGATCTTAAAGTGGAGTTTACAAGGTTTTATCTTCTATATATGTGCAAATAGAAAGCTGCAAAGAATAACTCTGCATTTGTATTAATATCATGTTCAGAGGGGCATAGACAAGTCCCCTAAAAAGACAAATATGTGTTTGTGATCATAGGGTTGCATTACTCTACCTTTTCAATATCATGCCAAAATTGCATATTCCTAGGAAGCTATCAGTATTCTGGAGGGGGTCTGTGTTTGCAGCAATGCTGCGGTCTTTGTGGGCGACGAAGGGCCCCTTGAGGCTTATGTCTTTTTGTAGGCGTTCAAGGCTCTCTTAGTCAGCCATAAAAGTACTTTCTCACATCCTGTTGGGTCTTTTAAGAGGGCATTACCCACAGTACACGTTTTTGCACACAGAGAGAAAGAATGACTAATGCAAAGACCCTTGAAACTGTGCAGGAGTTAGTGAAATTTTGTGGCCCACATTGCTTGCAGTAGATGTACCATAGAAGGAAAAAAAGATAAGCATATATTTTTGGATTCTTTTTCGATGAAGACTTGGTGATATACCCGAGGCTTAGTTAAAGATATATTTCACTCAGCCTGTCAGAATTCGATGGCACTGTTATTTTATTTGTTCTAAAATGTATATTGTGACAGTAAATGTGAATACGCTTAGGGTGACTACTGATGGAGCTTATGCTTGATTTTATGAGCAGAGAGCCTATATACTTTGTAATTCTAGTTAGGGGTGTGCACAGACCCCCCGGATCGGATCGGGACCCGGATCGGGACCTCCAATTTTGTCACGGATCGGTTCGGACAAAATCGGAGGCCCCCTGGACCGGATCGAGTACGATCCCGATCCAAAAATCGGAAATTTTTGGATCGGCCGCCATTTTTTTCCCCATAGACTTGCATTGCAATGCAAGTCTATGAGGAAAAAATGGCGGCAGGTGGGTGAGGGGGGGCCTAACTCCCTCCCCCCCCGGGGCCGTCCGCTGTGGACGGCCCCGGCAGGTAAGCCCCCTCCCCCGCGCTCCCTACCCCCCCTGGGGCCGTCCGCTTCCATCCGCTGGCGCCCGCGGGCGCCAGCGGATAGAAGCGGACGGCTTCGGGGGGGGGGTAAGCCCCCTTCCCCACCACTGCTTACCTTTTAGGGCCGTTCGCTCCCGTCCGGCGCCGGCGGCTACTACCAGCGGGCTCCGCGGCCTGCTCTCGAGTAGCGCGCCGGGTGATGCCATCACCCGGCGCGCCACCCTGGAGTAGGCCGCGGAGCCTGCTGGTAGTAGCCGCCGGCGCCGGACGGGAGCGGACGGGCCGGGAAGGTAAGGGCCCCCCTCCCCCCCTCCGCGCGCCCCCTCCTCCCCTCCACGCACCCCCTGCTTACCTTCCCGGCCCGTCCGCTCCCGTCCGGCGCCGGCGGCTACTACCAGCGGGCTCCGCGGCCTGCTCTAGAGTAGCGCGCCGGGTGATGACATCACCCGGCGTGCCACCCTGGAGTAGGCCACGGAGCCCGCTGGTAGTAGCCGCCGGCGCCGGACGGGAGCAGACGGGCCGGGAAGGTAAGGGCCCCCCTCCTCCCCTCCGTGCGCCCCCTCCTCCCCTCCGCGCGCCCCCTGCTTACCTTCCCAGCCCGTCTGCTCCCGTTCGGCGCCGGCGGCTACTACCAGCGGGCTCCACAGCCTGCTGTAGAGTAGCGCGCCGGGTGATGACATCACCCGGCGCGCCACCCTGTAGCAGGCCGCGGAGTCCGCTGGTAGTAGCTGCCGGCGCCGGACGGGAGCGGACGGGCCGGAAAGGTAAGCGCCCCCCTCCCCCCCCGCTGTCCACTTTCATCGGCGGGCGCCCACTGGCGCCCGCCAATGGAAGCGGCGGTGGGCGCCCGCCGATCCGCCGAACCGGTTCGGAGCCTTTTCGGACCGGTTCGGATTGGATCGGCCGATCCAGCTGTCGGATCGGAAATCGGATAATTTATCCGATTTCCCACTGGACCGGACTCGGATCGTGGATCGGGTCCGATCCAGTGCACATCCCTAATTCTAGTGTAAAAAAAGGCAGAATTTTGTTTTAATATGATTTTGTGTGTGTGCAAATGATGTAATTTATCCTACCAATCAAAAATTCTAGCCCTACCAAATAAGCAGACCATGAATGCACAGCTATAAGATGATAAGCAAATGACGGGACGTTAGTTGATTCTCAGTCCAGTGAAGCTTCACAGTATTACACCTTTGTTCTTTAGTAACCCCATCAGCTTTGGGGAAGCCTTTTGTTAGGCAGAAATGAAGATCTTATGAAATCGATCAGGTCCTGAATAAAACAAAAAGAGGAAACTGTACTGATTTCTTCTTGTAAACAAACAATTTTTCTTTGCGCATTTGACCAAGTGCTTTTCATAGACATCTAAAGACCAGTATTTCTGCCACCACTTATCTGTTATTAAGCCTTGAGTTAGTTATTTTTAAAGCTGGAGGTTTGGTGTAACCTTGCAATCTGGGTCTAGGTAAGGCAATTGTTCCATTGGGTGCTCTGTGCAACAGAGGTCACCTGAGTTTCTAAAGATAAGAGTTGGCTTCAGGAGCACTCCCAAGCTGTGAACCTCTTCCTCCCTTTGGAGGAGTATAACTCCACTTAGAACTGGTTGAATGCCATCTCCCTGAACTAGGGAACCAACTGATGACAGGAGTGTTGTCTTGCTGAGATTAAGCTTCAGTTTATTGGCCTCATCCAGCATGTTACCAAATCCAACCATCAGTTCAACACTTCACCTGACTCAGATGACAAAGAGAAGTAGAGCTGGGTGTCATTAGCATACTGATAGCACTTCACTCCAGATCTTTGAAAAAGGGGATGTTAATAGTACTGTTAGGTGTTTGGTTTCCTTCTTCCTGCCTTTTTTTGCATTTTCCTCTTCTTTTGAATATCACCAACTTTAAAATCACTTCCGGGCGAAGTACAAAGTGTTGGTTATTACCTTTATAGCTTTATGTGGTTTGGGTCCAGGTTACCTGCGGAATCGTCTTCTCCCATACAATCCGCCCCGCACACTCAGGTCCTCTGGGGAGAATTTACTTCAGTCAGCCAAAACTAAGCTGACAACTGTTACCCAGAGGGGCTTTTCTTCTGTTGCTCCCAGACTCTGGAGTGGCCTGCTGGAGGAGATTCGTCAGTTTAACACTCTCTCTGAGTTTAAGGCAGCTATAAAAACTAGCCTCTTCTGGCAGGCCTACCCAGATGAACTTTAAATCAAGAATGTTAAAATGTATTGATTATTTTATATGCTCTTTTAATTAATTTATGTATTTGATGTATATTGTTATTGTATTAATGTTGTTCCCCGCCTTGATCCAAAGGGAAAGGCGGGTAAGAAATATTTATTATTATTATTATTATTATTATTATTAGATTTATTTTAATGCCCTATTCCTATTCATGCTTCTGTTTGTTTATTGATTGATTTAAAACATTTATACCCTGCCTTTCCTCCAGAAAGCTCATGCTGACAAGAATAAAATAATAAATTAACAATTTAAAATAACACGTACAGTTTTAACAATAAAGCATTCCAATATTAAAACTGCAGCAAAAGGTAACTGAAAAATAATAGTAAAAATTATTCAAACATCTGAGACAGTTTTATTTATTTAATCACATCTCAAGGTGATTTACAACAGAAACCTCAGTTAAAAAACATTTAAAAACAAAATACAAAATGTCTCAGTTAAAAACATTTTAAATCAAAAGATAAACATCCTCAAGTATAACACTACCATCGGAGAGCTAACAATCAAACTGGGCATCACGGTCAAAGGTAGATCTTTAATTGTTATGTAAAGCATGCCACTGTTGGCACCTCCTGCATACCAAGGGGGAGTTTAAAAAAAACAAATTCAATAATGTTATCTACGCTCTCAGCCCTCTACTTACCTTCCCACTGGGTTTGTTTGTTTGTTTGCTTGCTTCCTTGATTTTTTCTCATATCCTAATATTCAGCAGTTTTTGACTCTCCTTGAATCTCTCCCTCAGCATGTGGGAGGTGTTGCTGTTGCTCTGCTTAATTTGACTTGGCTTCTTTTGGAATTGCCATAATAGTAGAATATTACTTGAGGCTCAGGTGGCCTCGGTGGCATGGACTGCCTTCTACCAACTTTGGTTGGTGGCCCGGCTACACCCCTATCTGGACAAGGATAACCTGACTTCAGTTGTCTATGCTCTGGTAATCTCCAAATTGGATTACTGCAATGCGCTCTACATGGGGCTACCTTTGAAGACGGTTCAGAAGTTGCAGCTTGTGCAAAATGCAGATTGATAACAGGAACCAGAAGGTTCAAACATATAAGAATGACTTTGGCCCACTTGCATTGGCTGCCTGTACGTTTCCGAGCCCGATTCAAGGTGCTGGTTTTAACCTATAAAGCCTTACACGGCTTGGGACCACAATACCTAATGGAATGCCTCTCCTGACACAAACCTACCCGTACACTACGATCCACATCCAAGGTCCTCCTCCGGGTGCCTGCTCCAAGGGAAGCTCAGAGGATGGCAACAAGGGAGAGGGCCTTTTCAGTGGTGGCCCCCCAATTATGGAATGATCACCCCGATGAGGCTCGCCTGGCGCCATCATTGTTATCTTTTCGGCGCCAGGTCAAGACTTTTTTCTTCTCCCAGGCATTTAACAGCGTATGTTGAGGGTTTTGTTTTTGTTGTTTGACCCAGAATAGTTATTTTAAATTAATATTATATTTATAATCTGTTTTATGCTTTTTATGCTTTTTAAATGTTGTATATCGGTTTTTTAATGTTCAGTGGTTTTAATTTTTGTAAACCGCCCAAAGAGCTTCAGCTATGGGGTGGTATATAAATGTAATACTCACCCGAAACAATCTTGGAAAATGCAGATCATAAAATATACTGGCACAGAACAATTCATACCCACAAGACAATACCCTGCAACTGACCAGACATAGACAAAGAAGAAAAACACACATACCTCATTGACATTGCAATACCAAATGACAAAAATGTTGTTGAAAAGGAAGAAAAGAGAGACAAATATACACCACTGGCCATGGAAGTCAATGAACTATGGCAACAGGAAAAGGTCACAATTATTCCATTAGTCACCTCAGTCACCGGCATCACATCAAAAAGTTATACAGAAAACCTTCAGAAACTGGGACTACCAAAATACATCCACACCAACATCCAGAAAGCAGTCATACTTAAAACATGCTCAATTGTCAGGAAATTCCTGAATCTGTAAAAGACAGCATGACTTGGCAAAGCCCGTCATGTCCATCTAGAAAAACCGCCATAAACGAGAAAGAGATGAAATAATAATAATAATAATAATAATAATAATAATAATAATATAATACTTGGGGCTATGTTGGGCCACCATGCAAGTTGCATCCATGTCAGTCAGCTTTCAGAGTGAGCAAGATGCTCAGTAGCTTGTTATTACACTTGCATGGGACTCTTGTCTCTAAATACATCTTCAGTCCTTTTTTCTCTTTTCAGGTGTTGGGTGTTGAAGACCTTACAAAATAATGGGGTGGTACAGAAGAGTGATTTCCAAGCACACCAAAGAAAGATGAAAGTCTTGTGCTTGTTTATCAAAAAGGGTGATAGACTTTTAATGGATTTTAAAGTGGGATTGACAATACTTGTACAACATTCTTTGCTTCTCAGAGCTCTAGATAGCCACTTAAATAAATAATAGAGTAAGGCTGGATTAGATTAGAGCTGGAGGAAGTATGGGCATTTAAAATTTCAAGGGGTCCTACGTTAGCTGAATAGCAGGTGGGAGTTACTCCCTGTCCATGTCGGTAGTGAATTTTGGTGGGAAATGTACAGCTTGATTTGCCCTGTGCAGTTTGATGTATTTCTAGCCACATTCACACAAATAGGAAAATGATTCAGCCAAGGTGCTCCACAAGGGGACACATAAAATGGCAGTGGAACCTTTCTTTGCCACAACAAGCCTTAAATCTGCAATTGCTTGGTCCCTGCTAAAAATAATTTAAAAAATGAAATAAAGATAAATGACCAGAAACTACTCTGGAATTTAGGCTGTAACCCTATCCAAATTTAACTGGGAGAAAGTCTCATTGAACTCGGGGGGGGGGGGGGGTTACTTCTGAGCAGACATTCTTAAGATTGCGCTGTAAGTCTGTTATCTGAGTATTGATGGATTCAGCTGTTTTGAATACATGCTTCTTAATAGCAGTAGTAGTTAATTTCTTTTCTTAACAAAAATTCTTGCTGTTTTCTGTTAGCAATTTGTTCAAAGAAAAGAATTGCTATTATGCTGGGTAGCCAGTTTGTGGTCAGTTCTGCTTAATGGAGTTTTGAAGAACTAATTCAAACTGGATTAAAGTCAACTCTGCCCTCAAAAGAAATTCAACTTATTTGAAATATGTTTCTTTTTTCCTTCCAAGGGCCAAATGCTGAGTAGCTTTTCTGTATTTAGCCTTAAGCTCAGGTTTGATTTATAGCTTGCCTGAGACAAATTTGGGGACTTTTACTTCTTAAAAAACACACTTAGGTCACAATCAAATGTAGAATTAGGCATCCCTAAACCCACTGGAATTAATGGGTTTATATCTGTTTGAGATTGTGGTTATTGTATAGAAAGAGATAACATCTTTCTCTCTTTGCTCTTGTATCTACTCTTAACTCCTGCTGAGCTGAAGTAGGATGGCAATCTGCTGAGCCACCAGCACAAGCAGTTATTGGCCAAATTAACTATTTTACCAGCATGGAATTCTGCCTGTTGAGCTGAACTCTGCTGCCAAGCATTTAATTCATTTTCTGTCTGCTAAGTAGCTTTTCTAACTTATTTTGTATTGAGCTAAATCCCTTTTCCCAGATGGCGCTAATATTGGCTTAGGACCTTACCTAAGGCAACTCATCCCAGAAATCGGGAGTGAATTGTGGCTGGGTTAAAAACAGGGAAGCTGGGTTAAAAACAGGGAAGCTTTAAGAACTAACTGGTTTCTTGTGACATGAGATTTTAAAAACAGCGGCCTACTTCCTTAGATTAATGAAGAAGGAAGTTGGTAGAAGTTCGAACCTGAAGTCTTGACTGGTTTCTTCTCTAGCAAATCAGAGTTGATACCAAGTTTTGAAGTTTGTTTATGGATCCAGGCTTTTTAGAGGAGGGTCCAGGTTCAGATGCAATGCTACCTTTTCTACCTTGTAAGTTATAGTTATTTTAGCTGCTTCCTCTTGTAGAAGGTACCAAGCAGGAATGATCAGATTGTGTGCACCATTATGCTGCTCATTACCAATAAGCTAGATTTCTCGGCCAGTCCGGCATACCATTTTGTGTTTGCTTGGCTCTGTTTTCTACTGACCTACCAGATCGCTGGATTTTGCTCATAGCTCCTTCCCACCCTGCTGGGCTCTCCTTAAGCTTCCTGAGACCTAGCATCACAACAATAAGTCAAGCGCCCGTACGTTTTCAACCTGGATATGTAGTCAATTGTCACTGTGTGTAAAGCTTTGGGACTCACTGATCCTGTACATCTCTTCCAGCTTTGATTCCTCCAAAATATTTTCATTTTCTTGCCAGTCTTATAAAATCTCTTGATATCCCTATTTTTATTGCTTTCCCATTGATTTACCACTTCATCATTCCTAGAATATGCTATTCTGCTCTTTTCACTTGTCCCTGCTTCCCTGTGAGAGAGCTCATTTGACTCTCCTCACACCCTAGCATCTGCTGAAGCACCCTTGCCATCAAATTTGGGAAAGAATGATAAATTACTCCCTCAGGCACTGTCCTTCAGCCTTGTGTCTTTCAAGGAAAGTGAATACTGCTGCTCTCCTCTCAGGCACAACATTTGGCCTGGGAGGCATCGCACTAGTTAGTAGCCCTTACCCATAATGAGCACAGTGTGCTCTTGGTGTACAATCCATAGGTGTGAGCTGTCAGCACTTGTTTCCTTCATGGTTGTCTTTACTAGAAGGGATTTATTTAAGTTGTCAAGACCTTCTTTTTTATTAATGAAGCTCCATTTCTCCTATGGGTGCACTTATTAGCCTTAACATCTCCTCACATTAGTACTAATTCAGTTCAAATACTATTTGAGCAGAGCTACGCTGACCATAGGATATCGCAACTGTGAAAGGTAATCAACTGTAGTATATGTGTGTATGTTCCCTGGGTCACTGTATAGCGAGACCAGAATTATGTTGCTGGGATGACAGCATTTTTTCATTGATGTGTCATGTTTTTACTGCATGTGTTGAGGTAAAGAAAAATAAACATATTTTTTTCTATACTGAGAAAAGGTTTAAGCAGCACTTTCCAACATTGTAGCTTAGTACAGTTAAGGCAAAGAACAGTGAAATGGGACTAGTATTCTTAGGGAGCAATCCTGTGTTCCCTAGACATAGGGTTTTTTGGTTTCTTGGCTCCTAGGTCAATACCAGGGCCTTGACCTTGGAGCCCAGAAATGCACTCCCCTCCCTCTCGTGGCTGGCATGGTTCTCTCTGTGCCGGCTACGTCGCCACACTTGGAAACAGCACAGAGACCAGGGAAAAGGGGGTGGTCCCAAGGGAAGGGAGGGGAGAAGACCGGGGAAGCTGCGTTATGCAGCTTCCTATGTGCACCATGACCTCCTTCCCACCCCCAAAGCCTCCTCTAGATGGGTGAAATTGCCCCTCAGGCAAAAATGCAGAACAGCCGGATCACGGAGGCAAGGATCGTCTCTGTGCTCTGGCTGCCCTACATTGGCTACTCGGCAGCCTCTGACTTCGTAGGCTGCTGTGACCTTAAGGAATTTCAGCCTGTTTCTTGTTTATAGGAAGATATAACAGAAGTGGTCCAGAGTCTTTGTGACTCCTCATCGTTCTGTTAGCACAAATTGAAGTTCTTGTTTTTTTCTTGCAGCCATATATATCTTATATACCTATTTGTGAAGACAAAGCCATTTTAAATGCATGTTAAGGCATTAACTGTGGTCAGAGAGAGACATGCAGGGTGTAAAATTAAAGCACAAAACATAGATTTACAGACTTGGTTATATTCTGAACATTCTATTTGCCCAGAAGTCATAAAACTATCAGAAGGCTGTTGATAGGTGAAGAAAAGGAAGTAGCAAACCCACCACAAAAGTAATCAGCTTTTGGACTCTGTACGGAGGGAGAGGCTGGGAGAATGGGAAAAGAACACAGGAAAGGTACAACCATGAACATTCACAGGTCTCCTTGTGTGTAACCTATTTCTTTCCATTATTTCATCTCAAAATGGGTTTGACCGTTCTTGATTCCTCCATTACAAATTAATTCATGTAGAGACATTAGCCCAGTTTGCATGTTGCCAAAAATGAATGGTTATAAAAGATGGTTTATTGAAAATGCGGCAGGACCAAGTGTGTGTGCTGGTTACCATATGCCCACACACTTCCACTGCTCTAAATAACCCAGGAATGCCAAGTTAAACCATGGGTTCTAATTTCCCAAAAACCCAGAGTTCCATGTTTAGACATCATATCAACTATGAATTGTTAGGAGTTCTCCAAAGTCCTTGCAAAATCTCAGCCAGAGAGGGGTTTGGATCAGCAAGATGGTTTTCATCTTGGATCAAGTTTGGATGGGCAAGCCTAAGCTCTTAGCATGCTAAATGTTCAGATTTCTCTTTCTAATTTAAATCATTTGAGTTTCATTGCTTATGTAGCCAAAAGGCAACAGACAAACACAAGAGGGAGGTCTCAGCAGACTTGGGTTTGTAGAAGTAAAAAAATAATCTTTAGGGGAAAGACGGCCTATGAGAGGACCCTCAAAAGAGGCAAATGAGAATTGAGTGTGCTCAGGGCCCACAGAATGCAGTCTGGATGGGGTGGAGAATGGAATGGAGTGGCTAGAAAAGGAGGACAGAGGAAGAGACACATACAGATAAAAATGATAGGTGATTGTCTGGATTGGTGATTTCCTGATTCAATGAGGAACTATTTTTAAATCTTCCCAGGGAATTCAATGGAGTAATCCGAGGTTTTAATGTAACTGAGACTGAGGTCAGTGTGTCCACCCAAAATGGTTCAATGTGAACTGCCTAGTGAACATAGAATGCCGACTGACTGTTGTATAGGGGTGCCAAATGGAGTGGCTGGAACGCTGGACATAGTACATTCTGCAATATTTGCTGCAGAGCCCCATTTGTTATCCATCTGATTATTGTCTTAGACCCATTTCAGTCTGGTTTCAGTCCAGGGCACGGCACTGGTTGACCTGACTGATGACCTATTCCAGGTGAAGGACAGCTTTTGATACCATTGATCATGGTATCTTACTGGACTGGTTCTGCGAGATGGGAGGAGGCACTGTGTTACAGTAGTTCCGCTCCTACTTACAGGGCTGATTCCAGAGAGTGGTATTGGGGGGATTCCTGTTCCACCCTATGGCTATTAAGCTGTTGGGTACCAAAAAGCTGTATTCTATCTCCCATGCTGTTCAAACATCTGTATCAAGCTGCTGGGAGAGGTCATTAGGGGTTTTGGGGTTGAGTGCCATCAGTATGCTGATGATACTCAGCTCTGTTTCTCCTTGTTGTCAGAGTCAGTTGGGATGGTGAAGGTGCTGGATCAGTGCCTGGAGGCTGTAATGGGCTGGATGAGAGCTAATAAACTGAAGCTGAATCCTGATAAGACGGAATCTCTGTGGATTGGTGGTTCCTGAGTCCGGGAATTGGGTAAGCGACCTGTTCTGGATGGGGTTGCACTCCCTCTGAAGGAGCAGGTGCGTAGCTTCAGAGTACTCCTAGATCCATCCTTGTCACTGGAGGCCCAGGTGGACTCCATGGCTTGGAGTACACAGCCTTTCCTGGACAAGAATAACCTAGACACAGTAGTCCATGTGCTGGTAACTCCTCGATTAGACTACTGCAATGCACTCTACGTTGGACTGCCCTTGAAGACGACTAGGAAGTTGCAGCTGGTGCAAAATGCAGCAGCTAGACTGCTCACTGGAACATCCTATAAAGACCACATAACACCTGTCTTAAAAGGATTGCATTGGCTGCCTATGCGCTTCTGGTCAGAATTCAAAATATTGGCAATGACGTTTAAAGCCCTAAATGGCTTGGGACCTCGGTATTTGAGGGAGCGCCTCTCCCTATATATGCCTGCTCGAGATTTGAGATCTGTTGGAGGAGCACTCCTCCACGTCCCAACAATGTGAGACATACATTATGGTGGAATGTGGGAGAGGGCTTTCTCTGTTGTGGCATCCCGCTTGTGGAATACCCTCCTCTTGGAGGCTCAACTGTCACTGTCACTGGCTTCATTTCTGCGCCAAATTAAAACATGGCTTTTTATCAAAACATTTGAGGGCTAAATTCTCCATAGTTATATATAGTTTTAATTGTTTTATTGCTTTTAATTTTTTTCTTCTGGTTTTAATTACTTAACGATTTAATACATTTTAGCTATGTAAATTATTGATGTTTATATTGTTCTGATTTTATCTGTACGCCGTCCTGAGATCCCAGTGATAATAGGGTGGGATACAAATGTTTTAATAAATAATATATGCTATTAAACAACAACAAGTATTAACTCTCTGAGCACTAGAGACAAAGCAGGCTAGAAATTGAGACAAAACTAGTTACTTTGCTTTATGGAATATTTCGCTCATATAGCCCTTGATATTCTGCTTTGCCAGAAACTGATACATGATGAAAGGCAGCAGTCCTTCACCATTATATGATGAGATCAGAATGCTAGAAGAGAAATATTTTGGATTGTGATACCTTGAATCATGGAACATAAAGAGGGAAAGTGAAGCAATTCTAGGAAGATGGCTTCCCCTTGTCAATGAAGCTTGGTATATTAATCCAGAGCAAAGTGGTCAGTAAAGCAAGAAAGGACAGCAGCTGTGATTGCTCTCTAGTAGTTGCCTGCAAGAAGGAAGTATGTAGGTTACACTTACTGGAGGAAGGTTGCCCTCATTGTCCTGTGTTACGAGACTTGCCATCTGAGGCAGTTAGGATTAGCAGGCATATTTCATGCTCTGAAAAGTCAGAAAGAGGAAAGAGAGAGCTTTACACAAAGGAATGCCTGCCAGGCACAGATTTCACTTTGTTTTGTGTGAAGTATAAACAGTGGATGTGAGGCTAAAAAGCAGATGTCCGCAGCATTTAATGAAGATCCAAGTAACCAGGCCGTGAGATCAAGGGACAGAACTATAGAGGCTAGCCCTTTGTGTGAGAGACTCTACAATACAGTACAGATCAGCTTTCTGAGACCGTACTAGCTAAAGTTCACAGAGATTTCAGAAGCCTGAGGAAGTGAGGTCAGGAAACTGCTTTCAGAAGTCACCAGTAAGCTGAAAAGGCGAATAAACAATAAAGAGCATTTGTGAACTAGTTCTCACATTTTAGCTAGTAAAGGACCTAAGTAAAAACAAATGTCTTTAATTTTATTTGCAGTTAATATGAACATGATTTTAATAACTCTAAATTGTGGGATATGTAAATCTCCACGCACCCCCCACCCCTTTATAAAGATTCCTTAGACTTAGGGCTGGGAGGAGGAGGATCAGACGGGACATTATACCTTTATAGTATAACAGATTCTTCTTTTGTTTCATTGATTCCAGGCTGATTTAGACATGCAGCAGTATTGGTAGCACTCAAACAACAACAATTATTGGAAAATTTTGATCCCCTTCTCCCCCACTTCCCTTGCACCATGGTTTTCAATTGCTGTCTAGAATATGGGTACATGAATTTTATAGACACCTATTGCTAATGAACATGACTTGATGAGGAGTACAGCTCCCTCCTTCATGTGTTCAAGATATATTGCACCTTAACACCAGCACTCCCATCTGCTGAGATGACATGCTTGCACCAGAGCTGAAACTGACCTTAACAAACAGTTCTATACCTGAGCGCAAGACTTCAGATTTTGCCTGAGATTCTAGTTGGCTTGCAGCAAAAATGAGACTGACAAGAGTTTGAGACTAGTTGTCTTCAGTTTCGTGATACACAAATTAAAAAGAGTGGAGTGGGTGGGTTGTCCCTCCTGGAGCAGGTTATTCCCACCACATCCATTACATGTGGGCTAGATTTTAGATACTGACTTCCAAGATCTGCAAAGACTAGAATGTGGAAAAGCCCCTTAACACATATTTGCCTCTCTTAAAAAAATAAAAGTGTGTGTGTGTGGGTCCAAATAATCTAACTTCCTGTCCTTTTGGCAATACTAAGCCTAATCAAGACCTTCCATTCAGTTTTACATGGTGTACTTGGTTGACATAGCTTCTTATTTACATATACTACAATCTTGAGAGGTTCTGCCTCTTCAAGCACAATTAATTTTGATACAGGGAAATGTGTACACTCTTGTGCTGTGGTCAGTGATCACACATGACAAATCTATGACGGTTTTATGCTTTTTTCTACATGTAAGTACTTGTCATTTAGGAAATATGTACTTCTTGAAATCACCTCTGATGTCCTGAGCACCATATTCATTGCAAATGCCACAATAGCATATGTCTGCCTTTTAGGCACTCCTGTTGTGTTTCAAGCTTACAGAAAGGATTAATATATATAAGTTGAAGAGCACATGAGTGGCTGCCTGGATGCATATGGAGACATGGTATAGGAGCCACAAGCATCGTCTGAGACACCACTACAGAGTCTCAAGACTACAGAGGTGTACGTGATTGGTGGATCTGGACGGTGCTGCTTCCAACCAAGCAACACTTTCAGTAGCCATGAAAAAAATGAATAGTGGCTATTTATAGGATCATGTGTTGATAGTAGAAACGTGTTGTCTATGAAGATAATTTAATAGTGTTAGTGTGCAATCCTCTGTACGTTTAGATTAAAAAGTCTTACAGCTCTGCACATCCCTCCAACCATCCATCCTATCTAGTCATATGTAGGATTGTGCCTTTAGCCTATTTTTCCTATGAAAGATAGGAGTATCATGTCTCATGATCAGACACCAGCCAATTCGCAGCCTTTCCTGATGGGAGAGGGAGGAGGGAAGAGGAGGAGGAAGAAGAATAGAATGAAGGGAGTACTAAGAAACAATGACTAAAAAAAGGCCGAGTCTGTGTACAAAGAGCTAACAGGTAATGTAATAAAATAGTGATCAAAGAATGACAAGCACTTCCCATATGCACTAAGTGTGAATAAGCGTTGAAGAGTCTACAATTTGCTCATGAAATAACAAATCATATTAATCAATTGCATTGAGTAGATCCGATCATAGATTACAGATCCTGTTCTCATCAGGAAAGCTCAAATCTATTATTCCATTCCCTAGCAAGTTCTGCAAACCTCGAAGCAGGGGCGAGCACATTGTTGAAGTAATTCTTCTGTTTCACAGCTCACGGTCTCACTGAGGAACAGGTCCTGTGCAACAAATAAAGCTCATGGAATTGTTTGAAATTCTGATTCCTACTTGTGTGGTTCTTATGGCCACCAAACAGCATTCCCATACCAAATGTTTCCTAAAATGTATCATTTTCTGGCGAATCAGTCATGCCACACCATTTGCCATGTGCCCAGAAGTTTGTTCTTTGTTTCTATTTACTGAGCCTCCAGCCTGATTTCATCATAGGAGTAAAGGCCAGTAACCCTTTGAATTGGCAGTTTGGCTCTATACTTCAGGGCTGATTATGAAAATAAGGAGCTGTTCAGATGAAAATAAATGGTAACAAGTCTAGGGTATCAGGAGAAAAGTGTTCTTCATAATTGATTGCTTTTGAGTATACTGGCTGAAGCCTCCAAGCTCTTCTAGGCATGTTGGCTATGTAATTCCAGCATTTAGGATGCACTTTCAACTGCTGCTCATTCTTCCTTCTGCCATTGGGAAACAATCGAAATGGTGTTAGGCAGTTGGAGAATTGAATGAAATAAGCACACATGTTTTTATGTCTCCATATTATTTGAAATATAGACTTTTTGCGTCTCCCTTTATGGTGAGGTGCACAAGATGCAGCAGCTTGAATTCTCTCTGCATGGAGAGATGTCGAAGATTCTGTTGTCTCACTAGGAGCGTAGCGAACAGGAAGATTTGAGGTAGTTACTCTTTCTGAACATCCAAAATCCACCCAAAGCACTGATCTCTTGGCAGTGATAGGATCTGTGCTTTGTTGCTGTCTGGCTTACATATTTCAGATCGTGATCCAAGTTTATTTGTTTTAGTCATAGGTAAAACAATATATTCAAATACCCAATTATATAAGCACAGAACATTCTGTTTTAATATAAAATCCAATTTAAAAGTCATCAGTTGGATTCAAGTGCCAATATAGTATGTGGGATGAAACAAAGTTCATTCGTGTTTTGGCCAGAGTCATTGAAAAAAATGGACTTTCAGTAATGCTTTTATTTGCATTGGCAAGAAAAATGTTTTTCATACAAATTTAATCCATCAGTATCTTTCAACAGCTAATGAAAATTCCTGTCATCAACATTTGCTAGGACAATAAAACATTGCACAAGAACCTTGAAATTCTCCATATGGGACAGACCGCCCATAATGGCAAATTGTGGGTTAATTAATTTGCCAAGCATGAGCAGGAATGAGCAAGTGTGCTTGCTTCTGTGCATTCCTCACTTCCACTTTTAATCAGCAACCTGCAATTGGCTAGGTCATAGGTTGCGAGCATGATGTGTGAACTTGGAGTGCTGGGTTGTTTAGGGGCTAAACAACCCAGTGGTTAACCCATGGTTTGTTGTTGGGTTAACTACTGGGTTGTTTACCATTAAACAACCCAGTGGTCCGGGTTCGCAAGTCACACTCAAACCTACAACCCAGCCAATCGTAAATTATTAATTAAAAGTGGAATTGAATGTGTGTGGCAAATCATGGGTTAATTAACACAAGTTTTGCCATTTATGCAACCTGGGTGCATTTGTGTGAGTGGTTGCATTCAGACGTAACACTAAGTAATGTGACATTCCCAACAGCCCAATGTGGGTTAATTCACTTGTGAGGAGCTGCAGTGCATAATGGCTGCCATTATGAATATGCAAACCCTGGCGGTGGGGAGGTGCCATGGCTTGTTTATGTCATGCAATCCTAGCCGGCGGGGTTTTTTTGAGGGTTAAACAACCCTCTCATAACTCTGAAACAGATGGTGGATTTTATAAGGGTTATAAAATAACCTTCAAATAACCCCTGATGCCCAGATCCGTATGACATGACAAGCCATGAAAAACCCCAGCCAGGGCTTGCATAATCATAATTGTGGACCAAATGCACTGTAGTGCCCTAAAGGTTAATTAATCCACAGTGGGATGTTGTGTCATCCGAACCAGGTCTATGGTTTAGCGTTACACAAATAGGTTCATCAGTTCTCTTTTCCTCTGTTGTGGCCACAAGGATGAGATTGAAAACTTTGGGTTCCTATTTTAATTAACCACAGTTTAATGTTATGTCCATACCAAGGGAAACTCTGGTTAGTCTTAACTGGGGTTTATTTGAAACAAGCCATCTTCACATCATGATTTATGTAGTTAGAATGTTTCAATAAACCATAGTTAAGATTAATCACAGTGTAGGATTTGGACATAATACTAAACTGCAGCTAACTGAAAATGAAAGTGAGAGATTTCCAATCTCCTCCTTCCAGCTGTGCTAGAGGAACAGGGAGTGTACACGCCCAAGGTTCGTTCACGTTTAGGATTACAGCCAGTTGGGGGAGGGGACACACTATGTATCTAATATTCTTGCATATGGTGGCTCCTATTTGTTGGTATTATTTTTGAGTTCAGTCCAGTCCTGCAGTTTTATGACTTCTTGCATAATAAAACTATCATTTTTTTTCAAATAGTAGAGAATTGTCATAAATTGGTATATAAGTTGATAAAGGAAGCCACTTTTTCACATCATGTTCTTTTTCTGATGCTTCATCTTATTTTTATGGCGGAGAACAAAAATGGATAGGCCATTCAGAGCAGAATAACGATTTTTAACCAAAAGCAAAATGTTATTGAAAGGTAAAAAAATCAAATTTTCCTGCCTCAACAGGCACTCAGCTGCTCCAAGTTTAGGCCAATGTTTACATGATTTAGCTCTCAAATGTTTCCTATAGATTCTTCTATGTTTCAGAAACACAGATCTTCTCATTGGATTTATAATGATGGATAGATAGATAAGTTACATGAAGGAATAATGTAATGGGGGTTGGGGACTACAACCCCATTTTGTTGAAGGGCTGATTCCCCACCCAATTCTTCTGTCATACATCGACTGGGGGTGGTTGGAGATGGGGGTTACTGCAGAAAGAATTTATCTTCATTTCTGTCATCACCCAGTGTTCTATTATCCATTGATAGACAGACTCAGGAAAGTTGCCAATCAAACCCACGTTCACTGCATTTCAATTGCTCTTCAGCTTGTACTTCAGTAGTTTGAAATCTAAGTAATCTTTGAAGAGAGGTTGCGATTTCCCCCATGCAGCAATGGCAAGCACCAGACCATTGAATAACTGCTTTCATCACCCTTGAGTCTGCCAGACAGTGAAATCCTCAGAGGTCCCCAAAACAGTTTGCCAAGTGATTGCCGAGATTGGTTCCTGAAAGAACTGGCATTGCATGTCCTGTGCTTAACTAATATGGTCCCATATCAAACTGGCTTGCTTCCTTGCTATTCTTTATTTTGCAAGCTGAGACTATAGGAAACAGTTTTAATTAAATTAATAGTTTAAGATATTACATTTTGAATAATTACTTTAGTTAATGCAGAAGTTCTGCATCGATGCTCCATCTCTGGATTTATTTATTTATGATAGGATATAATGCCTTATCCTTTCCCTTCTGTCGCCAAATGTGCTTTCCCACAATATGCTGTTAGGCGGGTGATCATGACTTAGATGCAAACTATATAAAATTGAATGACATTTTGCTAAATGTAACTGGCTGTAATTAATAATTATACATATCAATTACCTAATTAGTATAAATGCAGGCAATTTTAAAATTGTATAGATTACAGAATAAACACTTAAGAGGTGAGCTGATTTGTAACCAGTACATAATGACCCAAACCATGTTGGCCAGAAATCTCCATCTAGAGGTAACAAGGATGCTTCAACTACTGTCTTTGCTCACTCTCTCTCCCTTTCCCTCTTTCCCTATGATACTACCTGAGAGAACACACCTGTCTGTAGTTGGCTTCAGCAAGGAAGTGGGCAGGATGTGGGTGAATGAAAATAGCTATATTCTCTCTCCCCCCCCCCCCCCAACCTTTGTAGGAAGAAATGGACTGAAGGCTAACAAAGGAAAGAACTGGCAGTAATGAAAAAAAAACCTGAGCACAGCAGTGGCTAGGGCAAGGAAAACACTTTCCGACAAATAGCTTTGACTTGATCATAGCAAAAAAAATCATTTGGGGGAGGATGGGTGTATTTTTAAAATACAACTGATATCCCTTCAAACCAAATAAACCGAGACCCCCAAAATGATTCTTCATTGCTATCTCCTTTAAGGTTATGGCACTGGTATGAGAAATGCTATGCCCGAGAGATGTTAAAATGCAATATTGGCGCACAACTTGAGGCTGCTTTGCAAATTACATTTTCCAGTGCAGAGATGAATCTCCATGACAGAATAAGCATTTATTTTGAAATGTTAAATCATAGGAGTATCCCTTTCATTGTGAGTGTGTGAATCAGAAAGCTGCTACCTGTAGGTAGAATGTTAATAGTTTCTTACCAATAGGAGAACTGCTCCCTGGGCATGTTTTTCAGATTTGTACTCATACCTGGTTTTGCTCATCTAGAAGTTTTGTTTTTGTTTTGTTTATATTTGGGGAGTGTGATTGTGTAACCTGCATTATAGTCTTGGCAAAGCAGCTTTGTAAGAATGGGCTAGTAACTGGTTTGGTTCAAGGCTGTTTCTTGGAAAGGTCATGGACACTGATGCCCTGGGAAGGGAGGGAAACGGTGGACAGAATTAAGTTTGACGGGTGAGTTCAGGTAGCTGGTGATAGGATCCCTGATGCTTGCTCTCCAAGCCGAGCTGTTGGCTTTAAAATAATGTGACCTTCCAAGGAATTTTGGCATGGTTATATTTCCTTCTCATTGGGATAGCTGCAATTTTAATATCCCATACTGTTGGCCATGTCCACAAACCTTTTTTAAAAAAAATACCAGAAAAGAAACATGTCTTTCTAATTTTCTTGTCTTGCTATAGCAACTTGTTTTTATTTTGCTGTTTCCTAGGTGTACCATATTAATAGAGGTGATCCAATTAAATCAAACTAAAATCTGAATTTCCCTCTCTTTTTAGTAGTAATTTTCAAGTCTGTTTTTCCAGAACATTCTTTCTAGCTCATACAAAAGATCTTCTTATATATAAAAGTCTTTACTTGCCATTAGAATTTGGTCATGCAGGTTTTCCCTGAGATGGAGTTCCACATGGTGGGTGTTGCAATAGAGAAGACCCTGCTCCTTACTTTGTCTTGTAATTTCTGAATTCTTCATTACTCTTCCCACATAGCCAGTGAAGGTCAAATATGGCCAGAGAGTGACTACATGTCGGTTGTTCTACTGTACTGGGCCTTCTGTCTCATTTGTTCTTTTTTTTATCCTGGGTGACAGAAGCGTAACTAGGGTTAGAGATTATTCTGCCATGACCTATTTGTATATGCTTCAGTACTGAAATATTTCTGCAGATCACTTTTAAGTATAGAAGTTAATACTTTATCCCTTTGATTTATGCTAACAATCCATGTTTTCTTTAAGGGTAGATAGAGAAGAAGGAGAATTGCTGGGCAGATGTACAGTGATGTACTAGTTCTACCTGCAAGTGCAATTAAAAAACTGTGTAGAGCAATTGGCCATTGGGGTTGATGTGGTAGAGTACAAAATTTGAAGCTTTTTATGTTTTTGATAGGACTGCAATGTCCTCCAGAGCATTGCAGTTACTATCAGCATATCTGTTCGTCTGGATTCAGTTTAAATCAATGTGACCAAAGCCTCAGAATTTATTTATTATTCATATAGTGGAATATTAGTCACAGAGCTACAAGAGACTTGGGGAATTGTTTTTTTATAATTGATATTGTTTTAAAGTTATGATTATACTAGCTTAGCTATATTGTAATCCACTTTGCAAAGGTGTTTTGCCTTAAAAAAGGGGGTATCAATTAAATACATTTATTTAAATTTATAACTCCTTTTTCTTTCAAGAATGGCACTGAAGGCGGCTGACAGCTAAATGCAGATTAAAACAAGATCTTAGTTAAAACTTAACATAAAAACAAATCAGATAAAACACAATAATAGACATAAAAATACAGCCATAGAAGACATAGCCAGCATCCAACCAATTACACCCCCTTCAATAGCAGACCAGCTGAAATGTCAAACTGAGGCAGCTCCTCCTAGATGCTTAGTTAATGACCTACAGAGCAGGGTGTTATCAGCATATTGATGGCTAGCCGATATGCCTGGCGTCGCTCGGGTCCGTGAATATTGTTTATGACATTTATTTGATAAATAATAAATTTCTCTGCAACTTATTCATCTTTAGGTTGTTTGTTTGTTTTTAGTTTGGTTGAGTTCGTAAACTGTTTTGTTAGAATAAATGGAAAATCGTGTTAATAAGAACTGTATTTTAAATTAGAGCTTCGTGATAAACCATATTTTTTGTTTTACTTGAAATGCCTATACCTCCCACCATGCCTTGGCCAGAGCAGCCGTCTAAACTTCAAAAACAATCAGGACACACAACACCCTTTCTACCAGCTAAAAAAGATCCACCAAACCTAAAAATAAGTTTTCAAAATAGACCTGGCATTACCCAGATATCTGAATAACATATAGTAGGGAAGTGGATCTCAGTGGACGTGAGGAACTGTTGTATGCATGTGCTCTGAAGTTATTATTATGAAAAACGAAAGCAGCCAGAACACAGAATATTTTATTGGCATAATTGACTATATAATATCTACATGTAACAGATTTTGGCAGAGAGCCAGGATGGTGAAGGCCACTGGTGACTTGGCCCTTTTATCGGACATAAAAATACTTAAAATTCAAAATTTCATGTTTTTAGATTTTTCTGATAACCAGACCTATCAGCATGCCAGATTTCAAGTTTCTACCCGGTGTTGCTTGGGCCCCCTAAAATATATGTCTGCGAGGTAATCATCTTAAAAGTAGCAGGCTGGTACTAGGGCTGAGTTAGCCTTTAAACAAATTAAATTCACTTTTTTTTTCTCTCTCTCACCCTCATGACAACCCTTCAAGGTAGGCCAGTCCTAGGCCTGTGAGGTAACTTTAAAACAAATTACATTAGTTTCTCTCCCCCCCCCCCCCCCCCGGGGCTCTCTCTCACCTCCAATCATGGCCAGGGCTGCTGTCACCATAATTTTCTTTGTCCCAACAGAAAAAAACTACAACTCCCAGCATGCCTTTTGCTGTGGTGCCCACCCATACTTTATTTTAAATCAGCCACTCTGCATGCCAATACTACACCTCCCAGCATGCCTTTGGCAGCCTGCAAGTGCCCGCATCCTCTGAGACATCCTCTTGTTGCCAATGCTGCTTCTCTTTTTTTTATTTTTTTATTTTTTTCCCAACATAATACATCATAAAACAACATAAAATACACTACATAACCACATACCCCCTGTGCTCCCCTCCCCCCAGGAGACCTTCAATTATACATTATTCTTCTTTCCAAAAGTGTAAAGACTCTTTTGAAGGTATTTGCCCCTTCCCCGTTCTTAATACATATTCCAAAAATAGGCTCCATACATCTCCAAAATCATTCTTACTGGACATTCCCCTCTTTATTTACATTTTACACGTTAGCTTGTCATTAAGTGCCATATCCCATATTTCTTTATACCATTCTTCTATAGTATATATCCCTTGCCCTTTCCAGTTTTTAGCAATCATTATTCTGACGGGAGCCAGGAGGTTGTTTATTAATTCTCTCTTATTTATATTCTCATTTCCTTTATCCCATATTGCTAGTAGAGCCAGCTTTGGGCTTAATTCCAGTTTACTTCCAATTATTTCACTTATTTCTTTAAACACCCTTTCCCAAAATTTTTGTACATGTTTACAGCTCCACCACATATGGAAATAAGTTCCAACCTCCTGACATCCCCTCCAACAATTCTTGGACACTTTTTTATCTATCTGATGAAATCTTACCGGCGTTAAATACCATCTCCATACTGTCTTATAATAATTCTCCTTAATTCTAATCGACAAAAGCTTTAACATTCTTGCATCCCACATCCTCCCCCAGTCATGTTCATTAATTTGTTCCTTTAAATCATCTTCCCAAATAATTTTAAGCGAATCTCGATATTCAGCCTCCTCTGTCAGGATTCTATATATTTTGCTAATCAGACCTTTTCTAGTTTTAATTCTTTCTTTCCTCTTGATTCAATTAAATCTTCAAATCTTGTATTATTTCTACACTTCTTATTTATCTTTTTCCATTCCTGTGTCCATTTTTCCAATTGTAAGCATTTGAACCAAGCTATCTTTTGTCCTTTTACCAACTCTCTAATTTGCACTTTATCTATCATTCTTTCCATCCAGTTCCTTAACTTAATAATTTCCTGACCCTTCAGACTTCCTTCCAACTCTACTTTTAAATTCCTTGGGAAATTTCCCACAACTACCACTGGGGCGAGTGGAGAGTCTCCTGGTATTAACTTTCCTTTAACTTTCTCCCAGATCTCTAGAATGTTTTTCAGCAACGGGTTGTCCAGTCCCCTCAAATCCTTCTTTTGAATTTTATTATTAAAAAAAATATTTTGCAATTTAAAATCTAGTTCCCCTGTTTGCGTTCCTAGCCATTCTAAATCTTCCTCCCCTAATATACTATTTATAACATATCTTAACTGATTAGCAATATAATAATTCTTTATATTTGGAAGTCCCAAGCCTTCTTTCTTTTGTGTCTTATACCATAACCCTTTGTTAATCCTAACTCTCTTATCTCCGTTGCAATAAGCATTAATCATATTTTGCCAGCTCTTTAACTCTGCATCCGATATTTTAATCGGTAGCATTCTAAACAAAAAATTAATCTTAGGTAATATCTTCATTTTTATAACCGCTATTCTACCAAACCAAGAATGTTTTAATTTTCTATATCCCTCTAACTTTTCCCCTACCTCCAATGCTGCTTCTCGATAGAGGGTCGAGGAGTAGCATCGCCTAGGAGGGGAGGTAAGCATTTATCAGTGGATGCACCCAGCTCTGGCCAATCCTCCTGGGACTGCCTTGGCCTGTGCTTCTCACCCACTAAGTGCTACATCAGAAGCCTATATTGAAGGGCCGGAGCTGGACCGGGCACTTCCCCTCCTTTGTCGGGTCTGTTTCTGGGCATGTGCAGAGTGCCTCCCCTTCCTTCCTCCCTCCCTCTTAAGGGCAAAGGCTACACACTTGCTTCCCCAGATTCTGAGAAAACAGTGATATCAGGACGGAGTGCCTTTGAGCATGTTTGCCCCCTCAAAGTCATGCTGTTTATCTAGTTACATTTTAAAACCATGCAGAGGGTGGGAGGAGGCACCGCAAATGGACGCAGCCCATTTATATGGGCTGTTTCTTTTTATGTGGAATTGGTATGACTTCTCAAGACCAACCTTAGGAATCGGGGTTGTAAAAGACACACAGCAGCCACCAGCCTGTGCACTCACAATGGCTGCCAAAGGCCAGTCATTCTAGCCTCCTGCCCAAGGCATGCTGGGAGTTGTAAGCTTTTTATTAAATTCTTTTAAAAATACTTAAAACCCCAAAATTCGTGTTTTTAGATTTTTCTGGTACATTGTACAGCTAGACCTATCACTGTGTCACCATGTCAAGTTTCTAACTCGTCTGGAAGTGGGTAAACATTTCTGGACATACATGACACATACATACTTTCCGCTTTATAGGACTTAGATTATTTATTCTGGTGTGTATATAAAGATGTTAAATTGCATTTGTGATAATACTGTGCCTTGTGGAATACCAGGTGCTAAGACTATGCACAGCCCCCTGATCCGATCCGGATCCCGATCTGTCAGGTCCGGATTGGGCCCGATCCAACTCAGATCCGGATCTGTGGACAGCACTCCCTCCCACTCTCCCAGCTCTCCCCTCAGTCTCCCCCACCCTCCCTGCTTAGCTGCTGCCTCCTCCGCATTGTCCTGTCATCGTTCTCTCTCTTCGCTGTGTGCTGCTGCATTTCCCGTTCGCGTCGGGTCACCTGACCCGAGCGGGAATGCGGCGGCACACAGCGAGGAGAGAGGACGACGGGGACGATGCGGAGGAGGCAGCAGGTAAGCAGGGGGAGGGAGAGAGCGGGAGGGAGTGCTGTAACCAGATCCAAATTGGATCTGGATCGCAGATCCAGGCCCGATCCGGTTCAGATCTGGACCTGGGAGGCACGGATCAGCCCGATTCGCTCCAGATTCAGGATCCGGATCCGTGCACAGCCCTACCAGGTGCCAACCCCCAAGGTGTTGAGTTAGCATCACTTATGTGACATGTTAAGTGCTCTCTCATTTAAAATAACGAACTGGAACTCTACCCAAGATCTCTACCCAACATCTTTAGGGTCTTAGGAGTTTAATTTCCAAAATTCTGTGATTCAGTGTATCAAAAGCCAGGTTTATACAGCCAAATATCAGAAGCCTCAAACCCAGAGTAGGTGAATTGGAATGCTTGGTACTCAAATGGAATAGCAATGTAGTAGACACATGGGGAACCTTTTGGAAAAATGAAGATCGCTTGGTCATAGTTATCCTCAAATATAAAGAATATCTGCCCTTTCCTTAAATAAAAAGGATAGCTGTTCTTTCTGTAGAATACATCATACTAGAGATGGTGCTGTATGTTTGTCTGTGGGTAAGAAGAAACAGATAATGCCATTTTTGAGTCATTGGTGAGATGGCAAAATATGTGGATGTTGCCAAACTATTTCAGAGGGCATGCATGTATATACTCTTCAACTTTGTCTATGCGAAAGGGATATTTACTGAACTTATACATAGATCTTATGCAGTGAAGTGACTCTTTGTCTTTTACAAATATCCCTCCATCCCCAGCTCCCCTTTAGGGAATGATTTCAGCCTATAGACTTTAGGACATAGTACATAGACTTTATGGTCTAATACTTTGTCGGTGTGGAGTCTTCAGATAATAATAATAAAAAAAGTTTGTTTCTCCATCCCAATTCTGAATGTATACCCTGTCACAGACTCATTGAGGTTAAGAGAACAGTGGAGTTTGAACACCTCTCACCATCCCCTCTGACACCCCTCCAACTCTCTGCAGAACCCTAAACTGGGGTGGCTGATCTGCAACCTTAGTGCCACGTACAGCCTTAGGCCTAATTTTAAAACCCCGCTGCAAATGATCAGTGGCCGCTCTGGCATAAGGAACCATGGAAAATGCAGCCCCCAGGGTGCCTTATTTATATAGTGTGGATAGACACTTTGGAGAGCTCTGAAACCTGGGATACTATTGTTGCACCCTTCAAGATTCCAGGGAAATGGTACACTGACAGATGACAATATGAGCCAGAAGAACTTTTGAAGTGAATTGTTCTTGGTTCATAATACAGCACAGTGTTTGAGCCAGAGAAATTTGTATTCTGGAGTGTGAATATCAGTGACATTTCTAATTATTATTGCAGGTTTGGTTTACTGAGGGTTATTCTCTAATGGCTAGTGGCTGGGCAATTGAACTTGTGTCCTATATCCTATTGGGATATCCTGCCTTCTTTATCCAAGAACTACGTTAGTTTGCATTTTCCATGCCTGTAAGCATCAGAGTTACTGCATCATAGCATTTGCAGTATTTTTTCTAACCTAATATTCTGTCTTCTACTGTGAACATTACTAGATTATTCAGAAAGCTTAATCAAGATCCAGAGCAACTAGATCACTTCCAGCATCCTCTCAAAATCTGTGGAACAGCTGAAATGTATAATGTGTTTGGCTTATTGGTACAGGCCAGTTGTACTATAACACACACACACACACACACACACTGCTTTAGTTCTCATGTTTTCTTAATTTTAGTGCAAAATTAAGCCTATTCAGAAGTATACCTCATACATTGAATGAACATGTGAACCCCACCCCCAACATCAAGCGTGGTGACTAGCCCCACTGGCATCCATGTCAATACTGTGAACATCTGGAGGGAGGCAGCCTTCCTTGCTGACATTAACACTGTATGTCTAGGTGCTGGAGGAGAGATTAGTTGCTGCACCCTATATGAGAAGTGGGGCCAATCAGTTCAGCCTCACTTTCCCATCAGTTATCCAATGTATGAAGGATACTTCTGAACAGGACTATTTTATATTGTAGTTATTGGTTATGCAATTTCTGTACGCGTGTCTCTCAATTCCTTGGTTAATACTGTGGTGTAAGCTTGATGATTTATTGTTGTTTATCATCTTCATCCAAAAGCTCTCTGTGATGTTGCCGCTTGACAGCATATTTAGTTGTATTTGCCTTTTTTTCTCTGGCTTCCATGCATCTTCTGACTTGCCTTTTTCATTTTCTTAAGGAACCGAGAAGCCTTTGGCCTTTGAGCCCTGACTACTGTTTTTCCTCCCTTAAGTGGTGTGTTTTGATTATCTGTTCTTTGAAGTTGAAAGATTTATTTAGTGATCTTTTCCCCTTTTTTTTGTTCTTAGGGGCTGTAATTGGAGATGGACAGTCTGCTGTGGCCAGCAATATTGCCAATACCACCTACCGGCTTCAGTGGTGGGATTTCACCAAATTTGACTTACCTGAAATAAGCAATGGTAAGCTGGAGAGGGAATTGCTACCTCCTCTGAATTTCTAAGGCATCTTGTGGTGGGAGGAAGGGAGGTGCTGTGCTGCATAAGATAATACCATTGTTTAGATAAATCATAGAATCATAGAATTGTGGAGTTTGAAGGGACCACAAGGGTCATCTAGTCTAACCCTCTGCAGTGTGCAAGAAAAACAATTAAACCATCCATGAGAGGTGGCTGTCCAGTCTCTTAAAAATCTCCAGAGATGGAGACAACCTCCATAGGTAGATTGTTCCACTGTTGTACAGATCTTACAGTCAGGAAGTTTTTCCTTATATTGAATTGAAATCTAGGTGGTTGTAACTTATACCCATTATTTTGGGTCCTAATTTCTGTGGCAATGGAAAATAGTTCTTGACCACCCTCCCTATGGTACCCTTTTATATACCTGAATGTTGCTAACATGTCTCCCCTCAGTCTCCTTTTCTCCAGACAGAACATCCCATATTCCTTCAGCCTATCCTCATCAGACATGTCCTCAAGTCCCTTTATCATCTTTTTTGCCCTCTTCTGAAGCTGTTAATGTCCTTCTGGAAGTGTGGTGCCCAGAATCATATACAATACTCCAGGTGTGGTCTCACTGTGCCAAGTAGAGAGGAATAAGGACTTCACATGTCTTTGATACAACATTTCTTCTAACGCAGCCCAGAACTGCTTTAGCCTTTCTAGCGGCTAGATGTGGCATGTGTATTTCTTTTGCATTTCAATGATTAAATGGGCTTCAATTATTGGCCTTCAATTAGAACTATGGCAATATTCTGCTTTTGAAAATGTTGAGGAGAGGTGAACCTCTGCAAAGTACCCCTTTTCACTGCATTTAACAGCTAGTAGTAGTTCAGGGTCTATGTGCAGCCCCACACCTGGGTTCTGTGTCTGCACAGAACCTTCTAGAGCTTTGCAGTGAAACATTTTGCTTAGCGACCTGCCACCATCCCCCAGTACACAGCCTCAGAGGGGCGCAGCGCCTTCCTTGCTACTCATTTCATTCTTGTCTGCTGCAATGGTTGCATCAATGAAACTTTCTTTTAACTTCCTCCATAGAAAGCTAGGTATTTTTCTTTTCTTTTCCCCTCTGTCTCATGCCTTTCTTCTGGTATCCACACACCTGTTTTCTCCACCATTGCTTCAGGACCAGTGCATACATTTGTTCCATCATAAAATGTGACTCTTTCAAAGTTGGGAACCCTCATCATACTACCACTACTGGGCTCATCTTGTTATTAGGAGCTTCATGGCTCACTGACAGTAACGCTATCCCTACTCTGGATACCCTACCAATTACTACAGCTGCGTTCTGTGTGACTGCATATATCCCACCGCCATTTCCATCTCTCCAAATCTGTCAGTACTAGCTGTTGCGACATTGGCTGCTATCTTAAACCAAGCCCCAGCCAAACCTGACATGTAGAACACCTTGTTGAGTCACTTATTACACTGCCCATAGTTTCTTCCTCAGCTCAATTACCCATCCGACAAGGTGCCACTTTCCTTCCAATATTGACTCAGGCTGCCCCTATCGCTGCTTCTGGAGCACCTTCAACTTCCATTTCAGCTTCAGCAAAGGCTACGTTAATCCAGTCAGTACCTCCTTCGACCCCGTACCATCTTTTTTAGAATGTGGACTAGAGCAGGATCTACACTACTGCTTTAAAATGGTTTATAATAATTTTGACAATTGGTGGGGCCCATGACCATATACAGTTTTCAAAATGTTTTCAAAGTTGTTTTATCCTGCTTGGTATAGATCTGGCCATGGTTTCCAATTTTGAGTTATTTACATTTGGTGTAGCATCAAGCTCTTCCACAAACATCAGTGTGGGGGAGTAAAACCTCTCCTCTTTTATAGAGGACGCCAAGCTCTATAGTGAGAAATTCCTGTGGATGGCACAATCTTTGGGGCTAGAGATTAAGCAATCCCTGCTATCAGTGAAGAATCCAGTTTTTCATTTGGTCTGTGAATCCCCAGTCTCATATCTCTTGTTCTCTAGGGGCAAAGTTTTCCCACTGGTCCTCTATTTAGGGTCAGAAAGTCTTTCCCGGCTATGAAGTTTGGGTCTTTCAGCTGCCATGAGGTATTGGAGGCCTCTATATGTCATCTCAGGTTCTATTTGTTTCCCCCATATATGAACATAGTCCCTTGCTTTTGGAACTAGACTTCACTGTTTCTTCCAAGCCTGGCATTCTGTCGCCACAGACCAGTCATCCAGCCCATGATGTCATCCAGCCCATGGAGGGCCTTGAGGGGTGCAGTTTGTCCCCCATCCCATTCTGGTTCTGCAGCCCTGTGTTACTTTCGTTGGGTTTCACATTCAGATGCACATCCCCATCTAATGCAACTAGTCACACAGAACTTCACATGACTTGTGCTGAATTGGGGATAAGGAGTATTAACCTGGTTCTATTGGTAAAAGGGCTGTCCCTGCTCCCCACTTCACCAGAAAGGACAATTGCTTGATGGAGCTGGGCACAGAAATATTGCAGAATTTACCCCCTTTGCCTTAGCTCTAGTTTCCAGTTGGTAGCTACAGCTGGCTTATGCAGTTCCATATATAGAGATACTGCTATTCTGTAAAGATTTTTGTTTCTTTCTGTATGTTTGGTTATATTGTAGAAACATTTCCCTCAGTAGGAGCTGTCATTGGGATGAGCCATTTTTTATAACCTGTCAAGTTCTGCAATTAAGGAGTAGATGAATTGTCTCGCTAGCAGTACTCTGGTTAAAATGCTGCTTCAGAGATTAGTCACCTGCCTATATAATGGTGGAAGATGGTCTCAGAGCACTCTAGGCTTAGCTTTGCTTTTTGTGGTGGGATAGGATTACAGTACTATTTCAGCCTCAGCATGTACCGCATCACCCAAAAAGTTACTTAGGTGTGTTTAGAATTACACTATAATATTGAATAACTTGGGAAATCCAAGCTTTCAAAGAGTATTGCACTGCTGGTTGATATGTACAGTCAATTCAAGGACAGAGGTCAGTTGTAATGTGCATTAAAAAAAATTATTTACGTTGGCTCAGTTCAGACAACACGTTAGTCAAAGCAGTGTGAAAATGCCACTCAGTGGTTGGGTTTTTAGGGGGTACTCCCCACACAGCATGTTCTAACTCCACCGTTGTGTGAGTGTGGGCTACTGTGGAGTTGAGTAAAATCCATCGTGACTTTTGATTGGCAGTTCCTCCACCTTCTCTCCTCCCCAGCCCTCCTGATGGTATCCCATCAGCCATTGCTGCAAAACAACAATCCTGGTGACTCTCCTAGAGCGGCATTTGCTCCTTTCACCACTCTTGCCAGGGAACTCTGTAGCCAGTGGAAAAAGTCAACTCAATGCAATGGAAAATTCCACGGAGCCCTCCACACAACACAATGGTTGTGCAGGAACTCTCCTCTACACAACGTGGATATTCTGCATGGAGTGTTTTCCAAATAAACTCCACCATTGCATGGAGTTTTCCAGCTAGACAACACATTTCTCAACGGTGGTGTAAACACCGTGGAGTTCTAAAACTACTATTGATATTTGTTGGGAGGACTTCTCTTCTTCTTACCTTCTTGGTAAGCAGAGGTAGGGAGAAAAGGTAGATCATTATCCACTGTTGGTCCATTGATCAATTTCTGAGAGCCCATTTAGCACTTGCTCTTTCTTGGAACTCATGCAAAGAAAGATGGACTAAGTGGACCTTTGTCTGATCCAGCAAGGCACTTCTGATGCTCTACACAAGGATACATGTTTAGGTTAACATGATTAGTTATAACTTAATGATTAAGAGATTCTGAGTATATACTTTTACTCTGTAAATTTAGAACACACTGGTGGGCCATGGTGATTTGTGTTTTAAAAAATAAACAGTGTAAGAGTTAAATCAGCATACCACTGATTCCAGAGAAACAAAAGAGAACCTTATTTGAGCAAATAAACAGTTTCTTCCCATTTTTTAGAGAGGTTTTCCACAAAGGTTAATGGATGTTGACTCTAATGCTTTTTGTGCTTCTGTGCACACCTGAACAGCTGAAGTCAAAATACACTGATTGGATTAATTAGGAAAGCTAGACTGTGGCATTAGGCAACCCTCTTGGTGAAGGTGATATACTATGCACCATAAAGTATATGGTGGAGGTTTGGGATCAGTAGGAAAAATTCCTTCCCATTGGCGTAAATTCATTTATTGATGTTGCTCTGCACCCTTTTGACAGCTAAACGACTGAAATTACAACATTGGAAGGATGAATGCTCACCCCCTATAATGCAATGGACTGAGGACGTAACAATGCTTTCAACATTTGAGAAAGAGGCATATAGGTGCCACTTGAGAATGCTTTTCTTGAAGTTTAAGTTAATTCTTAGAAAGCTGTATTTTCACACACAGATATTGAAATTTGTATATTCAAATTTATGTAGCTACATTATTTTCCTTTTCCTCTTTTTAATTCTGTTGAAATTTCACAATAACAGTTAATTTTAAAAAGTGTTAATGTTGCTCATATAGCACTATATGGCAGCTGCTAACAGTAGCCTGGTTTGAACATAACTATAACCCATTTCTTTAACCCATGGTTTGTTGTTGTGGTTTGTCTTCTCAATTCCAAAGTTGCTTGAATCCCAAATACCTTTTCAGCACTGTAGTACTGACATGTAGAGTGGCTGGTTTTTTTTACTACTATTGCCCGATGCCTCTGTAGCCTGCTGAAGTAACCTGTCAACAACCCACAGTTCTGGGTTTGTATGTAACAACAACCTAAAGTTTACAACTCAACAACATACCATGGGTTCTCTTTAGTGGTTGTTCATGGTTAACAAGCCATAGTTTGCTAGTACAGCCACATTCACACATCACAGCAATCCAGAATTCAGTAACACACAACATATGTTAGCATTATGTGCAGACCAGGCTGAGTTTGGCTAACATCAAACCAAAAATCCTTGCTTTGTAAGCCAGATATGCACAAGAATTCGAGGTTGGTTTATGAATCCTGACCTGTTTGCAAGCACGTAAGCATAATTCCTGGTGCACATGTCACAGGAAGCTGTTAAGTGCTAAATCCTGGTTAGTTTACATTGTGTTTTTCCAGCTACATGATTTGAATTTTGTACAAGAGGGTTGTCTACTCAAAAATAATTTCTAATTGGTATTGGAGTTAAATAATTCCTAGGGTGGTGTTAATACAACCTACATGGTGTACCTGGTGATATCCTAGACTAGTTGAGTTACACCATTGATTTTTATTAACTTTGTGGCTGGGCAAATAATATTTGAGGTGATGCTCTGTAGTTAAAAAAAGAAACTTAAGGAAAAGGATAGCTGAAGAAGGCAAGATTGACAGGTGGACCTTAAACAGGCACAACATTCTATAGGTGAGTCCCCTTTGTAAAGTTTAGGGATCAAAGGGGTTAGGTCTTGTTCATGTGGTTCCTGGCTTTGGGTTCTGCTTGCCTTCATATCACTTAAATTTGAAAATTGTTTTATATTTTCACGCTCGTCACATTTCCTCTAGGTATTACAGGCTGTCAGAAAATCAAATGTCAGCTGTAAAGCTGATGTGATTCACAGAACTAGATCTTATAGTTATTGCTTTTTTTGCCAGCCTATAGATGGTGGGTTTTAATGGGCAAGGTAGTGAAATGGGCTCTTGTTTCATTTAGAACATGGCTTCCTTTTTATCAGACAAAAGATAAATGCCTGCTATCTGAATTAATGAAATGCTCAATGTTATTAAGTGTCTGTATGGCCTGAGATTGTTTCACTTCAGCTCCTAGAATTTCAGAAGACAAAAGAGTACTACTTTCCACAATGCAATTACTTAAGACTGGCCACTAACGTAGATGGCTTTTAAAGAGGAATTAGACAAATTCACAGAGGCAATGTCGATCAACTGCTGCCATAACAGTGATAGCTAAATTGAATTACCGTGTTCAGAGGTAATGCACCTCTAAATACCAGGTGCTGATGACAAATGATAAGGAGGACTCTTGGCTTCATGCTCTGCTTGAGGGCTTTTCAGAAGCATCTGGCTGGACACTTGGCTGGCTGGGAATTATGCGAGTTGCAATTTGACACATCTGGAGGGTGTCAGGTTGGGGAAGGCTGAACTAGATGGATTCTTAAACTGATCTACCAGGGCTGCTCTTTTGTGCTTCTCCAATGAATGACACATTTAAACTCCATGTCTAATGTTTTTAACGTAGGGCAAAAGATAAAACATAGGATTAGGAACTAGTCCATGAATTCTAGTTTTGTGTCCTACTAAACCGCTTTTGACTGTTGGCCTTAATGAAGTCTTATTTCATTTTTGCAACATCCTCCTCCTAAAGATTTTCATACAACAAAGTGGTACTGCTAGTAAAATTAAAGCAGTTTCAACCCAGTGTTCAAATCCCCCTAAGCCGTATCCGTCTACTGGCGTTATCTCTATTGATGAAACTAACCCAGATATGCTCAGTAGAGAAGCCTAGGTCTCCTGTGCCAATCCAACATTTGTTTTGAGGAAGCTCTTAACAATAAACTCTATATCCAGTTTTATTATTTTAAGACAAACTAGTTGAGGATTGTGTACATATAATTACTTTTGTGTACCTCAATGCTTTTGGTACTTTAACTTTTCTTCCCTGAAGAAATCTTAACAGTGTATCTCACTACAGAAACAGATCATGTGAATTGGGATGGAGAAGGCATTAGGTGTTGTCACTGTTAACATATCACAGTGGATTTGTTCGTGAGAAGGGTCACAAGGCATGTATCAGTACCCCCAGAACTCCTTTTATAAAACGTTACTCAGTCTGGAAAAAGGTGCCTCTAGCATATGCCTAAAATGTGTTCTATTTCATAATTGCAATAAAAGTGCCAGGTATGCAATGGCAATATAGAGGATTGCCTTAATGGACACTTACTAGTTGATGGCAGTAATCTTACTGAAAAATTAGCATATGTCGCAGCAACAGTGTAATAAGAAAGGCTGTCAGAAGAATGAAATGCTAGACTTAAAAGCCGATGTGAGTCACAGAACTAATCATGACTGCTAGATTCATGCTCTCTGAATCCAAGAAAGCTGGATTTTAGGATGCAGAGCATTGAGAGTGAGGTGAAGGTGGATTTTGGCACAAAGAAGAAACAGACCCCTTTAAAAATAGAATGGACATTGCAAATAGGGGGCAGGGAGGAGGATCACACACCCTTTCGTTAGGTCAATGTGAATGTACTTCCTTGGAGATCACTGACTTCTTACATTTATTGTGAGCAAGCAATAATATTGCATGTAATAGTGTTTGGGACAAGGCAAGGGGAATTCTCACTCTTCCTGGGACTTGGGCCCTGGGGTAAATAACTCACTGAAAATAGATGATTAGGTGGTTAAAATTTTCATGGGTAGAGCAATCCTACTAATGGGGGCAGTGGGTTCAGACTTTGGAAGCTTTGAAAAATCTAAACTCCTCTCAGGCTTGCACCAGCAGGGTCCAGAGGAACAGTGTCATTGTTATTTTATTTTTTTTCCCCAATTCCATTTTTCAAAATTTCCTTTCTATAAAACTGTTCCCCTTCCATTGATGCCAGTGGGAAGAAAATAAATTATGCCAGCTCCAGGAGAAACAGATTTCTCCCTTTCCCTTCTGAAAGTGTGTGGGGAGGCACATAGGAAGGCTGTTCCCAGTACACCCATGGAATGTCTCTGGGACACCTCCTTTTTGTGCTCTCCATCAGCGTTCCCATTTGGAGAAGCCACAGCTGTGGCCCTTTCAACAGCCTCATGGAGGAGGCTCATGAAGCCATGTCTTCCTTCTGAGGCCTCAGAGGGAGAGATCAAAAAATCTTATGGCCCCTAGATCACTATCCCATGGGCTATAGGATGGCAGGCTTAATCCCAGAATCTGAAGTATTTACTGTTACTGTCCCTCTTTTAAAACCAGGAAGGGACACGCAACCTGAAGTTACAAAAAGAGTAATTCTCTAGTTTCAAACCATTTAACCCGTCTCAGACTATCACCTATAAAACTAGAAATATTAGAAAACTAGGGTTGCTTTCCACCCCCCCCCCCCAATCAAACCCATTTTCCCCCTCTAGGATGCCTGGTGTAAGTACATTTTTCTAAAAGATAAGATGTAAATCAGCTCCTTATATGAACTCACACATATAACATATTGCATAACTAACAATGAATTTAGCAGGAAAATCTTGGCAGGTGTTTCTGCTAACAGCACTTTATGCATTTCAAGACAAGGTCTCTGAAACTTGAAAAACCATTGACTTAGGCAAAGGAATCATTCTTCAAGCTAGAAAAGAACCGATTGCACTTGACACACATCTGTGTATGATGTTAGATTCTAGTCTGCATTGTCATTCCAGTGATGGGGATGTGTTTTTCCCATCACTGAATTAGGAAGATCAGAGCATGCATTGCTGTTAAGAGGCCATCAGGTGATGGCCAATTTGTGGCCATCACCTGATTACTAGCCAGAAATCTTGTCTCCCATGTTAACATAGGTTTAATTGAAAGACAATAAGGTTGATTTTATAAATACTCCTTTTGTTATTGTGTCACTTAACAGATTGGAAATAACTCAGTAACAAATGAAATTAAGAAGGAACGAGATGCCAAATAAATAGATCACACAAAATCGAATTGTTGAGAATGGTCACAGAGTGTTGTGGCTGCCATGAATTCCTGAGGAACTGGAGTCTGTGTCTTGTTGACAACCCTTGGCATCCCTCGGTGTTGTGCATAAGTGTTCTCTGGTGTCTCTTGATCTCTGATCTTGGCATCATTAACAGTGTAAAAGCTAGAACCTTGTATGGCGTATTGAGATTTCTGGGCATTGTAATCTGAAAACTGAAGTCTGTATTGTGATCTGCTACGGATTTGATGGTGGTGGTGGCGGCAGCAGTGATGGTGGTGAATGTTCAGAGAATAAAATAGACAAACTAGAGTGTTTGCAGACAATCTGTGAGGGAAATGAGAGGGCAGTTGGGGTGGGTCAAAACACCCCCTAGAGAACTTGGGTTATTGGGCAGTATAATAAATAAAACCTCTCACTGGCTGTAGGGATAGGAGGATTTGTGTGGGCAAAGCAAGCAAGCTGAGTGATATATAAGATTCCAGGAGGAAGGAACAGCTATCGGGGCAGGGAAGCTGGATGGCTGAAGAAAGGGGGTGGCAACACCAGTGCTCTGAGATGCAGGAACGTGACTAATTGGTGGAGAAATTGTAGGCCCAAGAAAAAGACAGGCAGAGAAGAGAAGGAGAGGTAAATATGGGGAGGTAGAAAAAAAATCTGAAAGCAACTTAAGGACAGGAGACACTGTATGTTAATTGGGCAATATTTTGTCTTCCAGACGTTGTTTCTCTACAATTCCCATCAGCCCTAGCCAACATCTGGAGAGCCACACATTCCCCGTCCCTGCTGAATGTTGTTGGCAAGAGACATAGTGTGAGGGAAAGGATGATGACTTAAAGCCAAGGTAGCTGAAATGAATTAGAACAGCCTTCCCTAACTTAGTGCCTTCCAGATGTTTTAGACTACAACTCCCAGCATTCTTGGCCACTGTCCATTCTGGCTGGAGCTGATGGGAAACATCTGGTAGGAACCTGGTTTGGGAAGGCTGGATTAAATAGTGGGGGGGGGGGGGAACCAGGGACCTGAGGAAACAGTGAGTAGTAGGGAAGAAAAAGCCCCCAAATAAAAAGTTGGGCTGGGGACAAATGTCACACAACACCTAGGAACAGGAGGAACCATAGGCTTTTGCCAGGAAAGAATCGGACATGCAAATAAGCTCTGGAAGCCAAAGGATTGTAGGCAAATAGCTAAAGAGCACATACCTTAAAAGATGCACCGAAGAAGAAACTTCTCCAATTATAGCCTTTTCTATCACTGCAGCACTGTTCTGGGGAAAAGCCACACCTGGCTCCATTTTTTCTTTCTGTGTAACGTTTGATTTCTCATGGACTGGGAAAACCCTAAAGGCACAGTGGCGCTCAAGTGGAAGTGAAGGGAGACCAAATCCACTTTGGAGGGAAAAAGGGCAAGGCAAAAACCTGGCTGAGCCAGGCCCACCCTACAGGCCTTGGGTCATCAGTAATGGCAATGTTGGTACCAGGCTTGTCTTAGTTTTCCCATTTTCTCACTATGGCAGCAGCATACTGGCCCTACAGGACGAAGCCTTCCATTTTTGGTGGCAGACTGTGGGGAAGGAGTGGTGGTAAACTTTGGAAGAACTCACGCTCCCCTTCAGGCACCAGTAACATGTGAAGGAAAAAAGCAGTGTAGATGTACTCTGCGAAAAGTTTGTGTCCTGTTTCTCGTTCACTAAAATTTCAACTGCCACTGGAAAACTTCATCTCCCATAATCCCCTGGGCTTTGCATCCCAGTGTGTTACTAATCATTATGTCAGGGCAGTAGTGACAAAAGGAGGGAAAGGCCAAACACTCTTCTCCCCCTTTTGCACTAGCCATCACTTGCAAGGGAAGGGAAGGGGAAGGGGGGCTGACAGTAATGGTCAAGATTTGTTTTATGTCTTGGAATTTAATCCACATTGGAGAAGAATTTGAGGACTTCTAAAAGTCTCCTTTCATTTTGAGGCAGTTTTATGACCCCTGACATGCTTCTCCAAGCCCAAAGAAGTTCTCAGAGATCACTAGGTTAAAATGGCAGGACTTGGCAACAGCTTGGATATTGAAGGGGAAAGAAAGGGGTGTGCTTAACTGAACAGACATGACAAATCTCTGCATAGAGTGCCACCAAGATAAATTTGTTCTTTGTTAACATATTGAATCCATACAAGTTTGCATGTTTAGTTACTACTTGAGGCTTATTTAATGCCCCTTCTTCCAAAACAGGGGTGCTTTGATTTCTATAGCATTGGCTGCAGACACCAACAAATACATGGAGATAGCATTCTCTTAAAATTTGCGATCTCCTGGGCTTCAAATTCTCCCATTCATGAACACAAAGCATTGCCATGGCAACAAGAGCAATTGGTAGCATGGAACAGTAATATGAGAGTAATATGAGGCAGTAGATACTTTTTATATTGTTGCTTAAAGGTTGAAAATAAAAACACTAGAACTATTTTAACCGGTAATTGTCAGGGACTAAAGTGCTTCAATCATGCTTAGTTCTACGATATGTATGGATCTCCATTCTGCAGGTCCTTGAAAGTTCGTTTTTTAAAACCGATTATAATCCAGCAAACAAATGCACATGAAAGCTAAAATTCTTTTGTCTCTTGTATAAAATAGTTGGGGGCAGGTGTTGTTTGGATGTATCTGTACTCCCTGTTTTCCAGCTTAAATTCTTGATTACTCTTTTTTCTCTCTTTGCAGCCTCTGTGAATGTACTTGTTCAGAACTGCAAGATATACAATGATGCCAGTTGTGATATTTCTGCAGATGGGCAACTCCTGGCAGCCTTCATCCCTAGCAGTCAGCGGGGCTTTCCTGATGAGGGAATACTGGCTGTATATTCCCTAGCACCACACAACTTGGGTGAAATGCTGTATACAAAGCGATTTGGTAAGAGTCTATCGATGTGTCAAGGGTTTGAGGGAAATCTCAGGGTTTTAACACAATCATACACTAAAAAACGGAAGTGTAACATTTGAGAGATCAACTGATGCACAGTATGTTATAGCTGCAAGGGAAATGTTTGTAGAACCTTGATTGTGTACTGATTTGCCATGTAAGAGCCCAGTGTGAGCACTACCATGTGGTGTCCTATAAAGTGACCACTTAACTAAATATTGTTGTGAAGTGCTGAAACTGCTACAAGTTGACTAATATGGTAATGAACAAATAATCATCTTAGAGATTTCTAACTGGTCTTGTAATCTTTCACGGTTTATAGAGTGACTTTGTTACAGCCTACCTTATGAAAATGGACAAGAAGAAAGATGGAAAGCATAGAACAGGTCTCTCAATTGGGAAAGCAAAGACCTGTTTGTGTTTCATCCCTAGGTCCCAATGCCATTTCTGTGAGCCTGTCCCCAATGGGCAGGTATGTCATGGTAGGATTGGCATCCCGCCGTATCCTGTTGCACCCTTCCACAGAACATATGGTGGCTCAGGTCTTCAGGCTTCAGCAGCCACACGGAGGAGAAACCTCAATGAGGGTAAGTGTTATTTGTTGTTTCTTCAGTCCTTTGTCTCCATGTCTGTATCTTATTCAGTTGTCTTGCAACATACTCCTATGCACATTTACTTGGAAGTGAGTACTACTGTGTTCAGTGGGACATACTCCTAGGGAAGCCTGCAACGGATTGCAGCCTTAGTTGCATGTTTAGGTTTCAGTGTCTGAAGTCTTGGCTTTATTGATTGATGGGTGTTTAAAAAGCTTTATGAATAGCAGAAACCACTGTGAAAAAATATTAATGGCACCAATGTTATTGAAAATTTGCATGAACTTTAAAATGCTGAAAATGGGCTGGTTCGTCATGGCAAGCCAGAAGTTTTTCTTTAAAAAGAATTCTGGCTTACTATAAATGAGCAAGCGCCACAAATATCTGGGGAGGTTCAATTTAACCAACCGTTTCAATCTGTTGACCCCCTTCTCATTGACCTGGTTAGCATGATAAAAATAAACCACCCTGTTTTTAAGCCATAGTGGCTTATTTAAATCACAGTGTGTGCTGAGCACAGTTTCCATAATCAAAATATGCCACTGCGGCTTGTCATGTTGTTCGAACCTGGGCAGCATGGCTTGTTGGGAGGGGGAAACAACACTCCAAATAACCCATAGGCTGTTGTAAAGTTATAGAAGGTGGCTTATTTCCCCCTTTAAAGAGCCATGCCACCTGGATTTGGACAACACGATAAGCCGTGGTGGCTTATTTTGATCGTGTGAATTGGCCCGTTGTTATCTTTTGAGGAGCAGAAATAATTTTGTGGAGCAAGAATGCTGGTGCATGCTGCTCGATCTCTCCTGCTTGGCCCCTCCTGCTAGGGGGAATGGCTAAACGCACCATGAACTCTCTGTCTGAACCAGCTTGTTCCTCTCCTAACAAGCTAGGGTCATAAGCCAAGGTTTGTTCTTGGCTTATGACTCTGGCTTGTTAGGATAAAAACAAGCAAAGCTCCTGGTTCTGACATCATGGAAAACAAACCATGGAGGAGCCAAGTGAGAGTGATCAAGCAGCATGCACCAGCACATGATCATTCAAAGTAAGACAGGATTCAAAATGTTTGGGGTGGGGCTTACGGTGACACGTGATTTGCAGCCAGTATTACCAATTAAGCAATTGATGGAATGTTTCCTTCTGTCTAGATACAATGAATTGTGCATCTTCAGTTATTTATTTATTTATGACATACAAATACTAAAATCTCTCTGCGGTTCACAATATTAAAATATTAAAGTACTTATATTGGCGGTGAGCATGGTCCAGACTAAACAGAGGCAGTTATGGAGCATGGAATCCACCTTGACCATTGGATGACCTTGGACAAATCTCTCTGCCTTGCTTATCCTTCTATAAAATAGATATTTCAGTGTTTGAGAAGAATGAGGTACTGCTTATAAAGTGCTATATAATGAATAATATTTCTTTGGTTCGAACATTTAATTACATGGTGCTATCTGCTTTCAGATTCTCTGTTCATAAGCAGTGTTGCTTTCATCATCTGTGAACCAATAAACTTCGATTATGAGCCCTTCACTGTCAGAGAATGTCTCAGTAGAATTTCTGCTTGCTCTGAGTTCTTATGATAAAGGAGACTATAAATTTAAACTAAAGTTCTTGTCTGAACAAGCCAATTGATTAAATGGGGAATTGCCCATTTATTTTATTGTTCTTTATTTTATTTGTGGGCTTAATAATCCCATGTATGTTTTAAGAATTGGGCCTGGAGGTTAGCAAGATCTTTCCAGTGAATCTCAACAAGTAACTTCTTAAATATAAATTCAGAAAGACAATGCTGTGTGTTAATTCTTTTCTGTGCATATCAATTGTGTTGCTAAACTGTTAGCTTTAATTGGTTAAGTTTTTCTGTGTTACAGCAACGTTATATCATGCAGCTGTACCAGATGTACTTATTATTCCTTCCGTCGTGATTTAGTTTTGTCATTGTTGTGGTTGTGGTTGTGGTTGTGGTTGTTGTTATGAAAGCATCAGAAGAATGTTGTAGCACAGACAGTTCTGTATTTTACTCCTAATGGAATTTCCTTGGTATCCCCAAATACTCCTAAACTTTCAGTAAAAGTATACGACACTTTCATTCACACACTTGCATATACTTGAATTAAAAAATGTAAGTACCCTTTTTGGATTTTTCTTTGCAAATGGATTTAGTGATAGTGATAATTGATTTAAATTTTGTGTTAGCAGTATTGTGATAGTGGTATTAATTTTAATTCTGGCCATCTGTAACTCAAGTAATTCTTATCCAGTTTTTCTTGTTTTGTCTTAATAATGCTACTTATTCGTTTATTGAATTTGGAGTTTATAGGCTACATTTTGGCAAAGCCTCCACAGGTCCAGAAAACACAATAAACAATACAAATACAGAGTTAAAAGAAAATAGCAGAGAATAATAAAACAGAATCCAATTAAAATCCCTAATTAGTATTGAATAAAGGCAGGTCTCCCAGAGGAGGAAGTTTACCTGATTAGAACTTAAGATGGAGGCCTGTGAGTGGGGGAAGACTCAACGATTTCATGATTATCATTTTTTACTTAGTATTCACTTTTTTTGAGAAAGAGATCCTGTTCACTGTTCACTGCTGTTATTCAGAGTGATCCCAGCTGGTTATGAATATGATGTCATAATGCTATATAGCCAATTAGATTTGCTAGGGTGACCATATGAAAAGGAGGACAGGGGTCCTGTATCTTTAACAGTGGTATAGAAAAGGGAATTTCAGCAGGTGTCATTTGTATGCATGCAGCACCTGGTGAAATTCCCTCTTCATCACAACAGTTAAAGCTGCAGGAGAGGACAAGGCTCGTGCAGCTTTAACTGTTTTGATGAAGAAGGAATTTCACCAATTCTCTTTTCTATAGAACTGTTAAAGATACAGGAGCCCTGTTCTCCTTTCCAAATGGTCACCCTAGATTTGACCAATTACTGAAGTTGTTGAGGGCAAACGGAGCTGACGTAAATTAAGGACAATACTTCCAAGACAGTCACATGAAGTCACTAAAAGCAGAGAGAGCCTAGTCAGCGCAGTGCTTTCTAAACAAGTGTATATTTGTCTCTTTGCATTAGTTCCCAACAAATCTGCAAAGGAAGGGAAATGTTTCCACTCTGATTTAAAATGTTTTTAAACATAGAACAGCTCCCCCATGCCACATTTAACTCAGTTCTAGATTTGTTTAAGGTCTAAAATGAAGTCTAGGAGGAAGGGGATTGACTGGTAGCTGGACACTTTGGAAGACCTTCCAGAATTAGGGTAGCATGACTGATGCAGCAAGAAAAAAACATGGGCAGAATCCAACAGAGTGCTTACACCTCTGCCTATTGTCTTATGCCCCACCTATTCTTTTGCACAAGTGGCTCCCACTGTTTGCACAGTGGCTATTTAGTACTTCCACAGCAATATGAAACGAGCAGAAACACTCGTTTCTGGAAGAAGGGAGATTGGCGGAAATCATGTAAGGGAGCTCCGCTGACCTGCCTCCTTCCAGAAACCAGCATTTCTGCTCGATTCGGGGCTTCCCCTAGGAAGTGCTTAATCTCGCCTGTGTAAGCAATAGGTCCCACTTGTGAAATAGAATTAATGGGACCCTCTGCTTGCGAAAAGGAATTGGAGGGACAGAAAAGAATTGGCGGGGGCATAAGTGCCCAGTTGGATTCTGCCCCATGCCTCTTCTATTAAACACTTACTCTTTTTTGAACTTTCAATCTACTTTGGCAGCATTGTTCCCACCATCAATTTAGTTTTTTGGGAAATGCAGCTGGCATACCAACCTCTTATGTTTTTGTTAACTGCTTAGATTTCACTGTTGGGTCAATTGTTTGTCTGCAAACTGTACAGAATGCAGAGAAATTAGTATCTTAGAACAGCTCACTTTATGATTTAAAAGCGTCTGGAACAGGTCTCAGTGTTGCTGCCAGGAAACTGATGCCTGTGACCATTCTCTAATTCCAGAAGTAGTTTTACTATTTCCAGCTGTTCGAACTAGCTGATACTCATACGTTATCCTGGCAAGCATAGATATGACCTCTCCTTGTTTGCCATGTAACTCTTTTGCTGTATAATAATTTTAGAGATGCAGTAGAATAGTTTATAATTATGTAGTTACCCCTGAACGCAGAATGATTCAGTAAAATCTGTTCTCACACAGACTTTAGTGTAAATACTCTATTTGTAAATAATTAGTGAACAGATTTCCTGGCCTCATAGATTTCAAATAAGTTATTATATTCAGCTTAAATTTTCTTTTTGAGTTCTGTCCCATTGATTTCAACCTTATTTTATTTTATTATTAACTTTGCATTCAATCTTCATATATGCAGCTTATCTAAAAGGTCATCAATTTACTATGCACAGGTTGAGCCCACATCAGTTTACAGTTGTCTGTGGAAGGTGTGCTGCCTACACATCCCTCTAAGCCTTGCTGAACAAAATCAGATTCTGATCCTGTTTGTGGAGCTTGACGCCATCTTCTGTAATTCTGTGATTATAATTTGGTAAACCACATTCATACATTTTTGTATGCCTTTTGATGTCAAATCCTTCTAGTCTAGACCTGGGCAGGATCTATGCTACTGCTTTGAAATGGTTTATAACAGTAGTGACAACTGTTGGGGCCCAGGACACACTCCGGATACAGCTTTCAAACCGTTTTCAAAGTGTCATATCCTGCTTGGTGTAGATCTGGCCCTAGCCTTGGTTTCTTTCCTGTGTCCGCTGTATGAGAATTAGACTATAAAGGAGCTTGTTACTTGCCCTCCCCTTTCCAAATGTGCGTGCACACTCACTTGTTATTTTCTCTCTCACAAGTATAATCTTGGGTCTAAGTTTTTCATATTCATTCTATTCCCACCTGCTGTTGTCCACCCTTTAAAAATGTGAAGGATTTGGTGATTTTCATTAATATGCTGGCTCCCCTTTTTCCAGATGATTAAATAAGCTGTTAAGAACAGTTGGTACCAAATTGAGGGCCTCCTGGCTGGCTTGTCTGTGAACATCTCTTAATATTTCAATCCAGTGTTTAATCTGTGACAGTGTCAACTCTGGGCATTTGTGAATAACTTTTCCAGTTTTCATATGTCATGGCATCAAGTGCTTCTCTAAACTTCTCTGCTCTGCTTCATTAACTTCCTTCTGTTCAATCAATTCTTTTATAGTTAAAGACTTGACAAACAAATGGGAATTGCATTTTTATTTTTAATGTAGCCTTTCAAGTGAAAAATAAAATGTGTGTACTTTCAAGCATCTTTGGAGTAACATCTCAACATCCACCAAGGGTTTTTCTTTTCTTTTTTCTAAGTCTTGAGTATTGGGCATGGTACTATAGTCTGGACAGGTGAGCTCATCAGTAGTACATCTACACAGGTACATCTGACGGCAACCAGGAGGACAGTCCTTTCTCTTGTGGCGCTCCACCTTTGGAATTGTTAGTTGGATTAACAGTTGATTATAATCGGGGGCCTCAATTTATTTAGGGCAAGCTCACATACACATGAGTCTCAGCATCTGACATCCCTGGGGGAACTACTGGTTCATTATAACGGAGAGGTTTGCAAATAAGTAGTTTTAATTACTGTCACTTACCCAATTTGATAAATTCAAACAACAATTCAGCTGCTTGCTTAGCTACAAAATGGATTTGCTTCCTCTGAGATTGCTGTACGTTAAATTGCACATCTTGCTGTTTTTGAATTTGCTCTTGCATTGAACCTCAGTCCAAGAAAGAAACATTTGCAATTGGTGCATGCTGGGCAGCATAGAAATGTAATAAAATTAACATAGGTTTGCCATCTTTTCTCTAGTCATAGATTTGTAATTAAACAAGATGAACATCCTCTATGCCCAATTCCTTCCCACCCACCACTTTAGGGCATAGGTTGACCTAATTTCCATCCCTTGCTAACTAGAGGTTCATCTCTGCAAGCTACTCTCTGCTACGAATATTACCTGGAAGCATACATATAACTGGGACTTGGGAAGGAAGAGGACTTTTTCATTAGAGACTTTTTATACCTTTCCATCCCTCAAAGTCCGTATGTGCAGTCCACCTATAGGACAGGGTTGGGCAATTTCAGGAGGGCCAGGGACCATTTTTGCCCCACTCTGCCCCAGATTTCAGGGTGTCCCAAAAAACAGGCATCCCAGAAAATAATTAAAACTGTGCTGTTGTGAGTCACCACTTCCCTGAACTCTCTTATAAGGCGGACTGCAAATACTGGCAATAAATAACAGTATTTTTTTATACAAGCCAGTTAGAAGCTGTACCAGTCCCCATTCTGATCACTGCTAGTTTAGAGTAGCAAGATCAAAGATACTACTCTAGCTAGGAGGTACTAAGATACATGCTGTGTTCACACTGCAGTCATTCGGAGATTATTGCCAGAAAAGATACTAATTGTTTTCAAATATACAAGCTATTTCTTTTGACAGCAACAACATGTCATATGGATATATGCTGAGAATCTAGGAGAACTATGTAGAGAGCCAATGATTAATTATACAGTGCCATAAGTAGACATAGTGCATTACCAATATTCATAAGCCAAAAATACAAGTCTCTTCCAACACAGAACAATCTGCCTGATACTATAATACATTCAGTCAGACCATTTAATGGAATAAGATAATAATGGAATGTTGATTTCAGAATGGGAAACTTTCAAGATGGCATAGGGAAAAGAAGCAGGTAAGGCTAGGATTCAACTGAGCAGCAATAATTCATTAACTAAATTTCCCTTTGCAACTGAAAATGTAACAAACTGAAAGATGTCTGTGTCTCAATCAGCAAGTGCCTTTCCCCAGTAGCTAAACATCCTACAGTTAGAATTCTGCTCTTTTGGTTCTGACTTACACGAGAAAGCATACTTGGACAGCATACATATGCTTGCAGAACACACCAACAACACCAAGGAAGTATCACTAAAGTCAGGACAAAAAAAATGAAATATTGGGGGGTGGAGAGAGAGTGGTCAGTGGCTGCAGTCCAGATCCCTACATATCCTCCTTTCCATCTTCATGATGAAGTAGTCTACCTATGAATGTGGGAGAAATTTTAATTCAGTGGCCCATGTCACAATAATACTCAGGAATTGTTGGGGTTAAGTGGCAGCAAGCAAGCATGCTGCCCTCCACACGCTTATCACTTCTACTTTCAATCAACCTCAAGGTTTTTATCATGATGTCTGAACCCAAAGCTCTGGGTTGTTTAGGGGCAACCCAGGGTTAACCTAGCAATCAGCCATGTTTTGTTGTTGGGTTAATGTTGAGTTGTTTATCTCCTAAACAGCCCAGAGTTCCAGATTTAGGTGTCATGATAATGGGGTTCCTGGGGCATTTCGGAAAGCAAAAGTAATGAGCACAGCACACTCGCTGCTGCTGCTTGGCCTCAACAATTCCTGGGTTAAACAACAGAGGAATTGTTGTGACGTGCACATTAGATCAGTGATAGAGTACATATGCTCTACATGGAAAAGATCCCACTTTCAATCTTTGGCACCCCCAAAGGCTTTCAAGTGCAGTACTGGGAAATGGTTCTGCCTGAAACTTTGGATTGCTTCTGCCAGTTAATGCTGATTAAATCGTCTGACTTCAATATAAATAAGATAGCTTCATATGTTTAAGATATGAATTTGTAAGGTTTTAAGGTGCTCTAAATCTCTCTTTTGCAGCAGCAAACTAACATGACTACTCTTCTCATAGAAAACAATATTGTGTTCTATAGAAGGAATACTTGAGACATACTTGAAAGGGAGCAGAGCATATGCTTTGCATTGAGAAGGTCCTTAGCTTCTCTGCTGCACCCTTTTTTTAAGGATAGCTGTGAAAATCTTCTGCCAAAGACTGTGGACAGCCATTTCCGGTCAGAGTAAATGCTGGACTGAATGGATACACAATTTGACCTGGTATAAGACAGCTTCATATAAGATCACTCATGAATGTGTGACATTCTCTTTCTCATAAAAATAATTGCAAGGCAGGGCTGTTTGGATCCTCTAGATTATGATAGGCCTAAGAATTGCAAAGGAAGTGATTTCCCCCCCCCCCTATTCACATTCTAGGCTAGCCTGTTTCGTAAACCTTATATAATACCCATGTTTGCTAAACATTGAGAGAATCAGATTCTTATATAGGAATGATGACCAATGATGGTGTTCATATTATGCTCATGAAAAAAATGCAGGAGGATAATTAGTTGCTATAATTTATTTTATGAATAAAATGTATATATCTTCATTCAGAGGTTATTGGTTGCCTTTTTCCTTCCAAGAAAGAGTGTGAGTGTAACATTTCTTTCCCTACATGGTTTGGGTCCAGGGTACCTGCGGGATCGCCTTCTCCGTACAATCCGCCCCGCACACTTAGGTCCTCTGGGAAGAACTTACTCAAGCCAGCCAGAACTAGGCTGGCGAGTGTTACCCAGAGGACCTTTTCTTCCATCGCTCCCAGACTATGGAATGGTCTGTCGGAGGAGGTTAGACAAATTGACAGTCTTCATGAATTTAAGAGAGTCATGAAGACTGTCCTCTTCCGACAGGCCTATCCAGATGAATTTTAAGATGTTTTTAATGTTGTATTGTTCTCTTGCTTTTTAAAATTTTTAACTGTTGTTATTTTTATGTTTATATTGTTGTTGTTCCCCGCCTCGATCCGGAGGGAGAGGCGGGTTACAAATAAATATTATTATTATTATTATTATTATTATTATTATTATTTCTTTTTTTAAAAAGAGCAATTGCGCAGCAGTACAGTAACAAATGTCAAAGCTTAAGGTAATTTGATCAGGACCTCATGAAATGAGGAAAAGCCAGGGAGAAATTGCCCTGAACTTCAAGCCTCCTGTGAAATATCCTGCATACAACACTGGCCCAGTTCGCACATTGTAATAACCCATGGTTAAACCCTGGTTTTTTTAATGAGGCCCAAGCAAGCATGATGGCCCCCATCCAGTTGCCCAATCCCACTGAGCGAAACAACCCAGGGATGCTTCGTCTTTGGGTTGTTGTCCATGATGTCCAAACCCGGAGTTGTGGGTTATTCGGGGAGGAACAACCAAATTTGTAACCCAGGAACTTAAAAAATGATATTAGGGCACCATGGTTTGCATTCATTTCTTATGTTGAGGCACTTACAACTTTTGTTAAAGTTCCAACAAAGTACAGTTGCCTATTTTTTTCCCCTGATTAATATGCAGAAACACAAAATGACATACACTTGTACATGCTGCTTTTATACGCTGCAGAACTTGTATTTTTACTTTCATTTGATATTGTGCTCCTACTTAGGCTGTTTTATTGTAGATGTTCTATAAGCATATCAGTTATAGACCAAGATTTGCAATTAGTGAATTCCTATGTTTCTTCAGTGATTTATTATTATGTACGTTCTTTTTCTCTCTGTTATTTTGTTAACCTTATTATTAACCGCAACAACAGTCATATTTTGAAATAAAATTAAATTGCATGATAAAAAAAGAACAAACCTTTGGTTACGAGTGTGGGTTGTTCCTCCCATAACAACCCACATCTCTAGGTTGTTTAGCGCAGTGGAAGTGACTGGCTGGGCAGGAGGGAGCTAGCATTTTTGCTCGCTCCTGATTATTCACTGCTACCCAGGGTTTGTTTAATTGTTTGTTTATTTAAACCCTGGGTAGTCAAGATGTGTGGACCAGATTATTGTCTCAGAGTTGTAAGGCTTCTCATCCTCCATTTTAGGACTTTAGTGGCTGTTATTTCCAGTGCTTAAGCACTGAACCTAAAAATTTAGTTACTGGTTAGGCTGCTGTGTAGCCCCAAGAATTGTTTCCCTGAGGCTCCCTCCTTCCCTCCCAGTCTAGCAATTGCATGCAGGCGCACACAGGTACACTTGCATGCCATGTTTTCATTGTAGAAAATATTGTGCTAATTGTATGGGTACGAAAAGAATTTGCAGACATGTGTACACAGCTTTGGTTGTTCCCTCAATTTGTCCCAAATGGAAGAATTGCATGAACACCTAATGAAACTATTAAGCTATGACTCACGTGCTTAGTGCTTGTCATTGTGGAAGAACACACCAGGTGGGAGACATTAGGAAAGGCACAATAAATCCCCTGTTTATAAACTCATTTGAACATTGCTTCCCATCACTGCCCTGCCTATAAGATAAATTGCCACATCCATGAAGAAAGCTTTTAGATCCTGAGGAACAAAAAGGAGCAAATTCCTTTACGTAAGGGAGGAATGATTTTTTTAAAAAAATCTCTCCCCTACCACCCCTTCGCTTTTGTGCCTGAAGGTTGTGGAGAGGGAATCTATGTAGAAGTCAAAGCAAGGTGGAAGACAAGTAAAACTCTGCAGGAATACTTACCTTTCTTCCTCTTGACATTGATAGGTACTTTTTCCACTGAAAGAGGCACTCCATTTGCAAAATAGTAATAGATTTTATTCAATTCAAACAAATCAGACTATTAGATTCACTTTGAAAGAGAGACAAGTTAAGAAACTGTATCAGTATTGTGGCTGTCATGTTGTTTGTCTTGAACCATAGCCAATCTGGAATTGGGGGGGGGGGGTGAATCCACTAGGCAGCTTTTAGAGGCATTAAGCTGCATTTCTAGAGTGTGGGCATGTTCAAATCCATAGGCATGCTAGCCAACTTCAACCCCCCACAGACGGAGTTAGGTTTGGAACAGGGCTGGGCAACTTATGGCCCTTCAGATATTGTTGGACTGCAATACACATCATCCCTCACCACTGAGTATGCTGGCTAGGGCTGATGGGATTTCCATTCCAGTAACATCTGGAGGGCCACAAGCTTCTCATCTCTTGGCTTGGAGCATCCCAAGGAAGGTTTTCAACCAGGAGATGCAGTTATAATTGGATTCAACCCTGAAATACAATGCATATTAATTTGGACTTTAGGAAGCATGTTTTGAATGAAGTGGACTTGACTGTAATTTATCTTTAAGAATCAATAAGGTTAGGCAAAGCCAGTTTCAATTCCAAAATGGATGGCTGCAACTGAAATAGCACAGCCACGAGAATGCTGATAGTAGCTCAAATGTGTGCTGAATGTGTGCTATAGAACAGTATGCTGTCATCCACTTTCTCTAATATACACATAAGCTATGAGGAGAGTTTCTGCACAAATGCAGCTAAAGCACTGTCATCTCTTGAGGGTTGTTTTTTAAATCAAGGTTTACTGCTGGTCTGCCAACTGTTGAGTCTCTCATTAAGGCTATCTGTGAGGGTGCTCTAGGGGGCAAAAGCATCTAGGGGGATGCTTTTAACTGACTAGGAGGCAGTTGGAAGGAAATTAATAAGTACTGGTTCTGGAGGAAATAATCACACAGTGTAACTTCCATAGGGACAATGCTTTGCTTGTGACTAACCAATGGCATTAGTTCACTTTCCTGCTCATTTGTCCCAGTAAGCCTACGCTGCAGCTTAAGGATCATATCTTGAAACTGAAAATTGGAAAGTAAAGGAATAAAAAAAATAGCTGAGATAACCTGGACAATAGGCTGTGTTCACAGAGGGAAAAGAGAAAGATCACAGTGGGAAAAGAGCAGGAATGTTGATGATACGGCCATTGGATGACAGGAGAGATGGATTTTTGACAGTTCAAATATGAACGGGAATTGAGCTGTACTGGAATCTGCCCCAAGCTACTTCTGATCTCTAGCAAATTACTCTGACAGCCACCAGTGTTATAATAGATTAGCAAAAAATATAATTTTACTGGCAAAAATATAAATAAAAATGATTTCCTCTTAGTTTTTAGCCTTTTAACAATGCATTCTCTATACTTTGAGCTCTTCGCTTATCTGTCAAGATATGAAAAACAACAATAACCATTCAGTATGGTAAAATTATGCACTGTGTTCCAGGGACAAAAGCAGTGTATGTGTTTACAGCTGTCACTTCATCCTTCCTTCCCAGCCAGCTGGGCCTCAGCAGAACAATATACAAGACCAAATGCCAATCATATGCTGACGACATAGTGATTTGTATTCATCTGGTCAGAAGCCTCTGGCAGGAATAAGTAAACAGAGAAAAGAGCTGAAAAATTCTAACCTGTGTAAAACAAAGAAGAAGTATTGTTTTTGAAAAGGCTGGGTCATAGTGTCATACTCTTGATGTTACAGTTATCTATAGTGGAATGTATAGCTCCAGAGAAGTCAAGAAAACATAACTTCATTGCTAGCACTTTCTTAACCAGCTTAAAGTGCACAGAAATTTCAAAATGCTCTGTACCTGAGACAAAATGGCCAACACTCATTTTCTTGCAACACATCACCATCTTTTCCCATGCCATATCCTTATCTTCACACACTTAGATGCCTGCCTTCAATTGTTATTTTAATTGACTTCCTAATTCAGTGATTGGGTAACAGAAAAGGACTAAGCCCATGCAATTCTTTGATATCTGTGCTACAAGGGATGGTGTAGCAAAGGTTTTCTTTTTAAAAAAACCTTTGCACTGTCAGCAAGGGGGAAAAACTTCTCATGGCCTCTAATCTACACATTTAGAGAATTTAACTACAGTAGGCCTGTTCAGACAACACGCTAAGACATGGTTATGCCGCTAACTCTCTTGCAAATGGTTAGTAAGCATGTTTAAACCATGGTTCTTCTTCGTGGTCTCTGTGCATCACACATATGGGCTCGCGCCGGCGCCGAGCTCTCTTCGGGAAACTTCTATCTAGCTAGGATTTTAGGCGGGAACCCCTCCCCCCACCGTCCTACCGCGCATGCTCGGGGGTCCCGCCTACCTCAGTTCTTCTTCGACCGCTTAGCTGAACGCCTCGCGGGAGACTTCCTCCGTTGTCGGAGACTGTAAGAAGGACAAAAAAGTTTTTTACATTAGTTAGTTAGCTAGGTTCTAGTTCCAGTTAGTGTTTGTTTTCATAAAAAAAAAAAAAAAAAAAAAAAATAGTTATAGATAAGTGTAGTTAAGGAAAATTTCCCCTGTGGCCTATGGCGCAGACCGCGCTTTTCAAGCGCTGCTCTGGTTGCCGCGCCAAACTAGCCCTCACGGACGGACATTCTTTATGCCTGGGCTGTTTGGGAGAAGGCCACATTACTGACTCCTGCTCCCATTGCATGAGGTTTTCAAGGCAAACCAGGAGGAACAGGGCCGACCGGCTACGCAGCCTGCTTTGGAGCAAAGCCCTCTCCGCCATTGACCGCCCGACTACAGCCCGCATGGAACCGCGGCCATCATCTTCTGGGGAGCGAGGGCTATCGCCCCAAGTACGCTCACGCCCAGCAACTCCTGACTTGTCCCCTGTTAGGACTATAGGTCAGGCATCGTTGTCGCCTTCTCCCCCTCCTGCTAAACAAAAGAAGGGAAAAACGGCGAAAAAGTCGAAACAACCATCGACTTCGACAAAAGTATCGAAGACGGGGCCTTCGACGTCGAAGCATTCGATACCGAAGAAACTCTCCTCGGTATCTCACAAACCGACGAGCACCACGGTACCGACAAAATCTTCATCGGTACCGTCTTCGTTGTCGTCGATCTCCAAAGCGCCGAACCAACGAAAACGCCCGTCATCGCTACCGGCGGACCAGCCTTCGGGATCGAAGCGTCAACTCCTATCGATCACTCAATCCCAACCAGGGCACTCGACTCCGTGTGAGGAACCATCGATCCGACCCTCTTTGTTACCGTCTCCGGTACCGACGGAACCGCGCTCGGAATCACGGGACATCCTTCCTCTCGGGTCGGACGTTCTCGTCATCGACGAGGAGTACTCCAATCCCACCGGGACCGAGGCTTCGGTACCGATGCTCCATCGTCGATCACGATCCCGCTCCGCCTCCCAAGACTGGGACCACTATTCGGATCGCTCCCAACGTATGCCTCCACCGATACCGCCTCGTCGGACCACGTCTCTCCTCCCGTCGTCGACACGTCGACATCGTCAGTCACAGTCCCACTCGATACCGGAGCAATCCCTCTCCTCTCGGTACCGGCGCTCGTTACCGTCGCCGTCAGCAGACGACTACGAGTCGGACCCGTCATCGATCCCATCGCCGGCTCCATCGATGCCTTCACCAACAGAGGAAGTCGCTACCGAGGAAGGTGCCTCGCCGACCATGGAGCTCGGGGGCTTCAACGAGCAGATGCTCCGCCTAGCCCAATCGCTTGGAATCGACATCCAGCAACCAGAAGAGGAGGAAGGGGACATCTATGATGTCATGAGGACAGAGCCAACCCCTCAACTAACGCTCCCGCTGGTTCCTACATTATTAAAGACGGCCAGGCAATCTTGGTCTAATCCAGCAACGCTGGCGCCCACCTCAAAGCGACTGGATGCCCTCTACAAGGTTAAGGAAGGGGAAGCCCCTTTCCTGGCTACCCACCCTAAACCGAACTCGATTGTTGTGGAGGCCTCACAGGGAAGATCGGGTCGAACCCATGCAGCCCCTGTTGATAAGGAAGGCCGAAAACTGGACTCTGTTGGAAGGAGATTATATTCCTCAGCGGCACTGGTACTGAAAACATCTAACTACCAGGCCATGATGGCCAGGTACCAGTTGTTTCTGTGGCAGAAGATCTCCAACCTGACTGATTACCTGCCAGACGACCAGCGAGACCTGGCACGCGTTTTTCAGGCGGAAGCTGTCCGACTATCGAAACAGCAGATGACCACCGCCAGACACCAGGTGGACTCAGGCTCAAAGGCCATGATTGGAGCTGTTGCCCTCCGCCGGCATGCGTGGCTGCGCTCGGCTAATCTCCCGATTGAGACAAAGAACAGAATCGAAGATTTACCCTTTGACGGGGAGGGGTTATTCAATACACAAACCGATTCTACAATGGATACGATCCACAAAGCGAAGATGACCGCAAAGAAAATGGGATTCAGTCAACCCCCTGCACAGTCCTTCCGTCCCCGGAAGTGGTACAGGCCTTTACCCTACCAACCAAGACAGGGCCAGGATTGTGGTCAACGCTACCAACAGCCGACGGCGTCAACGTCTTACCAGCAGCACAAGGCCGCCCCTCGGTACGCACAGCCTCGCCAAAAGCAGACCCAACAGCAAAAACGCCGTCTTTGACTCACCCCAAGACGTCTCTTTTTCACCACAAAACAGGCTCCAGCCCTTTTACCAAACTTGGGCATCCATTACCACCGACCGCTGGGTGCTTCAAATCATCCAACGAGGTTACAAAATAGACTTCGAAGTCCTTCCTCCTCTAGGCACTGTCAAAACCACACCTCCATCACACACTCTGATTCAAGAAACATGCGCCTTGTTGAACAAGGGCGCGATCATAGCTGTTCCAACGCATCAAGCAGAAAACGGGTTCTACTCCCGTTATTTTACAGTGCACAAGAAGGACGGAGGACTTCGTCCTATCATGGATCTCCGAGGACTGAACAAGTTCATCAGGTCTCAGAAATTTCGCATGATCACACTCTCTGCCATCCTGCCACTCCTCAGACGGGACACTTGGTTCACGCTGATCGATCTCAAGGATGCCTATTTTCATATAGCCATCCTCGAGGAACACCAAAAATACCTCCGTTTCGCCATCGGGGCCCAACTCTACCAATTCGTGGTCCTACCTTTCGGATTAAAGACAGCCCCAAGAGTCTTTACCAAATGCATGGCAGCAGTTTGTGCACACCTGCGATCCATCAACATCGAAGTCTGTCCTTACCTCGACGACTGGCTAGTCGTCTCCCCTACTCGCCACCAGGCAATCGCAGACGTAAACACGGTGGAATCCATCCTCTCTTCCTTAGGCCTACAAATAAATTACGAAAAGTCAGTTGTTCAACCTACCACTGCACTTCAGTTCATCGGAGTTCATCTCGATTCCTCGCCCGCAAGGGCATTTCTCCCCCAGGACAGATTACAAACCCTACAACATTTAGCGGCCAGACTAAGTGCCCGAAGGCGGGCAACGGCCTTCACGATTTTACGACTCCTAGGGCTTATGGCAGCGGCCATCTTTGTGGTCAGATGGGCACGGTTAAGAATGCGTCCCCTCCAGCAACTTCTCCTGAGTCGCTATACGCCTCTGCAGGACCCGCGCAAACTAATACTTACCATTCCGACCCACGTTCGACGCTCGCTCCTGTGGTGGTCTCAACCAACAAATCTGTCGCAGGGACTGCCTTTCGTCGATCCTGGTCCCTCCAGGGTTGTCACGACCGATGCATCACTGAAAGGCTGGGGGGCACACCTGGACGACCTGTTCATACAAGGAAGGTGGTCACATTCAGAGAGTTCCCTGCACATAAACAAGCTAGAGCTCCTCGCCGTAAAGAAAGCCCTGCAAGCCTTTCTCCCTCAGCTACGGGGGCATCATGTGAGGGTGCTGTCAGACAACACATCCGTGGTCTGGTACATCACCAAAGAAGGTGGCACCCGGTCCCCCCGTCTGCTGCACCTCACCATGGACATCTTGCACTGGGCAATCACAAAGAACATACGGCTCTCAGCTCTACATATCGCAGGGGTAGACAACATCAAAGCGGACGAATTAAGCCGATCCTTCAAAGACACCCACGAATGGGAATTAGCCCCCCGGATTCTGCATCGCCTCTTTGCCCGGTGGGGCACGCCGGACATCGACCTTTTTGCAACCACAGACAACAGAGTCTGCCGGGCCTATTGCTCCAGGGCAGGCATGGGTCACGACTCCTTAGGAGATGCATTCCTATGGGACTGGTCTCACGGTCTCCTATACATGTTTCCTCCGATCCCCCTTATAGCGAAGGCTATCACGCGAGCCCGGCGACATCAGGCCAACGCTATCCTGATTGCACCGTGGTGGCCGCAGCAAGCGTGGTTCACGCCTCTACTCAGACTAGCAAACCATCGACTTTGGCGTCTCCCATCCCCCCCCGGACCTTCTCTCCAGGGACAACGGCAGGGTACTCCACCCGGACATACAAACCTTACGCCTGACGGCGTGGAGACTCCGGCCCTCTGGCAAGGGATAGACTTACCACAGGCCATAAAGACGATTTTTGACGCTTCTAGAAAGCCCTCGACTAGGGCATCCTACTTAGCAAAGTGGAAAAGGTTCCGAACTTTTGCAGCAGCAAAAGGCTTCGATAGTGCCTCAGCCACTATCACGGACATTATCGCATTCCTACACTCCCTGCATACTACAGGCCTAAAGCTATCTTCTATCCGTGTCTATCTAGCGGCCATTGCAGTTCACCACCCTCTCATAGACGGAGGCTCGGCATTCACTCATCCCCTTGCCAAGACTTTCCTTAGAGGCCTACATAACCTCTTCCCACCCGTTCGCCCACTAGTTCCGCAGTGGAGCCTCTCGTTGGTATTGACAGCATTATCCGCTAAACCTTTTGAGCCGTTGGCTACAGCCAATACCCGTTTGTTGACACTTAAAACTGTTTTCCTCGTTGCCATTACGTCCGCAAGACGCGCATCAGAGCTTGCAGCACTTCTTGTCGACCCACCATATACGCAGTTTTTCCGGGACAAGGTCATCCTCCGTCCTCCACCGTCGTTTGTCCCCAAGGTTGCCTCTGAGTTCCATATAAATCAGGACATTGTGTTACCTACCTTTTTCCAAGCACCCTCCGATCCATTATGCGCCACGTTGCACACGTTGGACGTCAGAAGGGCACTAGCCTTCTACAAGGCCCGTTCTGAAGGGTATCGCAGGTCACGCCAACTCTTTGTCTGTTTTGGGGGGAAGAATAAAGGTTTACCAGTGTCCTCACAACGTCTCTCCAAATGGATTGTCGACACGATCGCCTTATCGTATCAGCTCCTTGGCAAAGAAGTACCCACTGGGCTAATTGCCCACTCTACCAGAGGACAGGCCACCTCAACGGCACTCCTCCATGGCGCAACGATCCCAGACCTGTGTAAGGCGGCCACGTGGGCGAATGCTTCCACCTTTGTGAAGCACTACCGTCTGGACGTTAGAGCGCGTCAGGACTCCTCCTTTGGCAGAGCGGTCCTATCTTCGATATGCCAATGACCACACAGCATGCCTCTCCCACCTCCGGTAAGTTGGCTTATTACTCGCCCATATGTGTGATGCACAGAGACCACGAAGAAGAAATGCAGGTTGCTTACCTGTAACTGTAGTTCTTCGAGTGGTCATCTGTGCAGTCACACAACCCACCCGCCGTCCCCTCTTGGCATCGCTGTTCTGATTGTCAAGTTGACTCCTGCATGCTCAATTAGTCTAACTCATAATTTAAGTATTACATTGCCTTAGTCGCGAGGCCTAGCGGTCTCAGGGAACTGAGGTAGGCGGGACCCCCGAGCATGCGCGGTAGGACGGTGGGGGGAGGGGTTCCCGCCTAAAATCCTAGCTAGATAGAAGTTTCCCGAAGAGAGCTCGGCGCCGGCGCGAGCCCATATGTGTGACTGCACAGATGACCACTCGAAGAACTACAGTTACAGGTAAGCAACCTGCATTTCTGTAGCCACCATGTTTAGGAATGGTTCACACGACATGCTAAACATTATGGCTTAGCATGTTGTGTAAACCATGACAGTGTTTAATGTGAACCATTCCTAACCATGGTGGCTACAGAACTATGGTTTAAGCATGCTTACTAACCGTTTGCAAAAGGGTTAGTGGCATAACCATGTCTTAACGTGTTGTCTGAACAGGCCCTAACTGAGCTGCTTCATTCTCAACTTAGTTGGCCTTTCATTTCCACCATTCATGCCACAATAACTTTAAATTAGGGGTGCAAATGAAGGCTTTTTTTAAAAAAAACCTAATTCCTACATGTGGACATTTGTGTGGGAGAGAGTCACTGCTGGAGAGGGAATTGCTAACTTCCGGTGTGCTTTTGGCTCCCTCCCCCATAGCAGCAATTAGGCTTTTTTAAAAAGCCTACCTAGGCACCAGTGGAGGCTTTTTAAAGGAGAATTGCTGCTTGGGAGGGGGAAATGAGAGAAAACTGGGGTGGGGAGAAGAGAATGGGGCAGAGACTGAGGAGAGACAAACAGAAAGAGAGAGAAAAGGAAGGAAGACAGTTTGGATGTATCTCGCCCCACCCCACCCCAATGATCTTATATGGAAACAGACTGAGTTATCTGAATAACTGCATCAGGATGCTGAGAAGCTTGATTCTGCCAGTATGGATGTCCTTATTGCTTTTATCTGATAACTGCAACAGCCATGGATGGCCTTGCCCCTTAAAGCTACATGGGATCTGCCTATTTGTGTGGGATGTGGGAAATAACAGAAAAAGGGGAGATAAGAATTGAGAGTTTGGTTGAATGAAACTGGCATGTGAGGACATTGGAACTAACAACAACAAAATCTTTATTGCTTATAGACGGAGGCCATTGCAAACTATACAAAAGTAAAGAATATTTGCCACAGAGCTATAAAACATGAGCAGTTGGGCTTCCGAGTTTTCATTTAGCATAAAAACCATGAATAAAATATATCCTTTTTAAAAACTACCAGTAATTACTTTGATTTAACTTGCTCAGATTAGAGATTCGCCTTTACACTTGCTTCATAATACTTATTTGAATTTTCTTTGCTGTTGCAAATAATGCAGCATGAAAGAATACAGCATTCATACTCATCTAAAGGCTACTATATCATTTGTTGCCCACATTGAGACACACAATAAGATAAAAACTGTTCTGGGAGAGTCAGAGAATGGACAGAACAATAAATAATGGGCTACGTCCTGTATGGACATTGCTTTCTGACTGTTCATACGACCTGGCATGCTTCTCTTGGTGGCTGCTTCCCCAGTATAGAAGTTCTGGGTCATATGTGGCTGTAGGTTTATATTCTATTGCAACGTTCCCTGGCCTTGTACCCTCCAGATGTTTTGAACTACAGTTTCCAGCTGCCTCTTCCAGCATAGCTAATAGTCAGGGATGGTGGCAGTTGTGCCCACCAGATATTTTGGACTCCTAGGTTGGAGAAGGCTGCTCTACAGGGTGCCCCTTGTTGAGGGACCCAAGACCTTCGGACAGATGCAGACAAATCAGGGGCTTCTAGGCAGCATATAAAAGTGAGTGTGCAGTATCGTCCTTGCAAGAGTTGGAGGCGAGCCCAGGAAGCCAATTTTGCCAGCTACCATTCCCTAGCAGGAGGCAATTGCTCAGGATAAACTGTTTACTCATGAAATAAGTTTGCAATTTAATCACCGGTGTGTTCTTTTCATTCTGTTAAACTTCAAACAATGCTTATTTTCTGAATAAATGCTACTTTGCTCTTATAAACGCCTTCCTGTTATCATAAGCCCATTAAAATTGGAGTGTGTACCATAATCTCCATGGCAACAGATGCTATCAGAATACATAGGATTCTTTGGTACCTAGTCTAGAGAAGAGAATAGCACAAATATGCTGAGATGGTGTAAGTATTGCAGATAACACCAGATATTTGACAGCCTCAATTGACACTGAACTTCTCTGAAAGTCACTTACTTTTCTACCTGAAATAAAAGGCCAAAGAGCACTGATTTCCTTGCAGAGAAAACTGGGAAGTCATTTGATATTCTACTAGTGTTGCTTTTGTTGGTGCACAACTTTATTGATGCATCATTGTTGACTTCTCTATTGCTGTAGCCATTAAATGTTTGACTGCAAGCTCACCATGCTAGGGACTGTACAAACACACAGCAAAAGCGATTCCGAGACTTAAAAGGATCAGAGGGAGGAAGAGAAGCAGAGGTTGGGAGTTTTCATCAAGATATGGTAGCATAGAAGCAAAGCAAATGTCTTAACAACTGTCCTGCAGTTCATTATTATCTTGACACACACATCCTTTGGTATTTCTGGGCTATAATATTCTCTGATATTCCAATCTTGGGTGCATTCTAGATTGTGCACTGCTTCACAGTAAATAACTCTGGTATCCACACAGGGAGAGTGGGCCTCAGGAGGACTAGAAAATTCTGATCTTCAGCCTGATAATAGCAGTTTGCACATCCCATTGTGGTTAATTAGTAGTTTGTTCTGTTCTGTAGAGAGAGTTTTCTGTTTTGGCAAACTTGGTATAATCTGTTTGAATCACCAGTGTGTGTTCTTTTTCTCCTTTCAGAGAGTGTTCAACGTGTTGTACCCAATGCCAGCTGACCAAAGGAGACATGTCAGCATAAATTCTGCTCGCTGGCTGCCTGAACCAGGTTTGGGATTGGCATATGGCACTAACAAGGGGGATTTGGTGATCTGTCGACCAGAGTAAGTGGCATGGTTTAGCACCTGAGAGCAACCTTAACCTTTATTTGTTAGTAAAAATGTTAGTCAGCGGTTCATCCTTACTTATAGTGAAACTTTATAAGATCAATCTCTTTTTTTTTCTTCTTGATAAATATTTGTGGTGTAGGTTTCCTCTTTGAACATTAACCTAACTGTTTCTGCTTCAGATAATATCTTTGGAGGCTGTAAAATGGTTTTACTTCTTTCTAAAACCACTGTCTGTGTATCTGGCATCCTAGTTAGTATTTTATTACTCTCTTGGTCAGTTGGCTTATAATACAGCTTAAGTGTAAACTTTTTGTTTTTAAAATAATAGAGTTCATAATGAATATGTTACTTGGAGGAATATTAACGTCAAGAGTTTTCACTGACCTTTGGAGGCACTTGAAGCTTTCTACTATAAAGTTAAAGGCATCTGTTTCTCACTGCCTCTGAAGCCCAGCATCAGGCCAGAGACCCCAGAGTGCTCTGTGCATGCTCAGGGGACTCAGCTGAAGGTTTCTTTTTCTCCTGACGAGTACAAAAGTGAGAGACCCCTTCTTCCTCTACCATATGCATAGAACTTGAGGAAGAAGAGGCTTCTTTCTTTCTTTCTTTCTTTCTTTCTTTCTTTCTTTCTTTCATCTCTCTCTCTCTCTCTCTCTCTCTCTCTCTTGGGTAAAGAGCTGGTGGTCATTAGAATCGAAGGTATAAGTGAGACCTGTAACACAATGTTTGCAGTGTGTCTTCACCCCTTTAGAAAACTGCTTCTGTTCAGAATTCCAGCTGACATGGAACTGGAGTCTTGCAATGCTGTTCAGGCTTGCGGAATGGGTGGGGAATTTCAGGAATGGGGAAACACACACACATATACCCCGCCGCAAGACACACACCCTGACCTTCTCCTGCTGTACTGTATAACACTAGAGGACTGCCAGCTCCAACCATGAGAGTCACTTTAACCTTTATTTATTAGAAATGGAACCTCCTCCTCTCCTCTTGCTTCGCTCTGCCCAGGCATATTTCACCATCTTTCTGGTCTTAGCACACAAACTCAGACTCCACCTCCCCAATGGGGTGGGTGAGACAGGCCGGTGGTGTGCCCTCCGCTCAGTGGCCTCGAGATACCACCTCAGCCAGCGTGGTGACCCTCACCTTCGTTGCTCCATGGGGCTTTCGTGTTGAACCTCCTTTCTTTCTATAATAGCTAAACAAGAAGTAGAGTCTGGCATACAATTCTGGACAATTAATCATTCCTATATGCATATATATAAAGTGCAGGAAATGAATGTTTTAACCGTACAGCATGCATGCCCCAACCCTAATACCCCATTCCACGATGCTTACTCTGAGGTGTCAGGAACTTGAGCAGGTCAGTTTTCCTCTCTTTCCTGTCTATCATGTTCCTTATTTTAGGATGAAGTTTCAACAAACGTCGTAACTTTTAATGATTCAACTGCTTTCAACTGTAGATGTAATTGATAGAATTACAGAGTCTGCCTGATTTCTGATTTCTTTAGACACCACCCTCCCCATTTAATTAATAAACCTCTATACTTCCGCAGTGTTGGGGAGTGGCAATGATGGCAAGTCTTTTTTCCTAGCATCACGGGCCTCACAAGCATGTACTGAAAGGGCCACGTTGAACTCCACTGCAAAGAAGTTCCATAACTGTGGGGCCACCAACGAGAAGACCCTAACCTGTGGGCCCTTGAACACAATCTCAGAAGAAAATCTTAGTGTAAGAACAGGATCATGGAGAAGAAGGCAGCCCTATAGACCATGTGTTCTTAAATAGTTTATTATTGCAGACAACAGACCAGAGATATGTTTACAAAACAAAATATAACGTAAACAACATCAACTCAAACATACAATACAAAAGCAGTCCTAAGGTACAGAAACAACCTCCCAACATGGGTTAGTTAGTTGCTTCCTAGTTCTCAGTGCTACTGACAGGAATTTGGCAACAACTAATATTACTGATGGAATTTTATTTAGCAGCAGATAGTTAACATAAAATTGGGCTGATCTACCTGGTAAAGCCTCCAATAAAGGGACAAACTGTTTATGCCTTTAAAAGTTAACAGCACCACAACTTTGAATTGAGCTCAGAAACGTATTGGTAACTGCTGTAACTAACATAAAAATATTTTTACACGCCTACCATGCATCTATCTCCTCCCTTCCCTACAGAAATGTGTAATGCAGGGGTGAACAACCTGGTGCCCACCAGACCCCTGAGTATACCTGCCAGACTCCGTTGTCCTCCTACACTCACCTCCATTGCTGCTTCTGCCTCCCGCTGCCATCAGCAGCTAGGAAGTGGGAAGGCTGCATATTGATAGACTTATTTCCAAATCTGCTGACTTCCTGCTTCCTCACTGCTGAGGTGAGCATGGCAGGAGGCAGAAGTGATGATGGGGGTAGGTGTGATGGAGGTGGGTGAGATGGGAGGATGTGGAGGCAGGAAACCCAGAGCAGGAAGGAATGGAGAGGAGGAAGAAGAAGGGAGTAAAAAAAATGGGACTCTTAGAAGGGGGGGAATCAAGAAAGGTGGGAATCCCAAAAATAAGTGAATGCAGACCCAAATGACTTTGGGACAAATACGCCCTTAGGCCTCCTCAAAAATGACAAGTGTGCCCATGGAAGTGAAAATGTTGCCTACCCCTGATCTAATAGAAAAGGAATGTTAGATTGCAGAATAAGTTGATTGTCTCCAATGGCCTAAATATAAAAGACAATAGTAATACTAGAGGGAAGCGTACACTCCAGTGGAATTGGGGAAAGGAAAGAAACCAGTGGATCTAAAATAATTTTATTAACCCATTTATATCTTGGACAGAACATAACACTGCATCAAAGCTAAGCTTGCCTATTGGTTGATAAGCTGCTTGATAGTTTTGTTCTGCATAGTAGCTGATGTAGCCCAAAAGTAATAACACCCAAAACTCATCAATCCAAATCTTTTTTTGTTCTGTTCACTAGGTTTCTCTTTTATTCCTATCTGTAAGATATTTTTTGAACAAGAGTAAAAATGCTTCTCTAATTGTACTTAAATGTGCACAAAGTGTTACCAAAAGACAGTGAGAAAACATACCGAATACTATCTTAGTGAATCCAAAGAGAGGAATAATAATTATTTATCCCAAGTTTTCAGTCAAAGATTGGATTTCCTAATTTGTAGTAAATTAAGATAAGTGGAATAATCCTAGCATACAGGTTTAAGGTATGACTATTTTGTGTAATATTGATTCATCATGATATTAATGTGGTATTACGGAATACAGGATAATCCTAAACCCACTTGTGACACGTGGTTTATAATGTATTCCTGAGGTCGCTTTTCTGTGCCAGTCATTTTCTTGTTCATGCAATATATATTTTCTCAACCAGTCATGGGCACTTCTAAGAAGGCAGCTTGTTTTTTTTTGTCTTGGTTTAGTGCTATTAAGTACATAGCTGTACGTCTTGCTGTGCCTCTATCTGTCATGTGTCATGTATGACCAAATTTCTTTGCCAGCCATTACTGGAGATGCATCCCAGCAGAATAGGCCATGACACATTGTTTGCCTTTTAAGAGTCATCATTCTTGGCCCAGGATGACTAGTGGGGGGAAGATGGAGGGACTGTGGTGCTCTCATTCTTGTGTTTTAGCTATCCCATGCAGCCGGTTAGAGATCCCATGAATTGGATTGCAGTCCACAAAAGTGTATTTTATGCCATAATAAATGTGTTAGTCTTTAAGGTGCCACAAGACTCTTGTGTTTTCCACAGCAGACTAACATGGCTACCCTCTGAAACTTATTTCCACAGTTCCCAGGGCAATAGGAGTTGAACCAAGAACTCTGTAGCATTGCCTACAAAGGCAATGCTGCCTTTATGATTAAACAGAGTAATGTTCATATCCAGGTCTTCTCTGATATGGCACAAACTGGGAGACCTCTGTGGTATACATCTTTTCTGAAGGCGGAGTCAGACATATGTTAATATTGCTGACAGAAGGAAGTTCTGTTTTTGCACTCCTGTGGTACTTTTTCAATGCTACGTGTTCACTTTGGATTGAGGATCAGCTTATTTAATAGCCTCCAGTTTCTTGTACATTGTGTATTGTGAATTATTTTGCTTGCTGCTTTCTGTCCCCCTGGGAGATGTTAAAGCATTGACTAATGTGATGGTACTTGCTTGCAGCTAGATAGCTCAGAGATTTTCAGTGTAGAAGTAAATGGTCAACTTATCAATCCAGTCTGCTTGTCATGTTGCATATAAAACCCTTGGGTCTTTGCAAATCTTAAATCATTTCAGTGTGTTGAAGGACAGCCACATGCAGTATCTTATATTTTGAGCAGCTTTTTCACTGAGTATACCAAGCTCTTTGTTGAGTGTACTTTGCAAGTAATAATGTAAGTAATATTAGCACACTAGTTTTTTTAATATATATATATATAGAGAGAGAGAGAGATGTTGCTCATGATTCATTCCCATTTTAGGTGTTCCAAGATCTCATTTTTCTCTTACTTATTACTTTTCTGAAAAGATTCTGAAGACTGCTGATTATTTAGCTCTGGCTGCTGTTTCTTTATTGAAGCTCAGGGATATATTCATTTGTGGTCTATCTCGCCATCAAGTTTAATGGAAGGGCAAAACCACTCAGTAAATCCCATTATTTTCATTTTATTTACCAATTTTTGAATACCCTTTTATGTTGTGGTAATACCTGTTATCAAATAATTAACTCCTGTCATAAAATTATGCCTTTAATTGTCTAAATTGTCCTGGCTTTTTCTTCCTTCCTTCTTTTTGCTAAATAAAGAATTCAGAGTTTAGGTCAATCACTCAAGCCGTTCTTAGTTATATCCTTTTCTTCACCAATAAATGGGCATTCTCATTAACACTGTTTTCCCTTGATGTATTTAAAATACCTTGTTCTTATTACAACCTAAAGTCATTCTGAATGGATTTTTTCCTTTTCCTTTTCCTTCGTAGTTTTTTCATTACTACTCCCAGAAAAGTGGCATGTTCTTATAGTCTAAGGTTCCCAAGGTGTCTGACTCCCAGCATTTCTCCCTGATGGCACAGATACACTGGGTTGGTTTATTCAACCATCTTGAGGAATGGTTAAGCGTGACTGGGTTCGGACAACATGCCACAGCTTATCGTGGGTTATTTACCATGATGAGGCGTGGTGCCTACAGGTGCCATGTTGGATAGTCAACCCCTGTTAGGGGTTGTTGTGTTGTACAAACCCAGCAAATGTGGGTTATGTAAGGGTTAAACAGACCGTAGCTTATGTATAATCTGTACTCTCTGGGTTCACACAACAACCCCGAGTGGTGGTTGCATGTTCAAAATGGTGCCCCTGGGCACAATGGCTCACTGTGGGTTTAACAACCCACAATGGACTGTCGTGTTGTGTGAACAATCCCTATGTTTCTGCTTCTTGTAGGAATATATCCCAGGATATTAGAAAATCACACCAAATAGCTTCCCAATATTTTTATTCATAGGTAATAGTGTATAATACTTACACACCTGAGCCAAGCTTGCAGCAATTCCTTGATTCAGGGATTCCAATTTCTTCTACTGTGATTACAGTTAGCTGAGAAAAAACTAGAATGTTGAAATCATCTGTATTATTATGTCAGTGATAGCTCAACATGTCAAATGGCATGTTGACATTGTATTATTATTTGTTGTGATCTACACAACTTCACAGGACTGGCCTACCCAAATTGGCATTTGGGCAATAAAAACAAATTAATTAAACTGGAAGAAGGATGCCAAAACTAAAAGTATCGCAACTTAGTCATAGGCTGACTTAAATAGGCAAAGGAAGAGACTCAATTAATTAAATATCAGATGGCAGTGAATGCTGTAAATAGGAACAATAACAGAAAACGCACAAAAATATAAAAACAGAATTAGAAACAAGGTATAAGTAGTGACAGAGAAGCAGAAGACTGCCAAGACAAGAAGGTGAACATACAAAAATAAAAAATGAAGCCTAAACAGGAACTGGAGAATAGATAGTTTTAAAAGTAAATAAGGTCAGCTTTGTATTTCAGATTTTATCAAGATAAAAATATTAGATCGGCAGTATCTCAATTGTGGCCTCACCACAGCTGCTTTGAAGGCCACATGAATAGACTCCTATCTCAGTTGGGTATTAAAAACCATTAGCACCCATTGGGCCACCCCCCACCCCCCACCAGATGAAATATGCCAGAATGGTCAGGGTCAAGCATGCGTTGTAAGGCTTTATTTCTCCAGTAATTTTATCACATTCTCAAGCTTCGTAAGCTAAAATTATGTTCTTATGAACATGACAAATAGAGATGGTGGGAACATTCAGAACCTATTCGGTAATTAATGTCTGCAAAAACAAATTCAATTGATTTTATCTCCAAAGAGCTTTGCAGATTGGTCACAGCAGGCTGCTTAGGATTCATTTCCCCCTCCTGAGGGACCAGATTGTAACAGGTCCATCAGCACTTAGTATAGCAGCTCTAGATGGCATGGTGCAGATACAATGGTGGTGAAAAAGTAAACATTCTTACCTGCTGTCACTACCATGATCTTAAATGCACGCTAACTCATGTTTGATTAGCTTACACAACTGTTTCTAGTTATCCTTCAGTGGCTTTACTTGTTTTCTTTTTTTATGCTCTGAATCAATGCTAACTGTCCCCTACAACTTACAGCTTTGGAAGTACATGTTAATGTAAAGTTTTTGGTTCCATATGTGTTAGCTATAACAACAAATGCAAACACTAAATAAAAATAGTGTGAGGGGGACCTTACATAGCCCTATTTTCACTTCTTTTTGCCCTATTTCCTCCCCAGTGTTTTTTCACTGAGTTTGGAGGTGAACAAGAGTCCAACAGTACTTACTGTCTTCTGGTGTATTTCTGAGATTGGGGCAGAACAATAGGTAATAGGAAGAAAGGCTTAGGGCGCAATCCTATGTATATTTAGAAAGAAAAATGTCCTCCAAATCCCTACCTGGCTAGGGAATGCTGGGAGTTGTTAGGACCTTTTCTGCCTAAATATGCATAGGATTTCATCATTGTCTCAAGCAGGGATGAGGAGAGAAGAGGAAAAAGGATTAGGCAGAGTTTTCCCATTTGCTGAAAAGATTGGAACAAACTGAGTGATGAGAGGAATTTGGATAGAGGGCATAAATGTGCCTTGGAAAAACAACCCTCTAAGTGGAAATGAACAAATCAAGGAGGAGCCCCGAAAGAAGGGAACAATTCCATCTGCGTTTTCTCCCGAGCTTACAGAATGGAGCTTACAGGATGACTCCATCTTTCTTTCTATCCCCAATTAGGGAAAAACGCAAGGGAGGGACTTTACCGGTACGATCTGTCAGAGCCCTGTCACAGATGCCCTTTCCTAGTCTGTGTCTACTGTTCCTGCCAAACATCTGCTTGCTGTATTGTCTTCCTGTGTTTCCATTTGGGCAGGGATAACCTGAAGACATCCAAGGTTAAGATATCAAACTTGCATGATTTATGGGTCTAGCTAACCCTTAAATGTAAGCATGATAATGACTTGGGGGGCTTTAATCTGATGTAGACTGGAAATTTAGCATAATGCTTTAATACTCAGTTCAGGAATAGGCTTACTCTTACTATTCATAATATTCTGTATTTAGAATTGGCTTTCTACAAGCCATGTTTCTTATACTCTGAACTAGGTTTTTTAAAAATCTCCATATGGTTTGCTAAACAATTTTTTAAAAAGTTTTTAGCCTTTAATCATTTTAAGTATTAAATTTTTGCTTTACTTCTGTTTGAGACTTAAAATAGGCTAAACACTATACCAAGCTTTGAAGAGTGTACCGAAGTTTAAGCTCCTGTAAGGACTTATACAATTTAGAATGTTGTAAAGCTTTAGTGCAGTTCAAGCTGCTTAAGGATTTTTAGTCACACTCTGCTCTGACAGGACCTAAAGAGCGTAAGCTATTCCAAGGGATCAAAACATCTTAAGCAGCGTTAGATTTAAGACTGTTATCATCTGATTCTTTGTTCTGGCATTGTTTAAATGGTGTATCCCAGTCTTTTTTTTGCAAGCTAATGCAGCACTTTTTTACCGTTTAGAATTTTACTATTTGTAAAATTCTAAAATTACCGTTTAGAATTTTACTATTTGTAAAAATAGTAAGCCTTTGAGATATTTGGGGGGAGGGGTTTTAAGCTCGTCCATCCATTCACCAATAGGAGTAGACCCATTTGTAAAGTCATTTGCAGTGATCTGCAGTGTCCTTTTCTAATAATCTCTGTAAACCTAATCACACACATTCTTTGGCCATTTTGCTGCATCTCCCCCAATATTAAAACCCTTACTAAAAATAAAAGAATCAATTCAAGATATGTTAAGAGATTTTGGTCCTGTTCAGAAGACACCTTAAACCATAGCTTTAACCACGGTGAATAAGGCGAAAAGCCTTATGCACCATGCTTAAAGCAGTGGTTTGAGGTATCTTCTAAATGGGGCCATTGTGTCCTTAAACTTGTCCCATGCTGTTATTATTGCTTCGATACAGATGTTAGGATATCTTAAAGTGTCTGCTTCACCAAACATTTTCCAAGTATACCAACTTATATTCCATATAGAATGGTTAAAAGGATGGATGGATATATCATACTAGTGGAATTCTTAAACTATCTTGCTCTAAAATAGACCAAGGCATACTTTTCTGTAAATTTATCCATCAGGCCATTGCTTTTAATTGACTAGCTTTATAATGTAATACTTGATTGGGAACTTTTAAGCATCTCCCTTTACAAGGTTTTTCCAAAGTAGTTACTGCCGCTCTTGAAGTTGCCATTCTCACTAGTTTTTGCCATCTGTTAAGTACTTTATTGAGTGCATTTATTAGAGTCACATAATTAAGGTAGTAAAAGCTCGTCTAAATTCACCGATATAGAAATGCCAAGGTATTTTACAGCTTTATTCGTCCATTTAATTCCACATTTAACACTTATTACCACTTTGGCATGGCTTTATAGCCCAAAACCTCTTCAAACATTGTAATACATTTTAAGGCTTCATATACATCAAATATACATCAGATGTGCTGTCCAAGGCAGGAAATTCTCTCCAAAATGTTGGTTTAATTTTCCATTCTTAAGCCTTGTTTGCTACATTTGATCCAAGCCATTATAGCTAGTGTTGAATGTCTGTTTAACAGCAGATATAGTGTGCTGCTATTAAGACAGTAAAAAGTCACTGGTCACCTATGCCTGCAAAGGTATTGTGCTGGCCTTCTTAAAAAACGGCAAGAGTTTGAACAGAGTCCACTCTGTATTCCTGTTTGTTTTGTTAGCAGGCATGTTTGTGCAGTCAGTTACTGCTGAGCCAATTATCTTAACAGTATTGGCTTCTTTCCTAAAGCAAACATCAAAGCTGCAGCCTGTGCTTCCAGTTTCCTTCTGTTGTTTCCGTTCATATATTCGATGTAGGGAAATGCCTCCCTGGGAAGGACAAGTTGGAAGCCCTATTCTTCAGATGATGGGTCTAAGGTGGAAACTTTCATCTTTTCATTATGGATCCATTATCTTGAAATCTTGCCATCAGCAGTTTCATTCTACACCCTGTGACACTTTATCCTAGCCCCTTGCTGCTGCTTCTCCTGTCCAGCCTTTACTATTAGGCCCCACAGCTCCGCAGCCCAGCAATCTGGTCTCAGACAAGCATCTATGTTCCCGCTGCCACCAGTACCTTCCTCAGGTACACTTTAATGACCACATCACACACCCTTCCCCTGTCAAATGCACAGCAATTAGATCTCCCCATGACCTGCTAGTTTCAATCAAAATAGAGACTGCATCTTCGTATGGCAATTCCATATACGCTTTATAGCCTCATGTCTGCAGAGATTCCTCCAGGTTTCTCTTTATTCTGATGACCTTTTATCTGGCTCTGTAGAAGCTAAATGTTGAGCACATGAAGGGGCAGAACTGTAGCAGCATTCTGTTTTGTGTAGACTTTGCCATATGCTTAAGTCTCCAGGTGTACCTGAAATAAAATATTTCATTATATCATAACAATAACAGTAAGCTCTTATTCGCAGAGTTGAAGAGCTGCTCATATGAAAGGTATCTGAGAATAATTGTGTTGTGTACGACTGAACAGCTGGAGGCGTTTCAGCCTTTTTTTTTAAAGAAGGAACCACATTCTGAGCCACTTCTGCAAGTGTAGTTTCTACTCTGCTACTCAGTGTATCCAGGAAGGGATGGAACAAGAAGAATTGGTTACCAGGACAATCAGTAATGGGGCTTATTCTGGAGAGATACTCATTTGGAAAACCTGTTTTTTCTCTCTAGGCCAGTTAAACCATCCATTAGTTTAAGAACTATGGCTTTCTTTATGATGTTTTATGTTTAAAAATATCCTTCCAAGTATATGGGCTGGGCTATGTATGCTATTGAGCGTCTCCTTCCGATTCCTTATGAATCTGTCAGTAGAGAATGGCTGTCTGTCTCTGTAGTCTTCAGGCATATAATTAATTTGAGTTGGAAGAGAGGAAGAAAATCCTGGGCACTTAAAACCAATAAGGAGGGTTAGAAAGCTGCTTTGAAAATAAGCAAAAGTAAATGGGAGCAGTGGACTAGATTGATGGTGCTATCCTTTTTCATGATAAAGTAAATAAGAATGTGGTTGAATTGACTTCATTCAAAATTCTGACATGCAAAGGCTCATTGTTAGGTTGGCACAGAAATAATTCCCTCAAATAATTTTGAAAACCAATGCCCTAATCAGAAGTAAGATCAATCAGTTGGAAAACTCAGTCTTGTACAAACTTAGGGCTGTTACTTATGTGAAACGTTTCCTGTGTACCTGCAAAAACTAATATATAGGTATTAATTACATATTTCTGGCCATGTGGCAGGGAGAAGATGGCTATGACTTCTTGATGCGTGCACATTGATATGTGCAATGACATTTGGGTATTCTCTGCAGATCAAAGTTGAGCCTTAGAACCTAAGTGCTTAGTTTTATATTTCCACTGCATTTACATTGAATTGGTTCCTTGTATGTTAACTGGGTATATTTATTTAGGTTGACTTGTATTTGTCATTTGTGCAACTTGCAGCACTGTTCAGGATAATCTCAAATCTAGCCCATCATAGGGAACTTCAGATGCCTTGTGTAATTATATTGGTGAGGGTTGAATACATAGTAAGTGTTAAGAAGGGCTCTATTTCCAAGCTAGGAGTTAGAGCAGAAGGGAACCTGCACATTGCAAATACTTGATTTGAGCTTTCCTTCGATGAAAGGTGTCACAAATGTGCATCCTCACTAAATATTTTGTTCTTCAAATCACATAAAAATATAAAATGTTAGATACACTCTCAAATTAAGCTTGAAATTGATTCTAGCAAGTGCATTCACTCTGACATGCTGTAAGGTTTCACTGTATGACCTCTTAGCCTACCATTGTTAACTGAAATGACAAGTGAAAAACAAGAATTAACTTTTCCACCTAAACTTGGGTGGGGTGGGGAGATAACAAATGGTTCAAATAAGGAATCTAAAGGAAGGATGGCTGGGTAGGTCACAGAGATAGTAGCAAGATTTTTGTTTATTATGTAAATGAATGAAGATGACATGAAATATTTTGAGGAGTGCATAGAACTGAAAACAGTTCAGGATTAAGGTAGCCCAAAGACAACAAAGGTTGAGGAAGGAAACTCTTCTGTGAAATCAAGCATTCTGTTTGGGGGAATTAAAGGAAATCTATTGTGCAGCAGTGCTTACAAGGAAAAAAAATAAACACATTACTCCCAGATAATAGCTGAGAATTTTGGTGGGAATATAATAAATTCATGGTTAAAGAGCGTTAAGCTTACCTTGCTTTCTTTGTTAAGCATCACACACACCAGCTCATACAAATATTGGGGATAGAGCTGAGAGGTTCCAGGACAAGAACATATGTCCTCATCTTGACTCCTCTCCTCCTTTTGTGACAGCTCAGAAATGTCATAGGGATAAGACATTTTACTCTCCTTTAAAAAAAAAAAAAAAGGCATGCTCCTGTAATAGTCTTAGAAAAGTTTTTGAAACGTGTTTTGCTTGTATCAAGTACTTTGTATTTTTGTACATGTTCTATGCTCTCATACCATACATTGTTATCATGGTATGTTTGGTATTACCAAGATTGTTTGATGTTTTGAAGTAAAAGATGGAAAGTCAAACCTGTTTTCAAGAGTGTTGCAAAATAATTTGTGAGTCTGTATCACAGATAGAACCACAGATCCTTAGATGACGTTTTGCTCTGGGGAATTGAGTGTGATAAGTTAATTGTTGGCCTAGGGCCAGCTGCATACAAAAATCACACTCCATAGAATCCCTGGGCAAGGGCAAATTCATCACAAAGGATTGCCAAGCAGGCAGTGTTACAGTTTCAGGGGGAAAAGAATGTACTTGTCAAAAACATAAAGTTTGATGGTATTTAATCAGGGTTGCATTGCTAGAATGCTTCTAAATGAGGCCTTATCCACACATCCAGCTGAATGAGGGAATGGGGTTGTGTAGGTGATAGAATAGGTTGTCCCACTTCCAGCTATGAGAGTGTATGCGTGGGGGAATTTTTGAATGCTTCCCAACATTAAAAAACAAACAAACTCTGAGCATAATTGGAAGAAACATTTTACCACACCCCACTCCCTACTACTTGCTGACACTTTTTCACATAGAGCACATTCCAAAATGTGATCCTCCATTTGAAGTTTGAAGCAATATAGTCCATTCTACCCTCTCCTTCCCACCTTGTTTTGCTGCATATGTAGATTGAGCTTGAGATGACAGGTAGCTCCAGATAATGTGGGCTTGAAATGTAATGGAGGTAGGGCTTCATAGAGTGTTGGTAAGCAAACATTTTCAACATGAGCTGATGTGATTTGGGGAGTCAAAATGCTCCCTGGAGTGGGGGGAACACCTATCTCTTCAACCGTTCATCTCTTTTCATGCCTGTCCATAGCCCAATCAGCTGCTTAGGTTGCTTCATCACAACATGATCCCAGCCAATCAGGGATCACATGGTGACTGTGGTGATGCCATGACATCACATAGCTAGTCCAATTTGACAGCTTTACTGAGGGAAAACAAAGCTTATTCAGAATGAAGGCAATTCTGCCTATATCACATTGCCATAATTCTAAATGAGTATGGTGGTGGAGGGTGTTCAACATCCTTCTGAATGTGTGTCAGGTGGAGGGAATTGTTCAGTAAGCACTTCAGCACCAGCTGTTGCAGCAGCAACTTTGCTACCTGTCCCACTGGCCTCCACCTCCTGTCTAATTACTATTCCCAGCAGAATGTTTTACACCATGGGAAAGTGTTTCCCCACTTTTAGGTTCTCCCCTCTCCTCCATATCAACAAAAGGAGACAGAGTGATGCTCATAGAAATTGCTTCCCTGTTTTTGACTTTGTCCTGGTTGGCAGCAGAATATCAACAGAAACAAACAACATATGGCAAAAAAAAAGTGAAGTATATATGTGAATATCCTCCTCCTCCTCCTCCTCCTCCTCTTCCTTTCTTTTTCACTCTTTGCACTTCAACTCATGGCCCTGCCAAAGCGACTTCAGTTCTGCTTGTCCCTTGCTGTAAAATATGAATACAAATGGCATGGTGAAAACCATGAGCTCAAAAAGTGCCCAGAGTTTAGATCCTCACTGCTGTCACTACTTTGTTTGTGAATAATGCCTAAGCGAAGCTTGTTGCAGAGTCACTGGGCTCGGCTAGAACACCATGTCGGCTGTCGCCCAACATTAAAAACAGAAAGCTGAACAAGAAGTTATCTCCACAAAATAACATTTTTTAAAAAGTTTAGTGTTACTTCACTCTTCATAAATTATGATAAACTCAGAGGTTTTCTATTTACATCTTCCTCAGATTTAACTGACAGATGGCAACCTATTCCTAGTTTCCTGCCAAATCACCTCAGTGCTCCATTTGTTGCAGAGAATGCAAATATGCCAGTTAATATACAAGGGGAAAGTATCAGAATTAGAAATGAAGCTTCTGGGAATGATAGGAGCTGCTATCCAACACATCTCTGAGGGCACCAGGTTGAGGAAGGTCATGGCTGTTGTTAGATGGGAGTGCACTTGGGCATGTGCTCCGGATCATCCCAGCTGTGCCCCAGATCTTTAGTGCTGCTCCAATCATCTGCCTTTTCCTCTCTACGCGCAGTATCCTTGTAGTTACTAGGAGACTTTAGGACTTCACTCCCTTAGCAGACCGATAAAGAGTGTAGCATGAAAGCACCAGCCTTTTAAACTAGACGGGAGAATGCTGCCTTTCCACAGTCTGCTCATTGTTTTCTCTCTCTCCCTACCTACCTTTCTACTCTTGCATGCCATGGCTATGAGATTGTTTGCAATGAAAGTTTAAAGAGGGGGTGGGGGGAAGGGCAGGAAGAGCTTCCTGTGAAATATTGGTATATTACACAGTATCTGATTTTACAACCCCAAACTGGAATTTTTGGCTCTGCAGAAGTTCAGTAGCTTCAGCCCAGGAAAGGATTTAATCAGCCTCCAAAAACCTCTTTCTCCCCCTCCACTTTAATTTCTCCTAGATAGCTGCAGGCAGAAGATTATACTAAAAGGAGGGTTAGGACTATGTGACAGTATCAACCAGGAAATGCTGGGGCTTTGAAATAGGTTTTATAGTTTAAAAAAATCAAGAAAAAGCCCTCTGCTAACTCACCCCATGAAATTTATTTAAGTATGTGCAACCCTCCTAAATTCCTCTGAAGTGTTACCCCTCTGAAAGAGGACCCTTGGCTTTGGAAATTCTTTCCTGCCCCTCCATTTCCAATCACCATTCTTCTTTTCCTTCCTTTCCCTATCCTGTTTTTTCTTTATCTTCTTTATTCCATCCAGAGCGTGCTTTGGGAGGGGAGGGTGGTGGGCAAGACATATTTCGAACTGTATTTGCATTTATGCAGACAGACAAGTGGATTTGTTTTTCTCCTTCTCTTCTCCTGGGTATTTGAGAAATGTGGGTTCACAGGGTTGCAGAAGAAGGAATCTGGGGAAGGTCTGTTTGTCTGTTGCCATTATCCAGCAATAGGAAGGGCCGTAGCAGAGTGGTAAGGCATATGCTGACATGCAGAAGGTCCCAGGTCCAATCTTTGGCATCTCCAGGAAGGGATAGGAAAGAATCCTGCTGGAAACCCTGGAGAGTCACTGTCAGTCAGTGTTGTCAATACTGGGCTGAATGGGCCAATGGTCTGACTCAGTATAAGACAGCTTCCTATGTTCCTGTGAATGGAAAGCTTTAATAAAAATAGGAATTATATATATGCCTACTCAGCAGTAAGTCATATTACATTCAATGAGCTTTACTCCCAGGAAAGCATATATTGGATTCCAGCACAAGTTGTTTTTGTGGGGAGGTTTGCAGCCTGATCTTCTGCATGTTTAAGTCTTGAGCTGTGAGCGTGGTAATGGAGGCTTAATAAACTGCCCACCTGATTTCAATCCACTGAATTGGCTACCCTTTCAACCCAATCCTATCCTCTTTTTTTTTTGGTCATTTGTGAGTTTTTTCTTTTCCCTTCTTCCATGGTCTCTGGCTTCACTGGCAAGGGAAAGGCACTTAGTACATTATCAGAGATTCTCCATAATTCAGCCCTGGTTTTAAAAACAGACTCCTTGGCTAGAGATGTAAAATTTCCAGAAATTTTGAGGCCATAGAAAAAAGCCCATTTTTTTTTCTGGTGGGGGGTGTTTGGGAAAACACTCAAATTTTGGAAAAATTGAAAAATAAACTATAGTTATTTATTGAACACTCTTTACAGAAAGACAGCCTTTCCTCAATGTAGTGCCCTCCAGATATTTTGGATGTCAGCTTCCATCAGCCTCAGGAAGCATGGGCCGTGGTCAACACTGGGGAGGGCTGCTTTAGGAAGTAACCTTTCTGTTCCTAAAGTTACTTTATGTATAACTTAGTTTGCTCATAAAATGCTCATTATTTTAAAAAACTTTAAACGGTAAACTCATTAGTAAATTTGTAATTATTATCTGATGAATAGATTAAATGACTGCTACAGCATCAGAAACACAGGACTGTGTAGAACAAAACCCAGTCAAGATTGCATATTCACTGTCAAGAATACATAATGGTGACTCTACTCGCATGTTGTGAAACTGAGCGTGAATGTCTGTCGGTAAAATATATTTTAGATCAATAATTTTAATTAGGAATGGAAGAAATAACGAGCTTGGGAATCTTATAGGGAGCATTAAAAACCATTTCCCCCCATGGTGTCATTATTTCCAGACATTTTACATCTCTAGTCTTTCTATAAAAGTTCTCTTATTACATCGTTTTAGAAATCATTTTGTGGTGAGTAAAGGCTGGGTAACAATATATAAATAATTTATCTTAAATTCTAAAAGAAAATCATTTTATAATCCAAAGCTGCTCAATTTTGCCATATATATATTTTTTTTTGGGGGGGGGAATAAACAAAGGTGTTTCTTGGGGAGTGGGGAAGCAACTAAAAACAACAACAACAGTTTTTTCCCCCCTCCGGGCCTTCACATGACTGTCCTTGGCTGAACCTAGTGAGATCTTAGCACAAATTAAGTTATGGGGAGGAAGAGACAATGAGAGCTTGCTCCTAACAAGGAGGAGGTAGAGGAGAGATTTACAAATGCATTTTTTGAAAACTGTTTTTATAAAGAGTGGCTGGGAATAGAAGAATGAGAGGGGTTGTTGTGTAGAGGGGAACTGAATGGGGCGGGGAAGGCTGTAAATGCTTGTGGCGAGAGAAAAGGATTCTGCATATATTCAGAGGCACACTTTATTTCACTGCTAACATTGATGAAATGTAAATAAATTCTAGTAATTTCAAATTTGTGTGCATATCCGTTAGAGATATGTATTGAATTTAGACATGTCTGAAGCCCAAGCAGAATCAGGCAGACTTTGTCTTAAAATAACATATTTTAAGGGAGGAAGTGTGGTTGAGTGACTGAAAAGTCCACCGTCTAATCCTGGTACACATTTTACCATGGGCTCCAATCACTATCCTTTGTGGGAGGGCAAGGATGGGACCATGAGATGGCCATTCTTTCAATGCCACCATGCTTGACTGTGAAAAAGTCTTAAACTGTATTTCAAGCATCATAATCCCCTAGCCCCTGCTCCTATCCTTCTGAAAATTTGCAGGTTTTTGCCTAGGAACATTTTTATGACCTGTGCCATTTTCATATAAATCTCCCCCCCCCCCAAAATGGGGGTGAAGGGAAGGGGAAATCACTCCCCACCCCCAAAATTGGGAGAACTTCCCTTCCACATGAACTGCTGCATCTATCCTTTTGAAACTTCACTGGTTTCTTAGGGACAGCTCGATGCTGTGTGTATGTAATTTTCAGAACAATGGTTCACAAGGCACATAGTGAGATATGTATGTCCTCTTTTGGAGACCTTCAAAATGTCAAAGGTGCTCTTGCACCAAAACCCCTGTGGCTATCAATCTACAGTTTATCAGATATGATCCCCTCATACTGGCCAACTAATTCTGAAATTTCCATCCAGTTCTCCCAAAAAATAAAAAAAGTATCAGCAATTCCCTTTAAAATTAAATCAAAATATGAAGTCACTGAGCACAAAAAAACCCTCTGTACTTACTGTACTTACATTGAGAAGGCATCATCCCTTCCTATGCTTGCATCTATCATGAAATTCTGGCCAATCAAAAAAAGTTATGGTGTATTTTTAATTTCCCATGATAGTCGACAGGAAGTGCACAGTCTCAGTTTTCCAAATCTTGATCCAAGTTCGGTATCTAGTCAAAGTAGAGCAACTCCAAATTAGTCCAAGGAGAAGTGAAACATTTTCTGAAATGCCAAATCGGTGTCGGAATCGTGGGGTTGATGCACACCTCGTGTGTGTGTGTGTGTGTGTGTGTGTGTGTACACATGTAAATTTGTGTTATGGGTCTGGGCCCCACTTCTTTTAAATACCTAGCAATGTCTCTGGGGGAGGTTGTGTTGGGGCCTCACTTGAGTAGTTACACACCATTGCATGTGTGGCACAGAATAAAACACTTGTGTGAATGTCACATTTGACATTCTACATAAAGTTTGCAGTTTTTCTTCCATTGTAATATTTTGTAGGAACTTTACAACATTTCAAGCGGTCCCTACCGTACATGTAGCGTCATTTTAATATGATGCGTATGTATTTCATTGCAAGAAGAACGTTCAGACAATTAACTTCCAGAGCTTTGTTCTACTTCACAGCACTCCGGACACTCATGGATATTTTCATGCTCTTTTCACTTGCTGTGTCAACAAGGAAGGTGTGCAGTCCCCAAGCTTTTCTGACCTACCGTAGGAAACTCCTGCACCCGTTGGCATTTAAACTTAGAAGCTTTTTACATACTCTGTTTGTAAGCCCTATCTCTAGTCTACATTGCTGTGAGTCCGTTGCTAATTGCATGGTCTCGAACAGGGCTTACAGAAAGCATATAATGCTCCTAATTTTAGCTCTGTCAATTCAGGGAGCTTTAATGTGCAGCCTTCGTCATTACACAGCTTCCTTGCTCCCAGGTCACATGAAAGCGAAATGAAAGGGGGTGCTGTTTGACAATAACTAAAGTGAAATTAAACTAAATATTTGACTCAGCTTTAGGTCAAATCAGTTTGTCCTGAATATGAAATTCCACCTCAGGTACATGGTCCTTTTTATGCAGCTTTTATGGTGCATGCATTATTCAATACTGCCTGATCCTTTAAGAAGCCCTTCTGCTGTCGTCAGGGTTCAGCCCTCTGCCACTGAATGTTCTCATTGGGCTAATGGCTACCAGATGGAGGCTGCTCTTAAGTTTACAGCAGTGCTTCATGTTGATCAGATTCCACTGTTTGACTTCTGGACAGTTGTGGTAGGGTGATGAAAATAGCCCATCCCACATGCAAAATCTCAATATGTGAGCCATGCCCCACATAGTAACAGCCATCACCTGGAGTGTTTTAAAGTGGTTTCCACATTGTAGTTATGTAATGTAAGCGTCCACAAGCTTGCCATTTCTAGTCTGTCAGCTTAGGTGCATGTTTTCCACCCTTGTCTCAGTTTGAGATTTAGAGAGACTTAGGAAGCTCAGTGTTCTACAGGACTTGTGTTAAAATGGCGGGATGATGCACTTTTATATAATTTGAAGTGGGGGTTTCCAGCAAGGAAGCAGGTAATACCTCTTCTTTAAGCCTGATAGTTCAATAAATCAGAGCAATTTTGCCATTTATTGATGCTCTTGGAAGATGTAAGTCATCTGTAGCGAAATTACATAATTGCTAAAAATTTGAATCCTATGTGTCAAAGCCCTCTTATAACTATTGCTTTGTTCTTGAGCAAATTTAAAGGTATGTGCATGATTGTAAGAATTTAGGTACAGTGGTGAGAAAAAGTTTGTGAACCCTAATGATAATTATGGAAATTCCATAATTTCACCATGAGAGCCTTAGTGAATCAAAACCAGTCCTTTTCTCAATATTTAAAAGGGTTTATATTAACCAATCCCATGTCTTGTGAAATAAAATTATGAATAAATTAGGCAAATAATGAATACTTAAGAGTCAGGGTATATGCAAAAGTAAGTGAACCCCTGGTTGCATGAGCTCAATTAAAGAGAATAATTAGAATCAGGCATTTAAGTAATTAGGTAGATCTTCAGGGGTGAATTTGGATGACCCCGCCCTAAAAAAGGATCAGAAACTTTGTTTGGTATTCACCATAAGGTTGTGTAGAAACACATGCTACAATCAAAATACATTTCTGAAGACCTTAGAAAAGCTGTTATTGCTGCTCATCAGTGTAGAAAGGGTTACAAAAAAATTCTAAGGATTTGGGCTCCACCAATCCATTGTCAAACAGACACTCTACAAATGGAGAAGGCTCAAAACCACAGTCACTCTATCTAGGAACAGTTACCCTACCAAAATCTCTCCAAGAACAAACAAGTGCATCATCAAGGAAGTCAAAAAGAACCCAGGAGTAACATCCAAGGATCTGCGGGCCACTTTTGCCATGTCTAATGTGAGCGTTCATGAGTCAACAGTGCGGGGGCAGGGACTGAGCAAGAATGGTGGTCATGGGAGTATAGCCAGGAGGAAACCACTGCTCTCTAAAAAGAATATTGCTGCCCATCTGAAGTTTGCTAAAGATCATGATGATCCCCAAGACTTCTGGAACAATGCTCTCTGGACAGATGAGTCAAAAAGTAGACCTTTTTGGACACAGTGAGAAACGTTACGTTTGGTGAAAAACAAACACTGAGTTCAAACAGAACATCCCAACTGTCAAGCATGGAGGTGGGAATGTGATGTTTTGGGCCTGCTTTGTTGCTTCAGGGCTTGGACGACTTGCCATCATTGACACAACCATGAATTCTGCAGTGTATCAGAAGAATCTAGAGGAGAATGTCAGCCCATCCATTTGTGAGCTAACGCTGAACCGAAAGTGGGTCATACAACAAGACAATGATCCTAAACATGCAAGCAAATCTACAAACGAATGGCTGTGGAAGAAGAAACTTTGTGTTTTACCTAGTCAAAGTCTGGACCTAAACCTCATTGAAATGTTGTGGCAGGACCTGTTCATGCAAGGGAGCCCTCAAATTTCACTGAGTTGAAGCAGTTCTGTAAGGAGGAATGGGCTACAACAGTTACAGGAAATGCTTACTTGAAGTCATTGCTGCTCAAGGGGGTGCCAGCAGTTTCTTAATCTAAAGGTTCAGATACTTTTCACACATGGATGTTGAATGTTGAATCAACTGTGGATAAATAAATGTTGAAAAAGCATAGTGTGTGTATGTCATTTTCTAGTCAGGTTATCTATTGTTCTTTATCTAGGATCTTAGGGTTAGATTAAGATCTAATAACATTTTAGGTTGGAAATATGTGACAATCCTAAGGGGTTCACAAACTTTTTTCACCACTCTGTGTCACAGTCTTATCTGACATTACAGATATCCTATGTGCAAAGTCATAAGGATAAACTAACTGTCATGAGTTCAGTACCACATTTGTTGAAATAAAATGCCCTAGAGTTTGTGTACCTTTCCTAAATTGCATGTAATCCAGGCATACATTAAGTTGAAGTTGTTTGCTGTTGCAAGACCAAGAGGCATGTCCATAGGCTAGATGTCCAAACCTGTCCTGGTTCAGTGCAATAGTGCTATTCTTGCAATCATCCAGTCATCTCAAAGCTAAATTCACGGTTCAGAATGGATACTGTAGAAGCCCAAGTTTTTCTTCTTTATATTAACATCTTAAAAGAAGATGGAGAAAGTGACCACCTCTGTGGGAATGGGTTTGATTATGCAGCAAGTATAGACTGAGTCCTAAGACTTACTTAAGTCCCATTCATTTCAACGGATCTACTCTCAATTGGACTGACATTGGATACAACCCAAAATCTACTGCAGGTTTTGACATACATTACTTTACATTGACTAGTTGTACTGTCAACGACAAGTTTTTTAGCATGCAAATGTCTTATGTAGATAGATCTCTTAACTCCCCCCTTCCTTTTATATGACAGGGCCTTAAACTCTGGAGTTGAGTACTACTGGGACCAGCTGAATGAGACCGTCTTCACTGTGCATTCCAACAGCAGGAGCACCGAGCGGCCTGGGTGAGTCTCTTGGAGGATGAGTGTAGAGGCAACCAGTCGTAGTTGGGAGAACATGCTGATCTGTATGTTTGTTTTCATTGAGTTTACAAGGGCTGGCTGTGACTGCGTTTCTCTCTTCTTCTTGTTATAGAAGCTCTACATATTTAAAACTTCCCTTCCCCCTTGGCATGTTGCTAGCATCAGATGGTATAGTACCAATGGTTATCTTTGGACAACTCACTAGTGCAGGTTGAAATGTTAAAATACATCTGTCAACCACAGTCCTTCCAGCTGTCAGTAATACCCTTGCTTAAGTCTTTGGGAAGCCATATGTGCTCTTTTATGAAAATATTACTTGAATTTAAAACAAATGATAAGGGAAGTGCTGTGAAATTAATGGGCTAGTTACAGCCTAAAACAATTATGGCAGGTATACAACTAGTGCTGATGTCTTGAATCAAAATCAGATATACAGACAGGAAGGTAGAGGATAACCAAATATATATTTTGCCTGCCTTCTAGATAATTTTCCATTATAGATGCTAATGGGTGGCTGATGAAACTGCGGAAGGAACAATTAAGAGTTTGGTTTTCAAGGACATAGAGGGTGCTGTGCGTGCATTTGCCCTTTAGTTCTTTAATTTGTTTGTTTGGGTCTCTCTTCAGAACTAGCAGAGCTACATGGAGGACAGACAGGGACATGGGCCTAATGAACGCCATAGGCCTGCAACCACGAAACCCAACCACATCTGTGACATCGCAGGGCACTCAGACTCTGGCTCCTCAGCTGCAGAATGCAGAGACACAGACTGAGAGGGAAGTTCAAGAGCCAGGAGGTTCTGCCTCAGGAACTACAGAAGGTAAGAGTTGGTAAAGAATTACTGTTTGCATCATAATTTATCTTCCTGTATATTAGCTGGGATGTAATATTTTTACAAGCAGAATTTATCTCTATCTAGAAGCTGCACTTTTCCCATTCTAGCAGACTGACAAAACAGGTTTAAATGAGAACGGCAGAGAGCCAATCCGAGCTTTTGAAGTAAAGTTTGGAGAATTTCAGCAAGCTCGAACATCCCTGTCTCTCCTATCTCTACCATTTTCCCTAGTATGAAAGCAGATTAGCATGTGAAAACTCTAGCAAAGGAAACTTTCCCTCTCTGTGCAGTGTCCTCCTTGCAGTGGTTAAGGAAACATCCATCTCAAGTAATTGACTCCAAACTGCGTGGATTGCATAAATTTGCACATATCCTGATGACTTCACTGGATGATGCAACTGAATTCAGATATTAGTCTGTAGTCCTGTGTCTTCAGATATTACTTCCTCCAGCTCTCTTCCCTATTATTAGGTAGGATTTTCCTCCAACTGTCTTCCCGGTGCCCACATCTAAATAACATTTTATGCCTAGCTTTGGAGTCATACAACCTACCCTTAATCTTCGTGTGGTGGAGCAGTTGGGGGTGGGTGGGTGGGTTGCACATGAAGAGGGGAAGGTTAACCCTCTTGCCTATGTGCTCTGACCCCACCCCTGGAAATTGTTCGCCCAGTGCAGTAATTAGGCTTGAAAAAAGCCGCCCATAGCAACCAATCGGGAGACTTTTTTCAACCCTAATTGCTGCTGGGTCAGGCATCCTCATATGTGTGTGAATGGTGGGAATGTATAAATGGGAGGAATTTGTGGCTTTGACCCTGCCCAATTTTGGCTTTGGCCCCGCCCTACACTGGCATGCAACTCTCAGAGGGTTTCCCATGAGCAGAATGTATCCACAGAGTGAAATAGATTCCTCACTCCTGGTTTAGCAGTTGCATGAACTCCACTTCTGGCTTCTTCTCAGGTAAAGATCTTCCTTTGCAGTCCCACTGAACCACTCACTGTTTTAGTCAGGTATTAGTAACTGCCCTAACATAACATTTCTGTTTTTAAAGAGCCATATAAACAGGAGGTTAGTCAAAACGGCAACAGTTTTAAAGTGCTGCTTGTTCTTATATATCAGAACTGCTAACAGCAATAGAGCTCTTCATTAGATTCTGCCTGGTATATGGTGTTCAGCCTCTTGTCTATGCTTTATTTTTAATAGTGAGCATTTCTTTATTTAATCAGTTCCACTACCAGCAATAATTTGGAGAGACAGAGCAGTAACTACTAAAAGAACAAAAAGTCTTCTGGCACCTTATGGACTAACAAATTTATTGCAGCATAAACTTCTGTGGACTATAATCCACTTCCACTAATGCTGTGTGTGTGTCACTGAAATTATTGATTATTCTCTCCATATCCTCCTTAAGGAAGATATATGAGTTAGTATTACATCTGTGTATTTTTTAAACTGAAAATAGATAAATTCTAAGAGGCTATACGTACTAGTATTCTTGTTACATTTGATTTCACTTCCATTCCTCATAAAACTTCACATGCTTCCTCTTCCCAAAATTACAGGCTCAGTTTGCTTGTTTTTTGTAATAAACATTTATGTTTCACTATTTTGCATGCAAAATTGGAGTCAAAACCTTTTCAGGGTATCATAAAGTGGCTGGTTAGCAGGATGGTGATTTATCTCCTGCCAAAAGAAATTAGCAGGTGTCTGTATGAAGGAGTGTATGGAATGTAATGGCTCATATTCATTGCTAAAAATAAATGTAAAGCAAATCTGATGATGCAGGGATAGGACAAGATGTAGGAAGAACAAAATGTCTGCCCAGATCTATCATATGAAAGCATGTACTACTTCAAATGAGGTAAAGGACTTTGTGTGGGGAAAAATTAGTGCAAATAAGTCATGAGTTCCTGGGATAGTGGATGGACTGCATTCCATCCTTGCACAAATAACAGCAGCAGATCACACAAAGTGCCAGCCTGAGCACAACCTAAGGAATGCAGCCCTTGTTCACTCTCATCCATGAAACAAGATTTGAATTTTGTGTTCGCTTCCTTTGAAATATGTCTATTGGATCACAAGAACTAAGGGCAATTTCACATGTTACATTTTTATGTTTATACCTAGGATGCATGAACATAAAGTGTGAAATGCAGCAAATAATAATAATAATAATAATTATTATTATTAATAATAATAATAATAAATGTATTTCTTACCCGCCTCTCTGTTTGGATCGAGGCGAGAAACAACAGTAATTATAAATAATAATAAATGTATTTCTTACCCACCTCTCTGTTTGGATCGAGGCGAGAAACAACAGTAATTATAAAACATGATGAAATACATAAAACTGATTAAAAACATGGCAAACATTATTAAAATAGCAATAAAACATCCTAAAAACATTCTGAAATTCCACTGAATATGCCTGCCAGAAAAGACCAGTCTTTATAGCTTTCTTAAATTCTAAAAGACTGTTAAGTTGATGAGTCTCCTCCAGCAGATCATTCCACAGTCTGGGAGCGGCAGAAGAAAAGGTCCTCTGGGTAACAGTTGTCAGCCTAGTCTTGACCGACTGTAGTAAGTTCTTCCCAGAGGACCTAAGCGTGCAGCGTGGATTGTATGGGAGAAGGTGATCCCGCGGGTAACCTGGACCCAGACCATGTAGGGCTTTAAAGGTAATGTCCAACACTTTATACTTCGCCCGGAAACTAATTGGCAGCCAGTGGAGTGATTTTAAAGCTGGTGTACCGGTGACCAACCTGGCTGCCATATTTTGAACTAGTTGAAGTTTCCAGACTAGGCACAAAGGTAGCCCTATGTACAGCGCATTGCAGAAGTCGAAGTTACCAGCGTGTGTACTACCGTCTTTAGGTCTTCCAACTCTAGGAAGGGGTGCAGCTGGCGTATCAGCCGAAGCTGATAGGCACTCCTAGCCGTTGTATGTATCTGGGCTGTCATTTGGCACAACAGATCCAGGAGCACCCCCAAGCTTCAAACACAGTCTTTCAGGGGGAGTGTAACCCCATCCAGAACTGGTTGACATACCTCCAAATCCAGGTTGCGGCCTTTGACAGCAAGCACCTCCGTTTTGTCTGGATTCAACTTCAGTTTGTTTTTCCTCATTGAGCCCATTACTGCCTCCAAGCATTCATTCAGAGGAGACACGCTATCCTTAGCTGACGCTGTTATCAAAGGCATAGAGAAAGATATTTGGGTGTCATCAGCATACTGATAGCACCCCACCCCATACCTCCGGATGATCTGTCCCAGCAGTTTCATATAAATGTTAAACAGCATTGGGGAAAGGATGGCACCTTGTGGTACGCAACATAGCAGCTCCTCCTTTGCGGAGCAGTTATCCCCAAGCATCACCATCTGGAACCTCCTGCCCAAGAGGTAGGACCGGAACCATTGAAGCACAGTACCCCCAATTCCCAATCCCATCAGGCGTTCCAGAAGGATACCATGGTCGATGGTATTGAAAGCCGCTGAGAGGTCCAGAAGTACCAGCAGGGACACACTCCCCCTGTCAATACTCAGGTGTAGATCATCCACTAAGGTGACCAAAGCAGTCTCAACTCCGTATCCTGCTCTGAAGCCAGTTTGAAATGGGTCTACAAAATCAGTGTCATCCAAAACTCCTTGGAGTTGGAAGGTTGCCTTCTGGAAGGCAACCTTGCCCAAAAATTGAAGATTTGATACTGGCCTGTAGTTATTAAGGTCCAGGGGGTCCAGGGAGGGCTTTTTTAGAAGCGGCCATACCACCGCTTCTTTTAAACATGATGGAAAACTCCCTTCCCTGAGAGATGCATTAATAATATATTGTAATTGTGATCTAACTGCATCTCCTCCTTGGGCGACCAGCCAAGAAGGACAGGGATCGAAAGGGCAAGTAACCTTCCTCACTCATCCAAGCAGCTTGTCCACGTCCTCGGTACTCACCAACTGAAACTGATCCAGTGTAATCCTACTCGCGGAGTTGCTGGACACTCCATTGTCAGCCTCTGCTATAATGATGGCATCTAAGTCGGCTCTTATCCGAGAGATTTTATCTGTGAAGTGATTGTTAAAGGCATCACAGCGAACTACCAAAGGCTCTAAGGTCGGATTTGGGGGGAAGGTGCCCGGGTTAGACCCCTCACCATCCTTAACAGTTCTGCTGGACGTGAATTTGCAGGTGCAATGTGTGCAGAGAAGAAAGCTTTCTTCGCTGCACGTATTGCCACCCCATAGGAACGGTGATGTTTTCTATGCCGTGTCTTGTCGGATATAAGTCAGGTTTTCCGCCATCAACGCTCCAGTCATTGTCCTTCCTGCTTCAACTCCCTGAGGTCTTCTGTCTACCAGGGCGCCTGGTTAGAAGCGGGTTGGAGAGGACGTTTGGGGGCGATCATGTCAATAGTCCTAGTTAGGTCTTGATTCCATCTATTGACCAGGGCTTCTACAGGATCGTCGACAATACCAGCCATAGAACCCTCTAAGGCTTTCTGAATTCCAGAAGGATCCATCAGCCTTCAAGGGAGGACCATCTTAATAGGTCCGCCACCCATGCAGGGGCAGGTGGTAGCCTTAATACTAACCCTGACCAGAAAATGGTCTGTCCGTGACAATGCGGAGGTAATGTGTGTGTTTGTAAATGGGTACACTCTGACAAACTCTAATTTCCCTACATGCAATGCTTCTCTGCCATTATAAAAGTTGAGACAGCATCAACAATTGGGACTGGAAGCTTGGAAACTAATTTCCCAGTTGAGAAAACTATGTGCAGTTTACCAAATGCTCATGAATTGTGGCACCAGCTCTTCAAAAATGTGCTCTGCCTTGAGAAGAGGGGAGGTTAAAATTAGCAAAGATAGCTAGCATGGAAGGCTTGTAGCAGTATGCACGCCTTAGCTTTCAGACCTAAATGTTGTAGTTCAGTAGTATATAATATGTTCAGTAATATATAAATCTGTTAAAGAAATAAGTGGTTGCTTCTAAACATGCTTGGATTGCTGCTGGGAAATGGAGTTTCCAATGTCTCCCACCTTAATTCGTTAAGCCAAAAGGCATCATGAATTCTCAAGCTCCCCATCAGTGATCTGAATATGTGCAGAAGAAACTACTAGCATCTAGATCTGAAATATGTGGTGTCAATATGGCTGCAAGTCCTCCACATTAGCCCTTCCTGTTATAGTGCCGTCATCACCACCACAATAGGTTTTGGGAGGGACCAGTGGGGAGGGCTAAGTTCAAGGCTCCCTGAGCTTGTTTTTTTCCAGACTTTCTCATTAAAAAACCTGGAAAGACTATCACCCCTCCACTCAAAAGAATTTTCCCATGAAAGCTTTGAAAAACTGGACTGATTACAGTGCAAACCAGAGTGTGTGAGGAAGCTCACCCATCCCTGCAAAAGAGAAGCAGTATTCTCTGCCAATCAAATAACGTGTTTTGGATCCAGGAATTCTTGAGTGAATATCCCAGATCTGAGACAAACTCAGTATGGACCCTTTGAAAATGATTGAATTTGCTTGTACGTTGGAATAAACATTCCCATCGGGAGGTTTTGTGGATTAATTAGTATCTGCAAAGAGCTTTGTTGATGTAAATCATTATGAGACTTGAGTAGCATTGGTGGCACTCAGCAGGACAGTAAAATACATGACTCTGGGAAGTGTTCAGTGACTTGTTTCAGAATGAGGCAGAAGAGAAGAATTGTATATTCTTCATCATGGTCTCTATGCATCACACATATGGGCTCAGCGCCTGCGCGGAGCCCTGCTCGAGAAAAAACTTCTACAGCTATAGACATTGTTAGGCGGGAACCCTTCCCCCACCATGCAGTGCGCATGTCTTAACAGTTCCCGTCCTTCCCTCAGACCTCGAAAACCACCATGTAGTTTCAAGAACTCAGGAAGGAAAAACAGGGTTACCACCTGGCATCTAGTACAATGGAAGACACCAAGCCGGGAACGGTGGGGGGGTCGTGTGAATGCACAGATGACCACACGAAGAACCACAGTTACAGGTAAGCAACCTGTTCTTCTTCATCGTGGTCTCTGTGCATCACACATATGGGCGATTAGCAAGCTGACTTACCGGAGGCGGGTGTGTGTCTTACGCCAAGATTTATGACAATACAGAACATCCGAAAGCGGCATCCACTCAGGATTGAAAATCCAATCGGTAGTGTTGAATAAACGTAGATGGATTCAACCAGGTAACTGCTTTGCATAGGTCTGGGATTGCTATGCCTCTTTCAAAAGCACCTGATGTAGCTACTGCTCTAGTTAAATGTCCTTTAACCAGTGCAGAAAGCTACAGGCCTGTCAACTGATATGCCAGCTGAATCGTCTTCACAACCCAATGTGAAAACCTTTGAGAAGAAAGAGTTTGTCCCTTTTGTTGCCCTCCATAGCAGACAAAAAGCCTTGTTGATTTCCGCAAAAACTCTATCCTTTCTGCATAAAAAGCAAGAGCCCTTCTGACATCTAAAGCTTGTAACACTGTTTCCAACTGAGATGATGGCGATGGGAAAAATGTGGGCAGTATAATAGCCTGACTCAAGTGGAATGGTGACACTACTTTTGGCAAAAAAGAAATGTCTGGTCTGAGAATCACTTATGAAATGAGAGATATGGTGGGTCTACTCTGAGAGCACACAATTCACTCGCACACCTCGCAGAAGTAACTGTAACAAGGAAGGCAGTTTTCCAAGACAGTAATTGCAAAGATGCTGTTGCCAAAGGCTCAAAAGGCTTTGAGGAAAGTGCTTTAAGGACAACAGATAAACTCCAAGTTGGTATAACTGGTCGCACTACTGGTGCTAAGTTACCTAAACCTTTCATAAACTTTTTAATGGTAGGGTGCGTAAAAAATGAAGACCCTTCAAGAGTTTTGCAATAATAAGAAATGGCTGCTAAATAAACACGAATCGAGGAAACTTTTAACCCTTTTTCTGAGAGAGAAAGCAGAAACGAAAGCAATTGCTCTATCGAAAATTGATGAGGTAAAAATCCTTGTTGGCTAGCAAAGCTCTTAAAAACCTTCCACTTTATGTGATAAGACTTTCTTATGGAGGGCTTAAGTGCTGCCTCTATAATTTTTCACAAAGGTGAGGAGATGCGATGTACATCTAGTACCCTATCCTCCATGCTGTCAAGTGCAGCGTTTGTAGGTCCAGGTGATAGATCCGACTTTGTTTCTGCGTTAAAAGATCTGGACGCATCAGAAGTTTGACATAATGGCTCTTGGACAGTCTCATGAGTGGGGCAAACCACGCTTGTCTGGGCCACCAAGGGGTGACGAGAATACATGCTGCTTTGTCTGTGAGGATCTTGCTCAAATCTTGGTAATCCATGGAAACGGTGGAAAGATGTAAAGAAGGGCAATCGACCAATTCTGAAGGAAAGCATCTCTCGATGTTGAGCCTTTTCATTCCTTGCTGCAGTATACAGGACACACCATATTCTTCTAAGTGGCAAATAGATCTATTTCTGGAAAGCCCCAGTTGTCGAACATGTCCTGGAGTACTGTTCTGTTCAATTCCCACTCGTGGGATGCCACTGTCAGACGACTTAGTATGTCTGCCAAAACATTGTGGTTGCCTGCCACATGAACTACTATCACCTTGATATGTCGTGCTAGGCACCAGAGCATGATGTCCATAGTCAAACATATCAAAGGAAGGGATCTCGTTCCCCCTTTCTTGTTTAAGTATGCAACTACAGTTGTATTGTCCGAGGTCACTGGAATTGTTTTGTCCACAAGATGTACCTCGAATGCCCTTAGTGCTTTGCTGACTGCCTCCAATTCGAGCAGATTTATATCTCTGTCACAGTCCATTTTCCATGAACCTGGAGATCTTCGCAATGAGCTCTCCACTCCGAAAGCGATGGATCTGTTGTTACTATCATCGATGGGGAAGGTTGCACGAAAGGCATGCCCTGGAGTAGACTGAATGTCGACATCCACCAATGAAGGGACTGTCTCACCTCGCATGGGATAAAAAGATAAGTTGCTCTGGCAACGGATAGTGGATTGAATGTACGGAGAAACCATGCTTGTAATGGCCTCGTTCTCAAGTGTCCATTGTCCACTACTGCCGTCGTAGCTGCCATGAAGCTTAACAGACGCTGGAGCCAGAAAGCTGAAATTGTCGTTTGAGAGTATACGGTTAGAGTCAAATCCGCCAACACTTACTGAAGGTGACAGGCAATTGAGATCACCGATGTACGAACAGTGTCGAGGATCGCCTGACTCTAGTTATTCATATTCCACTGCAGGTGGATATGATTGCTCCTATCATAGGCATTGGGATCGATTCCGTTCACCCCATCAATGGGAGAGACATCAAGATTGTTCTTGTCCGCCGTCTCCTTATCGATACAGAGACTGGGACAGAGCTGATTATTACAGAGACTATCATCAATATAGTTGACCTCGACATACTGATAATTGATGGACTCCAGAGGCAACGGTTTCAAGACCTCCGGTACCGGAGGAGCAATTTTTGGTGCCCCCACCAGTTAATAGACTTCCAGCGTCGACCAGACAGGTGGAAGAGTCCACGTTGGAATTGAGACTTATTCAACTGCCCACGGCTTTGGTGTCGGGAATAACTCCAGCCCGTGTCCAACCATATCTGTGCATTCACAATTAGTATCTGCAAAGAGCTTTGTTGATGTAAATCATTATGAGACTTGAGTAGCATTGGTGGCACTCAGCAGGACAGTAAAACACATTACTCTGGGAAGTGTTCAGTGACCATTTCGGAATGAGGCAGAAGAGAAGAATTGTATATTACAAGATGACTTGCTTTTGTTTTTTGTTTTTTAATGTGTTTTCTGCTTTGCTGGAACAGGCCCTGGGCAGGGCATATTTTTTAGACATGGATGTCATTTGGAAAGAACTAAAGTGTAGCATCAGAGGCATGGCTTTGTATATTGGTGAATGCAATCCATCCTCCACCTCTGCAGGGCTCTCTGCAGAGACTGTCTTTCTGAGAGCTTCTGCTGCTCCTTCTTTGGAAGGATGACGATAATGTGAATAAACTTATTAAAAGTGAATCCCTCTAGTGCAGATGTTTCCTTTTCTGACAGATAATTGCTGTCTTGTGTACTCCGTTGCTTGTGAAGCCTGCATCAATCAAAGAAATGTATGTTTAGGCAAAAGATTTTGAGAATGGCATAAATAAATGTTAGTCTGAAAGATCTCTTGTTGCTTAAAGAAAGAAAGAAAGAAAGAAAAAAATACTAATAGGGCAGAATCCAACCGAAATTCAGCACTTTCAAGTCCTGTTGCTTTCAGTGAGGGAGATTTAAGAACATGTCTAACTCTTCCACTGAAATAAATGGGACATAGGAATGTTTAACATTGGCTGGATTGTGTCTCATCATGCTGAGTACTTATCAATCCTGTCCAAGCTCTGAGGCCATCAAAGTACAAATATGGTGGGAGTGGTAGGACAGTGAAGGAGAGTTTGTCCCTACCTTCCCCAACCTAATGCCATCTGGATATTTTGGACTTCAACTCCCATCAGATGAGGATATGATAGTGCTTGTAGTCCAAAACATTTGGAGGGCACCAGGTTGGGGCAGGGTGGCTTATCCTCTGCCTCTACCATTAGGAAGCCACCAAGCCTTTCAGTTTCTACTGAGAGCAACCTTTTTTCATTCTCAAATCAAATTCCTAAATAAACCACCATGGCAAAGAGAGACACTGCAGCATCTTATCATAATGACCTGGGGTTTGTTCCATGACTTGAGATTTGTAGCCAAGATACTCTAATGCCCAATGAGCAGATGTGCAGCATGAGCTGATGATGATCCTTGAATGGATCCACCTTCTGTGACTGTTGGATGGCTTTTCCCCCCAGCTATAGGGGCACCTGTGAAGGATGTTTGTCCACATTCCACTTGCACATTTTGAATTCCACTATACTTTCCAGACCAAATAGCAGTTTAACTTTGATGTTTATCCAGATGAATGTTACAGTATTTGTTGAACACATAAAAGAAAACCATTCTGGATGTAGAATAACTCTTATCCCTTACCTCATGAAAAATAATGTGTGTAACGACAGATTCCAGCTCAGTGGTTGCTGATTCCTTTGGAATCCAGATTTCAAATCTGTGGACCTCAAGTGGAGGATCTGGTACGTGTTTTCTGAATGTGTATCCAGCAGCAAAATGGATTGGAATTGGTAGCACACACTAATTCCCCAATCTGTAGGATGAGATACTATGGGAATGCTTGCATGCATAGGGAATAGGAAGTTTTTTGGAACTTTGAGGAGGACTAGGTAACCTTGATACACCAGACATATATTCTTCACTATTCATTGCACTCATTCTGATGCTAGCTTTGGGCTCTTTAAAATACTTGGTGAGTCCATGCTCTGAATGACGTCCGCCTAGGGCAAATGGCAGAGCAGCTCAGGTATTTGAAGGGCAGGTTTTGCTTTGAGGTGATTTCTGCCAAATTGAAAGAACAGCAGCTGCTTTTCTCTGTACACTACATCTGCTCGCATGTCACCCAGGACCTTCACTTTCTTGAATTGGTAGCTTGGCAGTCTTGAATTTAGTCCTTCTACTGTGGAGCATCTGGCTAGTCATATCACTGTCATTGTCTCCTTGTAAGCAATTTTTCTAGCTGGTCATATCACTGTCATGTCTCCTTGTAAGCAATTTTTCTAGCTAGTCATATCATTGTCATTGTCTCCTTGTAAGACTCAGGGTTTATATCTGTGTACAGGCACATAGCAAGCTCCAGTTTTCCCCTTTGTAGAGGTCAAGAATTATTAAGCTTTCCCCAAACTATATTGGAACAAATTACAAGTTTTAGACATAACAAAATGATTCTGAATCACAGATATTTGCTTCTAAGGATAAAGCACATTTCATAAAGCAGGAAAATTTAAAACAACCACCACCTTGCTATCACCTTATCAGGCAGTATAAAAGATCTATAGAACTTAAACTTCATGCCTTTTAATTAAACTTGAAAAACTCATTGGGCGTGTTCAGAAGACACCTTAAACCCTGCTGGTTAATGCTTTTGGTCAAGCAGCAGGGTTTAAGGTGTCTTGTGAGATACGTTTTGCTCAACCCTGCTCACTGACTAACCAAAGTCAAGGTTAGCGGCTCTAACCGTGACATAAAGTGTGTGCAACAGCACAGCTTATGGTTAGTGCTAACCCCAAAGAACTACAGGTCTGCTAACCACAGAACCTGATTCCGCGTCCATTATCACCAAGGGGGGAAAACCCGAACATCCAATACTTGGGTTCAAAAATCTAGTGAGAAAAAGGATTAAAGAGAATTGCATATGTTGTTTCAATATAGAGAAACAAGTGTTTATAAATAGAATATCCCTGATTCTTTTGCATATTTGTAAAAGAAACACCCTACAAGCATTGCCCTACGAATTAGCTGTCTTGACTTCTTCTCACGACAGAAGAAATAATCCCCAAACAAAAAGACGCTAAGGGCTAGGTTAATTATATCAATAACTATTTTTTCTTGTTTTAGATGTAAGTCCAGGCTTTATGTTAGTCATTAATTCGAAAACCACTGCCCTAAAAAGCAATTGGTTTCTTCTAAGGCTTGGTGGGGTTCCTCAGAGGCCTATCAGGGCTTCCTCAATAAGATGGTCAGTAATGGTGAGCAAGCAAAGCAGCTTTCCCACTTCTACTGATCTTCCTTTGACTGCACATTTGCCTTTGACCAGGGGTGCAGAACCTCAGGCCTGGGGGCTAAATATGGCCCGTCTGGGGACCCAATCCACCTCTTGGTTCTGTAGATGTGCACATCCCCTTTCCCCCAACCACCAATCGTTTGGTAGCTTCCCAGCTTTTGTGCAGTTTTTCCCCGACTCTGAAAGCTTGAAATGCCTCTCTTAAGGCTAAGTTGGTGACAGTAAGAGGATTAAGATAAAATATGTGGGTGTTTTTGGCCCCGACCCTTTTACCTTCAGCCCCTCCCACCATTAGAATGTGGCCTCTGACAGCTTCTCCAAAATGGGATTTGGCCCTCAGGCTGGAAGAGGTTCAACACCCCTGACTTTAGACTGCATGGTGTGCTCTATGGCACACTCAATGTGAAGCAATGGTGGTGCACAATCAGTGACCTTCATGAACAGAGCATATGCCCTAGAACACTTTCCAGAATCTTCTGCAACATATCCCTGGCAGATGTGTAGGGGTTCCTTGGGATACAAGTTCATTGAGAGAAAGTAAGAAGTTTGAAAATGACTGGATTAAAGAAATATCTCCTGAGCAGTGAACCATATGGGGAAATGCTGCTATTTCATCTATTTATATCATCATGAGTAGAAGACAAATTTATAAAGCTTTAGCATCGATACCATATGGTGCCCACCTGTCTAACATTTCATTTGTTCGCAAAAGAATACATGGGGCTTAGATTTAATTCCCCCACTGATAGTGGCATGGGAACAGCATCTTCATGTTAAAATTCCATAAGACTTCAATTAGTGTTTGAACCTAGGAGGCAGTTGTGTGGTCCCTTCCTACATGCTCATCTCGTTTTGTTTCCAGCCCTGGCTCTGTGACACCCCAGTGGAAAGTAATTGTGTTACTGGCCTGCGTGGGTCCATGTAGATCCTAGATTCAAATACTTGCTGGAGCAGCATGGGATCTCATTACAAAATAGCAGTCCAATGAGTGTAACTGGGGTCCTTTTACCTCTCTGTATCAAACCTAGAATGTACCTGCCTCATAACAACAGCCAGCACATGGCAAATCAACATACAGAAAAGAGATGTTGGGCTATGGTTGGGAGGGGAGGTGTTGCAGCAGCAGCAGCAGCAACCAGGAATGCATTTTTGTGTAAAATAGCATCAGAGGTTTCTTGATGCATACTTTAATACTGCTTAATACTTGGTTAGCATTAGTGGGGGTGGGGTGAGCGGAATTGCCAGGCATTTAAAAGCAGAATCTACTGCAGTGAGGCTGGCGAAATGTGTTTGGTGCACTCCATGCGAAGCAGTGGTGGGCCCCACCATTTTGCCAACTCCAGTGTCTGCAATGTGTGATCAGAGAAGTGTCCCCACTCCAGGACCCTTTGCTGCAGAGGATGGAGGACACAACTCTGGCATGCCCTGTAACTTCTGAGCTGAAGAGCATGTCCCAGTATCCCCTGATGTTGCAAGGGATCTTTGGGTGCACAGTAAAGAGAGAATGCTATGCCTTTACTACAAGGTACCATTAAATTCTTGTCTTCTGTGAATATTTCTGATGCATTTGCTGAAGCAGGCCTATGACACAATAAATACATTAGTCTTCAACATGCCACAGGACTCTCTGCTTTCACTGCAAGCTACTAAACCTGCTTCTTTTGTTGAAATTTCTCATCTGGAAGGATGCGCAATACACACAGAGGGGGGAGAAGGGGGATGAGCCAGGCCAAAAAAGCAACAGGTCAAGTGGCGAGGCCTGTGGGATCTAGCTATGATGCTGAAGATCAGCCCCTTGGTAGAAATGCTAAGGTTGGCTTTTCTGCATTTCCTAATCTGTATTAATCAGATCTCTCCTGACATGATAAATTACCAAGCAGCCACTCCGGCTGCTGTGGAAGCTGCACCTGCTGCTCCTGTGACTCAGCAACAGCCCCAGCCCCTGGAATTCTGCCCTTGCCACAGAATTAAAGCAGAAGTCTTGTGTGGAAGAGGAAAGGCGGAAAGATGAGGAGTGTGTGAGCTTTCCTTCTTAAGGGCTGACCATAAGGAGTCTTCGGGCTCAGCACATGCTCATTGTAGTTGATGTGAGTGAAGCACTACTCAGCAATTGAGGTTGATTGGCATCTCCCCAAAACATGACCCTACCCAGTTTATAGATGTGCAGAGTAGGAAATTTCAAGTACTAAGTTAGGGAATATTTAGAGTTCCGAAGTTTTCTGATACTTGGGGACTGATTTGTTTATATTATGCAGTAGGAGATATGGGTGCCGTTTGCATATTGTCACCCAGATACATCTATTTCACTCAAACCACTTCATCACTATCTGATGGATGATGCTAGATCTGGCAGAAGCGCTGTCCCCTTGAGGTAAGAGTAGCATTTGCTGAGAGAGAATGTCTGAAAGCCTTTCTTGCTTGGAAATGGTTGTCCTGTCATGGGATATTCCCAGCAAGAAAAAAAGTGCAGTGGAGTTGATCACTACGAATAGTTTCAATAAGGAGTTGTCCGCTAGCTATATTAATGCTGTATTAATGCACTGGAACTATTTTGAAACTAATAATAATCAAGCAACAAGGAAAGTGGTATCTATTGCTGAAGTATGGCTGCTTATGTTTATACCAGTTATTCACGTGTTCTGGGATTATGGTCACCAAAAAGCTATAGAACAGTAGCTTCCAAAAATTTGATGTCCATGTTAGAAGAGCAGCACATAAACTTGTAGCACTGTAAAGACTAACAGATATATTGCAGTATTCCAGAGAGGAGGAGAAATGTGAAATGAAATGAGATTAATTAATTAAATGTCTTTGCAGTAAAAATAGTAGAGACTTGTGGCACCTTGAAAACTTACAGAGTTGTTTAGCTGTAAGAATTGTGTCAGCGTTAAGGTCCTACAAGACTCTTTGCTTCTGTCTCTGCAATAGACGGCTATCCCTCTGCGTGTTGGAAAATGTAAGCTGTCTGCTTCTGGCTGTATTGGGAAATGCTTAGAGAAATTTTGGGATGCCACAGCCTTATGGTACAGCATAGCCACAGACTTCTTCATGTTATCACCAGGACCACTCTGGATGTATGGGTTATGTTCCACAGCTCAGGATAGAAGGGCAGATTTATATAGAAGAAGAAAAGCCCCCCCAGGAGTGTTCCATATCTTCCTGCAGTTTCCCAGTTGTCTTCTGTCTTAGCAGAGGGTGACAGACTGTTGTGAAGAAAGAATCAAAGAGACACCCTTTTCATTGAGCTATCCACTACAACCCTAAGATGTCTTTCCTGGTTACTTCTGACCTTATATATAGTTAGTGGTTTTTTTTGTTTCAGTGTACATCACTTTGCCCTTACTTACATTGAACTTCATCAGCTATTTTGTTGCCGATGCATCCATCTTTGAGAGGTCCCTTTGGAGCTCTTCACAGTCTGGTTTGGTTTTCACAATCCTAAACAATTTGGTGTCATCTGCAACCTTGGCCACCTCACTGCTCATGCCTCGTTCCAGGTAATTTTATGAATGAGTTAAATAGCACTGGTTCCAATTCCACATTACTCTATCCAGTCTGCTAAAATCAATATCCCTTCCCCTAATGTCAGTGATACCTTTTTGCAGGGGGGAAACTTAGAGTGTAAATGGAGAATGAAAAGGCCATTTTCCTTAAACAACAGCATTCTCGTGTAGCTTGCTGGAGCTCATTCCTGTGTGCTTAGAGCTCTGAACACGTGTGGAATAACTGCAAGTAGCTAGGCAGAATTTGATGGTACAATGCTTCTATACTCTGCACTGCATGTAAACCCATAAGTGGTTCTGGTATTTCTGTACTGGGATATTGTGCCAAGTAATTCCAAGCTTACATTGGGTACATCGTCTGTGTTAAGCGTTAGTTTATTTTGCTTCTCTTTCAATATTTGCTTTTAAACTGTCATCTTTCTCATGTTCTGTTTGGATTGCCTGTTGCTTGGGAAGCATTTGGCCACTTCTTCCTCTTTTGTAATCAGTCCTGATGGCACTGCTAAGGCTGGAAGGGAGATTTATATCTTTAATAAGGATCAGGTAGCCTGTGGCTGCTGCATCCCTCCATGGAGCAATTCAGCACATTCCATTGAATAAGAATCTTTCCTTCAGCAGCCTACAAGTGAGAGGCAGCTAACTGCTGATCCTTCCATGAAGGTGCTGCAAGGAGACATTTTTCTTCAGCTATGTTTAGTCCTTGGGGTACTGGGCTCACCACACTGCATGATTCTTTGAGATCTTAGAGATAAGCAGTGCTTTTTCTGCAGACTGTGAGGAAAGGGGGGAATGATTTGTTTGGGAAGTAGCCAAATCCAAAAAATATTATGCATAGCTCATGTGTCCACTTAAGTGAGATTGAAACAACAGCAGAATCGGGTTGGGCATCATGTGTGGGTGAAGTCAGTAGATGTCTGTTTCATTCATACTATACCTGACTCTTCCCTGCAATGTCCCTCCGAGCCTGCCAATCAGCTCCTTTTTTATTTTTCATAGACAAGAGAGTTAAGATCCTTTTAATATATCTTTGCTTTGTAGATTTCAGGAACTCCAAACCACATTGTCTTACCAATCCCACCAAGCTGCTTTACTTGAAACCTGCACAGTCATGTGCCATGACATGTCTTCCCCTTCCAGGCCCTGGTGGCCAAAAGGAAACTTCAAAAATGTGCTGCCTGTTTTCAAGGTTATATTGGGAAATGGGGGGGAAAACTATAACTAAGAGCTCGTATTTTAAATAAATAATTAAATTCTAGATGAAGATGGTCAGTTAGTTTCTTTTAAGAACCCAGTACAAAACCTTTTTCTGCCTTTGTAAGTTGGTTCTTGGTAGGAGGGTGTAGTGGATGGGTAGAATAGTGTTTTTTAGGTGGGAAAGATCTGCTAGCACTGGAAGTGCTTGGTACCTTGTATGTGTAGTGGATGTTTTGATGAACCACTTAACAATGCTTTCAAAAAAATGAAACTCTACAAAAAAATAGAATAAAAAGTTAATAGGAAAGAAGTTGGTTCTTTACCATGGACAAGTAGCATACATCTGCCCAGTAGGTAGTTAGACAATGCTGTGGCCTACACTATCTGCAGTAGCATGTGAACTCCTTCAACTACTCTCCCTTTATAATGGGCTTGATGTGGTGGTGGGAGTAGGTTGTTGCTGCCCCCTTGGACAGAAAGGGGCAGGATGAGTACTCAGTGGGAGCACACCACCGTAGAAATGTATATTTATTTGTTTAAATGTTTACATAATTTATAGTCCTGCAACTCTGCTAACAAAGCAGTAAGAAGCAATAAAAGTACAGTTATAAAATTGAAACTTAATAAAACAAAGCATATGAACTGAGACATCATTCAGATAGGCAGTCAACTTAAAATGACTCTAAATGCTAACATAAAATTCTTTAAAACCTGAAAATGCTAACACTATTTGTTACATTTTATACAAGCCAATCACAAAAGCTGTCTTACATTACAAAAATGCCAGAAAGTTGAACTAAAGCCCTCCAATGCTACCTCCTGGAACTGGTCCTCTATGTAGGGACAGAACCTCCACAAGACCATGACCTGGTTTACATGATCACCAGAGCCCACCATGGCTTATTTAAGCCCCAGTGGGTGCAGCACAGGCCAGCTGCCATTTTAAATATCCAACCCCCAGTGGGAGGCTTCCATAGTTTGTCATGTCAACTGAATGCAGACTGCAGGTTTGTTTGAAGGTTAAACAACCATCAAATCACCCTACAACAGACCATAGCTTATTTGTGGCTTATTTAAATACACCATTGTGGAATGCGGTGATCATGCATACCAATCCAGTGCCTTCAGTTCCCAACACAGAGACCTTTATCCAAAAGGATACCATGGTCAATCGTACTGAATACTGTCAAGAGATCTAATAGAATCAAGAGGGTTTTCACCAGGCCATCTAAGGCCATTTCTGTTCCAAATCCAAGGCAAAATCGAAATTGAAATAGATCTAGACAGTCAGTTTCATCCAGTAGTGCTTGGAGTTGGCCAGCAACCATTTACTCTGTATATCTGAAACCTGTAATATCACTGCTGCAGCAGAAGAAACTGGAGGCAGCATTGAAACTTATTGTGTTGGGAGGCAGTTGCAAGAAATGCAAAATGATACTGTTCTCAACAACACTTTTGAAGCAGCCAAGAAAGCATGTGAAACTGCAGGCCCTGAAGTAGCATCAAAACATCTTCATAAACTCCCTTGGATTTCAGGAAAGCCTTGAGATGACTGAGGGGGGATGACAGCACTTTTCAAGGACCTAAAGTACTACTTCACACAGAAGAGAGCCATAACCTGTTCTTTGTCATCCAAGACTGTAGGACATGAAATAACGGGCTTAGGTTAAGGAAAGCAGATTTCACTTGAAGATCATAAAAAACTTCCTAATGGTCAGAACAGTCAGACCATGAGACCAACTGCCTAGGGAGGTGGTGGGCTTGTCTGTTGCTGGAGTTATTCAAGCAGAGACTGGGTAGACATCTTTCACAGAAGCTTTAAACTGGATTGCTGCATTGAACAGGGGGTTGGACTCGGTGACCTAAATGACCCCTTACAACACTGTGATTTTATGAAACAAATACTCCTGTTGTAGCTTATTCTTGATGGTCTTGATTCTTTTCCCCCCACCTTTTTTGTTAATTGGTGACAAGAACTGTAACAATTGTTGAAGTTGCTTAGTGATTTTTTTTGAATGTATATAAATTGCCGCATGGCTGCAAAAATAAGGGTTAAGTAAAAATAGTTTACAAGTTTGTCTTTAAAAGACTGACCAGCTAAACGGCCCCCTACTTTTTTGCCCTCCCCCCCCCAAAAAAAACTTTTTAGGCTGGCTATAGGTCCGAGCAGACTTGAAAAACTCTGCAGAATTATTGCATCATCACTGCCACATAATAGGCTTTATAATGAGCTCTCACCTATGTCTGATCAAATTCGGATTGAGTCTTTTGCCACTTGTTTTCTAGTGGTTTCCTAATCTGTTTTAATTGTCCCCAGCTCTCCAGCAAACCAAGAGGTTGGACAGGGTATACAACGTGGGAGAAGACATGTAGGAGAAATTGTTTTGATTGCTCCGTCATCTCTCTGTTCCACATGGTGACCAAAACATTGACAAATACACCAGTCATGCCAACCAAGAAAACCCCAATGACGTGTAGGAATTCATTCGATTCCACCAGCCTCTGTAGGTTTTCTGTGGTTTCTCGTTGTACCAGCTAATGCTATTGATCCTGTGTTAGAGGTCCCTTACACTAGTGCATCATAATTTATGTTAGCACTTGTGTCTTATTGAATATTGCCCGATATATGTAAATGCTGAAACCAGTGCTGTTGATCACTGCCATGTCTATGTAATCTCAGTCCTACTCAGTCAACTCTCTTTATGAATAATATCGTTAAACCTTAGTAAATTACATTGCTTCCATGTATTTAGATTGCCTTCAATTTTGAACTCATTAGTGTGCACGATGATGACAATAAAGAAATCTGTGAACTTATTTTCTTTCTACATTTATCCCATGCTTTTAACTAAAGTTATATTTTCTTAAAATCGTAACCTGACTATTCTTTTCTAAATAATACCAAACAGCAAAACCTAATGGAAGCACAGTACTACTTCATTCACTACAAAGCCAGGTTGTATCATTTAAATTTCTGTACCAATCAACAATAGGTGTCAACTGTATTGCATCATCATAAGTGATTTTTGGGATCCTCAGTCCTCCTTTTATATATTTTTTCTGTAGTGTTGACATGACAACGCTTGGTTTATATTTTCCCCAAAGGAAGTTATTCAAAAGTTTCTGCCAACTTTTAAGTGCCTCATTGGGAATAGAAATTGCCACATTTTCAAGAAAAAATAGCACCCATGGGATTATATTCATTTCTGATCTTCCTAACTATGAAATAGCAAGCATTTGCCATATCTTGAAATATTTTTTAAAAATTATTGGTTAAAACGTAACTTGAAATTATTTATTTGTTTTGGTTACATGATAAATACCCAACTGTTTCACTACTTTTGTCAACAAATATTATATTGTTCTTCTAAATATGTTTTACACTCTCATCTAAATATCCATAAATTCTGATTTTTAAAGATAAATTTTATGTCCAGATACTTTACTATATACAATAATGATCAATAAATGACATTTCTAGCACGGCTTGTGGAAAATGGATTACAGTCACTACAATGTTATCTGCATACATTACTATTTTATAATTCTATTTATCTATTCTAATGCCAGACATCTTTCTATTCAGTTGAATGTTTAGAGCAGAGGAATTAATAAAAATGCAAACAAAAATGCTGAGAGAGGGCAAGTACATAATACTTTTTGTGCTAAAAACTTAATTTTTTAAAAAGAGAAGTTGATACAATGCACAATAATGGGAGTGGAGCGTGTGTGGCTTGCTTACAAATGTCTTTGAATGCAATGTCCAGTAGATCCCTGGCACATGAGCTCAGCCATGTCTCAAAACAAAAACAAAGCAGAAACCCCAAATGATGAACTTGTTGCAGGACTGCACCATTACATACTAGGGGAGGGAATGTTTGAATGCTCCAGCACATACAGTACCCCATGCACAACTAGAATGCTAGGGAGGAGGTTTTTAATACCCTTCTCCTTGACATGCTACTTTTGGGTATATGTGGAATATTTTTACGTGGTCAAGTATACAGTATATAATGGTACTGCCAGCAGCAAAAGATTTTGTGTGTGAGACTTCTGCTTGTCTATTTTTGCTCCCACGCATAAGTTACTGTAGAAGGATGCAGAAGCTGGCTGGCTTAGCCATTTTCCCTACTGCAAAGAATAGTGTATCCGCTGCTCAGAAAGAGTGAGAGCCCCATAAGGTAAACACGATCCCAAAGGAAGATGTGTGGAATGAAGTTTACAAATGAGTACACAACCTCCATTGTGCAGAAGCGGCTTGTGCTGTGTGGGAATTCCAAGCTGATTCTAGGCAATTTGGGCATTCTAGGATTTCCTAGAAAATGACATCGTTCATTTTCTTCCCCAGTTAATGTGCATCATCCTGTCTTCTCCTTGGCTATTTCATGATCCTTTTTTGTATGTAATTGTTTACTGCCTTTCAGGCATTGGCTGAAAGCTATTACTGCTTGCTCAGGCTTTTGATGGTATTTATTTGGTGGGTTTTATTCATACATTTCCTGTTGTAATATTTGCTCCTGTTTTATCTTGTTCATTGTATTTTGGTGTATGAGACTGTTTTAAATAGTGTTGAAAGCTGCCGTGAGGAACCATTTTGGATCCAAAGATGGAATATAAATCCTTTAAACACACACACACACACACACACACACACACACACACACATATATATATATATATATATATATATATATATATAAATAGCTGCCTCCTTTTTGCTCTTTTCCAGGTGGTCCAGAATATGGGGCTACTGGAGAGGATGCACTGATCAGAATCCAAAGGCTGATGGCTGAGGGTGGCATGACTGCTGTGGTCCAGCGGGAGCAAAGCACCACCATGGCATCCATGGGCGGCTTTGGCAACAACATCATTGTGAGTCACCGGATCCATCGCAGCTCTCAGACTGGTACTGAATCCACTGGAACAGACGCTGGCTCGGCTCAGCCATCCACTTCCCAGGAGCTGGTAGCTGAGCTGGAGGGACGGACCCTTTCTGAGTCCATGCAGGTGACAGAGCGTGGTCTGAGCCCCCGGACATCCTCTGATGCGGTGGAGGGAGCAGAAGCTGGCGGGCAGAGCCCATCAGAGCAGGCTCAGTCCTCAATGGACACTGAGGGACCAATCGAGTACAGTGACCTAACTAATAATAACCATCTTCCTGACAATACCAATTTCTATAGTAATGGTAGTACCGATGGAGAGTCTCGGAACAGGTAGAGATGAATTGTGTGTTGGTGCTACCCTTGTACTGCTAAGCAGAGACTTGTACCTTGTGGCTGTCCAGGAACTGAAGGAGTAGGGGGATTGGGGCTGCGACCAGATGCTGGTAATTCAGCGGGCATTGATATAGAGGGGTGGGATATGAGAGGGAGACCATCAGTTGTACAGGAAGATCCTTGAAGAGGTTTTATTCTGTGTCTTAGCTTCCCGCATCCGTTTTGCTGCACATTTTCTACAATAGCTGTAATAAACCTTGATATTCAGCTGAGCCTTATGTAAATTTCTCAGCTCACTGGCTACAGGAATCCATTAAGCTTTGCCCTAACCCTGCAGTGCTTTTAATGTTACTTTTTATTTGGGGATTTTTTTTTTAAGCTTTTCCCTCTTTTGACCTACCAGCTAATCCGATCAAGGGCACTGTCGTCTCTTCCTTTGGAGACCTGCAACCTTATTGAGTGTGTATGTTTCTTGAAGTGCTACTGTGGAGGGGATTTGTACCCCCAGCTCTGCTACCAGAGTGGATTTATCTTCCAGGCCAGAGTTCTACTCCACGCCGCCCTGCCAGGAAGTGCTGGGCAACTCTTCAGCAGTTGAGAACTTGGGTGGCTGAAGGGAATGCAGACTGGATAAGGCCAAGTCGTCTTCTCCACTCTTCTTTCCAGCCCCGAACTGGGAGTGGGAGAGCTGTGCTTGGGCTTCACCATCCCTTCATGCTCAGGAACCTCTCAGGAGTGTGGGCCTTTTGTTTTAAGAGTATCTACTTTGTATGCAAGCAGGACCCTCACAAGGGCTGCTGTGGGTGGGGCAATGTATAGTTGTAAAGCATGTGGGTTGGGTGGGAACCCCTCCCCAATGAAGATGGCACTTATACAGAAATTGCCCAGGGCTGAGCACCTCTTGCTGTGCCAATAATATCACATTGTAATTCATCCTGGTGAGGTTTGGCAGGATCATGGTGCCATGGCCAGGCTGCACTTCCCTATTTGGGGTGGGGTGGGGTGGGAAGAGAGGGGGGCTAGCTCCGCATCAGAGCGTGAGGTATGTGTCTGTGATGTAAGGTGTTGCATGTGAAACCTTGACCTTGTACATGTAGTTTCTAGTGGAGAAATCAAGGCTCTGATATTTTTTGTTTCTAGTCTAAAATGTGATTTTCCTTTTTGTTTGTAACTCTCCATCCCAGTGAGCTTGTAGCAGGAAGGTAGGGGGAGAGTGTGTGCTAATGAGGGAAACACCAAAGATCAATGTCATTAAAACATGACAAACCCTTCTCTGGTCTCCTGTCTTCTCTTATGCCAGTTGCACCTGGATCTCTGCCCATGTCAGCTGTTCATTTAACCACACTGGAGGAAAAAGGGAACTTTCTCTTGAAAGCCCAGAAATATCTTCCTTGTTCTTCCCAAGAAAACTTAGCTCAGTCTTCCTCACCCTGGTACCCCTCAAGATGTGTTGGACTGGCTGGGGGATGCTGGGAGTTGTAGTTCAACTCTTCTGGGGGCATCAGGTTGGGGAAAGCTGACCTAGGGGGAGAGAGCCTTATCTGCCTGGCTCTGGAAATAATCAGTCGTGGTCTATTCTGGTAAGACATTATTCTTTAGCCCTTGGCAAGAAAACGCAGGGAGGAGGGAGCAGAGGCGAAGAAGAAGCAACCTGTTACCCTCCTGATGGTGTGGTTAAGTGAATTTTCCCTGATTCTTCTGAGAAATTGTAATGCGGTAGCACCTGCAAGAGGCTGCCCCCCACCTAGCTCCTGTGTTTTCTAAGCACCATGAGTGTGTGACAATAAATAAAGCCCATTGTTAAGCAGCTCTTATGCTCTCAGTCAGAAGAAACATTAAGCAAACGTTGCCTTAAATCACAGCATGGAAATGAACTTTAAATCAAATCAGTTGGCTGCCAGGCCTCATCAGAGTGTTAATGAAGCACTAAAAGCTGCCCTGTGCCAGTTACTCTTCTGAGCTATGGGAGCCTTGGCTTGATAATGGAATTCCCATCTATGGCTTTGGAACATGTTTACATGAGAGTAGGCTAATGCCTAGAATTCACAAACCATTCACCCTGCTGGAGAAATGTATGTGGTATGGGAAGGGAAGGTTTTGTATCGGTACCAGAGTGAAATAGGGTGTTGTGCGATGCCAAATCCCCAGCTATTTTCTGAAGACTCCCTCCCAAAGAGCTTGCAGAGAGTACCTGCCAGAGGAGTTCTTAATTGCCTTTCACTGCCACTGATGACCAAACAGCCAGAGTTGAAAGTTCTGACACTAAATAAAAAAGTATCAATTCTTTTAATGCCTTTTCTCTAGAAACATTTGGTGCCTCAGGTCTCTTTTTCTCCTCAAAAGACTTCCGAGGGTTTTGTTTAGTTTTGCTTGGTAGCACTGCTTGAGCTGCACAAAGTTTTGAAAACTTATCAGCCACTGATTTCCAGTTTCTGGGTTGGGGCAACTCAGCACAATTTTTCTTTAAAAAGAAAAGAAAAGGGGGGTGTTTTTTTAAATACGGAGGCGATTACCAAGTCAGGAGACAGAACTCAGTTGAATCCTGGCAAATATCAAGTGCCACTGGGCGGCCCATTGCTTAAAATACATGGATTCTAGTGATACATGAACCTCTTTGTCCCTGGTTTCGATCCCACTGAAATCGTGTGAACAGTGTGACCACGTGGGTAGAGTTGAATGCACGGGGTCTGTCTTTAGGAAACAGCATCCCATCAAGGGTGCTGATTCAATGGGAAAACCTACATGATCAGGCTTGCCCATGTAGTCATGCTGTTATCGCATATGTGACAGAGCAGTACATAGGTAACCACCAACTGTGTATCCTCCTCTTTACCCCCACCTACTCCAGCCCAAGCAGTTGTACTTATTAGAGCTTATTTGTTTAACCATCTGGAAGAAAGTAAGGAGGTTGTGGACTGGCACTTTCAGGGTCTGGCAGTGCTTGAATGACAGGTACCAGATGGAGAGCACTTTTGTAATAGCCTCCTCAGCTATTGTTTTTAGAAGCTACGGGGGACATGAATTGTCTAAAATTGGGAGAAACTAGGATAAGGCTTGTGGATTTCATTAAGGGGCCTCATACTTTCCCCCCATAATTAAATTCAAATGTTTGGGATGAGCAATTTTTGTGCCTACTCGCATATAACAAAACCATTTCCCAACATGCATACTTTTGCCACAGGACCCAATTGATTTTGTCCCTCAGCCTCCCTGGGAAAACTGAAATAAATACAAATCAATGGGAGCCACTGAGGATGCAACCAACCCGTTCATCTCCATAGCTTCTCCCTGGAATGAGTTGTGTTACTGTGTGACTTGAGGGATAGGACACTCAATCTGCTATTTTTTTCCACAGTAAATGGCAAGGATGGGATTGACTAAGACCAACGTTATATACTGGACCAATTCTAAGAAGCATTCTGAGGAGATCTGCAGTCTGGCAAGCACATGCTTCTTAGTGATGTATTAGTCTTCTATTGCACTTCCAGAAAATGCAACTTTCTAAGGACTGTAGGTGAGATTAGCTCTGACATAACATTTAAACAAAAATTGCTTTGGTAAGCCTGACTGCCCACAATCCTGCTGTTTGCTGATGTTCCCAGCAACCTCAGCTGAGGGCAAAATGAGACCTCTACCTTTTGGATGCAGGAAGTAATCTGAGAACTGAAGGCTTTTGCTGGCTCAACAGTCTGTTAGTCATCTTTTTAAGAAACATGGATAAAGGAAAAAGCTGGTGGCGAGAATGTATTTTAACTTTCAAAAGGCCTTTTGATAAAACATCTCACAAGATAGGTTTTAAGGAAACTTGGCCCTTTAGGGTTAGAAGGAAGGTTCTCTTATAGTTTTTCAAACTAGTTGTGCTATGAATCAGAAATAAATGGCCAATTCTTAGCATGAAAAGAGGTTAATCATGGGCTGGGCCAAGAATCCAGACTAAGGCCCATGTTCTATAAATGTCTTAATGAGCTGCAAGAATGGTGCTAGCAAAACAGTTAAACTTGCTGACGACACGCAAATATCTAGGTTACTCAAGAGGAGGAGGGAACTGGGAAAGCGAAGCTATTGCAAAAATCTGGATGAGGGCTGGCAATGACCGAAAAGCGCTTCATGGTGAAAAAAGGCAGAGTAGATCCCTCTTAGGCAGCAACTGGATATAAATTTGCTAGACGCCCTAAGCCGCAATCAGAGGATGGTCAAAAGCCACTGGGCCCAAATTTGTGAATATGAACAAAATAGAAGGCGCAGGTAATGGCTGAGTGCTTTGGGAGTAGATAGGGTCTCTGCCTCATACTAATACAGGTCCTTGTCCCTGTCCTTGTTTTCAGCTTATTTTCTCCTAATTACTGTCTGTCAGCTTGGTCCCTTTATTGCCACATCTCTCTTACATTACTCCTAAAAGTCACCAAAGACCAGAACCTGCTGAAGGCTGCTTTTCACTTATTTACTAGCAAAATCCCCGTCTTTATGCCAAGCAGGGGTTCTTCAGGGTGTTCGTAATGGTTAAGGTTTTGCTCAGCCAAAAGAAGAGGTGATGTGCAACGTTTCTGAGTCTTAGAAGACTGGGCTTCAAACTGAGGGCAGCCCTAACTGGCCTCAGCAGCAATAGTAGGCTGCTAGGGAAAGCTGCTCTCGAAGGAAACAGAGCATGTTGATCCACAGATGGCGTTGTGGTGCGAGTGGAATGCTGTAGCTAGGAGGCCTAAGCAATTTGCCCTCCGGAGTTGTCCTTGTCCTCAGCCTGATGAAGTACACTCCCTTCTATGCACTCAGCTGCCATTTTCTTTTGTCATGCTTGACGTTTCAGGTCAAGTTTTTAACACAATCCCCACCACAAATGGGCAACATCATGTATGCCAAACAACACTACAACGCAGAAGAAGGGGGATTGATTGTTTTATTCCCATTAATGTAGGGCCTGCTGTTGTCAGCACATCTGGCAGGCATTTCAGCAACAAATGGTCATGAATGAAAGCCTAAGGAACAGGACGTCCAACCACTAACCTCAAGCAGTATGTAAGTCCATAACCCACTCAACACTTTTAAATAGGGAATCAGAACCCGGACAGTGTTGTCTTGTGCTCCTGCTGTAACTGACAGGAAGACAGGCATGTCTGGGTCTTTCTCTGAGAAACTACTAGTAGGAAGGAGCCCCTCTGTCTCAAAAGTGCAAGTTGCTCCTCAGGACAGGCTGTTCCTTAGTCCATGACGGCATTGGGAACAGGAGCTCAGAACGAGCAGTCCTAGAGGAATACAACTTTCCCCAGTTAAATGATTAGGAGGAAGAGCTGACTTCAACCCAGTTCAGGTACTTCAGCATCTCTGAGAGCTATTGTAAACTTGATACACTTTTCTTCTGGTTGTCTTAGTTGTAAGATTGCAAAACCTTCCTTTTTTGCCCATTACCTGCCAAATCTGGTCCCCTTGTTTGCTTTGATCTCCTTGCTGTTTGAGAGTGTCGCAGTGTCTTTTCATGGAGGAACAAAAATGTGTGAAGATGGATTTCATAGAAATGCATGCAGGTGAATGAATCTTGCTACAGCTGGCCAGGAGTAGGGTTCCTGCCCTGGTTATAACACTCCAAAAAAGCCAACCAGGGCAGCTGCCCCTTGCAATCTGCTGTTTCCCCCCAACACACACACCATTCCGTAGGGGTGAGATGGGGTGGGTAGGATTGAGATGAGGTGGGCAGGGCTGACCTTCCAAACCAAAAAATAATTCCTCTGACCCAGCCCCCACCCCCCCACCCCCACCCCCACCCAGATCCACGCCGGAAGGGAGTTGCCAGCCTGGAGAAGGACAAGGGCCAGCCCTGGTCCGAGGCTGACAGAAGCATCAGCGTTCCTGGGAGCAGCTGCTCTCCACTTAGTTGCAATCTGTCGGCAAAGCTGTTCTCCAACAGGAAAAGGCATATTAATTAAAGCATGCCATGTGGTGAGCTGTCCTAGCTTTAATTGGGATCTCAGCACACAGCATGTAAATGTCATTCTCCTCCCGAATCTGTGCAGAGGAAGCTCTCTCTGCTTCGAGCGGGAGGGGCGGGGAGAGCGAGAGGGCAGGCGCTGAGGGGACGCGGCCTTTGATTTCCAGGCAGTGGCCTCCACGAAGTGCGGAGCAATTACTGCCTCGTGGCCCTTCTGCTTCTTCCCCCAGCCTGAAGGAGCACAGGCCTCTCTCCACCTCCTCCAACCTGCTGTCACTGCCTGGCTTCCCTGCCATGGTAATTGGGTGGGAGGCTCATTAAAACATGTTCACTGCGTTCCAGCAAATATACGTATTTGTTTCCCCACAGCGTCCCTCGTCAAAGCACATCTCATCTGTTCTTGGTTACTTCCCTTTACTCATGTTTGTTTTTCCTTTTGAGTGATTGTTACTGACGCGCAGCACATGCTGCAGGGAGCAGCACCCAATCTGTACCACCTGGCGCACCACCAGGGCCATGTTTTTCATGCTCAGGTGTCCCACCTGTGGCGCTAAAGACAATAGGGCCAGGAGCAAAAAGGGGCAATCTCAAGTTTAAAAGAGATGGGGGTTCCATGGGAATATTTCTATTTATCACCATCTCTTTCCCTTGGCTGACCTCACTGATGTGAAAGAAACAATGCCCGGGTTGGGGGATCTCTTTCAGGCCAAGAGATGAATTCAGTTTTGGAGAAGCTTTGGAGAGGCAGGTTCCAGTGGTGGGTGAGGCCAAAGGCCAAAGAGGTGGGGCTAAAAATACCAGTATAATGTAGCTTAAAGCTTTGACTGCCAGTAACAAAGCCTTTAAAGAGGAGTTTCAACATTTTAAAATGGGGCAAAACTTCAAAAGCCAAATGATTGATGGTTGGAAGTACCTACTTCTCAACCTTTTGTCTAGTCCATCCTAAGCACCTCTTAAGCAAGCTCCAAGGAATACAGGAAGGCAGAAAAAGTCAAAGCAGTTCTGCCCTAACACTGTCTACTCCTGTAGTCCAGATCTGCTAAGTTATTTATTTATTATCATTTAGTAGTGATACTTATATACCGCTTAATATAATAAAATATCTAAGTAGTTCACACATATATATATTAAAAATCACATTTAAAATACATGATTAAAAACAATTCCAGCTGCAATAGTACAAAGCAACACAAGGAGCCATAAGATGGGACAACTTATGATTAATTGCAATTAATTTCAAGCCAGAGAAAGCCTGGGTGAACAAGTGCATTTCAGGAGGCATTTGAAACATGCCACATTTTCTGCCTTCCACACTGCACAGCGGAGGATTTTCAAGAGTGTGGGTGCCACCACCAAGAAGGCCCACCTTCAAGATATTATATGGCAACATTCTGTTGTTTGCAGAACGACCAGCAAGGCTTCCTCTGAAGATTTTAAAAGCTGGCTGGGTGTATATATAAGGGAAAGAAGTCTACTAGATATCCTGATCCCAAGTTGTTGAGGGTTTATATGTCAACAACATAAGTTGAACATTCCTCGGTAGCTAGTAGCAGCCAGTGTAGTTCTTTTAACCCAGTGTTATGTGAACATAGCTGGATGTCCCAGTGAGCACCCTAGCTGCTGAATTCTGTATGTCCTAAAAGTTCCAAACCAGAGGGAGTGCAACACCATCCAGAACGGGCAAACAGTCCAATTCTTGGACTTGGGAACTGCCCACCCATAGAGTTTCTGTCTTATCAAGATTCAACTTCAATTTATTGGCTCTAATCTAAGCCATAACTGCATCCAGGCACTGGTTCAGAATGTGCACAGCCTATCCCAATTCAGATGTCACAGAGAAATAGAACTGAGTGTCATCAGCATACTGGTGACCCCTTGCCCCAAGAAGGTCATCCATCAGGGTGATTAAGGCGGATTCCATCCAAAAACGAGGTTTGAACCCGAACCAGAATGGATCCAGATAATCAGTTTCATTCAAGAGTGCCTGCAGCTGAGACACCACCACTGTCTTGAGCACCTTACTCAAAAAGTGGGTATTTGTGATTAGAGAATAGTTGGCATAAGACTCTGGTTCCAGGGAGGGTTTTTTTCAAGAGTGGTTGCACCACTGCCTTCTTCAAGGCAGTAGGGACCACACAATCATGCAATGATATATTCACCACTCCCCCAAGCCAGCCAGTCAATCTTCCAAGGCTAGCTTGAATAAGCCATGAAAAGCAAGGGTAGAGAGCATGTGGTGATTCATACAGATGCAAGCTTCTTGTCCACATCCTCGGGCTCTAAAAACTGATCTGATCCCTCAAAACAGGGTAAGATGATGGACTGGTCAAACACTCTCTCAATAGTGGTGTTCAAGTGACCATGAAGGTGGGTGATTTTATCCTTGAAGTGTCTGGCAAACTCATTAAACCAGCCCTCCAAGATTTCCAGTGTTTGATTCACTGGGTTAGATGAAAGCAGTCCCTGAGCCATTCAGAAAAGCTCGGCTGGATGGCTACTTGAGGCAATGGAGGTGGCAAAGTAAGCCTTCTTTGCCACATTCACTGCAATGCCATAGGTGCAGTTATGCACTCTTACATGTGCTTGATCACCTTCATGATGAGCCTTATACTACTTATGCTCCAGCTATCTTCTGGCTGCTTTCATTGTCTGGCACTCCCCAGTAAGCCAGGGAGTCTTCCAATCTCCACAGTGCCAAAGAGAGCACTGAGGAGCGATCATTTCAATGGCCCATCACATCTCGCCATTCCATAGTGCGACAAGGGTTCTGACAGAATTGCCAAGTCTGGCTATTGAAAAATCCCCCAGAGCATTCAGAAATCCCTTGGATTCCATAAGTTTCTGGGGATGGACCATCTCGGGGAGGGGATGGCCGAGAGACCAAATTTCACCAGGAACTAGTCTGACCATGACTATAATGTGATTTTCACACCCACCCACCCAATATCTAGACCACTCACCTCATGCCCAGAGGTAAAGGCTAAACCAGGGGTAGGCCCTGCCCTATGCATTGGACTGGTGCCATGGTTATCATGGCAGGACATGAAGTCCCAAGCTGGTCATGTTAAGATGGCCTCAGCATGGATGTTGAAGACCCCCAGGACCAGAGTCCAAGGATTCTCCAACACCACACCCAAGATTGCCTTGGCCAGCTCAGTGAGGAAGACCATTGGGTAGCAGGGTGGCCAGTACACCAATAGTACCCCCAATCTGTCTCTTTGGTGCAACACAAGGTACATCCCCTCATTGCCTGTCCGAAGGTAGAAGGGTTTCCAGGTGAGTGAGAGTGAGCTTTTATGGATCATGGTGACTCCCGGCCTTAGCCCAAGGCATTGCCATGTTATTTTAATGCATTGTAGGGTGTCAGGCAAAGTCATGTTGGAGGTCTTGACGCTGGCCATGGGTTACCAGTTGGTTATCCCTCTTCTGGAAGGCAAATTAATGGAAGTTGTGATAGTGGAGGTCTGAGTTCCCCTACCTGGCACTCTTCAGATGTGTTGGACTACAACTCCCATCCTGCCTGACTGGCCATGTTGGCTGGCGCTCATGGGAGTTGTAAACCAGCAATCTGGAGGGTGCCAGATTGGTGGAGGCAGATATAGATCTGTGTGCTTCACCAAGCTGTACTACTGAGAAGAAACTCTTGTTCCCCTTCATCATTTTACACTTATCATTCTGAAAGGTGAGCCCCCCCCCCCCCCCACTTTCTTTTCACTAGGTCTGTCTTGCAGTTAGCTCTGGCTCAGGTATCTCCCAGAATGTAATGGAGCAATATTTGTGGAAGAGTGTCTGTAAGGTATGGTGTGCTTGTGGTGGTGGGAAGAATTACTTTCTTCAAGTTTTGCTGTGGAGGCAAGACCTCTGGAACTATTGATGGTCCTTTTTGTGGAATGGAGAATGTCCCCAAGCAAGATGCGAGAAGAGCATCTGATGATGGAGCTGTTTGTGGCATACCCTGCCAGTTCCGATCTCTTTCCTGCTATTATGAAAGTCTGTTGACAAATAATGTGCAGAAATGGGTTTTTACTACCCTCCTTCCCTTGCACCCCTAGGTGCTTCCCAATTAAATTTGAACAAATCACAGACTGAAAAATATCTGCTCCCTTGCCACAGTCCCCAGTAGGCTCTCCATTATCCCTCTACTAGGCATTTGGGGATAACTCAATTGTTCATATAAACCCTAAATCTGTTTATCAGTAAAACATTACATAACAAGGCATTTAAGTGTGGGAAGGTACAGGGAGTTTAAATCCATTAACACAAGTGCAATAGATCAAGATAGGAAATTAGCTATTCGAATTAGGGCTTCCTTTGTTCTAGGATGCTGTAAAACCTCCTTCCCTAACCCAGAGTCCCCTAGATGTATTCGACTGCAACTCCCATCATATCCAGGTAGCATGATCAATGGATAGCTGGGAATACTGAGAGTCACAGTTCAACACAGGTGGAGGGCACCAGGTTGGGGAAGAATGCTGTAAAAAGACAAGGCACATACTTCTGTAGTTATACTATGCTTAGAGTTAAGTAAACCTCATTTTCCAAAGCTGGGTTCTACAATCTGTGAGGCAAACTTCCACTGAGCACATATTTGGCAGAGAACTAGAAAGTGTATCCCATCTCAGCAGATCGCACAGCCCTCAAAAAAAGTTCCAAACAGGATCTAAATCTCAGCAAGCAGAACTTTTAATTTTAAAAAAAGGTGCCAGCACTTGGCAAGGGAGCGGAGTTCTCTCCTCTCAGGCCATGAACCAATGACCATGCAAAAAGGAGGGGCTTGTGAAAAGACAATCAGGAAAGCTTATGCTAATAGGATTCCATTCTTCATGCTAATGAGGGCTGAGTTGGGGAGCTGCTTTCTGCCTAGCAACAAGGTTGATTAGCATTTCCAGTAAGAAAACATCAGGACAGGCAATCCAAAACCACCTCTTGGAAGAGCTTGGTCAGAGGAATGGGTGGTCTGGGCCCCCTCCTGTGTGAGAGAGATTGGGCAGAACCAGAAGGCCACGGCTCTTTCCACTGGCCCCACCATGTCTCTCCTGACCGCCGATTGTTCTCTGGTTGCCTGGCTTTTGCAGGTTTTTCCCCTGATTCTAAAAGGTTAAAATGTCGCTTCTCATGTTTAGTTACTGGCTGCAGGAACATTAAGCTACAATATGCTGCTATTTTGGGCCCACCCCTTTTGCCTTTGGCCACACCCCTTTTGTTTCCAGCCCCACCTACCACTAAGATGTGTCCCCTGAGAGTTTCTCCGAAATGGAGTTTGGCCCTCATGCTGAAAGCGGTTTAATACACCTGGGTTACACAAAGAAAACACAACATATACTATACCCAAGCTGTTTAGAAGTACCACCTTTGAAAGTATTATTGGCCCTAAAAAGAGTTTGGGTCTTCTTCTTTTTAAATGGATTTCATTCATGACAAGCTGGCTCACACAAAGTCATTGGTCAAGGCCTAGTTCATCATGAACTGGCCAAACCAGCAAAGTTCCATCATGAGGAGCCAAAAGAAGGAGGACTTTACTTGTGATGGCAGGCAGGGGCACTCAAAGGCTGTGTTTCACCTTGTGCTCTTCTGCTGAGGCGGAAGTCGAAGTGCATCTTTTTTTCCCTAGGGGCTTGACATATCTTTGCCTTGCCTCCGGGGGAATTTACAAGTAGCCGACTGAGGAGAGAGCAGGTAAGACCACATAAAATGGTGGATATGAAAGTAAAATAAATGTGAGAAGAAATCTCAGGCAGAGGGTGGGCGGTGCAAGTGGCATATTCCATGTTTGACATCCCATGCTTCTGTCACACCTACTGCCCAAAGTGCACTTCAAGATCCGTGTTGCAGAAACTCTGGCTCTGATGTTGGTGAACTGGAGGTCGAAGTTAAAATATTGTTTTCCCTCAGGAATGTTGTGCTCTTTGTTTGCTCCCTCATACAACAAGGAACATGGCTATTCCTGTAGTGTAACGCTAGGCCCTGATAAGATCATAGCTATTAAAATAGGTTGCTCAATTCCCAGTTCAATAATACAGTTAATACTCTGATAGGATCACAGGTTGGCTCTGATTACAGATCAGCTCTAATCTATCTTTCAGAGCAGAGCACAGGGCAAAGCTGCTGTATCAGAAGCAAACTTTAATTTGCAGATTATTTATTTTTGTGACAGATTTTAGACGGAGCAAGGGATAAGCAAGAGCCTGTTATCAACACAGCATTCTCTGGCTGCTGACCAGGCATTTCAGCAGACTTCCCCCCCCCCCCCGAGGTTTAATAGGCCCCAAAGTGCTTTGATGTATGGTTTCTGAAACCAACCTCTGTCCTTCCACATATTCCAGCAAGATTGATGATGATGATGATGATGATGATGATGATGATGATGCTTACAGAGCTCCATTCCTTAAGGATTTTTACACCATTCTATACAAAGCTTGTGCTGATTCCACTAGGCATAGCTTGGAGCTCGAGGGGACCAAACCCATCTATTTATTGATACATTTAAAGGATATATTTTTAGCTGCTCTTTAGGGCTACACCCTCACAAAGCAACACACAATCAAGAGGAAAGGCAAGAAACAAAGATAACCATTGCCACATTAGCAAGCATTAGTAATATGTTGAGAAAGCTGCTCTCTGATACATAAACTACAATTTCAGATTAAAGGCAGCATCAAAAAGGAAGCTCTTTGGGCCTTGCCTGAATGCCTGCACAGAAGGGGCAATGCACAAGTCAATAGGAAGGGTTCCACAGTTTTGGAGCCCCCACAAAGAAGGTCCTTTTTTGTGCAAGGCAACAGCAATTTTCACCGGTTGCAGCTTCTGGACAGTCTCTAAAGACACCCACATAAAGCTTGCTGCAATAGTTCAGTTTGGAGGTAACCAGTTCCTGCTAACTCTATGTTAGAGTTAGTTATGACTAAAGCTGCAGTCTTGTGCTCAGTTACTTGGAAGTAAGCCCCACTAAATACAGGAGGACTTATAATGCAATTCAGTCCATGGTTACTCAGTAGGTTACTCCAGTCCTACTGGACAGCAATAGGGCTTAAAGTAGTCATGGGCAATTGTTCTATAGGTTCCAAAGGAATTTAGTTTCAACCAATTTGATTTGGATGGGCCCCAGATGTTTTCTTCCTATGTCAGTATCTGCAAAGAGTTTATTTCCATTTCCATTTTGTATATGAGAAGCAATTAAACAAAACATGCAAATAATAAACCACTTGGAGCAGCCTGCAGACCTCAAGAGCACAGCAACTTCACACTCTTCTATACTGTATGTTTTTTTTCATTCAGATGGATCCAAATTACTTAAGTCCATCTTATGTTATTAGTTTTACCCCAGGCAGTTGCTCTCCCCCCCCTTTTTTTGTCACTAGCAAGTGATCTCCCTGCCATGACTTAGAGAACCAATTGGCTAAAACATAATGTGTGTCCAGGTAAATGAGCTAGCCTTACCATTAGGTAGAATGAAGTAGCTGCCTGAGGCAGCTGACTTTGGGTGTCGGGAAAGGTCAGCAAATTGTTACTTTTTAATTTATTACTGGGGCCAGCCCCAGGAAAGGTGCTTTTGGGTTTTTTTTGCCTCAGGGGTCAAAATAACCTGGCCAGCTATGGGACTGATGCATCTTCACTTAAGAAGGGGGAGGAACTCGTTTGCCATTCTGCCTCAGGTAGCAAAACGTCTTGGCCTGGCCTTCTTTAGTTACCGAATTTCAGTGAAGCATGAGTAGTCAGAAGGAGGGAGGGAGCAGTTGTCCATGGTGCTTAAGTGAATGTAGAAATTGTATCAGGGAGGTAAGGACATTTGTAGGGCTCGCTGAAGACATTTTGTTTCCTGAGTGGAGAAGCAAATTCCCCCCCCCCCAAGTTGTATAGTACCCAAGGTAGCAAGCTATTTTGGCACCTAAAGTAGAAAATTCCCATAGACCCAATCCCTGGGGGTAGAAATACAATACTAGACTAACCATTTGCTGATCTTTCATCCAAACTCACTGCCTGAGGTGGCAGACTCATTCTGCGAATGAAGGCATGATTTTATTTATTCACAAAACGTACATACCACTCTACATCCAACAGGATTCTGAGCAGTGAAAGATAAAAGAAATCAGAATCAAAATACATAATTGAATTATTTAATATAATATAATAGTATAGCAATATAATTATTGATCCCTTAACTAGAATGCATGCTTGACTGATCCAGAAGTAATGTCATTCACTCCCCTATCTTGAGAGTTGTTTTTGCTACCACCAGGATATCATCCAGTCACTGAGAGAGAAATGGTGCCTACATTTCCTATAATGTAAACTTAACTCCAATGTCAGCAGAGTGCTGCAGGGGTACCCCGTGAACAGACGTGGCCTGGTCCCATGCTGCTCGGGTAACATCTGGAAAAAGGAATTACACATATGTCAGTAAAATGCTTATTACTTTGATCTTCACTGTCCCTGATCTTAGGGCTGGAGAACCTGTGCCCTACAAATGTTGTTGGATTCCAATTCCCATCATCCGTAACCTTTGGCCATGCTAGCTGGGGCTGATAGGAGGTGGAGTCCAACAGTGGGCCACAGTCTCCCCCACCATTGCCCCATCAAGTATCTTGTGTTTTCTGTTCAAGCAATAGCTCTGCGTTCCTTTTCGAGGCACAGAGTATTTCCTTTGCCTATACTCCCCAATATTTTTTTACTTCTGAGTAGTCCCAGTGAAGGTAGAAATAAGCACAGAAAAGCGTCCGTTTCACTCTTTTACCTGCCCCCTCCCCCTCATCACTGAGAAGGCACAGCTCATCTTCAATTATCCCTGGTAATGAGCCAGGGAAGATAATTAATAGGAAGATTGCAGTGTTCTTCTGTCAAGTAAATATCATGGTTGTGTTCTCAAACTTGATCTTGCCGAAATGTTTTGAGGCCATCCTAAAACTGCCTCGGTTACCAAGTGTGGTAGTTTCAGCCATAGGGATAATTAGAAAAGCTTAAATTGTCTAATGAAGACTGACAGGTAGCTATTAGGAGAGTGACATTAAAGTGTTTAAATGCTATGGAAGTGCATCAGGCCACACGTCTGCCTGCCCACTGCAAAAATGCCCACTGAGCGCTGTGCTAATCACCTATATCAAAGCAAATGCTAATTAAAGCGATTATTCAAGGAAGAAACGAGTCAGATACTCATGCATTTCCAGGAGCAGCCCTGCTCTGCCAGTGCATTTCTACTTTTGGGCTCTGGGGGGCTGCTGCAAATAACAATGACAAATGGAAATACCAAGGACAAAGGCATGTTTTATAACAGACCACGAAATGCTTCAGCTACAGAACCTCGGCCATGGAACTCTGAGAACCACATTGGGACCGACACCTTGAGCAGCATCAGCAATATATGCTAACTCCAAAACCTCTAATCATTCAATTTTGCTGTGTGTTACTCTGTGGCAGCCTTCCCCAACCTTGTGCCCTCTAGATGTTTTGGATTACAACTCCCATCAGCATAGCCAATAGTCAGGCAGATGGTGTTGTAGTCCACAATATCTGGAAGTCTACAGGTTTCTTACCTTTCCATAGGTGAATATCACTGTGTCTTGATGCTAACTATGCAGGATTCTTCCTCATGCCTGGAGTAGGGGCATAAGCAGATTAATCCAAGTAGATGGATACACAGGAACAAATACTCTAGTAGAATTTCTTATAAAAGACATTATTCCAGAACATATCTAGATTCCAGTATTGGGTATCTTTTATTGCCACTGGATGGACCTCTGTCCAATTCTTTTGGTTGGTTGGTTGGTTGCCATCCTTTTGAGTCTGGTCGGAGATGTGCTTCCTATGATTGCAGTCTGATTTGGCAGCGTCCCAAATGCCCCATAAAGCTTGGTGCTCTCTACTGACTGAACTGGAGACCAGGCAAGGAGGAAAGCCAGTCAAAATCATTTAATGTTGATGAGTTATCCCATGACACCTAAGACCCCTTTCTTCTCACAATCAGGATGCTAAGAAGGTGGACTTCCTCCGTTCTTCTGAAGAATGTTGAAAGGACAGAAGTGTAGAAATGTAGGCTTCAATGGATCAGTTAGCAAGTCCATTTCCACCTCCATTCTCTGCCCATTTCCAAGTAGAACATCCTATACCTAAAGCATCCCTACTAGATGTCTGTTTAATATTTTATTTAAAACATTTTTAAAAAGTAATACCACACTCTCTAGGCAACATGTTAGCACCAATATTCACAGAACTGGGAGGCTCTGAAACCTCAGTCTACATCCCTGTTGGTTAACAGCTCAATCCTAAACATACTTACTAAGAAGGAAGACCCACTGAACTGTGAATAAAGTACGCTTAGGACTACAGCCTAAAATGGTAGTTTCAGTTCCTATCTTCCATGCCTAGGGAGGGAGAATATATAGTAATTTCAACCTATGCTTTTTCTTCCTAAAACATCCTGGATTAATTCATCCAGATGAAAAGAGGTGGATTTATGAATGATTGTGAAAACAATTCTGTAACGATGCAGAATAAAATAGTGAGAAAATCCCCCTTTCTACAATGTTTGAGCCATTTAGGAAATTGCTTCACACATCCCAATACATGGTCCAGCAGTACAAATGACTGCTCATGAACCCTTAAAATTCAAATGTTTGAAGTGGCTACACATTTATTTTCAAAATGCATTTTTGTTTTATAATATAGATCCACTAAAATGTATCTTACCAAGTAGTCCTGACTGTATGAACTGTTACTGTCAAAGGAATAGAAATTCTAATCTATGCTAGCAGGTTGCGAGAACAGATATGAGTAACTTTACCATGAATTTTAAAAAGTAGTGATATGACTAATGCAGCCTAATCCTATGCATGTTTACTTGGAAGTAAATCCCTCAGCAGATGCCACTTCCTCTTTGCTTTCCCATCTTAGACCCCTCTTGCTGGTCCTTTGCAAAAAGACTTCCACACAACTCTGTGTTTGCCCCTTGGAGGGATTGCAGGTCTGTGTTCAAGGGATAACTAAGGATGGGAGAATCCATGAAGCTTGATCTTATTGAGATTATCTGATTTTCACCTCAAAGCTCAGTTCACCTTGGTTCTGTTCCTGGTTGTGAGCATTTGTTGTTGTTCAAATAGGAAAATTTCACATTTTTTTAAAGTGCACACTTAAGAGCCCTGTGCTGTTCAACATTTTTATAAAGCTACACAGGCTGGAAACACTAACAAGATGAGATTCAACAGCGATAAATGTAAAATCTTGCACTTGGGTACAAAAACACACATCAAATACATAAATATAGAATGAGGAGACTTGGCTTGGTAGCAGTACATGTAAAAAAGGCCTAGGTGTCTTAAGGTCCCCTCTACACAAATTCGGTTTGACGCCCGGTTCGCCGATTATGCGCATCTTCTCGCTATCGCTTTTAGGCCTAATCCCTATACACGGGAGGCGGTGAAGCGCATTACCGGTTGTATGAAACGTGCTTTAAAGGTGTTACATGAGGAGAATCACTTGTTTACATGGTCATAAGGCACTTTAACTCCCGCGGTAAATTAAAACTCGCTATTTAACGTGCATTCGATAATGCGCATAATTGGACAGAAAAAGCGCCTCAACCCCCGATTTGCGCTCCGTTCATGTGGAGGTAAAATCGGTAATGCACTTTGAAAGAGCTTTAAATCGCTCTTGTAGAGGCATTCTTTGTGGATCACAAGCTGAATATGAGCCAGTAGTACAATGCAGCAGTTAAGAAAGCTAATGCAATCTTGGGCTGCATGTTGAGATCACAAGAACTAATAGCTGCTCTGTATTCTGTGTTAGTCAGATCACATTTAGAGTCCTGTGTCCATTTCTGTTTTAAGAAGGATATTGACAAGTTGTAGCGTGCCCAGAGAAGAGCAACCAGTGTGGTGAGAGGTCTACGAGACCAATACAAGCCCTATGAGGAACAGTTGAAAGGGCTGGTATGTTTAGCCTAGAGAAAAGAAGATGAAGGGGAGACATGATAGCAGCCTTCAAATATGTGAAAGGCTGTCATGCAGAAGATGGAGCAGACCTCTTCTCTTTTGCTCCCAAGGGCAGGGAAGCAGATTTCACCTTAACTTTAGGAGAAATTTCCTAACAGTGAGAGCTGTTCAGCACTTGGGAGGTTGTAGGTTCTCTTCTGCTGGGGGTATTTCAGAAGAGGCTGGAGGGCCATCTGTCAGGGATGCTGAAGCTGCACCCTGCAGTGCAGAGCCTTCATTGAGCAGAGTGTTGGATTAGATGACCTCCAAGTCCCTACCAACTCTATGATTCTAAATGCACACTTTCCTTCCATTGACTAAAATGTGAAAATAGCATTTCCCCTAAAATGCACATTTATTAAAGTGTGATTTTTTAAAAAAATTGTGTTTTGAATACAATCACAAGCTTGGGAATATGTGAGCATTTCCCCCCTCCTCCCCAAAAAAAGTATATGCAGGAGTGAATGGGACAAATTCTGGTCCAAAAAGAAACACAACAAAATTCTCATACATCCCTGAGGACAACAAACAAGAGAACGCCTTAGCTCTCTGCTCGAGGGGGCTCTCTGAATGAGTTCTCTTTAATGCAGGTGGTAAGGTATTATGCAATTTCTGGCTACACAGGCTCACTCTCCCTCCCTCCCTTCTGCCTCCACCCAGTTCTGTTCTGGGTTGACAATGCTCAAGTAAGACTAGAATCCATTTAGGGTCTAATTGTCTTTTGCAGCTTGCTTTTTCATCTTGCTTAAATGCACACTTCAATTGCTATGTGAAAGTGCCGCTAACAGCCCAGATGAAGGTTGAACGCTCGGTGTGCTTCAGTTGCCGGCATACATAACATATACCAATAAGGAATTGAGGCTCCTTCCATGCTAAAGGATCAATTGTATGGGATCTTGAAGGGCAACGCAAGTGTTCATATTCAGAATCTTGTTTTTTAATATTCCTTTGCTTCACCTCCAACGTTCACCCTGCCATGTAACTTTGGGAGAAAAAACAGAATGTTCTCAACTTCTGCTGTTGCTGCTTTCTAGGAGGTAGCTGGTTTATATTGGGTTCCTCCTTTCACTGAGCAATATTCAGGAGGAGGCACCCATTGCTAGAAGCTGTCTCTTCTGACGCACCATCTCTAGCCTCGTGTGTGACATATGCATGAAGAAACCAAAAGCGCCTCTCCATGCCAACTCTTATTTTTCTCAGGAAAATGGAAAGAAGGGAGGTGTAGCCCCTTGTGTGGGTGGGAGGGCTTGTCAATGCCACAACTGTGGGATGATTCAGCCTAATGCAAATTTCAGCAGGGAAAAAGTGTATTTCAGTATCACAGAAGCTTTAAACAGGCCCATAGGAATGGATAGGTTCAAATGCTTAAAATAATTCATGGGTCTCTTTTAGAGATTCTTACATTTCTGCTCTGCTAGATCTTACATATCAGGGATCCTAAACATTTGGTAGCTGGTGGCAGCAAGGTAGCAACCATCAGCAAACCTGCTTGGGCTACTCCTAACTCTTGTGTTTTCAAAGTCATGACCAAGACTGACGGTGCTTCCAGACAATGCTTTTATTGTGCCATCACCCTTCCTCATTCACAGAATTTTATAGGGAGTCCAGATGTTGTCACCTTCTGCTCATAATCCCCCTGTGTTTTTCCACCACTTCTTTCTTTTTTTTCTTACTTCAGTAAATCTAAAAAAGATGGAATCACTGCACAATGCCTTTTAATGGTAGCCCTCTTTGTGAGGCACACATGTTGCCAAGCTAGGACAGTCCTTTAATGCTGAAGGGAGCCCAGAGTCCTCAGCCCCATCACTCTCAGGTCGCTTTGCAAAAAGCCTGGCAGAAGAAGCCAACTGAAAGAGAATCCTCATGATCTCTTCAAATCCATCTGCCCAATCTTGGGAATAAGAATATAAGAAGAACCACGCTGGAACAGACCAGGGGTCCATCCAGTCCAGCACTCCGTTCACACAGTGGACAACCAGCTGTTGACCAGGGACCCACAAGCAGGATGTGGTGCAACAGCAGCTGGTGTATATGGGATAGAGTGGATTTACTAGGCCTCATGTTTCCTGCTTGTAGGTCTCTGATACAGTGAGGGGGTGGGGGTTACCAGGTGCACTGACCACATCAGAGCATGATTGCCTGCAGGCCTAGATCATGCTAGGTCCCCTTGCACATGCCTGAAATGGATTGTGAAATTCCCCATTCTTCTTTGGGGTTTGAGAGATGTGGAGTGAATCCATTTCCAGTTCTCTGAAAGCTTGTCAGAGTGGAAATAAGCCATTCCACTCACTCATAGTTGTGAACTCCTTTCTCCTTTTGTGAGATTGCCAGATCATAATTCTTGAGAATCTATGCACTGGGGCATCTGACTTTGGAACAAAGGGGTGCATTGTGCGTTCTATAGGTCTGCGTTGCTCTGTGGAACCCTCCCCCTAAACACAGCTCCTTTACTAAGGACCATCCTGCTAGTCAACATATTACTGTCGCCAGAAAACGTAGTAGAGGAAAACAGTGCTTTAAGATCAGGAAGTGCAGAATGCAGAGACATTTACTTTTTACCCACCAAGGTGTCCTTTTGTATTAAAAGAAGCAAGCAAGGAGTGTCAGGCAGGTGCGCCTTGGCTTGTTCATTCATTCCCAGCTTGTGAACAGTCATGTGCAGTCTCTCCCCCTTCTTCCAATTACTTAACATGAATAGTTGAGTTGAGGGCGTTAATAAATGAGCTGATGTGACCAAGATTCTTTTTGCTTCAAGCAGCCCCTGCTCCATCTCAATTAAGGCTTTTTAAATCCATCCAGATGGCTTAATAGGCCTCATAAAAGAATAATTTGTGTCACAGTTCAGCACTGTTTAAAGAATCCCAGCTTGGACGACAGCAACATTGCAGCTGTATCTGTTACACATCCATCTCTATTGATCAAGGAGGTGAATAACAGAAGAACTCCCAATGCAGGAGCCTTAGAGCAGGCAGGAATTGGCTTCTAGAAGCCGCCCTCACATGCAGTACACTCTTTCATAGCATGGTTGCTTGGTTTCTCCAGGTCTTGGCAAACACTGAAGACAAAGCAACACATTTGCACAAATTTACATTTGGGACATAGCAGGAGAGGAGACATCCCATTCCCATTCAACTTTTTCAAGAACTACAGCCAGGTTAAGAAAACCCATTTCTAGTTTTCCCTTTTAATCATGTTGGAACCATCACCAAGTTCAGTCAGGCTGGAAAAAGCTGTGATAGTTAACAGCTAGTGAACCTGCTACATTCTCTGTTGGCACTGATCTAACATAATTTCCATCTATGTCTGGAATGCTATTTCCCAGTCTTGATACCTGGCTCACTTACCTGTGAAGTTGAAAACATCATGAATGGGGATGGATGAGAAACTTGTTCTATTCAGTTTTTAATTAAAACTTTCTAAATTCACAGAAGGACTCAGATTTGATTCTTGGTATCTCCTAGTAGGGCAGGGAAAGAGCCCTGTCTGAAAGCCTGGAGAGTCATCACCAGCCAGTGTAGACCAGCCTTCCCTATCCTGGTGCCCTCCAGATCTTTTGGACTTTTGCCCCCAACAGCCTCAGCTAGTATGGCCAATGGTCAACAATGCTGAGAGTTGTAATCCAAAACATCCAGAGGGATTCAGATTGGGGAAGGCTGGAGTAGACAATACTGAACTTGAAGGACGAATGGTCTGACCTCATGGGGCTGTTTGCGTTACACACTAACCCACTCTCTGTGGTAAAATGTGGGTGGTTGTTGAGTGGTTGGTTAGCACGTTGTCTGAACCCGGGGAATTTTTCTGCAGGGCAGCTTGTTAACCACCCTGGAACAACTCAACAACAATCCATGGATTCTCAAGGTGGCTTGTTCAAGAAAAATAAAACTTGTTTATTTGTTTGTTTGTTTGTTTATTTGTTTATTTAAAGTATTTTTTTATCTTGCTCTATAGCCAAAAAGGCACCCAGAGAAGCTTACAAAAATCAGAAATAACACACAACACAAAAGGAAAAGGGATTGGGATGGAGAAGGGGAAAAAAGCAAACTCAGGCACTAGGTTTTTACTTACAAGGAACTCCATATTATAACTACATGAGTACTCCATCAAGTTACCTGAAGGACCATCTCCTCCCATATATACCTGCCCAGACCCTAAGATCATCTTCAGTGGTCCTTCTCAGGTGATCCCCACCAAAGGAAGTGAGGTGGCTGGCTACTAAGAAGAGGGCCTTTTTTGTTGTGGCATCCCTGTTATGGAATGAGCTTCCCAGAGAGGCTCACCTGGTGTCAATGTTGTGCTCTTTTTGGCACCAGGCAATGACTTCTTTATTTCCCCAGGCATTTTAGTCTTTCAGATTCTCTTGTTTTACACCTGTTATTGTATTTTGAATCTTTGCTCTGTTGCTAGGTTTATTTTGGTTTTTATTTTATTTTATACTGTAGTTTTAAACATTTATGTTGTAGTTTATGGTTTTAATTGTTGTGAACTGCCCAGAGAACTTCAGCTATTGGGCAGTATAGGAATGTAATCGATCAATCAATCAATCAATCAATACCCAGGGTCATGATAGCTGTCAAAACTGAGCCTAAGAGGCAGTGACTTACCCAGGGCCATCAGTGAATCCATGGCTGATTTAAAACCCAGATGAAATCTTTATTTTCTGAGGGACCACTCCACTGGCTTTCTCATTCCCTGCCAAATAAGTGGGTGGGCTTATTCTTGGCTTAGGGCAGAGCAGGGCATCTCCATTCTGGGCTCCTCTCTGATCCAAAAGGGAATGCTGTTTGTGCTGACCTTGCAACATGCCCGAAGGCTGTCCATCCTCCCTGCAGCTGTTTGATCTCTCTGTGGCAATCAAGCTTAAACACAGCTCTTTGATGCAGCTGTAAGAGGGCACCAAGTTCTCCTGGCTGTTCACAACCCAAGCAGAGCTGCTGAGAGAACGTTTACGAACCAAGTTGCATGACAATGGAGCACATGGGCTTCTGTGGGGAAAGGGATTGAAAAGTCTCTGTACATTTGTCATGTGCCAGAGCTGCCGGAAGGGCGGGGATGAGGAGAGTTTGCTCCAGGAACCTACCAAGCAAGCCACCCATCCTGCCTCACCTCCTGTGTGTCCCATTGCTCACCAGAGGACCACACATGCGTGGACCCATGTATGGGGGCAGCAGTAGGGCCACCAACATCGCATCTGCCCCAGGATCCATAGGCTGTCTGGATAGCGCTGGTGAGTGCATCCATCCTCTGCTTTGGGAGACCACTGCAATGCAAACACTCGAAACATGGCATTTGTGGCTGCATGCCATGATCTTGCCTATATGCTACCAGCTGGGGGCCAACATGAATATTCTCCTCTGCCCACAACCATTACATACCTAGATGCTCACAAGAATCAGCCCCTGTTCACTCCATCCCAGTAATCATGGAACCACGAGGCCTTCCTGGTACACTGTTCCCATGGCTACCCATAACCTGGTACTCTGCAGATGTTTTAGGCGGCAACTCCCAGCATTCCTGACCATTGGCTATACTGGCTGGGGCTGATGGGAGTTATAGTCACAAACATCTGAGGGCCCCCAGGTTGGGGCAGGCTGTGGTAGCACAATCATATGTGTGCTTACTCTGACATAAGGTCCATTGTGTTCAATGGGGGCTTACTCCTTGGATAGCATGCACAGGATTGTATCCTTTGTGAAATCTGTGTTTAAATGCTGCCCCTAGAAAGCCATGACTGTTTCTTGTAGTTCAGGCAAATTCACAGCCTTGTCACCTCCTGCTCCACAGATCTCATGAAAGAATTGGAGGCATATTATGTGCTTCTCTGGGCAGCAACCTGGTGCATGCTTGCTAATGGCTCCCAGACCACCAAAGGTCCACCATCTAAAGCCCTTCCTCCTGCTTTGCAATGGGCCATGCTTAGTGATAGAAACTTGACTCTCTTTCATTTTCTCTCCCAGGACGTATCTCTTTTGGCCTGTCTTCTCCCACACAAGCTCACTGGTCTCTGTATTACAAGATTGGTAAGCACAGCTTTGTGAAATCACGCTGAGCTGTTCCCGCTGCAGGGGGAGGAAAAAATGGAGACCGCTTGCTAGGCATATGGCAGGAGATGGGTTCTGTGATTCAGTGAAGGGTGTCAGGACAGGCAGTAGCACTTCAATGTTCAGTGGAGAAGATGCACACCAGCATTGCACAGCAGCGAGGGTGACAACAGGCAGTCGGTTTCAGGCCATTTATCAAGGTGCCCGTAGCTCCGATTTTCAAGCAAAGAAAAACTAATACCCAACAGATGCCTGCAAACTGGAGGGAGTTCAGAGAAGAGCGATACTAGTGATGAACAGCCAAAGGGATTGATTGATGAGGGAAACATTAAAAGATGCACAGCCTGGCGCTGCAACCACAGTGGCTTCCAGTCTATTTCCAGGCACTGTTCAAATTGCTAGTTCTGTCTAACAAAGCCACACCAATGGCTTGAGCACAGGATATGCAAAGGGCTTCCTGCTCCCACACAAAACTGCCCAGTTATTCAGATCAACTTTTGAGACCATGCTCTAACTCCCACCACTTTCTGAGACATGGTGGGTAGTGAGAGGAGACAGAACCTTCTCTGTTGTGGCGCCTGGTCTCTGGAGTCTCCTCTCCCGAGCGGTGAGGCCAACACAGTCCTTGCTTTCTTTGGGTGAAACCCTTTTTATTTGCTGAGGCCTTCAACATGTCTGATACTGCTTCAGGCCAGCATTATAACTCATTTGCTCTGCTATGACTTGTTTTCTTGTGATGTTTTTTTTCTGATGAATTGTTTTAAGCATTATGTTAAATTATGGTGCTTTTATTGTAGGTTGCTCAGACAGCATTGCCAGTGAGGGGCCTATACATATTCTAACTACATCAATCAATTAATTTAAATGTATTTCTTGCTTCACTACTTGAGCTCTATGATTGGATCTTTTAAATTCCAGCTAAAAACAGCTTTGTGTGTGTGTACATATATAATCCAGATTGGAACCATGGTGTTGTGGGGAGGAGGTGGTAGCAGTGCTCCCTACACTGTTTTACACACACACACACACACAGAGAGAGAGAGAGAGAGAGAGAGGGAGAGAGAGAGGGAGGGAGGGAGGGAGGGAGGGAGGGAGGGAGGGAGGGGAGAGAGAGAAAGTTTCCAAAGCTATTTGCCCCGTTAAGGGAAAATGTTGCATACCCAACTATAATAGACTAGAGTTGATTTCTATTACATCAACACAATCCTGTGGAAAAGTCATTACACAGTTCTTTCCAACTGATTATCACCTGGCCAGGAGGGATGGTAATAACCAATTACTTGCCCTGTAAATACACAGACCAGGCATATGGGATCCTGCCATAAGGAAGTGGCTCCCACACCACTGTGGGTGCAGGGGAGTGGAGCATGAAAGGCACCATTTGTGAAAATGCCCAAAGGCAGCTTTCCCCAACCTGCTGCCCTTCAGATGTGTTGGACTACAACTCCCATCATTCCCAGCAGGTCTGGCCATTGATGCACATTTGGAGGACACCAGGTTGACATTAGAGAAAGCTGCCCTAAGACCCTGAATATCCTACACTGGTGGACATTTTGTTTCTACTGTCCAAAACTGAGAGGCGATGAGGCTCAGGGCCTCCTGCAAACTCTTCCCCCAAGACATGTGAAATCAGCTTGTGGTGATTGAATTCTGAGAGAAAATACACTCTGTGCTTGGTCAAAGGTGTTCTTTCTTCCTCATTCAAGATGGTGCCATTACACTGGGACAAGGCTCTAGAGCAAGGGTGGGGAACCTGTGACCCTCCAGATTTTCTTGAACCACAACTCCTGTGACCAGTGTGATCTGCCCAAAAGGCACTCATAACGCTCACCCGTAGCCTCTCCAACCCACGATTAAAGAACAGCGTAATACGAGTCTATGAGTTCTGTGGCTGCAAGCGCCCACGGAGAAGTTGTTGAGCTTGCTGTCACTTCTTTTTCACAGAAGATGGACAATTTGATCATCTCGTGTGGCATCAGCCTGTGTGATAGCTAAGAATGACAACACTGCCAAGAGCCTGGGAACAAACTCCTGGATTAAGAAGCCATGAGTGAAGGGAAGAGGCATCGGGTCATGTCCTCTGCTAAACCGATCAACGGTGCAGTTCCGCAGCGGTGTTGCAAACTCCCTCCTGTGCACCTGCTATGACCTTCTTTGTCATCTACTGCCTTGAGCCACCCAGGTGGATCTCTGTGTCCTGCCTTTTGTTTGGTTTGAGGAAGGAGACTCTGGGCAAAGCCTGACATGAAAGGCAAAGGAACAAAGCAGTCCAGTGCTGCTTTGTGTTTTGCCAAACAAGTGTTTGTCAACAGAAAACATGGCCATACCAAATGGATGCTCATGTTTCTGGGCCTGGCAGGCATCCAGTTGCACAGGTCACAGAGGAGGGGCAGAATCTGATTCTAGCTCTCATAATAAGGAATGGGGAACAGTGTGTGGGTGTGCTGGAGGTGTGCGATGGTGGGCTGTAGCACCCACCACATTGATTTCTTCTTGCAGGATATGATTTTAAAAAGCCACAATAACCCAACGTATTTGGAACAAGTGGGCTGAGCAAGCCTGGCCTCCTCAAACACGTTTTTTGCTACACTTGCTGCTCTGAGCCTTATTTAAATAAATGATGCAATTACTGGGAATTAACTAGAGGTGAGGGATTACTGCCAAAACAGAGGCTTCCAATTTTCACCTTCGTTGGATCTTCGGGGATTTGCTTTGATGTAAAAAAAATTAAAAAGAAGATGAAGAGGGGGGTAAAAAACAGTTATTCCAGAAAAATCTTATGCGAGATGTTAGCATTTATATGTGCCAGATTCTCTCCTCACTACCCCCACCTCCCCTACCTCATGGTCACCATTGCCTTCTTATCCTTCTGAATCATGGTCCTTCTCTGAAGTTCCTCCTCCCCTCCTTTTTCATAAGCCCATAGAATTAGAATATACCATCAAGTCATTCCGTCCAACCTTGCAGAACAGGACCATAAGAATTACTTATAGAAGGAGACATGGCTCAGTGGTAGAGCACCTGCTTTGCATGCAGAAGGGCCCTGGTTCAATCCCCGGCTTGTGCAGGTAGGGCAAGGAAAGAATCCTGCTTGAAACCCTGAACAGCTGCTGCCAGTCAGTGTCAACAATACTGGGCTGGCTGGACTAAGGCAGCTTCCTATGTTCCTACTTTGCTCGATTACACCAGGCAGTCCGGCACCCTGTTTCCTACAGTAACCTATAAGATTTCCATCCCCAGGAAGGTCACAAGCTGAGAATGAAGCCTGCGGCCACCTGCTGATTCTTTGTCTCTAATGTAATCCTGATGAACCTGCTTCCATGTAGACCTGAGTCAGCCCAGCCCACAGGAGAAGGGGAAGACCTGAAGCTGAGCCTTGGCTTGTCTCTACTTCCTGGAGGAGAAGGCTCTCAATGGCTACTAGTCTTGATGGCTAAGTGCAAACTCCAATATCAGAGGCAGTAAGCTTGCATACACTAGTTGCTGGGAGGGTGCTGGGAGGGTGCTCTTGCACTCATGTCCTGCTTGGGGGTCCCTGGTCAACAGCTGGTTGTCCACTGTGTGAACAGAGTGCTGGACAAAATGGACCCTTGGTCTGATCCAGCATGGCTCTTAAGGTCTTAAATGTTCTTAATAGGTATATCAGTGGTAGAAGAGCACTTGTATGGAGCAAGGGACTTCTAAAGCATTTTACGTGTTTTTGTTTTCATCCTCTGATGGATTCCACAGGCACCCTTTCTGTTTGTGTACAGTGTATCTCTTGACACTAAATAAATTGGAACTGCAGTGTTGATTAATACATGTTTTGTTTTTGTTGCTGCTGCTTACAAATTTATCCCTTTGAATTTTTGCTTTGCTTGATCCTCCCCCCAGAAGCAACATTATGATTTTAGAGCCACAAAGGGCACGTTATTTGCACAAATGTGTGACGTGTGGTAGCCAGTTAAGAAGAGCCCTTCTGGATCAGGCCAAGGGTCCATCTAGTCCAGCCTTCTGTTCACACAGTGGCCAAAAGAAAACCCACTAGCTGGACATAAGTGCAACAGTTGGCAGGGTTACACCAGCATCTGGCACACAGAGGGATATTGCCTTTGAACAGGTAGGCTCTGTTTACCTATGAGAGTCAGTAGCTGTTGAATGGACTGCCTCCAGGAATATCTAATCCTATTAAAAAGTAGCCATCTAAGGCAGCCATTTACCATGTCACATCATGGTAGTGAATTCCAGAAGTTGAGTAAGCACTCTGTGAAGAAGTAGTTTCTTCTTTAAGTCCTGATCATACCAGAATGTTACTTTTTTTGATGACAAGAGCTAAGAGTGTGAGAACTGTCTATGCAAGGCTGGATTCGAATCTGAGACTCAATTTCTAACAGTGCCCAAGCATGACTTCTTCTTTCCCCATCACCCATTGTTCTTAGATAGAAATATGGAGGCTTCCAACAGAGAAGAGAAGAGGAGGAAAGCAAGATCTCGCAGCTTGGCAGCACCCTGTGGAGGGCGCATTGATGCCTTTGCTTCAAAGTCATCACATTGCCTTCTTCTGGCATGAGCCTACAGGATTCCTGGGAGCCCCAGAATGGTTTTGTTGGTTAATGTCTAGCCTCCAGCTATACCCCCTGCTGCTTATGGCACATCTAAAAATAGAGACCTAAGAGGACATTTTTTCAACTTCAGGATTATAGGGTATAGAATTCTGTTGCTATGCAAAGAAAATGGGATGCCTCTGGTCTGGCTCCATGTATTTTGTAGGGCATCTTTCTAGTTTAGGCTCCTGTCCTATCCAACAACATTATAATGTTACAGCACAAATGCATCCCGATGAATTGCTGTGCGCAATATGTGGCTGCCCCTGACCCATGAGTTCCAATTTGTGCATTCTGAGCCAGCACAGTAGTTCTGCTCAGAGGCAGATTTCTCTGTAGGAAGATTCCATGGCTGAATCAAGTACCATATGGGCGCAGATTGGATGCACACTCAGATAGTGATGCAAATCTAGACATGAAGCATCTATCCAATATGGTCTTCTTCCATGATGCAGCATGTAGATGCACCTTCCCATCTGTATCGTATTGTGCAAGGGAATGTGCATCCCATCCAATATTTTGGACCACTTCTCATGCACTATACCAGTCTTTTCCAACCTTGCACCCTCCAGATGTGTTGCATTGCAATTCCAATCATCCTCAGACAGTGTGGCCAATGGGCATGGCAACCAAGGATGATGGGATTGTAGCCTAAAACATCTGGAGGGCACCAGGTTGGGGAAGGCTGCACTATGCTATATGTCACAGGACTATGTCTGGATTGGGGTGATGGACTAAAAGAAACTTGATTAATAGTGCATCTCTGCTTTGTTCTCCTGTCTATAATGAAAAGGTGCAGATATGCGCTTGCTGCAGTTTTCATTCTTCTCTTTTCCATTGCTGAGCAATCATGAATTGTCATGACCTGTACTATTGATATAACCTCCTTTCCTCAATCTTTGCCTATTAGTAGGAAATATTAAATAGTCTTTTATCATACTATCTTCTCCCATACTAGACTGTCTTCCAAATATGATATTTTAATAATAACCCGAGAATGTCACATCTCTAACATCCCACTGGTCAAACTATTTTATGTACTCATTTCAATATGGTTATAGTGTGTGTTTCTATGAAAAATACTCAAAGCAGCTAATTAAAACAATGAACCTCAAAACATTAAATCTTCCAAAGCAATAAAAGCATCACATTAAAACATGGCAATGACAATGACAAGTCAGATAACAACAGCAGTAGCAATTAAAAATTAAAACCCAGGTATCAACAGAGACTGAAAAGCCTGATGGAACAAGCACATCTTCATTTCCCACATGAACAAAGCAAAGTAGGAGCCTTGCTGATCTCCCTAGGAAGTGGAATTCCAAAATCTAGGAGCCACTACATAAAAGGCCCCATCTCTTGTGCTGATCATAGGTGTGTGCAGCACATTTCATTAGGGAATTTTATTAATTTATTACTTTATTAAAGGTGAATATTTATTTTTACTCATTATTTTAATAATAATAATAATAATAATAATAATAATAATAAGTTATTTGTAACCCGCCTCTCCCTCTGGATCGAGGCGGGAAACAACAACAAATACAAAACACAAAAATCACAAAATAGTTGAGCTATTAAATATAAATTTAAAAAATACATCATTAAAAACATCTTAAAATTCAACTGGATAGGCCTGCCAGAAGAGAGCAGTCTTCATGGCTCTCTTAAATTCATGAAGACTGCTAATTTGTCTAATCTCCTCCAGCAGACCATTCCACAGTCTGGGAGTGGTAGAAGAGAAGGTCCTCTGGGTAACACTGGTCAACCTAGTTCTGGCTGATTTGAATAAGTTCTTCCCAGAGGACCTGAGTGTGTAGGGCGGATTATATGGGAGAAGGTGATCCCATAGGTAACCTGGACCCAAACCATGTAGGGCTTTAAAGGTAATGACCAACACTTTATACTAAGCCCGGAAACTGATTGGCAGCCAATGAAGCGATTTTAAAACTGGTGTAATGTGGTCAACCCTAGATGTACCAGTGACCAACCTGGCTGCCATATTTTGAACAAGTTGAAGTTTCCGGACTAGGAACATAGGTAGCCTTATGATAACGCATTGCAGAAGTCAAGTCTCGAAGTTACCAGCGTGTGTACTACCGTCTTTAGGCCTTCCAACTCTAGAAAGGGGCGCAGCTGGCGTATCAGCCGAAGCTGATAATAGGCACTCCTGGCCGTCGCATCTATCTGGGCTGTCATTTGGAGCGACAGATTCAGGAGTACCCCCAAGCTGCGAACACAGTCTTTCAGGGAGGGGGTGTAACCCCATCCAGAACTAGTTGACACACCTCCAAACCCAGGTTGGGTCCTTTGACAGCAAGCACCTCCGTCTTGTCTGGATTCAGCTTCAGTTTGTTTTTCCTCATCCAGCCCATTACCGCCTCCAAGCATTCATTCAGAGGAGACATGCTATCCTTAGCTGACGATGTTCTCAAAGGCATAGAGAAATATATTTGGGTGTCATCAGCCTATTGATAGCACCCCGCCCCATGCCTCCAGATGATCTCTCCCAGTGGTTTTATATAAATGTTAAACAGCATTAAGGAAAGGATGGCACCTTGTGGTACACCAAATAGCAACTCCTTCTTTGAAGAGCAGCTATCCCCAAGCATCAGCATCTGGAACCTGCCCAAGAGATAGGATCGGAACCACTGAAGCACAGTGACCCTGAGTCCCAATTCCCCCAGGCGCTCCAGAAGGATACCATGGCCGATGGTATCGAAAGCCGCTGAGAGGTCCAGAAGTACCAGCAGGGACACACTCCCCCTGTCAATACTCAGGCGTAGATCATCCACTAAGGTGACCAAAGCAGTCTCAACTGCGTATCCTGCCCTGAAGCTGGTTTGAAATGGGTCTAGAAAATCAGTGTCATCCAAGACTGCCTGGAGCTGGAAGGCAACCACCCTCTTGATCACCTTGCCCAAAAATGGAAGGTTTGATACTGGCCTGTAGTTATTAAGGTCCAGGGGATCCAGGGAGGGCTTTTTTAGAAGCAGCTGTACCACCACTTCTTTTAAACATGATGGGAAACTCCCCTCCCTGAGAGATGCATTAATGATATGTTGTAGATGTGATCTAACTGCATCTCCTCCTGGACGACCAGCCAAGAAGGACAGGGATCGAGAGGGCAAGTTGTCCTCCTAACACATCCAAGCACCTTGTCCTTTTTACTTATTTACTCATTTATTTATTAAACACTGTTCCACTGATTTCCTACTCTGTGTTAAGATTCCCTGATTACAGGAGGGCCTTTGCAGGTGTGTGTGTGGGGGGATGAGGAGACATTCCTCAAGCCCCAGCATTGGTGGGGCTTTGTGGTGACATTGGCCGGAGGAGGGTCTTACGTGGTGATATTAGCTTTCAGGTCCCCTCCTCCTGACCTCTTTGAAATGTAGGTCCAAGCAGAAAGACATTATTGTTTGAGACATACGGTGTGCCTGGGCACACCTGGCACACCCCTTGTGCATGCCTATGGTGCTGATCCACCATATTTCTAATGGTAATGGGAGACAAGTTAGAACCTCTCATCCTGATCATACTAAAGGTTTATATGGGATGAGAAAGTGTAAAATAATGCACATTGGGGCAAAAAACAACAACAACTCTACTTTAAGTATAGGCTAATGGGATACAAGCTAGCAGTGACTGACCAAGAAAGAGATCTGGAGTGGGGGGGTGGGGTGGATAGCTTGATAAAAATGTCGACCCAGTGTGCAGCTGCCGTGAAAAAGGCAAATTCCATGTTAGACATAATTAGGAAAGGAATTGAAAATAAAACAACCAAGATCATATTCCCTTTATACAAATCTGTGGTGTGACCACACTCAGATTACTGTGTACAATTCTGGTCACTGCACCTAAAAAATGGATATTGTAGAGCTGAAAAAAGTGCAGGAAAGGGCAATTAAAATGATCAAGGGGCTGGAGCAACTCCCCTACAAGGAAAGATTGCAAAATCTGGGATTGTTAGCTTAGAAAAGAGGGGAGTGAGGGGAGACATGATAGAGGTGTACAAAATTATGCATGGTGTAGGAAAAATGGATGGGGAAACATTTTTCTTCTTTCCTAGGGTCATCCCATGAAGTTGTTTGGTGGGAGATTCAGGTCAGATAAAATGAAGTACTTCTTCAAGCAATACATAGTTAAACTATGGAATTCACTTCCACAAGATGTAGTGATGGCCACCTATTTAGATGGCTTTGAAAGGGGATTGGGATATTGATTTGGATAGCAGTAAGTCCTGAGATCAGCTCATAAGAAGGCCAGGAAGGACCGGCCCTACTATAAGATAGTTTAAGGCAGCTGTCTCAGGCAGCAGATGCTATGGGGTGGGTAGCAGACAAAGCTGTAAGTGCCATGCAGTTTGTCCTGCATCCCCTAAGCTTATCTGCTGTGGAAAACATTGTCCCTTCACCAGTATTTATCATAGAATCATAGAATAGTAGAGTTGGAAGGGGCCTATAAGACCATCGAGTCCAACCCCCTGCTCAATGCAGGAATCCACCTTAAAGCATCCCTGACAGATGGTTGTCCAGCTGCCTCTTGAATGCCTCTAATGTGGGAGAGCCCACCATCTCCCTAGGTAATTGGTTCCATTGTCGTATTGCTCTAACAGTCAGGAAGTTTTTCCTGATGTCCAGCTGGAATCTGGCTTCCTGTAACTTGAGCCCATTATTCCGTGTCCTGCATTCTGGGTTGATTGAGAAGATATCCTGGCCCTCCTCCGTGTGACAACCTTTCAAATATTTGAAGAGTGCTATCATGTCTCCCCTCAATCTTCTCTTCTCCAGGCTAAACATGCCCAGTTCTTTCAATCTCTCCTCATAGGACTTTGTTTCCAGACCCCTAATCATCCTCGTTTCCCTCCTCTGAACATGCTCCAGCTTGTCTGCATCCTTCTTGAAGAGTGGTGCCCAGAACTGGACACAATACTCAAGATGGGGCCTAACCAGTGCCGAATAGAGGAGAACCAATACCTCACACGATTTGGAAGCTATATTTCTATTAATGCAGCCCAAAATAGCATTTGCTTTTTTTGCAGCCACATCACACCATTGGCTCATATTCAGCTCGTGATCTACAACAATTCCAAGATCTTTCTCGCTTGTCATATTGCTTAGCCAAGTATCCCCCATCTTGTAACTGTGCATTTAGTTTCTTTTTCCTAGGTGTAGAACTTGGCATTTATCCCTATTAAATTTCATTCTGTTGTTTTCAGCCCAGCACTCCAGTCTATCAAGATCACTTTGGAGTTTGTTTCTGTCTTCCAGGGGATTAGTGATCCCACCCAATTTTGTGTTGTCTGCAAATTTGATAAGCATTCTCTGCACCTCCTCATCCAAATCATTAATAAAAACGTTGAAGAGAACTGGGCCCAGGACTGAGCTCTGTGGTACCCCGCTTGTTACCTCTCCCCAGTGTGAAAAGGTACCATTGATAAGCCCTCTTTGAGTCCGATTCTGTAGCCAACTGTGGATCCACCTAATACAGTAGTTGTTCCACCTAGCCCGCTTTTCACTAGTTTGTTAATCAGAATGTCATGGGGCACTTTGTCAAAAGCTTTGCTGAAGTCAAGATATACTATATCCACAGCATTCCCACAGTCCACAAGGGAGGTTACCCGATCAAAAAAAGAGATCAGATTAGTCTGACAGGATTTGTTTTTGACAAATCCATGCTGGCTTCTAGTAATCACTGCATTGTTTTCAAGGTGCTTACAGATTGACTTCTGTATAATCTGCTCCAAAATTTTCCTAGGGATGGATATCAGACTGACTGGTCTGTAGTTCCCAGGTTCCTCCTTTTTGCCCTTTTTGAAGCTAGGGACAACATTAGCCCTCCTCCAGTCATCCGGCACTTTACCTGTCTTCCATGATTTTGCAAGAATAATAGAGAGTGGTTCTGAGAGTTTTTCTGCCAGCTCCTTTATTACTCTAGGATGCAGTTCGTTGGGCCCTGGAGATTTGAACTTGTTCGAAGAAATTAGGAGTTCCTTGACCATTTGTTTATCAATCTCAAACTGCAATCCTGCCCCGTCAGCTTGTACTTCACTTTTTCCAGGAGGGTCATAAAACCCGCTTTTGAGAGAAGACTGAGCCAAAGTAGGAATTGAGCACTTCAGCCTTTTCTTTGTCATCTGTTACCAATTTGCCCTACTCATGAAGCAGTTGAACCACCAGTTCTATTCACGTATCTGAAAAAAGCCTTTTTATTGCTTTTAGCATCCCTCGCTAGCCTCAGCTCTTTCTCAGCTTTAGCCTTCCTGATACCATTCCGGTACTTCTGTGTTACTTGTTTGTACTCTTCTTTTGTAGCCTGGACTTCCTTTCATTTCCTATATGTATCCTTTTTTATTTTCAAGTCATCTCAAAGGTTTTTGTGGAGCCACATTGGTTTCTGCTGTTGTCTTATATCTTTTTTCCTTGTTGGAATTGTTTGTAATTGTGCCTTTAAAATTTCCTTTTTAAAAAAACTCCCACCCATCTTGGACTCCTTTTCTGATTAGGGTCACTTGCCATGGGACCTTACTTATCATAGTTCTGAGTACATTAAAATCGGCTTTCCTGAAATCCAGAGTACTCGTATGAGTACACTCAGATTTTGCTTCCTTTAAAATCAAGAACTCAAGTATGACGTGGTCACATTTAAGCAAGTTTCAGCCACCAGTCTGTTCAGCTTTCTCCATGGAATGTCTGCCTCAGGTGAGGTGACCAGGTTCCTGGCTGGTTTTTCTGTCACTTTTTTAAAAAAAGTGTGGGCAGGTTCAGACAATCAGGGAAGAGAAATAAGCCACCGTGGCTTCTTTTCCCGCCCTGCACATGCTGACTATGCACACCTAATTTCCATAATTGCTCTCGCCAGGCAAAGTTTGTCATGTCATCTGAACTTGATGAGCATGTCTGGCTAGGGTGGTTTACAAACCACTCTGCAATTGTAGAACAAGTCATAGGTTCTGGGATGGTTTGTAAATCCACCTTGCTGGGTTTGGACAACATGAGAAGCCACACCTGGCAAGGGTAATTATTACGGTTACTTATTCCCTTTCCCCAATTGTGCAAACATCATCTCCCTCCCTCCCTCCCTCCCTCCCTCCCTCTGTGTGTGTGTGTGTGTGTGTGTGTGTGTGTGTGTGTGAGAGAGAGAGAGAGAGAGAGAGAGAGAGAGAGAGAGAGAGAGAGACTATGCCTGAGGGTTGAAATCACTTAATTATTCCACCAGCTTATCAGAACCAATCTAGTTTTGAGAAAAGCAGCTATATTTAATCCTGGATCATACAGCATCAAAAAGTTCTATGTATGTACAGTATCAAATGCTGCAATTTGGTTGCATGCGCACAGCATCATAACGTTGGGTGACCAGATGCAACAGTGGACTGGCTTTCTCTATCTTTAACAGTTGCATAGAAGAGGACGTTGTGGCAAGTGTTGCTTGCCATGCAGGAGTCAGTAAAGCAACATCTGATGAAATTCTGGCATCTACAGAACTAGTCAAGGTTCACATGCCCCAGGCTTGCTTATATCTGGCCACCCTGTTATGGAGAGAGATGGGGATTCACAGGCAATTTCAAAGGAGAACGAAGATACAGTGGGACTATGCAGTCTCAATGGAGTCATTTTACAGGGTAAATTATTTTCAGTGCAGGCTGGTGGCTCCAATTTCAAGTGAGCTGTGAATCCATCCTGGGTTTCAGTCAGAACCAGCCAGAACTCTAAAGGAGCTATCCAAGGTGTGGAACCCTCTCCCCAAAATAGGTTCAGAAACTTATATATGGTTCTTTTAGAGTTCTGACTGAAACTCAGAATGGATTCACAGCCCCACCGAAATCAGAGCCACCAGCTACCACTGATTCTTTTTGTGATGGATGGAGCTGTCATGGTTCTCAGATCCCAAGTACACATTCACAGGATTTGTGCTTGAACTATCATTTATTTTGCATAAATATGTATTTCGCCTCTTGAAATTCTTTTGCATGGCTAAATTCTTAGTATGGCTAAGAATTGTTTGAAGCAGTGGTAACTCCAGGACATTTTGTCCCGAATATACGTCAGAGCAAAGCTAATTACTCATACAGAAGGCAAGTTCTCCATGTGCATCTCCCACAGAGTTGGGAATATTATTTTTACACCATTCTTCCCCAACCTGGTGTAGATGTATGGGACTGCAACTCCCATCTTTCCTGATCCAGCATGGCAAACTGTCAGGAACCCTGGGAATTGCAGTCCAAAACATTTGGAGGGCACCAGGTTGGGGAAGAGTAGGCTGACCAGATAAAATCCAGGTCAGGGCTCATGTAACTTTAACAGTTGTAGAGAAAAGGGAATTTCAGCCAGTGTCATTTGTATGCAATTAGTTCCTGGTGAAATTCCCTCTTCATCACAACTGTTAAAGTTGCAGGGGCCCTGCCTTCTTTTGTATATGGTCACTCTAGTATAGTGCCTGCAACTTTAACTGTTGTGATGAAGAAGGAATATCACCAGGAACTAATTGCATACAAATGACACTGGCTGAAATTCCCTTTTCTCTACAACTGTTAAAGTTACATGAGCCCTGACCTGGATTTTATCTGGTCACCCTAGGGAAGGGTGATTTACATAAACCTAGCTGCAGCAGAAGGAAATGCTAGCTTGGAAGTCTCATATGCAACTGCTGCCTATGGTAAAGAACTTCAAATAATCATGAGGCTCCCCCACACTTTTACCAGTGGGCCTTAGTATTGTATATTATCTCTCTCTCTCCTTATACTCAAAGGGGCAACAGAGGGCCCTCTGTGATAGCCTTCAATTTGCCTACTGCTGACACCTATCAGGGATGGTTCAGCCCAGTCCTATACATATTTACTCAGAAGTAAATCCCACTGAATTCTGTAGATCTTACTCCCAAGTGAGTGTGCATCAGATTGCAGCCTTGTGCTACTTGCAAACAAGGAGATGGCTTGTAAATGTGTGTTTCTATAGCATGCTGATGATCTGTTTCTTTACCATGCTGATAGAATCATGTCCCCATCCTAAATCTTATCTTATCATTGACAGACTAAACCTTCTCTACTTACAACCATGCCTACATTCTATTCCCTTTCCCCCTGGGCTGTGTGTTGGCTTTTGGGGTCTGTGGCAGTGTTTCAACAATGCCATTGTTCAGGTAATGTTCAATGTTGTTGTTCATTGATTTAAAACAAGTTCCTTTACAATCCTCTTCTTATCCTAATAGATGATTACTGCTTCCAATTTACAGATGGCAAAGTTGAGATTTATCTAAGAGGGAGTGGCTCAGGGTCACTGAATGAATACAGGGCTGAGCTCTGTGGCCAAGTGTAACACCCTGTCACTGGCTCTCAGGTCGTGTTTTTCTGCCATGCAGGCCGACTGAAACTCTTTCCTGTCTTTCATTGCACATCCAATAAATCTCCCAGAAGATTTATTGCCCTAGTTGTTGTGCTTCCTACCTCTCCTTGCCTGACCTTGCAAGTTTTCACCCTCATAGGCCATGATGCATCAAGCAGGAAGATTATGATAATGATCCCTGACAAGGCAGTATCAGGAACGATGCAGATAAATCTAAAGAGACAGCTGATACACAACTCACAGCTAGTAATTTAATATAGGGCTATTAGCTTGGCTGGCAAAGAACAGACCCCCTGCTCCTACCCCTGTCTCCTCTCTCTCTCTCTCTCTCTCTCTCTCAGCCCTCCTTCTGAAATGGGCTGCTGATTCCGATTTTTGGTCTTTGCTCCAAGGGTACTTCTAGATACATCAGGAGGCAGTGGTCAATTCTGAAGTGCAGGCACTCATCTTCACAGTCTCCATAGCCACTCCCACCCCAAAAGTGCTGGCAGCTGTGTTGATTCATAGCCACTTTGATCTCCACCAGGAGCAGGTCTTTTATAAAGCTAATGGAGCTTAATTACCTATTTAAGATGAAGCCACCCCAATGTACTTTGCATGACAACAGGAAACAATATATTGTTGCTGGGTAAGTGCGTTTCCTGCCAGTTACTGGGAGGATTACAGCTAAGCTCAGAGGGAGCAAGGAATTCTGGTTGTGGCAGACGACATCAGCATCCCTATGAATCAAAAAGTGCAGACGCTGGGTCCCTGTGAGCCCTGGTTCCACTACAACATTGCTAGTGGGATACCATTAAACCTCTTGGAAACAGAAGTACAACAAAGCAGAGTTACCTACCACTGTAGCTAGTCGCACTGTTTTTGCATGATGTTTATTGTACCAACTATGCTGATTTTTTGGTCTAAATGGGACATGTACACTAGAGCTGTGCACAGCCTCCCCACTCACCTTGGAGGCCATTTTGGAGCCTCTGAAACAGCCCCTATTCCACCTGGGTTGCTTCAGAGGTGCCTGCCCCACCTCAGCACAGAAGCTGAGGTGAGATTCTCCCCACCCCATGGAAGAAGGTCTCCCTGCTTGGACTCCTGGCTCCCCCTTTTGCCACCCTCACACCACTCCCTCACCATCCCAATGCCCCCCCAACCCAGAACCGCTACCAGTAGGATTTATCTATAAACACGTCCTCCTCCTGAGAGTCAGGCTGCGATTTAAAGTAATTGCTGGAGCTCTTTACTTTTAGTATATCTATGGCTGGTTTACTGCACAATCCTATACATGTTTAGACAGAAAAAAATCCTGCAACTCTTTTCCTGTAGACATTTTTCTGTCTGAACATGCATAGGATTTCATGCTTAACTGTCTTTCCCTCGCCCAAGGCAATTCTGGAACTGTAGTTCTATGAGACCTAGGATCCTCTAACAACACTCTCTAGCACCCTCCCCAAACAGTGGTTCCCAGGGTTCTTGGAGAGAGGCAATGGCAATTAAACTGGTTTCAAGGCATATAGTTTTGGAGTGGAGATAGGCACTCAGACTAAGAGCAATCAGTAAGGGACCCGCATAGTCCCCCAATGCATTGTAGGCATTATGCATGCTGCTTTAAAAGAAGAAGAGAGAGAGACCATAGCTTAGCAGAGCACATGCTTTGCATGCTAACATTCCTGGGCTCAGTCCCTGGCATCTCCAAGTAAGGTTTGAAAGGGCTCATCAGAAAACACAGAAGGTGGTGCCGTCAATGCAAATCAACCTTTCTGAGGCTGCCTCTACAAGAGGCATTTAAAGCTCTTTCAAGGCACATTAAAAAATTTACCTCTACAAGAACGGAGCGCAAATCGGGCGTAGAGGCGCGTTTTCTCTCCGATTATGCGCATTATCGAATGCGCGTTAAATAGCGAGTTTTATTTTGCTCCTGCCATTAAAGCACATTTTGACTATGTGAACAAGCTATTCTCTGCATAAACTACTTGTAAAGCACATTTGAAACAACTGGTAAGGTCACCTGTTGAGTGCTCAATTACCTCCTGCATACCAGCATTTACGATAAAGCGCTTCCAAGAAGATGCGCATAATTGGCTAACCAGGCGTCAAACAGAATCCATCTAGAGGGGGTCTCAGTCTGGCGCCTTCCAGATGGTATTGGACAATGACTCCCAGTATCCCCCAGCCAGCCATGATTAACTTAAATCCCTTCATTTCAGTAAATCTACATAGGACTGTTGGATTTTACCCATATTTCAAAAGTATTTTCTTTCAAAATGTATGCTTCTAGATGTATTTTTTCTTTTAATGCATTTTAAAATATATTTTGATATGTTTCTTTTGATCTGAGAACTGCATCATAACATTCAGAGAAGTGAGAAATCTGAAGGAGAGGTATGTTCCAATCTGCACATTAGTCCAGATTACAAAAATGCAATAGAGGGGTAGTAGCTAACTCTTCACTACTTACCAACATGTATGATTTGCATATGTAACGCCATTAGATATTACGATAGCTCAGGGGAGATAATACTAGCAAATTAAGGTATTTTAAAGTAAGGAAGTACAGGGTTCAGTCCCCAAGCCAGCTCAGAGCATGGCCAAGTACAAATTCTTTCTTTTCTATCCAGCCTTTCCCCTCAGCTAAGCAAATTGGTTCCAGGCCAGTCCCTTGCATGTGGGTAGCTAACACCTCCATGGACACCCCCAACACAGCTTGTGACAAAGGACTTTCTGGCGATGGCTAAATTGCTCCTTTATTATGTTCTAGTGGAGGGATGGGGGACCTCCGGCTCACAGAAGTGCCTAATCCGGCCTCATCCCGCGATGCTCGGTTCCCTCTGTGGGCGTGTTCCCTCTGTGGGTGCTGCCCACTGCCCTGCTCCTGACCTGGAGGCTACTGGGACTTGGGGAGGAGGAGGCAGAGGGCTTTATCACACCTACTATTTTCCGCCCGTGTTGCTTCTGCAGGTTCCCCCTCTATTTTCTCTCAGAGTCTAGCGTGTTGAATCACACATGGTCAGTATTGCTGCGATACCTCAGCTTGGCTTGTTGAACTTTACCTGTTTTGGACTTTGCCCGTTCAGAGATAAATCGAAACAGAAACTAAAAACTGAGACCTCAGGGCAGGAGAGCAGCAGGACGGGGACGACGTCATGCGAGTCCAGCACTGAAGAAGTGGAGCAAAGTCGCCGTGGGTGTGCTAAAACCGCCTGTGTGATAACCACCGGAGAGAGGAACACCCTTGTTATCAGGGTGAAGATAAGAAGCGGATTCCAACTGGGCCCCCCTCTACAAGATTTCGGTTTGACGCCTGGTTCCCCGATTATGCGCATCTTCTCTGAAGCGCTTTTACGCCTAATCCCTATACATGGGAGGTGTTGAAGCGCATAACGGGCTGTATGAAAGGCATTTTAAAGTTTTTGACATGCTGAGAATCGCATGCAAATGTTGCTGAAAGTAATGCGCTTTGTCCCAGAGAAACTCCCCAAACCGGTTCCCTCCTTTTATTCTCCCCGCCCACCAGAATCTCCCGCCTTTGGTTTCCTAGGTTACCTGAAAAGAATGCGCTGATTAACATATTCAGCTACCTGTCTTCCCCCCTCCTTTGCCCGATTGCCATTACCTCCTCAGGCGTAAATGGGAATGTGTCTCGCACACACACACACATACACACACCAAAACAGACAGGGGGATGCTGCTTCGTTCCTTCCCCCTCCACTTCCCAGCAAGCTCAACAATTGTAAAACATACACACACACACACACACACACACACAACTCAGCTCAGGAACCCAGCAAGAAGTGAGGGGAAGTTATGTCTGCTGATGGCTAATTATAGGCACATCCGCACATCCTTCCTACCCCCTTTCCTTCTCATAAAACCACCTCCATCTGGCCCCGTGTCTCCATGTTAAAAATATTCCATCAGGGTACTTCAAAGAAACTTTATTTTTGGTTCACGTTGGGTCACCTCTTCTTGGAGCTTCCATCCAGAGAGGCGGAGTACAAGGAGGAAGTTGCCAGGAGGAGAGAGGAAAGGAAACTAAATCAAAAAGTGGGAGGTTTTCTCAGCGAAGGGGCAGTTCTATGCATGACATTATAACCACAGTTGAACCCCTGATCATTAATGCGCCTCCTCAGAAAGTTGTTTACATGGACATAAGGCGCTCTTACTCCTGCTGTAAATTAAAACTCGCTAATTAACGTGCATTCGAAAATGCGAATAATCGGAGAGAAAATGCGCCTGAGCCCCTAATTTGCGCTCTGCTCTTGTAGAGGTAAATTTCCTAATGCGCCTTGAAAGAGCTTTAAATCGCTCTTGTAGAGGCACCCTGGGAGGGAGAACAGTGCATTTGGCTGTTGCTTGCAAAAGCTCCTGCAAGTGCTGGCCAATGTGCTTCGCCTGCTTCATGTGCAATTGGGAAGGGACTTGGTTGGCGCTTGCAGGACCTGCCTCCATCAGCTAACTCTCCCACTGCAGAGTGGGACCTTCACCTTTTGCATAGTCCATAACAGCTCCATACCATAAGGCTTGTTTAAAAGTAGGAAGGCCATTGCCTGGAAGGACAGTCAGGGGCAGCCATACTCTCACCAGAAAGGCAGCTGAAGAAAAAACAGCCCTTTTACCTCTAATGCTATATTAACGAGTTATCATACAAACCCATCCGATAACTGACTTGCTAACCCCGATATACTGGGTTACACTAGACAGGTTTTTCAAACAAATGTATCTTATACATCCTTACTTGTGAGTAAGTTGCACTGAATTCATTTCAGCTTATTGTTGTATAGACATGCATAGGATTGATTGGTTGACTGATAAGTCTTCCGACCTCCCTTGCAAGGAGCCCAGGGCCAGGCTGCTAACAACCTATATAAAAACAACACATGAACACCATTCAGATAATAACTCTAGAATTACAAACACACAATAAAATGCAACAAAACGATCACCACAGCACCAGAAAACATAAAACTCTTGCCTGTGCCCCAAGATTATGCTATTAGGGTTCATTCTCAGGGCATTTCCAGGGAGAGAGTTTGTTGGGTGCAGGGCTTGCTGGCTTTGTGCATCTGACACTCAGGAAGCATCTATGCTACAAACATATATGGGTTTTATAACAGTTTTACTGTCATGGCTGGCCAAAGGCTCATGGGAATTGTGGTTTGGTAGAAGTGCTGACATGAGTCTGTTAGAGGTCCCCACCCACCCACACATCCCTCCCCCTTGCTGATAGACGAATGGTTTCCAAGTTCCCTAGGGAGGTGGAATGATTGTCAAACCAACGAAGAGGCTTAAAACCTCAGAAGTCATATGGGAATTGTGCCAGACCCTGTGTTTGATGCCCACTATACAAATGACATATAGTAGGGGTGGGGACAGGGGTTTATTGAAGGACAGCCCAGGGATTGTTTCCCCCAAAACCTGTGTGACTTTGAACTTCCTGTTCCTATAGCTGAATTCTAGGTCATGCAAACAGTCTCACCAGATGTGTTTAGGTTGCAACTCCTATCATTCCAGCCAGCTGGCTCGGGGATCCTGGGAGTGGTAGTCCAATACATCTAGATGGCACCAGGTTGGGGAAGGCTGGCCTACAACTAGAGCCCAGTGACCAAAGGAGACTACGAGCATAAGAGGCATTTTGCTGCAACAGGTGTGCAATCAAGTTGTTCTCTTCCCCAAATATCCTTCATTTTTTCTGGCACAATCACCAGCTAAAAGTCGAGGAGCTGCTTTCCTGTTCAGGTAACATTTGCTGGTTCAGGGTCCCCTACCCCATGGGCATATTGCTGTGTGCAGGAAGCCAGCTGTGAAGACTACTTAGCCTTTGCAGCCCCTGCCAGTCACAGGAATGGTAGTGGAGGTTGGTGGCTCCTATTTCGGTGGGGCTGTGAGTCACTCTCCTTCTTCAGTCATTCCCATTGAACACCATCTTTATCCATCTTTGCTCATGCCTCTTTTTTAAAAAAGAAACAGGCATGAAGAGATATTTTATTATAAAGGCGAGTAACATTGTATGTGCTCCAAGTTACAGGTCTTTATAATATAATATAAATTCCTATTGAGATAATATTCCCATTGAGAAACTGCAGCCTATTCCCACAATGGGAGTTTTTCCTAACTGAGGTTTCAGTACCAGTCTCACAGTTACATTCAGTTACGTACTAAATAAGTACAGAAGCAAGAACTGCTCCTCTAGGATTCACTGTTTTCAAGAAAATATACTTCAAAGTTAGCCTAGCAATAGCTGACTCTGGAAATGCCCCTATTGGTGGACAGGATTATGATATTACTATCCTGTTCTACCAGCTACTGCGGAGATGATTTGCAGCAATTTGCATGTTCACAGTGAGTACATGCATTCCCCCCAAAAGAGAGGAAATATATTGCCAAAAAAATAGGCAAGAGAGGACACAGATCTGCATAACATTTGCATGTGCTAATTTTTTATATACTGATACAAATTCAGAAATAATTACTATAATTTAAATAGAACTACAATACATCTTACCATAGGAGGAAAGACTGGGGCCAGGTGACCTGTGTGCCTGCTCCATCTGCTGTCCAGGTGCAAAGAATGGATGGGCAACTTCAAGGCCCCTGCTTTCACTTCTCATGGTTCTCTATTTTTAAACTGGACCTGAACTGGACAGCTTTACAACTAAAGGACTGTCCTCTGTAAAGTATGACACATGGCCACCCGAGCAATGAGCGTTCCACTATTTGCATTCTAGCCATTCACTCAAATATTTCATTGCCCTCAACTCCCCAGAATTTTAAGAAGCTAAGACAGTTCTATGATTTGGGCTAGGATGTTTGGGAGCAATCACACTGATAGTCTGTGTTACCTCCTCATTGCCAATCGAGACCAGGGCATCAGCAGGATGGCCAGCTAAAACTGCAGGAAACTTTCCCAGAGATCTCAAAAAACCTTCTGGATTCATTAGCCTCTGGGGAGGGGCCATCATATTCTATCTTCCATCCCTGTGGAGGTTAGAGGTAGCTCAAAGGTCCAACTTGATAAGAAAATGATCCATCAGTGGTCTTTTCTTCCCATTCCCGAACAAAATGCCAGATCCAAAGTGTGCCCACCACAAGCATCAGACCTGATATTGCTTGAGACAAGCCATAGTTGTCATGGCAGCCATGAAATCCTGAGTCTCTCCAGACAAGGTGGCCTCAGCCTGGACATTGAAATCCCTTGTGACTATCAGCTGTGGAGTACCACAGCCAAGGCCAATGACTCACTAATCTTTGAGATTTCACCTTTTCTATTCTAAAGTCTCCTCCAAAGAGCAGCCTAGATCCCAGGATGCAGCTGTAGAGTTGCAGTCAGCTGAAGTCACCTGAGGCATCTCTCTGCCACAGATGTGCTGTTGTTGTCCATCTGAGGAACAGAAAGGCAGTGGTTGTCTTGTAAGATGACTTCAATTAAGCTCACACATTATCCAATCAAGGTGACAGGTTCTTATTGCAAGGGAGCCAGGGAGGGCGAGGCATCGGTGGGGGGAGAATTTCATAACCGGCCACCGTGCGCTAGAGAAATTATTAGCTCTCACAATGACGGCCTTGATCTCTGGGGTCTGCCTTTCCTTGGGAGGAGAAATTACATGCTTTCCACTGGCTGTATTAAACTCTCTATTGACACAGCAATTGCCGACTGTTTTTTAAACGGCTGTGGTTCTGCACACTCGCGCAAAAGGTCAAGACGATGCTTCGCAGGCTTTGAACAGCGGCATTCCTCTTGGTTTGATTACCTTTGAATGGGCCTGTGGCTGGCATAAATATTAATGAGATCTCTAACTTAGGTAAATATGTGTGTGGGCGGCTTCAGGCCTGTCCAACCCCCCCACCCCCACTAAGGAGAGCTGCCTAGGGTGAGACACGCACCACTCATTGTGCCTGAGCAGCGCCAGTGATTACATCCAGCAGAGGGGAAACTTTCCAGGCCTTGTTAATAGAAATCTTGAACAATGGGAGCATCAAAGCAAATATTTATTAAGCTGCCTGGCTATTACAAGCCAGGCCCCATTAGGCTGGCTTGCTAAGAAATTAACTATGAAAGGGAAAAGCAGAAAAGGCGTGGGGTGGGGGCTGCAACTGCTGATTCGTGGGTTAAAAGTGCCTGGTTATAAAGCTATACACTCGTTGCTTGAAAGAACTGTGGCAAATGCTATAAAGGGGTATTCATAGGGATGGCTCTATCATTAGGCAGGGTGAGGCAGCTGCCTCAGGTGGCAGATACTGGGGACTGGGAGGCAGTTCCCCATCCTGATTCCTCTAAGTTAGCTTCCCCTGCTTCCCTAATCTTGCCTGCTGCCCACAGGTGTGATGGAGGAAGCTGCCCTTTCCCAATAATGAAGTAAGATTCAACTGTTGGATAGTATATGTGGAATTGGGGGAGGGGGCTTGTTGTCCTTTGCCCCAGACAGTGAAATGTCTTGGGTCAGCCCTGGTTATTAAGCAGAAAAATCAGTTTATTCTTGCCTGTACACCTTCAAATCACAGCTTAAAGGAACCTAAAGACCTTAGTGGGGCCAGCCCTATCATTAGGCAGAGTGCACAGTAAAGGCACAAAAACCCTGCCAAAAAAAAGATGGTGATACTATCAACAGGCAATCCATCTTTAATTTGGTGGTCAAAGTTGCTTTTTGCAGCTCATGAGATTGATTCCAAAGGATTAGCCTTCCCTACCAGTTATTAATAATTAACTTCCATACTGGATCACTTGCAACACAGTCTCATGTGTATTTACTAGGAAGTCAGTCTCACTGTATTCAATGGGACATTCCATCCATTAGCACTACAATCCAGTACTCTCTTTCCTGGGAGTGGTTCCCATTGAATTCAGTCGGTATTACTTCTGAGTAGACATACATAGAATTGCATTGTAAGAGTTGCAACCACAAGTCTTAAGCTGCTGGTTTATATTGAATTTAATGTAATTAGTATAGTTAAAGTAGTTTTACCACATTCTTCAGCTGAAACACCTCCCAGAATGGCTTACAGACCAATAAACACACACAAGGCAATCCCTGTATTCAAGCTTACAATCCAAAAGAAACAACACAAATGGAAAAAAGAATGCAGAAGAATACTAAAAGAATTTTAAGAACAGGTGCTCGAGTTGTTGGGTTTTTTTTTTAAATCCCCCCTCCTCACCTTCTTTGCCATTTGTGTTGTTTATTTCAGATTGTAAGTCTGAGGACAGGAACTCTCTCATTTTTTATTGGTCTTTTCATCCTAAAAAAAATTAAGAGGAGTCCAAAGCAGCTGGTGTCTCAGCAGAATAGATGGAATGGTGCTGCTTCCTTTCTCTCCCTCGGCTGCAGCCTGATGGAATAGCTGCTGCTAGGTGACAGGTGAGGGAGGCTGCCTCTACAAGAGGCATTTAAAGCTCTTTCAAGGCTCATTAAAAAATTTACCTCTACAAGAACGGAGCACAAATCAGGTGTAGAGGCGCGTTTTCTCTCCGATTATGCGCATTATCGAATGCGCGTTAAATAGCGAGTTTTATTTTGCTCCGGCCGTTAAAGCGCATTTTGCCTATGTGAACAAGCAATTCTCCGCATTAACTACTTGTAAAGCGCATTTGAAACAACCGGTAAGGTCACCTGTTGTGTGCTCAATTACCTCCTGCATACAAGCATTTACGATAAAGCGCTTCCGAGAAGATGCGCATGATCGGAGGAACAGGCGTTAAACGGAATCCATCTAGAGGGGGTCGGAGAAACAAAGGCAGCTGATGTCTCAGCAGAGATGATGGAATATCATGTCTGTCCATTGATTTGTGTACGTCAAGGCCTTCTAATGTTTTGTAAGCCTGGCCAGATATCTTGGTATGCTAGTTTTTCTCCAAATCTTTGAACTTGGCTCCCCTTTTTGCTTTCTCTACTACTCCCTAGATATGTAAAATTTCTGGAAATTTTGAGGCCAATGAAAAAAACAAACTTTTTTCCTGGTCCCCTCCCCCCCCCCCCCCCCGGGAAAAAAATGGGAATTTGGGGTGGAAAAGCAATACTTATTTATTTAGTGTTCTTAACAGAACTAAAGTCACTTTGTTGCTTTAAGACAGCTTTCCCCAACCTGGTGGCCTCCAGTTATTTTGGACTTCATCTCCCATCAGCCTCAAGTAGCATGGCCAATGGTCAGGAATTCTGGGCAGTGTAGTCCAAAACATCTGGAGCGCACCAGGTTAGGGAGGGTTTGATTGGAAGCATAAAGCAGCCTTTCTGTTCTTAGAGTTATTTTATGTATAGTTTGCTCATAAAACACTCATTATTTTTTAAAACTTTAAACAGTAAACTCAGTAAATTTGTAATTATTGCCTGAATAGATTAGAACTACATTAAATGACTGCTACAGAAACACAGGACTCTATAGAACAAAACCCAAACTCTCAAGAATGCACAAGGGTGACTCTGCTCTCATGTTGGGAAACTGAGCATAAATGTCTATCTGTAAAATATACGTTAGATCAATACTTTTAACAAGGAATGGAAAAAATAACTCTGCTGGGAATGTTACAGAGGGGATTTTTTAAATAAAAAAACATTTCCCCCCCACGGCTTCATTATTTCTAGACATTTTACAGCTCCAGTCTTTCTATAAAAGTGTTCTTATTACAAAGGTTTTAGAAATCATTTTGGGGGGAGTAAAAGCTGGTAACAATATATAAATACGTTGTCTTAAATTCTTAAAGAAAATATTTCATAATCCAAAGCTGTTCAATTCTTCCATTTTTTTGTAAACAAAAAACAAAAATGGCCCAGGATTTCACACCTCCACTACTTCCCTTCCCAACCTGACATGAATAATGTGCTTGACAGGGGATTCTGGAGAATCTGAGGTATATTTGCCTGGTATTGCCACCTGCTGCGATCGAGGATCTGTGTGTTGGAATAATAGTTCAACAGTGGTATTAGGAGAGGAACAGAACAGGTTATTTCCAACCCCTTCATAAAATTGCACAGAAAAAGCTATCATAAGTATGGCCTGTCTTTTTCTGTTTCCTTCTCCCCAGATCAGATTGAGATGATGGAGCAGCGGAGATGCAGCCATCCCTACAAAGCTAATGTGAATCAGTGCTGGGGTATTTGTTTCAACTCACTGGGAGAGAAAAGCCGTCCTCAAATCATATCCTTCCATGGAACTTCATGCCCCCATTCAAGTGTAGGCCAAGGAAGGGCTACCCCACAGTATGAGCACCACTGTCTTAAGCACACCACCCCAGTCAACTGGAAACAACTTGGGAGAATGACTTGTGTTAAGACCTTCGTTCCTTCCTTCCTTCTTCTTGGGGTATCTCCAAACCTTGGGGCACACATTAGCAGAGGATTCCTAAAGGTTGCATTCAAAGCACCTTTTTCAGGTTTGCTCCTCCTTGTGCATCAGTTGCTTGAGCTTCCATTTGTAAGAAGAGACAGAATGATATGGAAATGTGCACTCTGTACTCCAAAGATTAAAATCTGTGTTTCCCCCATTCATTTGTCTCAAATACCCAGGTTCCCAACTGCAGCGCAGCTGATTGCTTGTTTGTTCATTAGATGCCTAAGTAACTTTCCCCCAAGAAACATAAATTTGCCAGTGCTGGCATTGCCGTGCACATGGTAATTATGCTCACAGCGCCTGAAATCAGCGCGGTCCAGGTTCTTTTGGCTCTGATGCTGAAAGTAGGCGCTGTGCCAGCACACTTTGCATGATCTTGATTGCAAATGAGAATTTGTGTCATTGTACCAAATAAGCAATATTTTGATCTCCTAGTAACCCTCAGGCTCACACATGCTTTGTGATTTCATGAAAATGACTGCAGGCTGTGTCTGCTTCTCTTAATAATGGGCTTGACTGATGCCTGACACCCATTAATCTATAAAAGCTCTTACTTAATACACAGTTGCAACTGGTGATATCCAAATTAGAGCCAGGAGCTCCACAGGAAACACCCCCCTCTCCCCGCCCTGCCTTAAACAATACTAGTTTACTTCAGCAATAAGGTACTTCATCTACTGTGCCACATACAAAGTTATGTTATTATCTTATAAAGCTCTAAACAACTTGGGACCAGCAGACCATCTTCCCTTATATATATATCCAGATGACAGTTACAATCTTCAGAGGAGGTCTTGCTGGCCATTCAGAAATGAATGGAATGTCACTATGAAGAACGTCGACGGCAGGCCTTCTCCGTAGCGGCAGCCACCCTCTGGGAAATCCTCCCTCATACAGTTTGGGAGACGGAAAATATAACATCCTTTAAGCACCTCCTGAAAGCATCCCTTTTCACTCAGGCTTTCCCTGGACTGTAAGTTATTGGTTTTATATTGCCTTTTTAACTTTTAATGTTTAAAATTTATTTGGATACTTGTTTTTTTATGTTTTTAATTGTCCACTGCCCAGAAAGTCTCAGATAATGGGCAGTATACAAATGTAATAAATTAATAAATTAATAAAATCTCATTAGGTCCACGCTGTTCAGGCCTCAACACACATTGGGCTGCATACCTATCCAATCAGTTAAACTTATATCCGATCTACACTTTCATGTAAATCAGTCTTTGACTTAAACACAACTTGAACAGCAAGCAATAAATAAATACAGGAGATTAAACACTTAACTGTAGAAGGAGGATGGCTAGACATTGATGCAGCTGAAATCAAAGACATGGTATGGGTGAGGTGAAAAGACAGTGCAAGATTGAACCTTCCAGGCTGCAACTCAAGACAGCATCAGAACACCAGGCCAGCGGAAGGCTTATTCCTACTGAAGAATAAGAATGTATTTACATGGGCAATTTATTGCACACTTACAATATGTTTGTGGGTCCTTTACATGATGTCGTCAACCTCCAGGACATCTCTTGTGCTTCCCCCTGGTAATCCTGCTTTTAAAAAAACTGAAATAATGCAGTATTTAAAATAAACCATCCATAATTCTAAAGGAGCTATCCAAGATTATGAATCCTTACTGGGGATAGGATTCAGCACCTTGGATAGCTCCTTTAGAGTTCTGACTGGTTCTGACTGAAACCCAGAGTGGATTCACAGCCCCACCAAAATTGGAGCCACCAGTCTCCACTGGTTGCAGCCCTCTCACATGGATGAAATAGATGGAAGTTTCTATGTCAACGTTTAGAATTCCCGGCTCGTCTGAAATCTCAGTCCTGACCCAGGGAATGTCTTTTAGCAGCATAGATAACGCAGGTGCATAATAGACTACCTCCCATAGAACCCAGGACAATCAGTCTCCATTGACCACAGTTTGGAAGCACTGGATGAGAGAGAGTGGCATGTCCATCACACAAAAATGGGAACCACTTAACATTTCCTTTTTTGTGCTTGCCAACAGTACTCTTGCTGAGGGAGGTGTTCATAGATCAAGTATTTTAGCAATTGATTCTTATTCATCATCATCATGGAAAACTATACAGTGATCGTCTAACAATGAGAACTGATAAAAAAAATTAAGTTTAGCTTTTCAAACACCATAAAAGGAGTGATTTGGAATGATATGTCTCTCTTTTTCTGCCCACAAAAGTGAGAGTTGCAAGAGCGGAATATGCAACAAAACAATTATATTGAAATATTTCATGTCGTGCCGATGTGGCAAATGTGACAAAATTGAGTGCATCCTTAAAATAGCAGCAGCCGTCTTTTTCAAATACAAAAGTGGATGATTATTGATGGAAATGAGGACACAGTGCACAAGAATGGGGAAAAGAATAGTGCACTTAACTCTAAAAGGAGTGATAAATTCTCCTTCCCAGAGTGCTTGCTGCTATTTGATCTGGTTTGTTGTCGTGGTGCTTCTTTTCCAGCTGAGCTCGAGTCCTGGCATGCCGTGGACATCAACTTATCGACAGGTTCTTTCTCAAATTGCTTACAGCCCAAAGAGACCAGTGACCCATGGCAGGGAAATGCAATAGGACGGATGGAGTGTTGGCTTGCAAGGTTCATTAGCCATGAATGGGAAGACGTCCAAGACGTTGAGAAAATGTTTCTGTGACCCTGTCTCTCATTGTGCAATGCTGCTTCTCAAAATCCCTTGACAGGGACGTCAAAGAAGGGAGTCAATTTAGTGTTAGGGGCTGCTAGTACTGTTGCTGGGCCAGGGAGATGGGAACAGTATCCAACTCAGTCACAGCACTAGCACTAATGAGATTGTGCTAGAGTAAAGAAGCGTGAACACAACATCATTCGTGCTTGCTAGGCAAAGGGGAAAAGCAGCGATTTGCCACTGAAATTTGGTGGTGTGGTTTGCTATCAAAGTTTGGTAGCAAATCACCAGTTTTTTCCCCCTTTGCCTAGCAAACACTAATGACACCAAGCAGAATATAGCACTATGGACACCTATAGACGGTCACTTTCTCTCGCGGTGACTTCGGAGTGGCGGCAGGTGGATTACATGATGCTGCCGTCACTCTTAAGCCATCTAGGAGCAAAGTCCCAAAGCTCTGCACTAAAACAATTGGCCATTTAGCCTGACTTTTTTAGTTTTGAGCAACACGACGACGGCTTTTGATTGGTCGCCATGGGCTGGGCAGGGAAGAGGATGGAACAGCGAGCCATAAGCTCGCTGCACCAGCTCCACACCTCCGCAGTCCTCCCCCCCCCATTTTACAAAGTAAAATTTTAAAAAACTAACTTCCACCCCTCTGCAGGCCTCCACACCCCCCCCCCCCATTTTACAAAGTTTTAAAAAACAACAACTAACCTTCAAAGAGGCGTGGGTGCAGCAGTGGCAAGAAAACCCGCCGTGATGCTCCTGCCGCTGTAGATGGGCAGAAGGAGCGCAAATGTGCATCGCGCCGCCTACCGCCACCGGTGCAAAGCCAACCAGATGGCGTCAAGAGGAGGCCTATGAAAGCGGTATATAAAAGGCAGGAGTCACACTACTGCTTTATAGCGGTATTAAAATGCACTGACAACTGTTGAGGCCCATTGACACATACCTTATACTGCTTTTATAGTGCTATATTGTGCTTGGTGTGGTTCCTGCCTCTTATATGCCGCTTTAATCCTATGTAAACCGCCCAGAGAGCTTCGGCTATGGGGCGGTATACAAACGTAATAAATAAATAAAAATAAATAATATTCATATCACTTTCATACTGCTATATTCTGCTTGATGTAGATTGGGCCATGGTGCTAGTGTTTGTTTAGCAATTTCAATATCAGTAGTGTTTGTGCTATGACAGCATTAGATGTTGCCCAGGAAGTGCAACTATCCAGTACCGCAAGGAGAGAAGAATGATTTGGCTGTCTAGCAAAGAGGATGTTTGTAGCACTGATGTTTTGAGAAAATACTGTCTTTATAGAGCCTTCGTCCTGAAGATAAACTGATTTAATCCCAAAGTAGGTCCCAGCTGTTCTGAGTGCTGAGAGTTAATTCACCGTTACCCCTTAGTAGATTCTCTATTTTCTAGTCACCATCGCACTCTGCACAGAAAGGAGGTACTACAGTGCTGCAAGGCAGCCTTCCATCCTCCTGCTGCTGCTGCCTAGCTGGGACTTCTCCTTTGCCTCCTTGCAGACTCGGGTCCAGCCAAGGTAGCCCCCCCCCTCTCCCAGCTGCAAACAACTTTGGGAGCTGGGGCTTAAAAGGCAGACCCCTGCAGGAGTGGGAACGCTGCTGGTGGTGTTGCCACCGAAGGGGGTGACACCAAAGGGGGTTTACCCCTTTGGGGGAGCCACTTTGGAGGGCATATGAGGACCTGTCCCCCTGCTCAGAAGGGGGGAGGGGGGCTGCTGATTTTAGCTTTGGCCTGCAAGCCAGCCTGCAATTAACACTGCTGGAGGGTACTGACAGTAGCAAGGATGTGCCTTCCAGGGAAAGGGGGAGGTGATGGGAGTCAGGGAGCAGCCATCACCGTTATACAGGGCAGAGCGAGATATGGAGGGGGAAGACAGTTACGCTTTAATAAGAGAGGGACCAGCAATAGGATGTTGGCTGTCCCTAAACTTTCTCCCCCCAACTCAAATAACTTGGATGGCCCTGGCAATAGACCCCCTGGGCTGGAAGTGCTGCTTGTGAATGCCAGGTCAGTGAATGGTAAAACATCTGCTATCCAGGACTTGATCCTGGATGAGCATGCCGACCTGACCTGCATCACAGAGACCTGGCTGGATGAAGCTAGGGGGGAGGGTTAATCTCTCTCAGCTTTACCCACCAGAGTTCTCTGTCCAACAGTTGTCAAGTTCTGTGGGGTGGGGAGGTGGAGTGGGGAGGTGGAGTGGCAGTGGTCTATCGGGATTCCATCCCCCTGACCAGGTGCCCTGTCCCACAGTCTGCAAGGTTAGAGTGGGGGTATCTGAAGGTGGGTGCCTGGGACAGAATAGGGATTCTGTTGGTGTACCATCCCCCCCGCTGCTCAACAGTCTCCCTTCCTGAGCTAGCCGAGGTAGTCTCAGGATCGGTGTTGGAGCCCCCCCCCCCCCGGCTTGTCGTGCTGGGGGATTTCAACATCCATGCTGAGGCTGCCCTGTCAGGAGTGGCTCAGGACTTCATGTCTGCCATGACAACCATGGGTCTGTCCCAAATGGTATCTAGCCCCACCCATGCTGCTGGGCACATTCTGGACCTTGTTTTCTGTGTTGGATGGGATGATGGTGATCTGAGAGTGGAGGAACTTTGTATAGTTCTGTTGTCATGGACAGATCACTACCTAGTGGGGTTTAGACTTGCTGGTACTCAGAACCTCTGTAGGGGTGGAGGACCAATTCAGATGGTCTTCCCCAGGAGGCTGATGGATCCGAATGGTTTCCTGATGGCTCTTGGGGATTTTCCTGTTGCCTTGGTAGGCAATTCTGTCGAAGTCCTGGTCAATCTCTGGAATGGAGAAATGACCAGGGTGGTGAACACAATTGCTCTTGAGCATCCCCTCTCATGAAGTGGAGCCACACCAGCCCTCTGGTTTTCTAGGGAGTTGGCAGTGATGAAATGAGTGAGATGCAGACTAGAGCGACATTGGCGGAAAACTCGGAGTGAATCCAATTGAACACGGGTTAGAGCCTATTTGAAAGCCTACTCCGTGGCAATACTGGCAGCAAAAAACTATTTTTTTCTGCCACTATTGCATTTGCAAAGAGCCGTCCAGCAGAACTATTTCAGGTGGTCAGGGGCCTTTTACACACTGGCCCCCAAAAGGAGAATTCAGACCTTTTGACAGCCCACTGTGACCAATTTGCTCAGCACTTTGCCATTTCTACACCAGGCTGTTTGCCTGGGATGGCCCTTGGCTGGTCCCTGTGCGCTGATGGTGTGTATTAGGTACTTCTGGGATTGCCCTCCCTTCCTGTGCACTGATGGTGTGTATTAGGTACTTCCGAGATCACCCTCCCTCCCTCTACATCCCTATGGTGTGGAGGGGACAAAGGCTCACTCCACTGGTTCATCCTGCAATATCCCGTATTTGAAACTCTGACCAGATTTACACCAAGCAGGATATAGCACTATGAAAGTGGTATGAAAACAGTATATAAAAGGCAGGAGCCACACCAAGCAGGATATAGCGGTGTGAAAGTGGTATGAAAGTGGTATATGGTATGTGTTTATGGGCCCCAACAGTTGTCAGTGCACTTCATTACCACTATAAAGCAGTAGTGTGGCTCCTGTCTCTTATATAACACTTCCATACCGCTTTCATAGTGCTATATCCTGCTTGGTGTAGATTGGACCTCTCTCCACTGCTTGCCTAGATCAGGCACATGGGGTTCACTTGACTACGGCCCTCAGGACACTTTCACATGTATCAAAACAGATCCCAGACCAGTCCAGTTCTGGATAGTATCAAATGCTGTCATTCTGGAAACTGAAATTGTGTTAGTGGAGCTCCATCAAATCTTTCTGTTGAGCAAGCAGTTGCCCATTATGCTTGCAAAAGCAGTTGTGCAAGCAGTTGTGCAAGCAGTTGTGCAAGCAGTTGTGCAACTGGCTGCACAAGGGTTGTCCAAATGAAATGTGCAACAGGTTGCACAAGACTTATGCACAACTAGTTGCACAAAAGCTTGCACAAATCATGCTTGTGCAAACCTAACTTTAGTTGGCATCTCCTCTTGCTCATAGTTCAAGCCTAATTTCTGTTAGTGCAATATTATTTGGATAATGACCATAAGGTGCCTTACTGCTTATTTGCTATACTGGTCTAGGTTTACAGAATATATATATATATATATATATCACACACACACACACACACACACACACACACACACACACTGGGCAGGAGCAATTCTGTCAGGCCATTCCAGCACTAGAGTAATGAGACGTGAAAGTACAGAGAGTTCTTCTTGATTGGAGGAAGAAAGAAGCCGCTCTTTTCCTATTGCAGTCATCCAGAAATGATATCTCTTGAGAATATCGAAGGAGGACATTTTTTAGCGTAGGAAGGTCTATAATTTTCATCTGCCTCTTTACTTAGAGCTGTCATCCAAATAATACTCCAATGGCTGCTTTACAAATGTTTCAGTGATTCCCCCCCCCCATCTGACTGATAAAAATGAGCAGCTAATTGCTCAGCATTAATGACAGATATAACAACATGCAGCCAGTGGCCTGTTTGCAGACACTGGTACCTGATGGGAAGCATCTGAATTCAGAAAGGAAAAGCCTCCAAAGTCTGGGCTTGTACACACAGACTGGGAAAATTTGCCCATACAAGCCACAACACTGATGCTTCAAATACTGTTCATAGAAGACCAATCATATGGTGCCTTCTAGATGTATTGGACTACAACTTCCATGGCCAAGCTGGCTGGGAGATGATGGGAGTTCTAGTGCAACACATTTGGAGGGCACCATGTAAGGGAAGGCTGGCATGCTCCATAATAACCAAACTGCTCTGATTCTTTTTCCACGTCTCTTGTGTGGAGGCTCATTATAGTCTTTAGATGACCTTCCATGTTATACCCATATTATTAACAGCCAATTGTGGCTTCTTTGTTAGTGACCTCAGGACAGGAGCAAGGCCAGCGTCCACAGGTGGCATGGTGGATACATACCAAGGGCCACGCCACAGCAGGGGGCTCACTAACAAGAGTCCCTGGACTTCCGCCTCCTCTTCACTATTGCAACCTGCTTGCTCATCTACTTCTCACTCTGGCCCAGATGACAGTGGAGGTGTGAAGGAGGAACAGTAGATGTTACTACCTGCACGCTCATTGGCTCGTTGCCCAAAGGCACTCTAAAAGCTGGAGCCAACACTGTTCAGGAGGAAATTGGAGAATAAATGACTTAAGGTGGGGACTGTGGTGCCCACACCCAGATGGCCCCTGTGAGTAAAAAATGGAAGCCCACAGTTGGGTGACCTGCATGGACGTTCATCTCCTTGGTGAAACACTGATCTCCTGGTGTGAGTGAGCAGGGATCTGCACTATCATGCCTTTTTACCACACATAAAATGTGCTGTATCTTAGGCTGACCAGATAAAATCCAGGTCAGGGCTCATGTAACTTTAACAGTTGTAGAGAAAAGGAAATTTCAGCCAGTGTCATTTGTATTCCGTTAGTCCCTGGTGAAATTTCCGCTTCATCACAACAGTTAAAGTTGCAGGAGTCCTGCCTTCTTTTATATATGGTCACTCTAGTATAGTGCCTGCAACTTTAACAGTTATGATGAAGAGGGAATTTCACCAGGAACTAATTGCATACAAATGACACTGGCTGAAATTCCCTTTTCTCTATAACTGTTAAAGTTACATGAGCCCTGACCTGGATTTTATCTGGTCACCATACTGTATCTGGTGTGGTGTGGTGTTAGACTCTTTCTTTGTTTTATTTTGACAAGAGACCCAGGATGTGGAGAGGCTGTTGAGCTTAAAGCTATCTAGTAAACACTGCTTTCTTGCAAAATATTTAAGCTCCTCCCCCCTTTCTCCTGTTTATCAGAAAGCATGACAGAGTCAGATTGCACCTAAATGGGCTTCTGCTTGAAAAACTCTGGTGAGGCCTCCGGGTTCTTCTCCTCCTCATAGAACAACCATTGACAGTTATTATGACCTCAGTGGTATCCCAATACCATTGGTTAACTCCTGGTGGCATGATATGCACACTCAGGTGCCACAGTGCTGTTCAAGTGCCCATATATGGTCATCAAATAGCACTGGTGTTATACCACCTCTGCAGTTAATTTATGTAAGAAGCAAAGTCCACAGCTGGGACCCTTGATTATCACCAGCAGGATGCAAATGGTGGTAATCTAACTATCAGAGTCAACCTTGTATTGACGTGATCACTATGAGCAACAGATTCCAGACGGGCTGTTATCTCCCTGCCTCTAATCTCCATCTCCTGTGCATCATTACAAAGAAAACACAAGGAAAAAAAGAGCAAGTTGCAATCCATAGCTGTGTCTGCATTTTGCTCCCAACTATATCCAAGGCTGGTACTTTTTAGTATTGGGTATAACAGGGGTGGAGAACCCCCAGCTTGCAAGCTGGATCTGGCCCACAAGGGTTTCTCATCCGGCCCATCAGCATCTCCCCTAGGCCCTGCCCTATGGTCAGTGATTAGAGATAAGAGCAGGGTAGAAAGAGCAGAAAGGTAGCTTTTCTCTAGTGTTGTGCAGGAAACCCTCACCCCAGTATATTCGTGTGTGTGTGTGTGTGTGTGTGTGTATGGGACTAGGAGCATTGCTCAACCTTCCCAGCCATTCCTACAGTGAATTTGCGTACAAGGTTGAGAGCTCTGTGCCTCCTTGCCCTTGATTTGTAGTAAGCCCAGGAGCTGCAGTGTGGTGGTTCTGGTTTTAAAAGATGCTCTGCTCTTTTTCCATGGGGTCCAATCAGGGCTTTGCTATTGGGCCTCAGTGACTGAAAGTGAGGCGGTTGGACAGGATAGTTTCCTGATAGGGACAATGTTTCCTATCTGGATGTAGACTGAATGGGAGAGCCAATGCTTTGTGCCAAGCTCACCTGTATCTCTTAAAGCAAGACAGGCAGCAGCCTTTGTGCTTCTTTGATGGCCCAACAGAGATGCTGCCTGTAGGCCACTCTTACTTCTCTGCTCTAATCCCTTTGTAAATGGTCTATCAGATGAGGATCTGCCTTGTTGTTTATCAGTAGCCAACCAGGTGTGGCTGCCATTGGAGGGCCCGCTCTCAGCAGCTGCCACTGCTGTCTCAACTGGAATGAAGGTGGGCTCTATAATGCCTATTGGTGCTGGAAGAGCTGTTTCGGGGGGAAATAAGCTGGAGACACAGAATACCTAAGACCCCCCTCCTGCACTGCTGTAGTGTAGGTTCTCATGATCCTGACTTTACCAACGAGTGGAGGTGGGGGTCACATAATGCAGGAGCACCATCATTTTCCTTGGTGTATATTGTTGTGAGTTTTGGAGAGGGGTTGGAGGTTTGGACAGGAAAGGGTTAAAGGGGCCAGAATGATGGCAGATGTTCCATATCAGTCCCTGACAAGGTTACCAGGCTCATCTTCTACTGGTGGAAGTTGGTCCAAGAAGCTTGCAGAAGATGACTCCTCCTTATACTGCTTCCCCCACTTTGCCCCCAACTCCAGACAGAGTGATGGGGCACACCAAGTGTGAATCAGGGGTGAGGAACCTGCAGCCCTCCAGAGTTTATTAGACTACAACTCCCATCATCCCTGACCATTGACCATGCTGTCTGGGGCTGATGATGGAATCCAACAACTTGTGGAGAGTCACAAGTTATTTTAATGTGAGTGAAAAATAATAGAAGCATATTTGGAGACAGACTGCAGTTTTGGAATAACACACACACACACACACACACACAAGCAGAGGGTTGGGCAATGAGAGAGTAAATTCTGGAGTAGGGATGTTGGAGAAATCTGCAGTGGGGGATTTGTGCAAATTTGCACTTCTGCGAATGCACATTAATGGTGATGCAGACTAACACTAATGTGCACTTGTGCTAATACGTATTAGTACACAGCTGTGCTAATGCACACTTGTGCAAGTGAAATGAAATTATCTTACAACCCTAAAAAAACCCCAATTCCATCAATGAGTGGATAATGGAAAGAAAAATGCCTGATAATTTGTGAAACGCAGATAGAATGGATTTAATAAAATCTCTACATTCCCTACTCTGGAGGGTGTCTTTTGGGGGTGCTACAATGCATCTCTCGGGATCTGAAATGGGGCTTGGGATTTGGCTCTCAGGTGGAGGCACAGCTTAGTACTCCAACAATCTTGACATTTGTAAATAGGGGCAAATATTAGAAATCCCAATGAACTTTCAGGGCCTTCTCCTTCCAAAGGAAGCCAAACCCAGGCAACGGTTGTGTTCCTGGAACTTAACAGCTTACGTTGAGTTTTTAACTGAGTTTTTGGCCTGGCTGAGAGTTTAAAATTGTTTAAAATGTTGGTTGTTTTTTATGTTTTTAAATTTTGTATATTGTGTTTTAATGTTCAGTCTTTTAATCTTTGTAAACAGCCCAGAGTGCTTTGGCAATGGGGCGGTATATAAATGGAATAAATAATAAATAATAATAACTTCTCACCACTCTGGGAAGAGGAGCAAGTGGAGCCATATTTTAAAGACACAACAAGGAGTGTGCAGTGCGGGGGTATGAAAGGGAGGGGGAAGGAGAGGGAAAGACAGGAGAAAACTAAGGGGAGTGAGACATAAACAGTGATAGGTTTTCTTTTTAACTGCATGTTGTGATGAAATGAGTCCTGGGTCTGAAAATGTTGAAAACTGTTGTTACAAGGTCCTACTTATCCATTGACATCAACACACACACCCCATTCAGGCGTTGAATCAACATGCTTGGGAAGAGCAGGCTTGTGGTGTAAGATTGATGCACAATCTTCCCTAACCTGTCACACTCCAGAAATGTTGGACTACAACTCCCATCATGCTGTCGGTGTGTGTGTGCTGGAGGTCATAGTCCAACTCCTCTGATGAGCGATAGGTTGGGGAAGCCTGACATCTTACTTGCACGCTGTTGTCGAGATATACCCTCTCTACATCAGACCTTGGAAATGAATGCACATAGATCAGGAATGGGGATAGTGCTGCTGAAATCCCTCCCCCCCCCCCCCCGTTGTGTGAACATATGAAAGGAGGTCTTCTCTCTCTCTCTCTCTCTCTCTCTCTCTCTCTCTCTCTCTCTCTCTTATGCAGACATGCATGCGTGTGCAGCCACCCCCGCCACCCACTCCCACACACACGCAGTTTGTGCTGCCAGACAACTACTCAAAGACTATTATGCAGTAAACAAATGAGTAGAAAAGCAACAGTTATCAGAAGCGCCAAAATGTATTTGGGCCCAGTGCATTTCAGAAACAAAATGTCCTCCTTTGGGGGCCTTCAGCAACCAGCAATGGTGAACTCATCGGCTCTCTCATTTCCTGTGTCAACAGGCTGGGGCCAAATATATTTGGGCACTTCTGAGAAGAGTTTCTCTCCTGCTCGTTTGTTGCACTGAGGGCCTTTCCCCTTTGGGTTTTGTGTTATGTGGTCAAACCAAAGTCTTGCTCACTACAGCAGGCATGGAAAGAGGGGTGTGGGTGTGGGGGTGTGCAATGGCATGTGCAATGGTTGCATCTTTTCTCACTGTTTCAGAACATTTAAAGGGACAGGCAGGATTATGGGGGTGGGGTCGAGGACTTAGCCAAGCTCCACTTCTTCTCTGATTCCCTCCCTGCACATCCACCAACACTTTCTCCACTTTCACACCCGATTCATATTTGCTAACACATTCATGCAATGATTCTCCCTTTGCTCTAGCTGCATCTAACCCCTGACAAACATGCTACCAGTGGGGTGGTGAATCCGCTTCGGATTTAAGTCAGAACTCTAAAGGAGCTGTCCAAGGTGTGAAACACCTTGGATAGCTCCTTTAGAGTTCTGACTGAAACCCGGAGCGGATTCACCGCCTCACTGACATTAGAGCCGCCAGCCTCCACTGCATGCTACTACTCTTTGCACTCATCCTTTCCCCTATTAACTTCTTTTCCTCTCCTCCTCATTGACTTCTTCCATTCTCTAGAAACAGAAACAAAATGTTGGTTCTGCCACACATGATCCGAGCTGAATGATATAAAAGAACAGGTGCTGATGACAACATCTGATACCGTCTCCCTTTTGAGTCTAAAGTGGAAGGGGACTGGAGTCTCCCTCCCTCCCTCTCTCCCTCCCTCTCTGATAGAAGGATTAGCATGTATCACAAGACTGACTACAGGAGGGTTATTAAAAGTGATTTGCAATGGAAATACTTTCATCATCAACCACATGTTTTCTTTAGACCCGAGTTGGCTTTTATGAATATTAAAGACATAGTAATTGGTTTAGCAGGTCTGTCAGCGTTGAGAGGGAAGGGGGAGCAGATGGTACTACTAAGGGTTTCTGCGGGTGCAGGAGTTGTGTAAGAAAATGTGAAAATCTGTGCATGTGTTGCAGAGGGGCCTAATCAGCATGTGCGAGTATAAATATGGATCTCAGTATGTGAAGATCAGGAGGAAAAATGCAAAGGTTTGCACATGTGTGGGTATGAGAGAGAATATAGGATGAGAGAGGGCATCATGAGCCTCATTCTCCTATGCCTCCTCCATACATGAGTAACCCTGTTCTCCTTTATCTGGATGGGCAGGCCCACATATTACACACCAAGTGCTATTCATGCATGCCTATTAGCTCTTGCAACAAATTAAAAGATTTTTAAAAATGCATACATACCAGCTCTGCCTCTGTGTTTCCTTATAAGGTGTGGATGTCAGGAATCCGTGCACATGCATTTGGGAACACTGGCTGGGCGAAGGTTCAAGCACATGGGTGCTTAAAGATCCATGTGCACGGGTTTGTGATGTCCATATGGAAACACCAGTATAACTTCAGTGTACACGCAGTGTTTCTGGTGCAATGGGCACAACGGCTCTAATGACTCTAATGAGCATGAGCTCAAGCATAATTAGGAGCTGGTCTAAAGATCAGTTTGCCTATGCTCCCACCAATTCTGCATGGTATACTAACATTCACCACGTGATGTGGGGCCGATGAGTTGCAAGTTTCCCCACCTCTGTTCCGTGTCAATGGCTGCCTTTGCAGGGCAGAGAAATTCACAACATGACTAACTCTGCCATATGGTGCTGTAAAGTCATCATGAGGAAGTGACATAAGAAGATCTCTGTTCAATCACATCACCGGCCTATCTAGTCCAACATTCTGTTCCCATGGTGGTCAACCAGATGCCTCAGTGGGAAGTCCACAACAGGACATGAGCACAATTTAGCACCCTCCTTCTCCTGTTCCCTAGCAACTGGTACTGAGAGGAGTACTGCCTTTGACACTGGAGGTAATATATAGCCATCATGACTAGTAGCCATTGATAGACTTATCCTCCATGATGTAGCTTTGGTGTGGGTACTGCAATGTTTAAACCAGCTCTCAAACATGCATTTCTGAGGTGGGAAGGTCTTCACATGGTGACTTTACTACCTCAGTTTCACATAAGGAGTATTTATCTGAGATTGCTTATGAAAATTGTGGGAGTTACCACATCAGAGAGGCAGTTACCATGGGGCACATTTCAGACCATTGCCCCCCCCCCCTTACAAAAAGTAAAGTTTCAATGGAGAACTTTGTCAACTCAAAAATCCCTCGGTACCTGGCTCCAGTCTGACCCAGGATGACTTCTCCTTGGATGAAGACCCAGCTAGTGTAGAATCTGAAGATACTATGGAGCAGACACCCTTCCCGCCATTGCAATGATTCCCCAGTCACCCTAGCATCTTGGGAGAGGCCACAACAAGTTTACTGCAGTGCAAGACTAGGAAGGATCCTCAACACACCTGTGGTGGATGCCTCACCTGCAGAGACAGATGAACAGGTCAAATTCCCTTCCATCCCCCACGAATGCTGACATCAGAAGGCACAAGTACAACCAACCACCTGGTGACAAAGCACACATCTCAAGAACCAAAAGAACTAAATAGCTCTTGAGTAAAGTGATCCTCATGAGTAAAGTGTTCCTCATGACTAGTAAGGCCTTGTAGGCTGGAGTAACCACTTAGCACAGGGCATGAGAGATCAGGCTATATCAGATCTCAGTTAAAGTTTTGCTGGCTGCTGAAGCACTACAGGTCTTCAACTCAACCCTGCCTCCCTCCCCCAGGTGCTTTCTCTTGCTTCCCACACTGGCTGGCCTCCTGTACTATGGACACCTGGAACCCTGCTCGACTTTGCTTCTGGAATTACACCTGCCCTTGGACTGTTCCCTGTGCTTGACTTCAGCTTCTCTTGCTTTTCTGGGCTGCCACTCTCCTGGCCTTGGCTGGCCCATGGACACGTGGGACCAGCTCACTTTGACCTCTGGTCAGGGGCTGAGGTGAGACCTGGCCTAGGCAAGGCACACAGAAAGTTAGCAGACTTTGAGCCCTTTGCCAACATTTTGCTTCCTCTCTCAAACTTGTTGGGCTTAGGAGGAAGCAAAGTCCTAAGGAAGGTATTTTGGGAAACTAGGGCAAGTATGACTTCAGAAGACTAGAAATGTGGAGACCATTTCAGAGACAGCTTCCCAAAGGACAGGTGCAAAATACAGCTTGGCTGGCTGCTCAGGCGAGGGGAAGGCGAAATCTGTCTCAGGACAGTGAATAATGATATATGTCCAGAGAGTCTTACGCTAATTACTTCATTATCTCTCTGAAATGGCTTTCGTTGCTTAAATCACTAGAGTGGCAAGTGATAAATGCCTCTTCAAGTGGAAAGCGTTTTGAAAAGGAATGGTGCCAAGACATCACAATGAAGTTTTCATGTCAAGGTAAACTTCAGTGCCTGGGTTCAGTGCCGCTACAGCATACCTTCAGGAGTCACCATCTGCTCTGGATTGAGATCTGACCCTCTTTCGGATGAGATCTCTTGGCTGCAGCTTCCCCCTCCACGCTGTGAAACTGCTGTGAGTGATTCCCTCTTGCTTATTAGCTAGTAATAAATAGCTTCTCTTGGTGTTCTACCAGCCCCAAGGCTGGAGCCAAGTTGGAGGGGGCTCAGGACAAGGTACCCTCTGAGGCCCCTCCTCCAGCAATATGCTGATATCCTCCTGGGAAAGGGCAATGGAGGCCGTTGCTGCAGCCGCTTTGCCCAGCATGCTTCTTCTCAGCACCAGTCTGAGTGCCACTGCTCCCCTGCTGAGTTTGGCAGGACAGACAGCCATGGGCAGCAGTGGGGGACAGGTGGCAGTGTTCCGTGCAGGGATGGGAAGAGACGTGCTGGGTAAATTGGCAGCTGCAGCAGCGGCTGTTACCATCTTCATTACCTCACAATGCCCCTGGGCCCCAAGATACAGAACACTCTAATAAAGATGGTGCGCTACATTGGGGCCAGAGGCATTCTGGGATAGTGGCAGCTGCTGCCGCCACTTCACTTGGTGATGCTCTGCTGAGCACTAGGCAACAACAACAACAACAACAACACAAAACCAATACAAAAAGTGATGATGGCATTAGCCCGAGTGGGGCCCCCAGGGGCTGTGGGACACAACATTCATCCCACCATGCTGGATGTTGTCGACAGGCTTAACTAGCCCTGCCTCGGTTTCTCCTGCAGTACTGAGCTTCTGACCATGGGGATTCATCAGAAATGTATAGAGGGTCCCCTCAGATCGGGGAACTAAGGCAAACAGGAGTAGTTAGTTCAAATCATCCCAGTGCGCTCACAGGACAAGGAGATGTTGTTCACAAGAACAAAAAATGTGGTGATAAAACAGTTGTTGGATTGTACCACTTCAGATGCAAGGGGAGAGGGATCACCTGGTTAAATGCTTCCAAATGGAAAATGAAATGTACAAAACTAGCATACCAGGAAGAAGGCTAAGACAGAACACACTCCTCCTTGACAGTTTTTTTATCTGTAGGATTGTTGCTTTAAATATTGGTGCACTTTTAAAAAAAAGATTATCCCCTACTTTCAGTCTGAAGTGCATAGTTCAGGAATAGTTTTGCCACCTTTATAAGCTACAGCAAAATAACCTAGTTCTCCTCCTGGTGCCTACTCCAAGAGAAACTCAGAGGATGGCAACAAGGGAGAGGGCCTTTTCAGTGGTGGCCCCTCAATTCTGGAATGAGATCCCTGATGAGGCTCGCCTGGTGATGACATTGTTATCTTTTCAGCACCAGGTTTAACAGCGTATATTGATGGTTTTGTTGTTGTTGTTTGACCCAGAATAGTTGTTTTAAATGGATATTGTATTTATTAGGGGTGTGCACGGACCCCCCCAGATCGGATCGGGACCCGGATCAGGACCTCCAATTTTGTCACGGATCGGTTCGGACAAAATCGGAGGCCCCCCGGACCAGATCGAGTACGATCCCGATCCAAAAATCGAAAATTTTTGGATCGGCCGCCATTTCCCCCCCCATAGACTTGCATTGCAATGCAAGTCTATGAGGAAAAAATGGCGGCGGGTGGGTGAGGGGGGGCCTAACTCCCTCCCCCCCGGGGCCGTCCACTGTGGACGGCCCCGGCAGGTAAGCCCCCTCCCCCGCGCTCCCTACCCCCCCCGGGGCCGTCTGCTTCCATCCGCTGGCGCCCGCGGGCGCCAGCGGATAGAAGCGGACGGCTCCGGGGGGGGGTAAGCCCCCTTCCCCGCCACTACTTACCTTTTAGGGCCGTTCGCTCCCGTCCGGCGCCGGTGGCTACCGCCAGCCGGCTTTGCGGCTTGCTCTCGAGTAGCGCGCCGGGTGATCACCCGGCGCGCCACCCTGGAGCAGGCCGCGGAGCCCGCTGGTAGTAGCCGCCACCGCGGGACGGGAGCGGACGGGCCGGAAAGGTAAGGGCCCCCCTCCCCCCCTCCGCGCGCCCCCTCCTCCCCTCCACGCACCCCCTGCTTACCTTCCCGGCCCGTCCGCTCCCGTCCGGCGCCGGCGGCTACTACCAGTGGGCTCCGCGGCCTGCTCTAGAGTAGCAAGCCGGGTGATGACATCACCCGGCGCGCCACCCTGGAGTAAGCCGCGGAGCCTGCTGGTAGTAGCCGCCGGCGCCGGACGGGAGCGGCCGGGCCGGGAAGGTAAGGGCCCCCCTCCCCCCCCTCCGCGCGCCCCCTCCTCCCCTCCACGCACCCCCTGCTTACCTTCCCGGCCCGTCCGCTCCCGTCCGGCGCCGGCGGCTACTACCAGCGGGCTCCGCGGCCTGCTCTAGAGTAGCACGCCGGGTGATGACATCACCCGGCGTGCCACCCTGGAGCAGGCCGCGGAGCCTGCTGGTAGTAGCCGCCGGCGCCAGACGGGAGCGGCCGGGCCGGGAAGGTAAGGGCCCCCCTCCCCCCCTCCGCGCGCCCCCTCCTCCCCTCCACGCACCCCCTGCTTACCTTCCCGGCCCGTCCGCTCCCGTCCGGCGCTGGCGGCTACTACCAGCGGGCTCCGCGGCCTGCTCTAGAGTAGCGCGCCGGGTGATTACATCACCCGGCGCGCCACCCTGGAGCAGGCCGTGGAGCCTGCTGGTAGTAGCTGCTGGCGCCGGACGGGAGCGGACGGGCCGGAAAGGAAAGCGCCCCCTCCTCCCCCCCCCCGCTGTCCACTTTCATCGGCGGGCGCCCGCTGGCGCCCACCAATGGAAGCGGCGGTGGGCGCCAGTGGGCGCCCGCCGATCCGCCGAACCGGTTCAGAGCTTTTTCGGACCGGTTCGGATTGGATCGGCCGATCCAGCTGTCGGATCGGAAATCGGATAATTTATCCGATTTCCCACTGGACCGGACTCGGATCGTGGATCGGGTCCGATCCAGTGCACATCCCTAGTATTTATAATCTGTTTTTATGCTTTTTATGCTTTTTAAATTTTGTATATCGGCTTTTTAATGTTCAGTGTTTTTAATTTTTGTAAACTGCCCAGAGAGCTTCGGCTATGAGGCAATATATAAATGCAAATAATAATAATAATAATAATAATAATAATAGATGAAGGTGAGCTCCTAGTCCAAGTCTAAGAACTGTGCTTGGCCCTGACAGAAGGGAAGCTGGGTTCAATCAGTCTGGAGGTCTGATTTGGGTAGCCACTTATGAATTGCCAAAAAAGAGGAAATACATCACCAAAAACAGAGGACAAAAAAGGACAGTGATTTGCATAATATTAGCATATGCTAATTTATACATACATAGAGGGGCAAATTAGAAATAATTATTATAATTAAAATTGAAATACTGTATATCTCATCATAGTGTGAAAGACTGTGACCAGGTGCTTGTTCGTTCATCCTGATGACCTGATGTGATTATGGATGGAACGTTGCATCAGACAAATGAAATCAATTTCCCTTTCAGAGAGAAAGTGTCTTTAAGCTATTCAGCGCCCATAATATCTTAACTTCTGCTGAGTTGGAAGTACAGGATTTGTGATGGATTGGTAGGTTCCCAGATTTGTACACTAAAACATGGGAGCAGATGAAGATTTAAAGCAAAAATGATCTTTGTGGACAACAAGCTAAAGTTAAAGCATACAAGAGTCAGGGAGAATCTTATGGGAAATGCTATAAAGAGAAGCAAGCCATCTCTAGTTTCCAAGGATTACAAACTGAATGTGGGAACAAGGAAGATTTAAAGCAAAAGGAACCTGGTGGATTTTTGCCAGTGGATAATGGAGACAAAGTAATTGTTGAGGCAGACAAGAGGCATAGATAATTTTATGGGCAAGGCAATAAAGAAGAAGGCATCTGAAAACATAATAAAATATGATAGCAAGTATAATATACACAGAGACTTACGTGAAAGATGGGCCGACCTCATAACTCTTTTTATATCCCATCTTTGCTGTGATACTGACTCTTCTTTCTTAGTTTGCCAGCCCAATTATTTGTTAGCTGGAACTGCATAAAATCAATCCATCAAGTCCTTCAGTGTCTGGGTGGGTTACAGGGCCTTGTTCTCGAGCAAGAACAGTGAACCATTTTTTTTTCCTTTTTAGGAGCATTAAGCTTGAAGTCAAATTAGGTCCCTATATTTTGGGCATAGTCTGAGTATGGGACGCCGTAAAAAAATATTTAAGTCCAGGCATATCCCCCTTATCGTCCTTCATATATAATAAAATATTTTCAGTTGCTGGAAAAGATTCATTATGGGTAAAACATAGTATTACAACAAAAACAATGTATGAGCTGGGCAGAGCTAAGAACAAGAATGCAACTGGATCAACCTCAATGGTTCCAATATTTCCAAATAAAGAACTACATAGTCAGTTTAAGACAGGTACCTTAAGAATGGAATGATCTAAATTTGAAAAACTAATTGAGGAGAGAAAAAAGTTTAAAGGTTTACTGTCAAAAATTAATGGAGGCACAGTCGTGCCTCCATTGTTAAGGGCTGTCAGTAAAAAACACATTCTGCCATGTTAAAGTGATAATTGGGGGGGGAGGGGTAATTCTAACAGCCATAAAATCGAAAATGTTTCACCAACCTTTCTGAAATTTACAGGTGCCGGAAAGAAATGTTTGTTTTACATTACCTGAAATTTTCAAGAAGATTGCTGAAAGACTGAGGGAAGGAGAGCAGTTTAAGGTAGAAAAGAAACACAAACCTGTCTCCCTGCTTTTGTCAAATGACTTTCAGTTTCTGAGTTTTGTGCTCACAATTTGCATAATTTCTAGAGCCTTATTAATTAATCCAGTGGTGGGGTCTTCTTCCTCCTTCACTGTAGTTGGTGGAAAGCTTTTCGTTTTTTAAAAATTCCCTTCGGTTGACTTTTAAGGAATATTTTAACCTCTCATTCAAGTCAATGCTTCCCTCATAGCGCAAGGCACGGTCAGTAGCGTCGCTTTCCCCCCTCCCTCCTGCCTTAGAATGTTGGGGGTGGGTGGGTGAAATGGCCGCTGCCTCTAGCACAGACCTTTTGAGTGAAGAAGAAGAAGAAGAAGAAGAAGAAGAAGAAGAAGAAGAAGAAGAGTTTCTTTTTTCTCTTCTGGAACATGCATTCCTTTGGCTCTGAGAGTATTTTGGGCAATCTTCATAAGGCCAGTTTGCTCTTTTGCTCCCTGGTGAAGCAGGGTGTGGTTCCTCTGGATCCATGGTAACCTGATCTTCAGATCTCTCCTGGGAATAGGTGGCTATACATCCCTTTCTATCCATCCCCACCCCAAACACACACAGTGTGCTCCTTCCCTCTTTTCTAAGAGTTTGGTCCATGCTGCTATAAAGTTGAAAGCTTCAAACACTTCATTTAATTAGTTTGGGCCGGTGTTAAGTTTTAAGTATGATGTTGAAACCTTTCAAAGTGCTTCTGGGCCTACAACGTTGGTTTCGGCCTAGTCACCCAGTTTTTTTTAATAAGGTTTATAAACAGTTGGGCTGTTGTATATTTTGCATAGTGTACACATGCATTTTCTTTCTAATCCTTGCAGTCTACACTGGCTCCCTCCTGGATGTGTTTTTGGAGGCAGACAACCCCTTTTTTGTTCCAGCAGGCCTTTGGCAAATAATCTGGACCTCTGTCTATACCTTTGACTTTTAAATTGTTATGTATTTTAAATGTTTTAAACGCTTTAATATTAAAAAGTATTTAATTATATTTTTAACTTTTGTATATTCCTATTTATAGGTTTTAGCTGTATATGTTTTAGTTTTGTAAGGCTGCCCTGAGGCCCAGCATTGGGCAAAAGACAGGATACTACTACTACTACTACTACTAGTAGTAGTAATGTTTCAGATTTCACTTCTGCATCTGATGTTCTTTTACATTTACTTTTCTTTATAAACCATTCATATCTTAAGACTTCTTGTGTGGCATGTTTTCATTGGTTTAACAAGTTAAAAGGGGTATTCACTGTTTTCATGCTTATGTTATAAAATCTATTTTCAACAGGCCTAGTAATTTCAAGAGTAACAGAGTTGGGGGAAATCCTCAATCTCTTTGCTATCAGAGGCACTGAGTAAGGGACCCCTGGAGATAATTTAGACTGACCCCAACCACAAAACACTATTCCCCCTTCTGAAGAGATCTGGATCACAGACTACTAAAGACAAAGTAGCAGGCCATAATAATAGTTCTCATGTGGCCATTTGCCTTATGAGGCAGCTGCTCTGCGGGCTACCAAATGGAGGGACTAACAGGCCATAAAGTTGCCTGGCTGGGTCTGCCAGAAATCCAGCCTCAACACTCCTGGAAGGTCCATGTTCTATAGCACCTGCTGTCAGATGAACTTGAGGGAATCCCACCCTCCACCCCTGGGTTTAATTTACTGGCTTCCCCTGGCTGGACCTTGCAGGAAACTATAGGGACAGACAGAGCAGGCATTCATAACACACATAAAATGCTGAGACTGGCAAATCTAAAAGCAAGTGTGTTGCTTTTCAAGAACCAAGGAAATTCAATGGGTCTTACTTTTGAGTAAATATCTAGGGATGGAAATGCAGCCTGTGCAAGAACTGAGTAGGGTGACCATATTTGGGAAACCAAAAAAGAGGACACCTAATGGGTGGCAGGAAAATGGCTTTCTGGGGCCACCTTAAAGTCCCCAATTGGAGCGGAGGAGGGGAAAGCATGTCATTCTCACCCCACCCCACTGTTCCAATCAGGCCCTTTTCTATAATGTCTGGGAATGACACGTTTTCCCCTTTTAAGGCCTTGATTGGAGCAGTGGGAGAGAATGACACACCTCCAGAAAGCATGTCATTCCACCCTGCCACGCTAATGGTGGCCTTAAAAGGGAAAGTGTTTAATTCCAGGTCATTATAGACTATTGCATAAAATCCCCCCTGACACTGAGGATAGAATAAAAACCAGGAGAAATCTGGGGAAATCCTGACAGTTTTTTAAAATTATTTATTATTGCATTTATATCCCACCTTTTTTCCGCCAAGAAACCCAAGGCGGCATACATAATCCTCCTCCTCTCCATTTTATCCTCACAACAGCAACCCTGTGAGGTGGGTTGGGCTGAGAGTCTGCAACTGGCCCAAAGTCACCCAATGGGTTTCCACGGCTAAGTGGGGAGTAGAACCCAGATCTCCCAGCTCCCAGTCCAACACCTTAGCCACTACGCCACACCTTAGTGGTCACCCTAAAATTGAGCCATGCCAAGTTGGAAGCAGATCGGTTCATGCCTTAATTTTTAGGATATATTTTTTAAAAATCTGACTTCAAAATTTTTTCTAAAATGCAAGGCATGAACCAATCTGCTTTCAAGTTGGCATGGCTCAATCCATATTTAAGAGTTACCATGCTGTCAAGTTTCATCCCTTTATCTTTAAAAATGATGGAATTGTAAGCATTTTAGTTAATTAAAAAAATTAAATTGAAGTTTTTAAAATTTCTAAAAATCAAGGGATGAACGGATCTGCTTCCAACTTGGCATGGCTAAATCTCTACTTCAGAGCTACCATGGTGCCAAGTTTAATCTCTTTATCTTTAATTTCATTTTTTAAACTTGTACTGCTCAAGGTCCTGGACCCCAACGAGATTTCTGTTTGAACTTTAAAAAAATTCCTAAAAATCAAGGCATGAACAGATCTGCTTCATACTTGGCATAGCTATATCCCTACTTAAGAGCTGCCATGATGCCAGGTTTCATCTCTTTATCTTTAAAAATGAGGGAGATGCAAGCATTTTGGTTGATTTATTAATGTTAAAAGTGAGTTCAACACATAACACTAGCTTTGATTTTATATTGGATGTCAAGATGGTATAACATCCTGGCTGACGCTGGCTTGGTTGTCAACTGTATAATATCCAGTCATCCGTTACACAAAGCCATGAAATTCATTAAACAAAAAACCTACGGTTTACAAAAACAATGTTAAGGCTCTACAGTTTCCAACCAAGCACCAAAAAGCAGGGAAATTGGGAGTTAAGGCTCCCAAGCCTTAACACCACATCCTCCCTAAGGAGGCAGAAAGTGCAAGTGAAATTCTCATTCTCCCAAAGCAGATAAACCATGAGGACAGGGTGGAGAATATGATATGCAGAGGTGACTGTGGGGTTGTGGAAAACTGCTCATGAACAACTTAGGGCCACCTACTTCTCTTTTTTTGTTTAGAGCAGCCCTTCCCCAACCTGGTGCCCTCCAAAGGTGTTGGACTTCAACTCCCATCATTGCAAGTTAGTATGTCGCATGGTCAGGAATGCTGGGACTTGTCATTTCAAACACCTGGAGGGCAGCAGGATGGGGAATGCTGTGTCATACCCTTACCAAATACAGGGTCTGCCCAATACTTTTCTCTCACACACATCTCGTATATAGCAGATGTGTGTGAGAGATAACAAAAGGGGCACTATTCATTACAGATCTAGAACCAGAGCATGTGCCAGGCACTTCCAACTTTTAGTCAATATCCTGCCTTTCAAAGAACCAATGTTTTTTTCTTAAAATGTATTTATAAAAAATATATTGTTCACTCCCCACAATCCCTGCACAATACATCATCTCATCAAAGCAACAGCAGAGCAGGTTTAGTTTGGCTGTCTTGAACACCTTTCAGATGAGATTAATTTGCAATCCTATACCTCTTGGGAGAAAGCCCTAGTGAATTCAATGGCACTGGCTTCTGAGAAGACATGTATAGGAGTCAACCTTCTCCAGCCTGGTGCTCTCCAGATGTGTTGCAGTGTAACTCCCATGTTATGTGTTATGGGGAAGACAAAAATCAATTCATACTTAATTTTAAAATAATACTTACGCATGAAAGTATTAGGTGGTAGTTCTGCCTTTGATCTCACACTGCTGAACAAGTAAGAGAAATCCTTTATCTGATATTCAAGAAACAGACATCCTATGCCATGTGTTGAAAACTAATGTTGATGTCTGAAGGGCTGTCTGGATTAGGTATTCAAGATTCATTCATTGTTGTTTCATTTGGTTTTGACAGTTTATTTAAAGTGATACAGCTCTTTTGTAGTTCCTTGATTGATCAGATATCTTAATACTGGAAAACATCATACTTTAGTACAGATGTGGGCAGAAAACAGATTGATACTGATGATTTGGACATCAACTCGCGGCATTCCTGACAACTGCCCATGCTGATAGGGGCTTTTACCAGTTGAATTCCAAAACATCTGGAGATCTACATTCTGCCTTCCCTTGTTCTTGAACAACATTCCCCAACCTGGTGCCTGTCAAATATAAGGAGATGCTCTAAGAAATGAGAAGTAGCTGGTCCTAAGTTGTTCATCATCATTTCCCACAACCTCACCTCTGCATATCAAATTGCATATCTAGATTTTTGAGATGACAAGTCCCAGCATTCCTGACCATGGGACATACTGACTTGCAATGATGGGAGTTGTAGTCCAACACCTTTGGAGGGCACCAGGTTGGGGAAGGGCTGCTCTAAACAAAAAAAGAGAAGTAGGTGGCCCTAAGTTGTTCATGAGCAGTTTTCCACAACCCCACAGTCACCTCTGCATATCATATTCTCCACCCTGTCCTCATGGTTTATCTGCTTTGGGAGAATGAGAATTTCACTTGCACTTTCTGTCTCCTTAGGGAGGATGTGGCGTTAAGGCTTGGGAGCCTTAACTCCCAATTTCCCTGCTTTTTGGTGCTTGGTTGGAAACTGTAGAGCCTTAACATTGTTTTTGTAAACCGTAGGTTTTTTGTTTAATGAATATATACTTTACTGCTAGACCAAGATCTAAATAAGGGTGAATTCTTTAAAACCCGTTGGGAGTCAATGATAGAAGCAAGAATTATTGAAGAAGAATGGAGAATAATTTTTACAAGAGGAACGACCAACTCAGTCTTTGTTAACTTAAAAGAAAATTATTATAAATTAATTTACTGATGGTAACTAACTCCTCATAGATTAAATAAAATATATAGGGAAGGTAATTGTGTATGCTGGAAATGCCGTATGCCCTCGGCTGACTATATGCATATGTGGTGGATGTGTCCAAAAACCAAGACTTTTGGAAACAAGTCAAGAGGGAAGTTCTTAAAATAACAGGATATGATTTATCTCTTAACTCTAAAACAATGTTGTTAGAGCTTTTTCAATCTGAGGTCCCCAAAACTCATCAGCCAATGATATCAAATTGCTAACAGCAGCAAAGATGATAATAGCCAAGAACTGGAAAAGTAGAAAACCAATTTTATCTAAAGAATGGTTTACTAAAGTCTGGCAAATTGTACAATTATTGAAAATCAGTGAAGTAGTCAGGTTGAGAGATGGCAGACAACAGATCCCCAAATTTACAGAGGAATGGAAGCCTTTTATTGAATACTGGAAAAATAATTATGATAGAGAAATTAACATATATTCTTGTTTTGCTATTTAATTAATCATTGGCTTTGGTAGGTATGTGAAACTTGATCTTATGTATTATGTAATCTATTTAGTTTATTTTATATTCTTGGATGTTTTGTGTGTGTCATGAGCATTCAATCTATTTGATGCTAAATTTACTTAATACTTTATTTATATGTGGTATTATGCTTTTGTTGAGTAGTTAAAATAATTTAATGTGTATAATGATTGTGTTGCATAACAGTGTGTCGTATATGTTTTTTAATTAAATATTTTTTTAAAAGAAAAAAAAGAAGAAAAAATTAGGTCTTAACAAATGACTGTATTTTAGATAGATATTAATGCACATAGGTCCAGGGAGAAAGCTCTACAAAACTAGACCCCCAGAGACTGGCTTAGAAGAGAAGCTTCAGAGCAGTAAAGATTATTAATAATGAGCTTTTATTGGATTGTTTTAAATTCTGCCAAAGACAATTTAAGGAGGAGCCAATAAAAGCTGCTTTACAGAATGTACAACTTTCAATTGCCTTGTGGTTTGCTATTAAAATGGCTTTTGCAACCAGACATAGGGTACATCTAAAACAGACTGTTTCCGTCGACATGGCTTCGCACTGGCAGCATTTTGGTTACATGACGCAGCCGCCAGTGCGAAGTCATCTGGGGCAAATGCCCTTTGTTCCAATTTTAAAAAGTCAGCCCTGGGCTTTGTCTTCATGGTGTCTCTTTGACGTCGCGGTAGCGGTGGGTTTTCATCGGCAGCAGCGTTGCGGCGGGTTTTCTTGCTGCTGCCGCCGCTGCTGCGCCTGTGCTTTTTGAAGGTAAGGTTTTTTTTTATTTGCAGAAAGGGGGGGAGGACCGAGGAGGCGCGGAGTTTAGGTTTATTTATTTATTTATTTATTTGCAGAAGTGGCCGCGGGTTTTTTGGAGGTGCGGAGGTGGTTCAGTGAGCTTATGGCTCGCTGAACCACCCCCTTCTGTGCCCAGCCCATGGCGGCCAATCAGTGGTCGCCATAGACTTGGTATGCCTCCAAGAAGTGCCAGAGACAAAGCGACAGATGGCAGAAGCTGTCGTCGCTTCGCCGCAAACTAAAAAAGTCGTGTTAAATGCTCGACTTTTTTAGTTTGCAGCAAAGCCCCTTTGCCCCTAGATGTAACGCAAGTGCCGCCATTCCGAAGCCACCGTGACAGATACTGTCCATCTAGAGTAGGCTGACCAGATAAAATCCAGGTCAGGGCTCATGTAACTTTAACAGTTGTAGAGAAAAGGGAATTTCAGCCAGTGTCATTTGTATGCAATTAGTTCCTGGTGAAATTCCCACTTCATCACAACTGTTAAAGTTGCAGGGGCCCTGCCTTCTTTTGTATATGGTCACTCTAGTATAGTGCCTGCAACTTTAACAGTTGTGATGAAGAGGGAATTTCACCAGGAACTAATTGCATACAAATGACACTGGCTGAAATTCCCTTTTCTCTACAACTGTTAAAGTTACATGAGGCCTGACCTGGATTTTATCTGGTCAACCTAGTCTAGAGGTACCCCATTTTTAGAGCGGAGCAGGCAGCCCAGGGAAAGGGGATGGAGCAGCAAGCCGTTAGCTCACTGCACCGCCTCTGCTGTCCTTCCCCCTTTTGGAAAAACAAAACAAAACAAAACTTACTTTACCGGCAAGGAGCCGATGCTCCCTGCCGCCCCTCCAGCTGCTGGTGTGCAGCCGCCCATGCTGCGATGCCGGCGGCTTGAGGAAAAGCTGGCGTGGCGCTCCTCACATGTAGAGGGGCATCTTGGAGCACAAACGCGCCTTGCGCCGGCTGCTGCCACTGGCGCAACACATAACCAACGTCGTCAAGAGGGACTCATATTAGGGTGACCATATGAAAAGGAGGACAAGGCTCCTGTATCTTTAACAGTTACATAGAAAAGGGAATTTCAGCAGGTGTCATTTGTATGCATGCAGCACCTGTTGAAACTCCCTCTTCAGCACAACAGTTAAAGCTGCAGGAGCCCTGCTCTCTTTTGTATCTGGTCATTCTACAAAATACAGATATGGGAGCCCTGTCCTCCTTTTCATATGGTCAACCTATACAGAATTATAAAACTATGAGGAAACAAAAGGGCATAAAGACCAATCGCCTCGTCTTGTCAGATGGCAGCCAAAATGTTCCCTCTATAATTTTAAACCCAGCTCTGAACTGGGAGATGAGGCAGCTCCTACCTATTTCCCTCCTGGTGCTTTTGCTGCTCTCCTGTCTTCCCCCTCTCTGCTTGCTTGCTGCTATTGGGTCCTGCTCACTACAGTGGACAAAAGAGAAAGGAAAATCAAAGGGACCAAGGGAAAAACAGGGTGAGGAAAGCCACACATGGGTGCCTTGCCTCTTGATTCAACAACAGATGTAAAAAGTACAGGAGGAGTTTCTGGATTATGACCTGGCAACCTGGAATATGACCTGGTAACCAGGCTTGCCCGGTTATTTCCTTTATAAATTTGTATTGGCTCCTATGAAATAAGTTACCCAGACAAGATAAAATCAACACATCATAAAAATACAACAAAACAGCAACCAATATAATGGAAGGAAGACATGGCAGCAATAAAACAAACTAAATTAGAAACTCATCTATGGCTGCCTCTACAAGAGCGATTTAAAGCTCTTTCAAGGCGCATTAAAAAAATTACCTCTACAAGAGCGATTTAAAGCTCTTTCAAGTCTCATTAAAAAACTACCTCTACAAGAGAGGAGCGCAAATCAGGAGTACAGGCGGGTTTTAGCTCCTTTTATTCGCATTTTCACATTCGCATTAAATAGCGAGGGTTTTTTTCCTCCGGAGTTACCCCACCTTATCCTACGGGCGGGGAAGGGGGGGAGGGAGGCAAGGAAAGCGGGGAGAGGAGCGTTGAAAAGAAGATTATTTTCTTTTCTTTTGCTGCCTAGGAAAGGCTCGGTTAAACACACACACACACACACACACCGACCTAAAGAGGCCTCATCTACAAGAATTCGCCTTTATGCCTGGTTAGGCGATTATGCGCATATTCGCAGAAGCGCATTTACCCTAATACCTCTGTACGAGAGGCGGCGAAGCGCATTACTGGAAGACCGCAACGCGAATTCAACTGTTGACATGTGGAGAATTGCTTGTTCACATAGTCAAAATGCGCTTTAACGGCCAGAGCAAAATAAAACTCGCTATTTAACGCGCATTCGATAATGCGCATAATCAGAGAGAAAACGCGCCTCTATGCCCGATTTGCGCTCCGTTCTTGTAGAGGTAAATTTTTTAATGCGCCTTGAAAGAGCTTTAAATGCCTCTTGTAGAGGCAGCCAGAGTCTCTTCCACCCACCTTCCTTCCCTCCCTTGCTGTCCTCTCCTGCTTTTTGCTTGTTCAACTGGGGGATTAGCTGGTCCTGTTTCCCTGCCAGGAGAGAGCGGGGGAGTTCGGATCTGGCGTGCCTTAGGCAGCCGAAGCGATGACATCAGCTCCGCGGCCGCACATGGGCAAGAGGAGAGGCAGAGCCCGAGGAGGAGGAGGGAGAAGGGAAGAGGGAAGGAAGGCCATGTTCAGCCGCCACCGCCGCCACCACTGCGCTCGCTGGCTTTGCACACTGCAACATCCGCCCCTGCCCACACGCAGAGATGTGTGTAGGTATTAGGCGTAAATGCGCGTGCAAGGTAATTCGCATAATCGGGGAATCGGGCGTCAAAGCGACTGCTTGTAGAGGGGACCTATGTTAAAAATGTAAGGAAATCAAAAGGTCTTCCCCTGGTGCTAAAAGACATTGAACAGGCAAGCCTACCTGGGAATCCAATATCATAATCAAGGTGCCCGGATGGAAAGACCCTTTCCCCTGTTCCTACCCACCTGAACACAGGTGGCAGAGATACCCAGAGAAGGGCCACCCAAGATGTTTGCAGTGTGCAAGCGGGTTGATGCGGGAGCAGATGCTCCTTCTACTTATCTAGGACCTGAACCATGGAAAACTTCAAAAGTAAGTACTAAATAACAGTTCAACTTGTGCTTTGAAATGGACTGGTAATCAGTGGAGCTCTTTAGGCACAGGTCAGATATATTCCCAACAATTAGCCCCAGTTAATAATCTAGCAGCTGGATTTTGTACTAAGTACTGTTTCTGAAGCCTCCTCCACACGATCGATTTAAGGCTCTTTTGCGGCGCATTAACGGTTTTCCCTCTACAAGAGCAAGGCGCATAAAAGGCGTACAGGCGATTTTTTAATCTCCTTTTCTGCACTTTTTAGCATTCGCGTTAAATAGTGAGTTTTATTTGTTCTGCGCACTTACGGTGCCTTACCGTCGTGTAGGCTCCCTCTAGAAGATGTCGCATTTACTCCTGATAATAGTGGGTGGACTGTGGTGGAGATGTCATTCTTGAAGAACTGCCCCTTCTGCGGGAACACCTCCCTTTCTCCTTCCAAATCCCAAATCCTACAGTGGGGAAGGGTGGGAGGGAAGCAGGTATGAAAGAAAATATTTTTTAAAAGGGGGCTGGAGGCTGCAGGGAAAGTTTGCGAGGCACTGGGTGATGGGGGGGCGGGTCAGCCATGTGGAACTCCATCCGTGGGAGAACGACATCACCGGGAAGGAAAGTAGGAAGGCGTCTGGGAGGCTTCGACTCGCCCATTAGTGTGGAGAAGCGAGGCGGGGTGGGGGAGTCAGGGCAGGCAGCTTGCAACTTGAGCCCAGCCGTGCTTCTTTGGAAGGCTGGAGAAATAAAAATATTTTTTAAAAGACAGCTGGTGGGGAAGGTTGCGAGGCACATTTCCCTTTACTCCTGAGCAGTGGGGGGTTTGCTGACGATCACTATTTCCATCTATGGGCATTTACTTCACTGCAGTAACCAAAGGCGGGAGATTCTGGTGGGCGGGTTAACAACATTTTCTTCGAGCTTCTCCCTCCCTTCATTTATAATGTGATTCTCCTTGCCCGTCATGTATAGGTATTAGGCGTAAACTCACGTGTAAGGTAATGCGCACATTTGGAGAATCGGGAGTAAAAGCGACGTCTTCTGGAGGGAGCCGCAATCTTCAAGGGTAGCCCCACATACATTGCATTACAGCAGTCCAGCCTTCCCCAACCTGGTGCCCTCCATACATGTTGGATTACAACTCTCAGCATACCCAAGCCAGCATGCTGGGAGCTGTAGGCCAACACATCTGTAGGGCATCTGGTTGGGGAAGGATGCAATGGTCTAATTATATCCCAACCATCACCTCCCTCCCTGTTGATCAACAACAAAGTCAAATCCATGCGCCACAAAACCTCATTGCTCTCTTTCTCTAGTTGCAGCATTTCCTGATGTTTTCTTGCAGGGAACAGCTGCCATTTCAAGCAATTGATAATGATTCCACCCCAGGTATTAACAATTCCAGGTTTAGGATACAAGGTTGTACAAATATGGGAGGAAACGACAGGGCTATATTATCTGACAGTACATATAATAACAAATGGAAAACATCCAATTTTAACAGAAGTGGTGCAGTTAAGATATCATCTCACATTTAGCACCTGTGATTCAAGCAACCTGGTTGTTTGCCTGGTATCTTTTGTAGATGTGATGGTGATGATTAAATAGTATTTTGAGTGTGCAAAGGAGTTTGCCATTCTTATCATAGCTCATTTATCCTCACTAAAACCTAGTGCTTTACAAACAGAAAGAATCTGAGCCCCCCTCTACAAGATTTCGGTTTGATGCCTGGTTCCCCGATTATGCGCATCTTCTCTGAAGCGCTTTTACGCCTAATCCCTATACATGGGAGGTGTTGAAGCGCATTACGGGCTGTATGAAAGGCATTTTAAAGTTTTTGACATGCTGAGAATCGCATGCAAGTGTTGCTGAAAGTCATGCGCTTTGTCCCAGAGAAACTCCCCAAACCAGTTCCCTCCTTTTATTCTCCCCGCCCACCAGAATCTCCCGCCTTTGATTTCCTAGGTTACCTGAAAAGAATGAGCTGATTAACATATTCAGCTACCTGTCTTCCCCCCTCCTTTGCCCGATTGCCATTACCTCCTCAGGAGTAAATGGGAATGTGTCTCGCACACACACACACATACACATACCAAAACAGACGGGGATGCTGCTTCGTTCCTTCCCCCTCCACTTCCCAGCAAGCTCAACAATTGTAAAACATACACACACACACACACACACACACACACACACACACTCAGCTCAGGAACCCAGCAAGAAGCGAGGGGAAGTTATGTCTGCTGATGGCTAATTATAGGCACATCCGCACATCCTTCCTACCCCCTTTCCTTCTCATAAAACCACCTCCATCTGGCCCCGTGTCTCCATGTTAAAAATATTCCATCAGGGTACTTCAAAGAAACTTTATTTTTGGTTCACGTTGGGTCACCTCTTCTTGGAGCTTCCATCCAGACAGACGGAGTACAAGGAGGAAGTTGCCAGGAGGAGAGAGGAAAGGAAACTAAATCAAAAAGTGGGAGGTTTTCTCAGCGAAGGGGCAGTTCTGTGCATGACATCACGACTACAGTCGAACCCCTGATCGTTAATGCGCCTCCTCAGAAATTTTTTTACACGGACATAAGGCGCTCTTATTCCCGCTGTAAATTAAAACTCGCTAATTAACGTGCATTCGAAAATGTGAATAATCGGAGAGAAAACGCGCCTGAGCCCCTGATTTGCGCTCCGGTCTTGTAGAGGTAAATTTCCTAATGCGCCTTGAAAGAGCTTGGCATTTCCAAGGCATATAAAATTCAGTTATAAAATTTGCGAGCCCAGTCCTTAGCCATGTATACACAGATATAAGTCATATTCATTTCAGTAGGATGTCCTTGCAAACAAGTCTGCTTAAGACTGAAGCCTATGTATGCTTTCTGAGAAGTAAGTCCTATTGCTTAGGATCTGGCTCTAAATCTCCCAGAATGCAAACCCACCATTTATCCACTGGACAGTATATACAGCCCAATCCTAGGCATGCTTACTTTAAAATAATTTACTCAATCTTCGCTCAAAAGTATTTACTGTTAACTAAGGGTACATTACCAACTTGTTGTGTGAAGTTAAGAAGTCTTACCTTGAGGTTGCTCTTCTGTTGTAGGAGTATTGCATTTTATCAGCTCTGAACGCACTATATTATACCTGGGAAAACGCCAATTGTCCAAGCTATTGTTATTCCTGGGTGAATTGGTATGTGGTTTTGCAGTGGTTGGGGGGTACCGAATTGCATCTGAATTACATCCCTTCCCACCATTTCACTGTTTATTTTATGACTTTTAGGGCAAACTCCTGTGCATGTTTCGATAAATCAAAAAAACCCTACAACTCCCAGCGTCCTCCAGAGAGCATGGCTAGCTGGGAAATGCTGAGAATTGTAGGACTTTTTTCTGTCTACACATGCATAGGATTGCATGCTTAAGCGTGTGTGTGTGTTCCATGTCTGTGAGGTTCCATCCTGTGTAATCCCAATGCTGGACTATTCATTTATTATTAGTCTTTAAAGTTTTTTTTAAAGGAGAAAAGTGACATCCACCCTAATCCTGTGCAGCCATACCATTTTAGGAACTTATTAAAATTAATTTTTTAAAAGTCCTTGTTTGCTGTTTGCTTCCTTGCTGTGCAAGGGCAACACTGGAGTACTCATTGTGCTCCATTTTTAAAAAAGAAGTTGTGAAAGGCAACATGGCTCTTTCTTCTCCCTAACTGCCATGCAGCAAAATAACTTATCCTGCATTGCAAGATAAAAGAGTAACAGTGTAAGCTCAAAGCAGGTCCCACTGAGTTCTACAAGACATAGTTCCAGGTAATTGTGAGTATATGATTGCAGCCTAAATATTAAGTCTTCCTGCTGGTCCGGAGTATCTGGGCATAGCAAGCTAAGTAACTTGTTTTTATGCTTTTTATGATTTTAAATTTTGTATATTGGTGTTTTTCATGTTCAGTGTTTTTAATTTTTGTAAACTGCCCAGAGAGCTTCAGCTATGGGGCGGTATATAAATGGAATTAAATAAATAAATAAATAAATAAATAATGCAAGGTGAGCCACTATTCTTGTTTGGTTATTGCATAATAGAATGCATATCTTAAAATTTGCACTATTGTGACCTGCTTGCAAAATTGCCACAGTGTCTTTGCAAGGTTGGTATAATGCATAAGAAAATAGTTCTCTGCCTTACACTAGGCCTTCTGCTAGCCTTTTAAATATATGTAGTTTTAATGTTTTAATATGTTTCTTGTTGTTAATGTTCTTGTTTTGATTGTTTTAGAGTGTTCTACACTGCCATGTGGATTTTTAGCAGATAAGGCAGTATATTAATGTATACTAATACTGATACTACTAATAATAATTGTTTGCTCCAACTGGGCATTATGCTATTGTTATGTTGTCCCCTAGACTTTGCATTTGTAACCACTTTAGTTTCTCCTATATAAATCTGCCAGCAACTGATTAAGCTTTGTTGCCATTAATTATTCATTGTCCCTGGGAAGAACTTCTAACTGGGGCCAGATCTACACCAAGCAGGATATGAAGCTTTGAAAACAGTTTGAAAACTGTATATGGAGTGTGTCCTGGGCCCGAACAGTTGTCACTATTGATATAAAACATTTTAACGCAGTAGTGTAGATCCTGCCCTGGCTTATACTACCTCTCTTTAGAATGAAGCCTGGTCTTGCATTGTTTTTTCACCTTGTCTGAACATCTCGTCCATTTCTCATCCATATTGTTCAACCACTTCATCTAGGCTGACCAGATAAAATCCAGGTCAGGGCTCATGTAACTTTAACAGTTGTAGAGAAAAGGGAATTTCAGCCAGTGTCATTTGTATGCAATTAGTTCCTGGTGAAATTCTCTCTTCATCACAACAGTTAAAGGTGCAGGCACTATACTAGAGTGACCATATACAAAAGAAGGCAGGGCCCCTGCAACTTTAACAGTTGTGATGAAGAGGGAATATCACCAGGAACTAATTGCATACAAATGAAACTGGCCGAAATTCCCTTTTCTCTACAACTGTTAAAGTTACATGAGCCCTGACCTGGATTTTATCTGGTCACCCTAATTTCATCCTTCTACATTTAAGTATTGATTCTACATTTATTAGTTGTTTACTGGTTATGTTGTGTTTCAATAAAGATGAAGATTTGATGTATAGAGAAATAGATTGGATGTGAGTTTAACTGCCTGGATAGATACATAGCCAAACATGTGTTGAGGCTGGAACAATAATAAATAAAATGGGTCAAATTAGACTCTTGGTCTTCCTTGCTCAGCAGCTTCCTGAAGTCTTAGGCGGAGGCCTTTCCCATAACCTGCTTGTGTATGTGGGACCAACTTATCTGGCTTCCTTGGCAGTCTGCACATAACCTTATATGTAAAGGCCAATTAGCCAGTTATTTAGTCATGCATGACATTTCTGTTCCACCCAATAATCAAAGCTGTCTAGGCAATTCACAACAATTAGAACCATAAGATATAAGACAATAAAATATGATGTAAAAATTTAAAAGATTAAAACTACAGTATAAAAACAATAACCAAATAGAATCTAGCTGTGGTGCAAATATTTAAAATACAATACCAGATATAAAATAGAAACTAAAACACAAAAATGCCTCGGAAAATAGAGAAAATGATCTTCACCTGAAGCTGAAAAGAGCACATTGTAGGCACCCAGGGAGCCTCTCTGGGAAGTTCATTCCACAGCCAGGGTGCCACAGCAGAAAAGGCCCTCTTCCTGGTACCCACCTGCCTTGCTTCGTTTGGTAGGGGCTCACAGAGAAGGACCCTTGAAGATGATCTTAGGGTCTGGGCAGGTACATACGGGAGGAAGCAATCCTTCAGATAACCTGGCCCCAAGCTGATTAGGGTTTGAATGTTAATACCATCACTTTGAATCAGGCCCAGACCTGAATTGGCAGTCAGTTCAGATGGAAAAGTACTGGCATACTATGAGTTTGAGTGCTGGACTAGGACTCAGGAGATCTGGGTTCTAGTCTCAACTTGGCCATGAAGCTCACTGAGTGAATTTGGGCCAGTCATTGATTCTCAGCATAATCTACATCACAGGGTTGTTTTGGGGATAAAATGGAGAGGAGGAGAAAGACCACGTAAGCTACCTTGGGTTCCTTACAAGAAGAAAAAAGGTGGGATATAAATATAATGCTAAGTAAATAAAATACTTAAAAACAAATAAACAGTTGTGCAACCCCCTTCAGAACAGGTTGAACAAGACTTAGCTGGGCAGGCAAACCAGCCACTCCTGAGTGCCCCATTCAGGCCAGTTCAGTACTGGGATTAGGCATTTTAGAATTGGAATGTACAGTGATCAAGATGGGCATAACCCACCGGGTGTCCTCCTGCAGTAGTACTCTTGCGGAGTTCCCATTTCCTTCAGTGGAACTTTTTGCAGAAAGATTCTCAGTGGATTGTGCCCCAAGTCCCCAGCTGTCATTAGGATCAGCGAGTTGGGTAACAATGGTTTAATTTCCTGCATGCCTTTTCTATAGCACGCTGGCTAAGTTCGATTCATCTTCGGTAGCTGCTTACATTTCCATAGTGATTTATTCCATTGTACTAAGCCAACAAAAGAATCAATTCCAAAGCATGGTAAATTATAATTTTTTGAAGGCAATCATGTCTCTGCATCAAGCATCCATGGGCATCATTTGCAAATGGGGCTGCACAGCGGGCTCCATCTTCGATCTCCCCAGATTTGGAAACAGACATAACAGCTCAAGACTTCCTAGATGACACATTTGCCATGGGTCAGTGCTGAACTGGAGCTGGCCTGGAGTCTGCACTCAGAAATATCTGGGAGCCATCAGAGATGTTAGGTTTGCAGGGTAGTTCAAGGTGCACCCCACTGATAAGGGAACAAAGGTTTGCATTACAGAGCCATATGATAAAACATTTACATTAAAGTGCCATATGATAAAATGTTTACATTAAAGTTTCATATGATAAAAACTCTCAAGCCCTCTTACCACACAGTGGAAGAAGACAAGGGGTTAGATCCAGATTTAGTTATACTTAGAGTAGGCCAATGAGACAAGGTAGTCATGACTAGCCCAGGTTCTGTTGATTTCAAATGGTCTGCTCTAATTATTATGACTAAGTCTGGATCTAGCCTAAGCACGTCAGTATGCATGTTTAGACAGAAAAAAGAGGGCAGGACTCTTGTGTCTTTAACTGTTGCGATGAAGAGGGAATTTCACCAGGTGCTGCATGCATGCAAATGACACCTGCTGAACTTCCTTTTTCTATACAACTGTTAAAGATACAAGAGCCCTGTCCGCCTTTCCATAAAGTCACCTTAGAATGGGAAAGATAGAAAATACTCTCTCCAATGAAACTTCCTAAAAGCTTCTGAGCCTAGGGATAAGTGCCTTAAAATTCTTGACAAACATACACAGGGAGGGAGAGGAAGAGATAGAGATTGGGCGAAAAGCAGCAACTTGTACCCTGATTGCATTAGGGGGAACATTTACTTGCACAAGAGAGGCCCAAATTCTTCTGACTAATGAAGGTGGGTGGAACTAGTATGGGAGTTAACCAGGTAAAAGCTCCCATTTTCCCACCCAGTTTGATTACACTTTTTGATCTCACTGTCTGATCAGCTCTGGAGGAAGACTCCATGCTATTCATTATGGTCTTGTGTCTATCCGTGGGGAGCCGAGGCTTGAAACAGGAATCCAATCAACCAGCACAACTTCAGTGTAATCAAACTGCCTTTGAAGCTGAGCAAGTAGAGCTTCTTTCCCTTGCTGCCTTCATCGGGAAGTTCTCATCGTTTCTCTCTGTCTTTGTTGTTGATGTTGGGGAGGAAGAGGGCAGGAAGGGCGGACAAGGAAGAAATTAATTGGCTTGAAGTTGACTAAGAAGAAGGAGACAGGTTTGGGGGCAAAAGGTGCTTTTCTGACATTGAATCCACAAGTTTAAAGAGGTCCTTTGGAGGTGGAGGCCTTTATACAGCTTTTGGCTGCACCCATATGTAGTTTGTTGTGAGATTTCTGTTATTTTTAAATAGGGTGACCAACTGTCAGGATTTTCCTGGATTTGTCCTGGTTTTTGTTCTATCCTGGGTGTCAGGGGGATTTTCTGTCATTTTCTATAATGCCCTGGAAAGACACGCTTTCCCCTTTAAGGCCGCCATGAGTGTGGCGGGAGGGAATGATGTGCTTTTTGGAGGTGCATCATTTCCCCTCTAGTGCTCCAATCAGGCCCTTAAAGAGGAAAGTTTGTCATTCCTGGACATTATAGAAAAAACCCCGGTTGGAGTAGCGGGGGGCAGGAATTACACGTTTTCCCCTCCTCCGCTCCAGTTGGGGTCTTTAAGGGTGTGGTGGGGGGATGATAAACTTTCCAGAGGCCCTGGAGAGCCGCTTTCCCACCCCCCTCCACAGGGTGTCCTCTTTTTTGGTTTCCCAAATATGGTCACCCTATTTTTAAAGGTAAGGGAAACAAGGCATGGAGCATGTGCTTTGCATCTAGACAAGCCCAAGTCTAATAGCTGGCATCGCTAGTTAAAAAGGAACTCCGGTAGCAGGTAGCTGCAGTGGAGGTTGGTGGCTCCGATGTTGGTGAGGCAGTTGAATCCACTCCAGATTTTGGAGCAGATTCAGTGCCCCCTAATAATCTGAATCCCTCCAGTTGTTTTGGACTTCAACTTCCATTGACCCCAGGCAGTATGGCCAATGGTCTGGAATGCTGGGAGTTGCAGTCCAAAGCACCCAGAGGGCACCAGGTTGGGGAAGGCTGCTTGACATTTTGGGACTGGTTAGGCAGGCCTGAACAGAAAATCATGACTTTTGCCTCTCTTGCCTCTTGTTGTAAGATGGACCAGCCTTGCAGCGTTCTATATGGATAGAGAGGAAACATGGGGGAAGCATGGAGTTAATCAGTCATCTAAGAACTGTAATATGTGAGCTACAGAAGACTGAACTGCTGGATTACACTTAGTGCTGCGAGCCCAGCACTGAAATGTATAGGGCCCGTCCTCCGCAGAGGAACAGAGTTTCCTCTTAACGTTATTTTCCTCCCAAAGGTGTTTTTTTTAATCCCACGAATACAAACAGTGCTGAGAAACAGCCTTAACAATATGAGTCAGCGTGGCCTGGTCCTCTTTTCACAAGCCTGCCAGATAATGCAATGTTCTGTGCATGCACCTGAGTGCCTAGAGACTCATCTGTATTCTCTGTTCCAGCAGATGAATTGGTCATATTTGCCCCTGGTACATATGTCCAGAGCTCTGCTGGAGCCAATGAACTAAAGGCATGGAATGAGGGGCGGAGGAACTGTATGTAAAGGGGGAAGCCATGTTTGTTTATGAGAGAGAGAGAGAGAGAGAGAGAGAGAGAGAGAGAGAGAGAGATTTTTACATAAAAGGCGGCATACAAGTCAGGGGAGCTCAGTCCTCTTTGTGAGGAGCTCCTGGGGCTTAAATCAGGGTTTATACCAGGACCCTTTGCTTTGGTGTGCAGCTGCCCATCTGGTGAACTATGAGGACTGCAGCTTGGAACATCTCCCTGGCAGTGAAGTATTCTCAGGCTCAACATTGGCTCCACCCACCCAGGTTGGCCTTTGGGCCCTCTTGGACAGGAAGTGCTATAAAAGGCTTCCTGTTTGGCCTGGGACCTTGCATAAGGAACAAGGTCTTCTTGACTGTGGATGTTTCTGTGCAGCCCTTGTCTCAAGCTCTCTAGTTTAGTCTCTTGACCATGTTTCCCTGGCTCAACTCCTGGCTCCTGCTTTCTAGTTCCTTACTCACCTCTGGCAGTTTCCTGTTTTTCAGCCATGCCAGAGCTATGCTGGGAGAATTGTGTCTGGGCAATGGAGCAGGGAGGAGGGAAGGGAAATGCTTGGCTTCCCTCACCCTTGCACCCCTTTTAGTGTAAGGCTTATTCACTTTATATGTGAATAATGCTCTTAGACCAACCTTCCCACCTGGTGCTCTCCGGATTTGTCAGACTATGGCCCCTGTTATCCCTAGCCAGCATGGTACAGAAAAGGGTGACTAAAATGATCCATGGACTGGAGCATATCCCCTATTAGGAATGGTTCCAACATTAAGGGCCTAGGGGGGAAATGTTTAGCTTAGGAAAAGGCAAGTAGGAGGAGACAATATAAGAGTATAGAATTATGCATGGAGTGGAGAAAGTGGATAGGGAGACATTATTCTTCCTCTATCATAGTTGTCCGGGGGCTTCTACATGCTGGCCCCAAGAGCATGATAGAACCATCTGAGGCCCGCTGTAATATATTTGCTAGGCACTTCCAGGATAAAATCTTTGGCATCCGCCAGGACTTAGACTCCAGTGTTATAGCAGGTGAATCTAGTGAGGTATCCAGAGCACAGGTTTGTCCTGTTTTCTTGGATGAGTTTCAGTTGGTACAGCTCGAGGACGTGGACAAGGTGCTTGGACAGGTTCGTGCAACCACCTCTGTATTGGATCCTTAAAAAAGCTAGCAGGGATGGAACAGCTGGCTGGGCCAGGGAAGTGATTAATGCCTCTCTACGAGAGGGAGTGGTCCCAGATCTCCTGAAAGAGGCAGTAGTGAGACCACTCCTGAAGAAAGTTTCCCTGGACCCAGAAAATCTTAATGACTTTAGTCCAGTGGCAAATGTTCCATTCCTGGGCAAGGTCCTTGAGCGGGTGGTTGCTGGCCAGCTCCAGACACTCTTGGATGAGACTGATTATCTGGATCCATTTCAGTCGAGTTTCAGGCCTGGTTTTGGCATGGAAACAGCCTTGGTCACTCTGTATGATGACCTATGTCGGGAGAGGGACAGGGGGAGTGTGACTCTGTTGATTCTCCTTGACCTCTCAGTGGCTTTCGATACCATCGACCATGGTATCCTTCTGGCACGACTGGCTGAGTTGGGAGTGGGAGGCACTGCATTGCAGTGGTTCCGCTCCTACTTGACAGGTCGGCTCCAGAAGGTGGTGCTGGGGAGACATTGCTCGGCCCCATGGATTCTCCAGTGTGGGGTTCTGCAGGGGTTAGTTTTGTCCCCCATGCTGTTCAACATCTACATGAAACCGTTGGGTGCGGTCATCTAGAGTTTTGGAGTGCGTTGTCATCAGTACACGGATGACATGCAGCTCTATTTCTCCTTTTCATCTTCATCAGGTGAGGCTGTGGATGTGTTGAACCAGTGCTTGGCTGCGACAATGGATTGGATGAGAGCTAACAAACTGAAACTTAATCCAGACAAGACTGAGATGTTGTTGGTGGGGGGTTCCTCTGACCAGATGGAGGGTGTCCAACCTGTTCTGGATGGGGTTGCACTCCCCCTGAAAGAGCAGGTTCGTAGCTTGGGGGTTCTCCTAGAACCATCTCTGTCACTTGAGGCTCAGGTAGCCTTGGTGGCACGGAGTGCCTTCTACCAACTTTGGCTGGTGGCCCAGCTACGCCCCTATCTGGACAGGGATAACCTGGCTTCAGTTGTCTATGCTCTGGTAACCTTCAAGTTAGATTACTGCAATGCACTCTACATGGGGCTGCCTTTGAAGACGGTTCAGAAGCTGCAGCTTGTGCAGAATGCAGCGGCCAGATTGGTAACAGGGACCAGAAGGTTCGAACATATAAGACTGATTCTGGCCCGCTTGCATTGGCTGCCTGTAGGTTTCCGAGCCCGATTCAAGGTGCTGGTTTTAATCTATAAAGCCTTACACGGTTTGGGACCACAATACCTGATGGAACGTCTTTCCCGACATGAACCTACCCATTCACTACACTCAACATCAAAGGTCCTCCTCCGGGTGCCTACTCTGAGGGAAGCTCGGAGGACAGCAACAAGGGAGAGGGCCTTCTCTGTGGTGGCCCCTCAATTATGGAATGATCTCCCTGATGAGGCCCGCCTGGCACCAACACTGTTATCTTTTTGGCACCAGGTCAAAACTTTTCTTTTCTCCCAGGCATTTTAACAGCTCAAGTTGAGGTTTGATTGACATTATGGCCAGGCTTAATAGTTAAAATGTTTTAAAGTGTTTTAATGACAGCTGCTTTAGGTTTATGGTTTTAAATTTTGTATATTGTCTTTTTAATGCTCAATCTTTTTAATTTTTGTAAACCGCCCAGAGAGCTTCGGGTATGGGGCGGTATATAAGTGCAATGAATAATAATAATAATAATAATAATAATAATAATAGTACTAGAACCTGTGCTCATCCCATGAAGCTGAATGGTGACAGATAAATGCAAGTACTTCTGCATACAGCACATAGATCAGCTATGGAATTTGTTACCACAAGATGTAGTGAAGGTGAGGGTCACCAACTTGGATGGCTTTGAAAGGGGATTATAAAAATTCATGGAGGATGGGGATGGATGTCTCCAGTGTCAGGGGCAGTATGCTTCTATATGCCAGATGCTGGGAACGTGAGCTGGAGGGTGCTGTTGCATTCATGCCCTGGTTGTGGGCTTCCCACGGACATCAGCTTGGCCACTGTTGGAACAGAATACTGGACTAGATAGGCCTTTGGTGTGATCCATCAGGACTCTTCTTACATTCCTACAGTGCAACACATCTGGACAGCCCCAGGTTGGGGAAGGATTCTCTTAGACCCATGAATGACAAATGTTGCTGCTATTGTCTCATCTACTTTGGCTCCTGTGTAGGAATTTATTTTAGCCATGTCACTGTGGTCAAGATCAGAAACACATACACAAACCCTGCCCCAAATGAGTCCAGAAATTTTGCCTCAGAGGCAAGTTTTGTTCTGTGAATTGCTTTTTATTGTAGAACATGAGATGAAACTCTGACATACAAGCTTGCAAAAACACAGCTTTCGTTCTTTACCCATTACAGCTATCTGCTAGCTTTATAACTGGTAGCTGCTCTCCAGGGTTTCAGGTAGGAATGGGCTCTACCACTGAGCTCTACCACTGAGCCATGGCCCCTCCAATAACCCATTGGTTATGTTCTCCATTTCAATCACTGAGAGGCCACTGTGAGGTTATCCTCGACCACTTGCTGCTGCTGCCCCTGTCTCGCCTTTACTATTTAGGCCCCACAGCACCACAGCCCAGCAACCTGGCCTCCAGATAACTTCTTTGTTCCGCTGCCTCCAGTACCTTCTCAGGTACACCCACAGACCACACCAGGAGATGGAATTAACAAGAATTTATTAATAAGAAATTGTGTGTCAACAAGCTTAATGGTTACTTCAGATCAATTGTGTATCGGTTACAAGGTTTCAATGCTTATTGGTTTCAGTCAGAACGCTTATATTTTAACAAACTGTTCCTTATTTAATTTATGCTCTAAAATTAGGGATGTGCACTGGATCGGACCCGATCCACGATCTGAGTCCGGTCCAGTGGGAAATCGGATAAATTATCCGATTTCCGATCCAACAGCTGGATCGGCCGATCCAGTCCGAACCGATCCGAAAAGGCTCCGAACCGGTTCAGCGGATCGGCAGGCACCTACTGGCGCCCGCCGCCGCTTCCATTGGTGGGTGCCAGCGGGCACCCGCCAATGAAAGTGGACAGCGGGGGGGGGGCGGAGGGGAGGAGGGGGGCGCTTACCTTTGAGGGACGTCCACTCCCGTCCAGCGCCAGCGGCTACTACTAGCGGGCTCCGCGGCCTGCTCCAGGGTGGCGCGCCGGGTGATGACATCACCCGGTGCGCTACTCTAGAGCAGGCCGCGGAGCCCGCTGGTAGTAGCTGCCGGCGCCGGACGGGAGCGGACAGCACAGAAAGGTAAGCAGGGGGCGTGCGGAGGGGAGGAGGGGGCGCGTGGAGGGGAGGAGGGGGGCCCTTACCTTTCCGGGCCGTCCGCTCCCGTCCGGCGCCGGCGGCTACTACCAGCGGGCTCCGCGGCCTGCTCAAGGGTGGCGCGCCGGGTGATCACCCGGCGTGCTACTCTAGAGCAAGCCGCAAGGCCCGCTGGCAGTAGCTGCCGGCGCCGGACGGGAGCGAACGTCCCGGAAAGGTGAGGAGGGGGCACGCGGAGGGGAGGAGGGGGGCGCTTACCTTTTAGGGACGCCTGTCCGGCGCCAGCGGCTACTACCAGCGGGCTCCGCGGCCTGCTCCAGGGTGGCGCGCCGGGTGATGTCATCACCCGGCGCGCTAATCTAGAGCAAGCCGCAAAGCCCATTGGCGGTAGCCGCCGGCGCCGGATGGGAGCGAGCGTCCCTAAAAGGTAAGCAGTGGCGGGGAAGGGGGCTTACCCCCCCCCCCGGAGCCGTCCGCTTCTATCCGCGGGCGCCCGTGGCTGCCAGCGGATGGAAGCGGACGGCCCCAGGGGGGGTAGGGAGCGCGGGGGAGGGGGCTTACCTGCTGGGGCCGTCCACAGCGGACGGCCCCGGGGGGGAGGGAGTTAGGCCCCCCCCGCTGCCATTTTTTCTTCATAGACTTGCATTGCAATGCAAGTCTATGGGGGGGAAAATGGCGGCCGATCCAAAAATTTCCGATTTTTGGATCGGGATCGGACTCGATCCGGTCCGGGGGGCCTCCGATTTTGTCCGATCCGATCCGTGACAAAATTGGAGGTCCCGATCTGGGTCCCGATCCGATCCGGGGGGTCCGTGCACACCCCTACTTCTCATCTAATAATCCTGCTTCAGACTCTCTCTCTCTCTCTCTCTCTCTCTCTCTCTCTCTCTCTCTCTCTTTCAATACTCTAAATTCTCTCAAATCTCCCCCCAATCAACTCATTTGCTCTCTCTGTCAGACACATATATACACTACACTCGCTCTCTAGCTCCTCCCACTCTTACACAGCCAGCTAATCCAGGCACTCCAACCAACCAGCCAATCAACACTCACCTTCCATTCGGGCACACAGCCAGCCAATCCAGGCGCTCCAACCAACCAGCCAATCACTCTATACTTACCAAGACCTATAACCACAAACAGTAAGTACATTTCGGCCTAGTTATTTACTTTACCAGTTTTTGTTCTTAACCCTTTTAAAAGATATAAAAAAATGCACATCACAAATAATAAACTTTGCAATATATTTACAACCACAAACAGTAGAACATCACAGTCCCTATAACTTTTGTGGCTCTTCTTGTCCTCCCCCAGGTCAATTGGTTACCCTGCCCCACTCCTAGTAATCATTGTATGTTTTACTGAAAACAACAACTTCCTCATCATTTGATATATTCTTGCACTTTTGTCCCCTTTCTCTGTACTTCCATGACTTCCTCTTTTGTATCTTTTCAGACCACTCTGCATGTAGCCTAACCTAAGCTCACTATTCCTGTGTTTCTGCAGGCCTTTATTTGTAGACCTTTAGTCCTTCTGATCTATGCTCATGCCAACTCCATACCACCATCTCACAAGCAATATACATTGTTATTGTTGTTGTTGTTGTTGTTGTTGTTGTTATTATTATTATTATTATTATTAAATTACATTTATATTCTGCCCCATAGCTGAAGCTCTCTGGGCGGTTTACAAAAATTTAAAATTTTGGACATTAAAAATCGATATACAAAATTTAAAACCATACAAACATAAAAACAGAGAACATATAAAAATAGTATACATTTAAAACAGCTGCGAACTCTCAGCCAGGCCTAAATATAGTTCTGAGGTCAATTAAAAACTCAGTATATGCTGTTAAATGCCTGGGAGAAGAGGAAAGTCTTGACCTGGCACTGTAAAGATAACAATGTTGGCGCCAGGCGAGCCTCGTCAGGGAGATCATTCCATAATTGGGGGGGCCACCACTGAGAAGGCCCTCTCCCTTGTTGCCATCCTCTGAGCTTCCCTCGGAGTAGACACTCGGAGGAGGACCTTAGATGTTGAGCGTAGTGTATGGGTAGTTCATGTAGGGAAAGGCATTCCGTCAGGTATTGTGGTCCCAAACCGTGTAAGGCTTTATAGGTTAAAACCAGCACCTTGAATTGGGCTCAGAAACATACAGGCAGCCAATGCAAGCAGGCCAGAGTCGGTTTTATATGTTTGAACCTCTTGGTCTGGGTTATTAGTCTGGCTGCTGCATTATGAACGTGTATTGAGTTTACTTACCTGTAGATCCCTACACCTGCTTGTGTCTCACTTTCTCTTGGAGAAGGACACATACACCCTTCCTGGATGCTGCTTGAGCAATGTGTGGCACTTGCCTGTGGTGAGAAGAACAAACAAAATGATTCTGTGGTCTGCCCACTGTGTCCAGGGCATATGAATTTGTCCCAGGTAGGTGGAGCGAAGCACAATTGGAGCTGCAGCAAGCAGATTTGGTGCCTGACCTTTCCCAGAGACAGAATGATGTATTTGAAATGTCCAATGTTGACAAAGTGACAGGAGTGAAAATGGCCTCAATTACAATATGGTATTATCTTTGCTGCTCTGACTCAGAAGCATCTTAATCTCTCAGGGCAGGAAATTCCAAGTGAGGCCACAGCTGACACAGCAAGTTCTGCCTGGGGAGCCCTTTTGATTCTGGGATCTCGAGATACTGACAGCATCTTAACAAGGAATTCCATCCACAAAATATGCTCCATTTCTCAAAGGAGAGGCTGCAGGGCTCAGACCTGTGTTTGGATTTTCACTGTCTGACTTGGAAGCCTAATGAGGCAGTTGTCTAGGGGTGCTTGTTTGGAGTGTCATTAAGGTCAGCAAAGTGGGAGGTAGAGATCAATTGACCTCAGGGAACCTTCAACCAGAAAGTTCTGTTGCCTCAGCCCCATTGCCTAAGCAGTTATTTTTATGCATCTTCCTGTGTTTTCAAAAAGAGCTGTTTAGCAGAACATCCTGATAGATTCTGTTCCTTCCTAATTAGTGGGAGGGAGTGTACCTTTGGATTTTCTGCCACAGGTACCAAAATGTCTTAGAAAAATTCAAGTCTCTTTCCCAACATCTTTTCAGTTTCTTTCCTTTCACCAACAAACTTATCTTCTCCTTAGCACAAGCACAGGAGGAGGGCTAACCCAAGGGGCAAAGAAACAATTGAGAAACTGCATGTTGCTGCTGGAGGGGCCTTTTTTGTTGTTGTTTAATGGAATAACATGTTTCCTGCAAAAGTTTATTGAATATTACCCATCATTCTTATTAACTCCCTTCACAATCCAGTTTTGACTCCCCTGGTTTTATTATGAAAGAGAGCCTGGGTTCTGCAGGAGGGAGGAGAAGTAACCAGCCCAATTCGGATGCAGAATATTAAACTGGCTGCTGGGCATGCCACTCTCAAATCAAATTATTTAGACCTGGAGGGGTGGAAAGAGGCCACTGATCTGTCTGCTAAATGAATGAGAGATCTGGAAAGACAGTGTCCTTTGGAAGACTTATGGCTCAATGGGCTACATCTCATCAACTGGTTTTAATATGAGATACATTTGGCATAGAAAATGACATTACTGAGACTACATTACTCCACTTCAGTGGCTGAGAATGTTCACGTTTCTGTACTTTCACTTACTCCATTCACACTTCAACGGGTGCTTTTATTATAAGCAGAGCAATGATTCAAAGCGGTGGTTCTTGGGCACCCCACATTAACACGTTTCTCTGCTGTGTAGGCGTTGACCCTCTGTCCATGGTGCTGAATTGTGGGTGGCTGTTCTTTGGAGCCATACTTAGCATGTTGAATTCTAGAGCCAAAGCCCCAGTAGTCTTTGTACATGTTGTTCTCTTTAAAATGACCCCACTCTGAAACATTTGACATAGTTTTAATTTATTTTTTGCAAGAAAACTTCCTGTGATATTTTAAAAAATCAAAGTAACATTGGGGGAGAGAAAAAGGAGAAAAATCCCCCTTCAATATTTAAAATGAATGTCAGGTGAAATTGCAGGGTTTCAGATCAATGTGTCATCTGCTGAAATGTGAACAGCTGCTGCTTTTGTGGATGTCTTCCTTTCCCTGTTTTTTATTATAACATCACTGATCTCTCATCTGCCTGATCTGTTGCACTGACAGGAGTATTTGAGGAATCAGAGCAGGAAAGCACAAGCTAACCCAATGAGAGAAAGAAAGAGAGAGAGAGGATGATGAAAACAACTTAATGCTATGTTTTGGAGTGAAATTTTATCCCTAGAGCAGGAGGATTTATAGCAGGTTCTGTTGCAATGATGGGGTTCTGCTGTTGAAGCCAAGTAGCTCCTTAGGAGGGATTTTCTTGTAATTCAGGCATTTTGGGAAGATTAGGGGAATGGGCTGTAGTGTCCTAACTTTGATGCCTATTTCTTTTATGGGACTAAATGTGTTGAATGTTTTCCAGTCCAGCAATGCAGGACAGGACCCTGGCCTATAGCCAGCATCTTTATGGAGGGAGGACATCATGACACAACATCCAACAGCAAACCTCTAAATACAGATAGTCTAGAGGGGCAATCTTATGCATGTTTACTCATAACATGAGCCTAGGATTGTGGCCTAATAAGTTTAAAGCTACTTAGGCCAAAACCCAGTCCGAGTTAACCACCTTTAAATTTCATTAAATTCACGGGAATGAGTATATACTTGTTTACACAGAAATCAGTTGGACTGAAATGGGTTTATCTTGGCTGGTTTATCCATTTAACTTATTAAATACATTTTATTAAATAAAATTTAAAAGTAATTAAATGTAAACATACATGCCAAGAGCATATCAATTACTTCAGTGCCTTTGCAACACTAGGAGGTGGAAACAGATTTATATCACATTAAGTAAAAAGCATACTTTTTCTAAAACTGAAATCTGAACATTCAAGGAATTGGCCAAGAATAGCCCTGAGAAGACAGGTCCCTCCCCATGGCAAGAGGCCAGGCTTTGTAGGATGAGACATTACTAAATACATCACAAATTTCTATGCTGGCTCTGATTCCAGTCTTCTCCATCTTCGCTACCACTGTGCTGTGCTGGAATTGGATCTGCATCCTTGCTTGATCATACATTTCCCAGCTTCCCCTGAATAATTCCAATATTGATAAAAGGTGATCCTGTCTAGTGCCGTTAAAAAAGCTTTTCAGGATGAGGGGGGTTAAAGCCAGTTCTCTGTTTTGCAAGCGGTATATAAAGTCCTGGCTGTAACATTTTCAGTACAAATCTGCATGTGTCTGTGTCACAAGGTTTTCTAATATCAGATTCTAAGCTATTAGAGTACTAGGGGTTAAGAAGTGGGGGAGGGGAAAGCTGGACTTGCTGAATCTTTGTGTGCATCTATAATGTACATCAAATTTTTTTTACACTGGCTTAAATAATTCAGAGTAAAGTAGGGGTCCCCAGTTCTGTCCTTAAAACTGCTTAGAATCTTCATTCCATTGCAATAATGGGGAAACACACCCTTTTGGAACTTGTTAATGACTGCCCTCTCTTAACACACTTGTAACGCTATGCATTTTCATAGATACAAGTGTCGAAAGGAACTTTTAATGTTGACAGAAGTGCATCTTAAAAGATTAGTTCCAATGATACATACACATGTCTTTTCCAAAGGGGGTTCATTTATTTAACATAAAGGAAGCAAGCCATATAAAAAACATCACACTGGGAATTCACTTCTTGGTAAGGGGCACATCATTTATTTTATTTATACCCCCCCCTCAAGATGGCTTTCAAAAACAATTTCAAATAGATTTAAACAATAAAAGACAGTAAAATACAATAAAAACTTGACAGTAAGAGAATAAAAACAGCACCCAACCCACAGCCCCACTTACAGGCCAAAGGTCTTCTTGAATAACGTGGTCTTTGCCTGCCATCGAAAGGATAGCAGAGAGGGAGCAACCCTAGCCTCCCTTGGGTGGGAGTTTCACAGTGGTCTGGGGATGGGGAAAAGGGCTGACAAGACTCAATGACAGAACCCCCAGTTCCATGGCTTGAGTGATTTCAGCAAGGAATGAGAGTCAACAGATACAGCCAGTCACTGGGCTTGTCACACAACAGAAATGTATGGTAGTGAACATTTGGGAAGGCGAGGAATCAATGGATTTTGCCATGAACCAGGAGCATATGGTGCCAGGACCTTGGGAAGGCCAGGACCATGATTTCAGCAGAGGGTCCAAGAGCCAAGAGGACCAGTACTGAATCACTGGAAGGAACACTGAGGACCTGAAGTTCAGGGTTCTTATAGTGTTTGAACAAAAGATGACATTTCCAGGGTGAAATGAATGCTGAAACAATATTTCTTTTTACACTTTGGAGATCCTTTGTCACAAATCTAATCAAGCCAGGACTTCTCTGAGGTTACTATATTTAAGGGTGGGGACCTCTGCTTGATTATCATCCTTACCACTAATTATGCATCATTGAGGAGGTTTGTGACTCTTTGCCTGGGGTACATTTATGCCTACCTCCAGATTATCCAAGCCTAGTCTAATAGGGAGGCAGTCCATTTTACTGTGGTCGATTAGGTCATATTGCTAAATCTTGCTTTGAGGATGTGACCAGAAATTCTTGACATCGTGGCACTTTTTGGACCTCTTCATCCATTCCTGCAGGAGATGGACACCCTTCAGGCTCCTGCTGCACGTGGTGCCAGATTGAACTGCCATGTCACAGAAAATCTGGTCCAGAGTGTCTCTCATGCCTTTATGCCAAGCAGCCTGCCAACAAACACTTTTTAAGTAATTACTGCCTCATCACTACTGGGTGAGACAGAGAGATACAGAACCGTACCAGGCCTTCCTTGCCACATTTCCAGGTGGGGTTGAAAGAAATTATTTGTTTATTAGATTTGTATCCCACTCTTGGGTTCAGAATAGCCGCAGCATTACAGTATCACAGGCTAAGCAACAGAATGTTCTGAGGGATAAAGGAGGCCAAATAAACAAATACCAATATAAACATCTTTTAAAAAAATAAAATAAAAATAAATTAGAAGCTGCTCATGGACTTCTCTTCTAAGTAGGGCACCCTTCTCAGCAACAAAGGAGAGAAAGCCTTAGAAATTAATCATTTAGGGTGAAATCCCATGACTGTGCCCTTAGTAACAAGAGAGCTCTGCTACCCAGTGCCAGAGTGGGCAGACTACAGGCTTGCAGAACCTACTTTGCTTTTTACTAGGACCATGATTCTTCCAACCAGAACCTGGGATAAAAGACATGCACACAGTATGAATGAATTCTGAGCCCAGCAATGTGTTTTTAGTGCCACAACTGAATGGAGCTTACAACCCCTCCGCACAAAAATTCTCTGCTGGTTACCACATGTTTTCTTCATTTCAGCAGTATAATTTAGGGCAGGAGGGAATCACTTCATTGCTAACACAGTTCAATGATTGAGAATCATTGGGAATCAGAAGTCCTGCCAATCTTTTGCACATCACCCAGAGATCTATCAGTAGATCCTGACTGATCTTCTGCCCATCCCTTGTTTAGAGGGCCAGGCCCTCCCTGGCCAGTATACAGCAGGTGGTGGGGAATGTTATGGCTAGAGGAGTTCAGGCTTAGAGCAATATGTCCAGGTCACATCCAACCACCAGGCTGAAGAAGTTCACCATCCCTACATTACCCCTAACCCCCTTTGACCGCTCCTCCATGCTCAGTCATAATAGCCAAAGGGCTCCACCCCACCTACCCCAAGATCATTTAACACAATAAGGGTGACTACTAACATGGGATACAACCCAGAGTCCTAAAATCCATTTTTTATTGGATCAACTTTGATGGACAGCTTTTCCAATGAACAAAGATCTTCCTCAAACAGAGTTTGTCATTTTTTTCCCCTGTGTAGCATTTTCTATAGCAGTTCTTTCTTCTCTCTCTCTTTCTCTTTTGGGCTGTTCAAAGCATTTCAGATGCTCGCCCCCATCTGAGCAATCGTTACAGCCCTTGAAAGAGAGGTCAACAGAATCCTCATATTGAAGATGGGAGGCTGAGGTGAACAGATTGCAGCTTCATTTGAGTCCTTTCCTGGGCTATGGCAGAGGGGATAATGGGAGTTGCAGTCCACACACATCTGGAGGGCACGAGGTTGGGGAAAGGCTTGCATATATGCAACGGAGGCTGGTGGCTCTGATGTCAGTGGGCTGTGAATCAGCTCTGAGGTTCAGTCAGAACCAGCTAGAACTGTAAAGGAGTTGCCCCAGGTGCTGAACCTATTTTGGGGGTTGGATTCGGCACCTTGGCTGGCTTCTTTAGAGTTTTGAGAGCGGATTCACAGCCCCCCTGACACTGGAGCCACCAGCGTCCAGTGGCACTAGGTTGGGGAAAGGCTGGTGGCGCACCCTATACAGGAGAGCTGAGCCCGGCCACCTTCAAGCCCGATTTGTGCTGGGAGCTGCGCTTTCTGGGACCGCTCGTCTTCACTCGCCTCACCCCTCGTGGCCCTGGGGCGCTTGCGTGTCCGGTCTCTCTCCGCGCGGAGCTGTCCAGTGCTGAAACGCCGCTCGAGCGCCCAGGATGGCCTGAGTCGTGGGCAGGCAGCAGAAGAGGCGGTCCAGGCGCCTTGCCCCGGCAGCCTGGCCAATGCTGTTCGTGTGTCAACAACGCCCTCCCCTCTCCTCGCCATGGCTTCCAGAGAGCAGGAGCGCGTCGACACCTGGCGCTGCCCTCGGCGGAGCCACCGCCCAGCAGGCCCTGTGGAAAGCGAGTTGAAGTTTGCAATCTGGTGCATGTCCTTAGCCCGGAGTCAGCTCCATTAAAAGTCAGTAGGACTCGCTTAGGAGTCGACATGCATCGGATTGTACGCGAAGCCGCGTTCTTCCTTTCCTCTCCAGGGTCACGGGGCATTGGAGCGCCCTTTCCCAGCAGGCTTAGGAAAGACACGATTCTGTCCCCTAAGAGATCCGAACCGGCTCTGTTAAAGCGGCGCACTCGAGTCTTCGCTCTGCCGCTCCCCCAAACTCCCGCTTTCCCAGCGCCAGGGAGGCTTTGCTAAAGGAGGCCGGCAGCCCCGGGGAGACAGAGGGTGGGAGAAATGACCTCGGGAGCGCCCCCCCTCTCTGGTCCCCGTCTTTGCCTTCCTCCCGCGCTTTGCCCGCGGCAGCCCTCCCCCTCCCGATCCCCAGGCCAGCGAAGAAGCCAAAGTGGCGCTCGCAGCACCCTAAGCGATTGAGCGAGGAGGCGCCATTACATCATGCTTGCCGGGCTGCCTCGCTGATTTCCTCGCGTTGGGGAGAAAAGTGCGCGCGCGCTACTTAGTCGGAGAGGGAAGCACATCTGGGGAGGAGGAAGAGGAGGAGGGTTGGCTGGCTGGCTGGCTTCTTTAGAGTTTTGAGAGCGGATTCACAGCCCCCCTGACACTGGAGCCACCAGCGTCCAGTGGCACTAGGTTGGGGAAAGGCTGGTGGCGCACCCTATACAGGAGAGCTGAGCCCGGCCACCTTCAAGCCCGATTTGTGCTGGGAGCTGCGCTTTCTGGGACCGCTCGTCTTCACTCGCCTCACCCCTCGTGGCCCTGGGGCGCTTGCGTGTCCGGTCTCTCTCCGCGCGGAGCTGTCCAGTGCTGAAACGCCGCTCGAGCGCCCAGGATGGCCTGAGTCGTGGGCAGGCAGCAGAAGAGGCGGTCCAGGCGCCTTGCCCCGGCAGCCTGGCCAATGCTGTTCGTGTGTCAACAACGCCCTCCCCTCTCCTCGCCATGGCTTCCAGAGAGCAGGAGCGCGTCGACACCTGGCGCTGCCCTCGGCGGAGCCACCGCCCAGCAGGCCCTGTGGAAAGCGAGTTGAAGTTTGCAATCTGGTGCATGTCCTTAGCCCGGAGTCAGCTCCATTAAAAGTCAGTAGGACTCGCTTAGGAGTCGACATGCATCGGATTGTACGCGAAGCCGCGTTCTTCCTTTCCTCTCCAGGGTCACGGGGCATTGGAGCGCCCTTTCCCAGCAGGCTTAGGAAAGACACGATTCTGTCCCCTAAGAGATCCGAACCGGCTCTGTTAAAGCGGCGCACTCGAGTCTTCGCTCTGCCGCTCCCCCAAACTCCCGCTTTCCCAGCGCCAGGGAGGCTTTGCTAAAGGAGGCCGGCAGCCCCGGGGAGACAGAGGGTGGGAGAAATGACCTCGGGAGCGCCCCCCCTCTCTGGTCCCCGTCTTTGCCTTCCTCCCGCGCTTTGCCCGCGGCAGCCCTCCCCCTCCCGATCCCCAGGCCAGCGAAGAAGCCAAAGTGGCGCTCGCAGCACCCTAAGCGATTGAGCGAGGAGGCGCCATTACATCATGCTTGCCGGGCTGCCTCGCTGATTTCCTCGCGTTGGGGAGAAAAGTGCGCGCGCGCTACTTAGTCGGAGAGGGAAGCACATCTGGGGAGGAGGAAGAGGAGGAGGGTTGGCTGGCTGGCTGGCTGTGCGCGGTCCCTTCAGCCCCCTCCCCCTCGCGCGGTGGCCAGTCGGTGCCGCTCTCCTTGGCAGCCCCAGGTGGTCGGAGAGGAGCCGGGAGGGCGGGGAAATGCTCCGGAGGATGTCCCATCACGCGGATCCCGGAGGGCGCGGGCTCCCGCGTCTCCCCTGACCGCCACTTGCCGCCCAAGCGTGGGGAAATGGGCTTCGAGAACGCCACGGACAAGCGCTGGGGCATGTCTGGTAAGTTTCCCCTGCGTGCGCGGACGCCTTGCCTGCCTGCCTGGGGATCGGGGCAGCCGCCGGAGCCTTTCCCCGCCAGTTTGCCAAAGGGCACCAAACATCTCGATCCTCCAGCAGAGGCTTTTTGCGCGATGCCCGAGCCGGCCCCAGAAGATCGGCACGATTGAGATCGAGAGAGGGGCTCTGGTCGCGTCAAGCCTCAGCCGCTCTCCGGTCGTCTCTGGGCTCCACGGGAACCTTTGGAGAGCGAGCGGGAAGTCCAGCCGCGACCTCTGCTCCAGAGCAAGGACATTTCGGGGGCGACGTCGGGAGAACTGAGGTGGGGCAGGGCAGGGGCACGCCTGGGGGGGGGGGTGTCACGTGGGATCTAGGGAGAAGCAGAACCACTTTTGTGCGCGCGGGGGGGGGGAGATGACCTCCAAATGGCCAACATCTCTGGGGCATGGGATGATTTCCTCACAGGCGTGGTGGCGCGGTGGCTGACGATGCAAAGGAAAGAAGTCGCTCGCAACACCTTTCTTCAGTGCCCGCTTCCCTCCAACTTTTCCGTGCTTCATTTGTCTGCGGTGGCTTTGTTGCACCTCTTCTTTTGTTTCATCCTCCCAGACTTCCCCAACTTCGTGCCCCCCAGGTGTTGTATGTGGACTACAACTCCCATCACCCCCAGACACCATGTCTGGGCTGATGTGAGTTGTAGTCTTCATGCATCTGGGGAGCACCAGATTGAGGATGGCTCTCTAGCTGGTGTGTGTGTGTGTAGCAATATCTACATATACAAAGACTTGGTGAATAATACCCTTTCCAAACAGCTGCAGGATGTCTTTGATGGAGAGGCAGGGTGGGGGGAAGAGTAACCCGAATTTCTGCCAGCTCCCCAACTCCTTCCCTTGCTCTGACCAATGACTTCCAGCATCAGGGTGGTTGACTGAGGCAAACTATATTGGCTTTTTGGTAGACCTGATCGTTGGGTTTGCTCATAGGTGGTGGAATCCAAAAGATGGGGCAGACACCAAGAGTGTCTGAACTAGGCTCAGCCACTAGCTCCAGATAATCAAAGCCTGCCCCAATGCATCTATAAGGGAACATGATTGTCTGGCAGGTTTGTGCCATGGTAATCGCTTTGGAGAAAAAGAAATTTTAGAGAACAGCCCCCCCCCCCCTCAGGTCATGGGGCAGTTCTCCTGCCTGCTTTCCATTCGTCTCCCTTTTGATTTCACGGCTCTACATTCTCCCAAGCGCACATGACCGAGAGAAAGAGACAGAGACAAGCAATGGAACTTGCCTGAGGATTAAAGTGACTTCAAAACTCAATCCCTTGGTTGTGGTTGTAGCATTCCAGGAGGAGAATTCAGGAACATTATGCAAATATGGAACATCCCTGTTGATTAAACCATCGCTCATTAGGAACTACTAACTAGGGAACAGGAGGAGCAATTCTTTCTCCTTGTACCTTTAGTGTCCTGCAGTTGGGGGAAACTGGTGTATGTGGGGGATTTTGGTCCATATCCCAGCAAACATACACAACTAAAAATAGGACTGATAAGTGGGATAGCTGGCTGATAGTAAGGAATACACAGATGGAATTCACTAAGGCTCCCTTAATGCAGTTTAGCTATCCATGGTCATTCTTTAACCACTTATTATTATTTGTGCTAAGACTGCATGCTTGTGAAGTGCAGTTCTACCTTATATTAGTAACTGTGACTGCAAAGGCAGGCAGAATTTGTTTTATTTCTAGGGTTGCTGTCAATGTACACGGGACTTTACAGAGATTCATAAGCAAAAGCAAAACCAGGACCCTGTCCCATAGAGCTTACAATGTAAATTTCAATAATGAAGGAGCAACATAAGGAAGGGAGAGAGAAGCAAGGTAAATTGTAAGAGGGGAAACAAGGTAGGGGCTACGGTTAGAAAGAATGAATGTTAGCAAAGTTATTTGCGATTAATTCAGGACAAATACTAGAATGTTTTATGGCATGCCATGCTCTGTTGGGAGCTGCTACAGTATGGATGACGTGTGTGTGTGTGTGTGTGTGTGGCAACAATAAATATGCCTATAAAATACATGTAGTATTTTTCTAGAGCAGCAAATGTAGGGTTGCACCAGGATGAACTCTGAGTCCAGGTTATGCAGCATGATCACTGAGATATTAAAAACCACTCTCCTGCTGGATTTGCAAGGGTCCTTTTGAGGTTAGAGGAATGCAGCACCATTAACAGTCCAGTTCTACCAGCACCCTTCACTTCAAAACTAAAATGTTGGCCTCCCAAACTCACCAAATTAACTTATCCATTGTGAGATTTACAGCACAATTTGACGTATGTTTGTTTACTCAGAAGTAAGTCCCACTATGTTCAATGAGACTTGCCTTAGTAATAGCACAATCCTGTAATGTCTACTCAGAGGCATGTCCCATTGAGCTCAATGGAATTTACTCCCCGGGGCATAGGACTGCAGCCTGAAAGACATACAAAGTGGATAATTTCCTCCCCTTGTTAGATATTTTCTTTTATTTTAGCCGCTTTGCTCCCAAGGGACCTAGGGGCATGTTCCTTTTCAAGGATCTCTCCATCCAAGCAATGATTCCCCATCTTTGAACTATACCTATTTCTTTTATTTTCCTGTAGCTTTTGATCCCTCCCATCCTGGTAGCATTGCCCAGAATCCCTTTAATTCTTTCTCTGTACACACTGAAGGGTGTAAAATGACTCAGACCGGTCCTGGGTAAATAAACAAGACATAAATATAACACAGTGTTCTAACCATCACAGTCTTCCCATTGCTGCAGTCATGTTTAAACAATGGCTTAATTTGGTGTAATGCTCACATTGTTCATTTCAACCGACAGCCCATTATGAAAGTGTTGGATTTAGTGACACCAGAGTAGGCGCCTCTTGGCATCCAGGCATCTGAGCAGGCACCTGGCATTCAGTTTTCTTTGCCAAGGAGATGTCTTTTTACAGCAGCAAACAGTTTGCATGTCAATAGTTACTTTTCAAATGAATACATATCCTCAGAAATCTGTAAGTAAGTAACATGTTGTTGGCTATGATGTACATAGGGAATCGGCTAGCACAAGTGGAATAATTCCTGTGTTTATATCTGATTGGGTTAAATAAGGTCACCTCCGTACAAATAAAATAAAAACACCTGGTGTCTCTCTCTCCACCACACACACATTGGTGCTGAAAAAATCTGAAAGCACATCTTTCTTATTATCCAGATAACAGATGCATGCAAAAATAAGTATCCACGTGATTCTGATCTAAAAGATATTTATGTACAGTTGGGCTAATTAAAACTAAAAGGAACCTTGACTTACCAGAAATAACCAGATTTGAGGATGTTTCAAATAACTTGGTGGGTTTTTTTTTTTTTTTGGTGGTGGTGGTGGTGGTGGGTTTAAATGTTGTTTTATGTTGAAGTCAAACTGGATCAACTTTTTTCTCAGTGGATGTGCATGTACTGAACTGATATTTGTTTTATTGTTTTTGAACTCATGACCTGCTCGTGACATAAGAATGGGTTGATTTTTAAAAAAATGTATTGGACCATTCTCAAGCTTGGTCCAAGAAATGCAAATCTACTGAAAGAGTCAACTTGTGTTGGCTTCAGCATGCTAAAAATGCTGCAGCCAAAAGGATGCCTCATTCAGTAATTTAGTCCTGGCCAGCTGGCTTTACAGTTGCCCCTCCTAATCAGTCATAGTACACATAGGGCATATCTACACTACCAGTTCACATGTAATGAGAAGCTGTCATGGATGAGTTTCCCTGTGAGGCTTTTCATTATGGTGGTGGCTGCCATTTTGAATATTTTGGACATGATGCAGGGGACATGATGCAGGGGGGGATGCGAACCCTGTGAGAGTGGGTTGTTGGGGTGGTTGACAAGCCATCTGCAACCTAAAACAACCCATGGGTTCTGAAATGTGCCTATTGTCAAACAAAGACCAATTGATAAAAAAATCACCCAATACCAGTTTCAGCCTGGCCATTTCATGCCTATTTCCATGAAAGGCTCCTTATATGTCAAATTGCAAGGTACAGATTAATTCACAATGCTGTGCATAGTTTTAGGTAACACAATTGAAAGTCTGCAATAGAATCAACAGAATGCCAAATTTGTGTCAGCACCCAAATAGGAGCTGCTGTTTCCCTCATTTAAAAAAAAACAAAAAAAACGGGGGAGAATATGTAAGTGAAAAAAGTCTTGTTTAACCATGAAATTACTCATGTGGCTGAAATTAAGCGTATGCAAAAATGCAACCTTGATATGCCCTGCAGCAAGATTTGGGTGGTATTTAGAAGCATGGCTATTGAACTGAAACGTAAGTCACATGAAGGAGTTAATATTGCCATGAAAAGTGCTCCAGGCTTTGGCTTCCTTTGTCAGATTTGTAGTGCACAAAGTCTATATAAATTGACAGAACATACAGACAGTCACGGTCTGATCTTGAGAGAATATAGCATTTAAGGGGTTTGATGTATGGGATGCGGTGACTACAGTGGAGACTGGCTCTGTGAGACTGAGGGTTAATACAATACACTTAAATAGGTTTTCTTGGTTTAGACGTATACTGACCTAAGTGGATGAGTGCGATTTTCTTTTAGGGCAATTTCTTTTTAATCTCCATAAAAATGATGAATCATTGATGTGATGCAATTACTATGGGCGCTACAGAAAAGGCAAAGTTTTCATGCTAAAACATGTTGCCTGCTAGATTCTATTAATCTGTTTAATTAAGATATCTGAGGGTCTTGAGACTTCAGATTTCATTGACAAGAATGAAATGGGCTAGTTCTTGCTCGCAGATTGCATCCTTACATTGCTGGGTTAGAAACCCAGCAGCATATCACTAATACAAGATATCTGCATTATCTGCAGTGTGTGTGTGTGTGTGTGTGTGGGGGGGGTGTAATTCAAATGTGCCCCCCCCATTTTTTGTGTGAAGGAAAGGAAAGATGTTCACACAAAGACCAGTATAGATCAAGGCAATTTTACGTATTAGAATAAGAGGATACTTAAAAATAGGCTTCTCAGATCAGGGTCTGAAAACTGTGGTTTATTTTGGTTATCTAGCATCACTGTATGTTTCAGATGGACACTGAATTGTCCTAGTTTGACTTGTATAAGAATCCTTTAGGATTTATGTAGGGCTATAAGATGCCTGGTTGATGACCAATGGAGACTTGGGGGTTGTGCTTGTGGCAGAGTTGATGTGATGTAATAGTTATGAACATTCCATATCAATGAAGACATTCCTAGCTTTCAATCTCAGCTCAGCCATAAACAGGCTGAGTGACATTTGGCACAGCACTTCCTTTCACCTTAGTGCTATCCCTTAAACATGGAATCTGTCAGTAACATGATAATAATATCAGACTAGCTTGTTGTAGGGATTACTGGACATGAGAAACATTTTTAGAATATTTAAGGGGGGAAAAGCCTCCTATAACCAGGATTGGTCCACAACATTTTGCAAATTACAAGATGGTGCCCCCCTCACATTCCATGTACAAAGGTCAACTGGACTGGTGATGGGACACTGTCCTCCACTGCACTTGAAGACAGCACAGCAGGCCAGATGGCACATACAGTAATGTCCTTCAACACTTCAACCCCACTCCCTGCCTCCCAGCATGTGCTGCCTGAGGCAGCTACTTCACACTGCCAAATGGTAGAGCCTGCTCTGCTTCTAACTATTTACTATTATGATTGTCTAAGGTGGGTGAGTCAAGCAGAGGACAAGCAAAGCACATAAGGAAACTTGGATAATGTGGGACTGCCCTTTGATAAACAATTCTTGCTCAGGGGTAGGTAACTTGTGGCCCTCCAGAGGTTTTGGCCTAAAACTCCCTCAGCCCTCATAACTGACTATATTGGCAAGGGCTGATGGGAGTTGTAGTCCAGGCACATATGAAGGGCACCAGGCTGAGGAAGGCTGCTCTAACCTCTGGATGTGTGCAGTAATAGTTACATAAATCTGATTAGTTCCTTTGCAAACAGCTGCAGGACATCTTTGACGGAGAAGAGGAGAGTAAGTGCCACCGGGGTCCTTGCCATTCACCCTAACTCTTCTCCTTGCTACAAAACCAGCCTTTCCAGAATAGAACACATCAATGGGGCTCGTGGAAGGAAGCTCCACTGACCTGTGCTGTTCTGGAAAGGCTTGTTTTGCCCATTTTCTAGGATTGCTGTAGAAAGCACTAGTTGCCTGTTGCATTGCCAGACATTCCCGCCAGTGCAACCTAACAGGTGCTGGCAAATTGCCAGCATTGGATACTGCCAAGAATGTTCTAATAAGCAGTGTTTAAAACAGACTTTTATATGGCTGGGATTTTTATGCAGCCATTTAGGCACAGGGAAGTGCTGGGGAGAGTCGATCTTTGCTGTCCAGTTGTCCCCTATCTGCTAAAGTGGTTTGTCATCCAGGGGTTACAGTACATGTTTTTGAATGAAGTGGCCAAACCCTTTTACACTGGTGTGTTGGTAAATAAATGTTTAGCCTAGGAGGGAGTGACATTGATTGTACCAGGACAGTATTGCAAGCATGTAGGGCTGCGGTGTGTCATCTTCCCAAGCCACCCCAGGATCCTGCATGGCCACAGCTGGGTGAATCAGTGTTACACGAGATGTAGCCTGTCAGTGTAATGTAAAGCAGTGGTTCCCCACAGATGTTAGTGGAAAAAGGACACAACAAGAACATCCTTTCGGTATATGACGTCCTAAATGTATTTTTGCTACCCATGCAGCCAGCTGCTTCAATGCCCCCTATAAAAGTCCATTTCAATCGACTGAAAATCATTGGCCGTCTTAGGGATTTCCTCCAAAAGACACAATTCGTTAAACAATGCCAACATTTCTGTTCTGCACAGGTCACATTCTGAAACACTAGCTGAAATGCCACAGTGTTATGTATCTGATCAGCCCTTGTGTTAATTAGTTGCAAGTCCAGCCATAGCATTTATTATTCTTGTCCTGTACTGATTGCTCCTTAGAAGTAAGGATGCCTTCTCTTAGATGGCTCCTTGAACTTAGTGGATTTGTTCCTGTCCGCCCTGCTTCTCTAGCCATGTTTTTATATTGGCTCTTCTACATATGTTCAGAATAGTCTATTGGCTGATCTTGTGAGCAGGCTGTTGAGCTGGATTCGAGCAACACAACAAGTATGGATTGTCACTGGTTGTGTGAACCCAGCCATGCTAAAAAAACCATGGTTTGTTAACAAACACCCCACAAAGAAAAGCCATGACTTGTTATTGGGTTATGAACTGCAGATGTTTGCGTTTAACAAATCATGGTTTGTTAGCATGGCTCAGTTCACACAACACAACAACCCATAGTTCAATGACAACCCTTGAGCATGGGTTGTTGTATTGCCCCAGACTTTCAGATTACTGTTTGGCTCTTGCCTATGACTTTGAGCCAGGAAATGTATGGCAGGTATCCCTTGCCTATTTATAGATCTTTAACAGTGGGTTTTGGTGCCTAATGGGAGGACTGGAGGTGCCACCATAGAGGGGGTCTAGGTCTAAAGCAGTGTAGAGTTGTCACAAAGTATGAATGTAAAATGTATTGTTGATAAGAATTAATTGTATTTCATAGGTGTTACTCATTATATTCTGCATCTGCTAACTATAAGTAGAGAGTGATTAGCTATCTATGCTATAAGTTAGCTTTAAGTGCAAATTATGTTGCTGGAACTGGGGCAAGATTGGCATGGGTGGGTTGGAAGTAAAAAGCTCATTATCTCATGAAGGGATGGATCTTTGCAAGGGTGCTTCTGAAGTAGGCTGTAAGCCTGGCTGTATTATGGACAGGCCATCCTGAGGTCATGAGTAGGAACGATAACTGAGTTCAAAAAGTCAAGTTGTATACTAAGATAAGGAACTGGAGATAATGTTAGTTAGAATGTTATAAATACTCAGATTTTTACCTCGTTACGCAGAGGGATCTTGGGAGAACCAGAAGCCTACCAAACATGATTACCTAAGCTCTGCCAACCATGGCTGAAAGATAGGCACCTATAAGACCTCATTGATGACTGTTTTGTCTGCTGAGAGGAACAGAACTTTAATTTGAATAAGAAATATGCTAGCCACTATTTCTGTTGTGCTTCTATTTATCCTAATTGCATCGTATGTGGTGATGTGTCTTGCTTGCTTTATCCTTGCAAAGTGTTCTTATTCTCTGTTTGAGCAATAAATACATATATTTTGTGGTACCACTTTGTATCATCTGGCTAATGAAGCCCAGAACACTCAGCTGGGATTTATACATCTGTTGCTGAGTGGGATCTGTCCATACCACCACTGTTTTCTCTCTTGGTCAGGTGAGTCACAGACACACCTTCTCAGGTAAGAGAAGCAAGCTAGTCAGATGGAGAGGGAAGGTTTATCCATCTCAGAGTCCTCAGCAGCAACCTATCTCAGTTATCCTATCTGCTTCCTCCTAGGGAAATTTTGCCTTTCCTGCTGCAGAGCAAGGAAAGATTTTAGCAACCAGCTAATGGATCTCAGTCTTCTTGTAGATACGTTTTCCGGCACTATCTGCATACAGCATTCACACATCATCTTGACACCTTCCTTGACTGCTGGTCAGTGTATGTTTAAAATAACTATCATTTTTCTCTGACCTAAAATCCCCACTTATTTTATATGACAACTCTCTAGAAAGGAAATGTGGATGAGAATCTGGCTATGGATGCTACACTGTTTTGAGTCATATGTGAGAGGAAACTCCAAGGGCTAATTGATATTTGAGGGGAGTTACAGTCCAACACACCTGGAAGGCACTAAGTTGGAGGGAGCTGTTGCAGAAGATTGGGGCTGCTGGGGGGAAACGCTGCTTAAAACTGCTACCTAAAAGGCATGGTTCTGGTGTGGAAGATGTCATCACATGGTCTGCCCATATATCTTTTTAAAACATGTGTGCTACTTAGTGCTCCAGTCCTAGCCTGGGCTTGTCAGCTGCATGGCTGCAATCAACATAATCAGGAAGTGATTGTAGTTTAATATTTTGGAGTAAGAATTGACTTGTTGTAAAGCATCGCATGAAACAGTCCAGCTTGATTTTGCAAATTATATTTAAAAAATGCTGAATTGTAGAAAAGGGTTCACACAGAAAACAAAGCGAGAAGCAGGTTGTCTTTCTCGAATGACAAAGGATGCAATCCTGTGCACACTTACTTGGCGCTGAGACCCATTAAATTTGTAGGACTACTTCTGACAGAGCTGATGGTTTCATTTACTGGTGAGTGTACTGAAATCCAAATCAATAATTGTTGCCATTGGCTTTGATGGGATGTTGCTTGTACATTGGCTGTTTTGCATTTCTAGTAACGCATACTAACTATTGGTAGGGAGCACTATTGGTAAGTTTGCAACTGGGCTTCCACAGTCAGAGAATGCTAATGTTATACAAGCATATGCATGCAATGGTAAGCCAATTGGTAAGTGAACAAAAATCACTATGAATCGGTAGGGAGCACTGGCATGATTAATTGTAAGGATCTACCTCTCCTTCCAAAATTCTCAAGACTCCTGGATTTACTGTACTGCAGCTATTTCCAGCTCTATGGTGTTTCCAGCTGTAAGTACATTAATTAGTTGTAACTTCTTAGAACAGGAAGAGGACAGGAATAGCCAAAGGAAGATCCCATAGGGCAGGAAAGTTTTCCATGGGAGACCCATCTTTAATTGAACCATAAAACTCACTGGTTTGCCCTATCTATCTATCTATCTATCTATCTATCTATCTATCTATCTATCGCCTCCTGTTGTACAGTTAAAAGGGGTCACAGCATATCACAATTCACCATTAGCCCTTGAACTAGATGTTTTGGACTACAACTTCCAGGGGCCACCTGTCTCACTATGAACCTACCCAGTTATTAAAATCTGCAGGAGAGGCCTTCTTGAGGGCACCTTTACCTGCAGAAGCTTGCTTGTTGGGGCACATGTGATAAGGCTTTCTCCTATGTTGCTCCCAAACTGCGGAATGTGCTCTGTCCAGACCTGCCCCTGTTCTTGTGGCTTTTAGAAAACATGAAGATGCATCCTTTTAATTTGGCCTTTTAAATTATGTAGTTGCTTTAATGTTTTATGGTTTTTAATGTTCTTTTATTTGTGTTATGGTTTTATTGTTTAAATTTTTTCTCACCAGCTGGATGGTTTGGTTCTCTTTAGAAAATAAGGTGGTATATAAATGATGATGATGATGATGATGATGATGAGTCCCAGCAGGCATGGACAATGGTCCAAAACATCTGGTAGTCCAAAACATCTGGAGGGCATCAGGTTGTCTACCTCAGGACTAGAGCAACAAAGGAACTTTATCTGCCTATCTATCTAGTTAACAGGTTCATTCTTACAGCATCCAGCTTAATAGCTATTCCTACAGTTAATTAACCAGAAGAGCCTAATCTCCCAAAGGTTAACTAGATATTGTCTTGTTGAATTTCTTATCTCTCTGCATAAAGCCAAAGGAAGCACAGAGACAAATTGCTGGCCTGCTCCAGAGAAAAGACACCCAAAGCATGTTGTGTTCATGCCTTGACATTAGCCCATTGACTCAACTGTCAGGCTATCCATCAACATTTACTGGAAGCAGACTTGGTTTGTGCAGAGGACAGTGGCTCACCTGGAGACAGAAACTGTACACCTTTGCTCTCACAATAGTTTTGGCTACCCAGTAGCATGCAAGCTGTCAATAAAGATCTTGAAAAGACAAGTTGGCTTGAGAGCTCATGTCATTAGGGCTGAAATACTACACACACATTCACAGGAGTAAACCCCACTGCTGTCCATGGGATTTACTTCACGTAAGCATGTATCTTATTGTATAGGATTATAAAAGACTTTAGCTATAATTCATTTTAAAATCCAGCTTTTAAATCCTTCTGTAGATATAGTTAATTATAGGGAAGCAGACTGGCAATATATAGCCAATTTAAGTAAGATCATTTATATCACAAGATGTTTTATATTGTACTCTGATATTGATACCAGAGCGCATGTGCTCTTTGCCAATTACAAAGGGTGCCCATATTTTGGATACCCTACCTCCCTTTAAAATACACAGAAGCAGTGCCCCAATCCTTTCCTTCTCATGGCTCCTGTGTATTTTAATACAAAATGCTGCATTGGAAATATTAATAAATTATGCAGTACACATTTATTTTGTACATAGGCATTGCAACTTGAGTACAACATTTGCTAGAAGTGGTAGGATGACCAGATTTCGGAACTCAAAATCCCGGTCCAAAATGGCCACCCAAAGGGGGCGTACCCCCCCAAAAAGCACCGGAGGGAAGCAGACACCCCAGCAGGTAAGTGGGGGGGCCCTCCCACCTCTCACTCCTTACCTGCAGGGGCAGCCGCTTCCCTCTGGTGCTCGAATCTACTGAGAAACAGGCTTCGCGGCCTGTCCCTCAGTAGAACACCGGGTGATGACGTCATCACCTGGCACGCAACTGAGGGACAGGCCGCGAAGCCTGTTTCTCAGTACATTTGAGCACCGGAGGGAAGCGGACACCCCAGCAGGTAAGTGGGGGGCCCTCCTGCCTCCCACTCCTTACCTGCAGGGGCAGCCGCTTCCCTCTGGTACTTGAATCTACTGAGAAACAGGCTTCGCTGCCTGTCCCTCAGTAGAATGCCGGGTGATCATCACCCGGCGCGCTACTGAGGGACAGGCCGCGAAGCCTGTTTCTCAGTACATTTGAGCACCAGAGGGAAGCGGATGCCCCGGCAGGTGGTGGTGGTGGTGGGTTCCCCCACCTGTAACCCCACCACCAAGCCACGATCCCCCCCAAAACCCAGCCCGGACCTACCAGGTCTACTGCCGCTCGCCACCACCACTACCACATGACCCCCCGCAGCCCCGGTTTGCCCCCGCCGCCCCCCCCGGTTGGCCCGGATCTCCCCAGGTTTCCCGGTTAGGACTGGGAAACCCGGGGCGATCTGGTCACCCTAAGAAGTGGCCCTCAAACTCCCTGTTGTTGAAAATATTATTCATTTCTGCTTTAACCCTCATCTCCTCCCTAGTTGCATTGTATGGTATTTTCTTATTTCACAACCATAACCTGAGATTGACCTAAAAACGTTCCCATTATGGGCCAGGAACCTATCTAGCTGGGAACATGTGTTTTCCACACTCAGTGATGGGCTGACATATAGAAGTAGGCCAACCAGCTTTTACGCTCTCACCTAAACACATCTCACTACATATTTTACTTCAGGTAAAAGGCTCTGGGTTCATATAAAAAGAAATACTTGGGACAAGCACAAAGTCTATACATTTCTTTCTGCCTTGTCGCAGAAGATTTCCATCTTTAGAACCTATTTCTAATAAAGGGCATTAATTAGCTATTGTAGAAAGCCAAGCAGCGTGGGGTTAATTCAGAGCTACACAATTCACAAGGCAAAGTTGAAGAATATTCTTAAACAATTAAAGGTTTATTTGTAGACAACAGAAGGAAATATAAAATCAGGCATCTAAGAAATGAAACTCAACAGCAAGTTAACTAATCACTGTCCTGGCTTAGATGTTAGAGGTTATACAGCAGACTTAATCCAACTTAAACGGATACAAATACTCTCTATATACAGGGAGGAAACAGGTTTCTGTGTCGCAGCATAAACACACCCTGGATAGCTAATATATAGGGTGGCAGAAAAGACAAAGAGATTTTATTTGGCTGTTGAGGGCACACAGTCATTATGAAAACGTTGTAACCCTTGGGTCAGAACCAAGGGCTGGGTTTGGGGGTCTTAGGGTTATGTTTCTTTCATATTCAGTTCTGACTTGAGCCTTCATCTAGGAAAACCAGGGATCCCAATGTGGATATCTGGGTAGCTGTTATATCTCACTCACAAATACCTGAGTTATGACCAAACACAGCATTTGCTGAAATTAATAAAGAGCAAGACAAACAAATAATAGCACCAACAAAATCACAACAATATACCCAAATCCCCCTTCCCACACACACATACACTTCCCCCTAAGTTAGATGTGCCAGTGAAAGTCTGGCTGAATTCAGACAACACATTAGGCAATGGTGGGTTGAGTAGCCAACTCACAGTTGGTTATTTTGTGGGTACTCCCCACACAACATATTCCTACACAACTGTGGGTGGTTGGGGCTGGCATTGAGTGGACTAATAGTCAACCTGGCATTTGACTAACACAGCCCCCTCCCCTCTCCCTCCCCCCCTCCTCCCTCAGTCCTCCCAGTTCTATCCCAGCAGCCTCTGCAAGTTGCACCAGTTGTAGCAGAGTGGCAGCCGCCACTTTGGTCGCTCTTGCCGCCTGCCTCTATGGGCTTGTGTTTTAACCCACTCCCCCCTCGCCATTAACCCACTCACCCCTCCACACAACACTTTAAACAACTGGCTTTGAGCTAAACAACTTGCAAGCCAGTTGTTTCTCTCAGTTGCTTATTTGGGCAGAATAGCATACCGTCAGTAGTTTGTGTGTGGCGTGTTACCCTCCACACAACACAATAAGCAACACAACTGACGACTGTCCCCCCCCCCCCGCCCCAGTTGCTTCATGTGTTGTCTGAATTCAGCCTCTGTGTCCTTTGGCTTTGCTTTTGGCTAACCCAAAGATGCAAACTGTTACTTGGTGTCTTTTGCTTGCTCTGCCAAGGTGCAAAGAATGTGGATGTGTTGCAATACATCCAACCCATCGGCAGCAGCAGCAGTGTTGGGATAGGATCATGTCAATAGGAATTTCTGAGCATCCTCTCCTGCTTGAGTAGAGTCTTGGGTTTCAAAGCTTGTGATTCCTAAAGGAGACCAAGCACTGGGGCTATACGCCACATAAGTATGGAGAATGTGATTCTTAGGTGAGATGCTTTTTAGATCAATGACCAAATTAGCTCCATCTCTGATGTAAGTAGTCTAGATAGACAATGAACAGAGGACGGTTCTGTCTTCCATTCTGAACTTACATTACAAAAGAGCTAGCCAATTCAGACCAGTTTATTTATTATTTATAACATTTCTTAGCTGCCTTTCAGGGCAGAAGTCCTCCCAAGGTGACTTACAGCCATACATAAAACAATATAAACATTAAAAACAATAAAAACATAGAGGCTGAATTCGGACAACACCATAGTCAATGGTACTTGGATGTGTGAGGAAGACGACTTGCCCTCTCGATCCCTGTCCTTCCTGGCTGGTTGTCCAGGGAGGAAATGCAGTTAGATCACATCTACAGCATATCATTAATGCATCTCTCAGGGAGGGGAGCTTTCCATCATGTTTAAAAGAGGCGGTGGTAAGGCCGCTTCTAAAAAAGCCCTCCCTGGATCCCCTGGACCTTAATAACTACAGGCCAGTATCAAATCTTCCATTTTTGGGCAAGGTGATCGAGAGAGCCGTTGCTTTTCAACTCCAGGCAGTCTTGGATGACACTGATTTTCTAGACCCATTTCAAACCGGCTTCAGAGTGGGATACGGAGTTGAGACCGCTTTGGTCGCCTTAGTGGATGATCTACACCTTAGTATCGACAGGGGGAGTGTGTCCCTGCTAGTACTCGTGGACCTCTCAGCGGCTTTCGATACCATCAACAATGGTATCCTTCTGGAGCGCCTGGGGGAATTGGGAATCGGGGGCACTGTGCTTCAGTGGTTCCGATCCTATCTCTCGGGCAGGTTCCAGATGGTGATGCTTGGGGACAGCTGCTCTTCAAAAAAAGGAGCTGCTATGTGGTGTACCACAAGGTGCCATCCTTTCCCCAGTGCTGTTTAACATTTACATGAAACCGCTGGGAGAGATCATCCGGAGGCATGGGGCGGGGTGCTATCAATACGCTGATGACACCCAAATATATTTCTCTATGCCTTTGACAACATTGTCAGCTAAGGATAGTGTGTCTCCTCTGAATGAATGCTTGGAGGTGGTAATGGGCTGGATGAGGAAAAACAAACTGAAGCTGAATCCAGACAAGACGGAGGTGCTCGCTGTCAAAGGCCCCAACCTGGGTCTGGAGGTATGTCAACCAGTTCTGGATGGGGTTACACCCCCTCCCTGAAAGACTGTGTTCGCAGCTTGGGGGGTACTCCTGGATCCGTCGCTCCAGATGACAGCTCAGATTGATGCGACGGCCAGGAGTGCCTACTATCAGCTTCGGCTGATATGCCAGCTGCGCCCCTTCCTAGAGTTGGAAGGCCTAAAGACGGTAGTACACACGCTGGTAACTTTGAGACTTGACTTCTGCAATGCGTTGTACATAGGGCTACCTTTGTGCCTAGTCCGGAAACTTCAACTTGTTCAAAATATGGCAGCTAGGTTGGTCATCGGTACGTCTAGGGTTGACCACATTACACCAGTTTTAAAATCACTTCATTGGTTGCCAATCAGTTTCCAGGCGAAGTATAAAGTGTTGGTCATTACCTTTAAAGCCCTACATGGTTTGGGTCCAGGTTACCTGTGGGATCACCTTCTCCCATATAATCCGCCCTGCACACTCAGGTCCTCTGGGAAGAACTTACTCAAATCAGCCAGAACTAGGCTGACGAGTGTTACCCAGAGGACCTTCTCTTCTACCACTCCCAGACTGTGGAATGGTCTGCTGGAGGAGATTAGACAAATTAGCAGTCTTCATGAATTTAAGAGAGCCATGAAGACTGTCCTCTTCCGACAGGCCTATCCAGATGAATTTTAAGATGTTTTTAATGTTGTATTTTTTCTCTTGTTTTTTTTTTTAAATTAACTGTTGTGATTTTTATGTTTTATATTGTTGTTGTTCCCCGCCTCGATCCAGAGGGAGAGGCGGGCTACAAATAAATATTATTATTATTATTATTATTATTATTATTATTATTATTATTACAGTTGTTCATCTAGGGGGTACTCTCCACACAACATGGTAATAAATAATCAATTGTGATGTGGATTAGGATCAGCGCTGAGTTGACTATGGCAGCATTCAGTCCACACGATAGTCAATACAACTGACGATTCTTTCCCCGCCCCCGCCCCCCAGTTGCTTATCATGTCGTCTGAATTCAGCCAGAGTGTAAAATGTCAGTTTAAAACAATAAAAACGAACAGTAAAACTAACAGTAAAAACAAAAAGGGCAATAGCAGCAAAACAGTATTTATTTATGAGAAGGCCATAGTAAAATAAAACGTTTTAAGGCCTTCGTAAAAGTCTGTAAGGATGGTGCATGGTGGATCGTTGGTGGGAATTTGTTCCACAGGTGTGGGGCCACCACTGAGAAGGCCCTCTCCCATGTGGAGACCCACCTAATTTCACTCACTGGTGGGTAGCTGAGAAGGGCCTCTCTTTTTGATCTTAAAGTGAGGGCAGGCTGATATGGGTTAAGGTGGTCTTTCAAGTAGCTTGGACCCAAATCGTTCAGGGCAGTTGGGTTATTGTAAAAAAAAAAGGGGGGGGGGGTTAAACTGGGAAAGTTGATTGAAGATAAGATCAAGGGATTCACATTATGGGCCCAGAATCCCAGATATACTAGATGGCACAGCTGGTCTTTACTGGATTATAGGGGTTTAACCCATATAATGTCACTGGCAAGCATTCTCCAGTTTGATTTGGAGTTCCCTGATCCTATGAATCCATGTGGAATCCACTCAATCTAGCAAATATTCCATTTACAAGTTACGCAAGGGATTTGGGTCTGAAAGCATTACACTGTTTTTGACTGCTTTGCATAGTGCCAGCTGAGTCACATGGAAAGGCAAAGGATACATTACCTAGTAGGAATCAATTTATATTTCTGAACTACTGCAGGCAGAGTCTCACCTCTCAACCAGAAGACAACAAAAGCATATTTTGTACATTACACATCTAAATGGAGAAATTGTTTGCTTGGTTTTGTGCTTGGGAAGCACTGATGATGTGCTTCCCAAGTCAAGGTGGCTTTGGGTACACAAAGAATGCATTTTAGTCCTGAGATATTCTACACTGGATTTGGAATATCTAATACAGAATGGGTTGGGTCCAGGTTTATGCTGGTGGAAGTGAGCTTCCCGACTCCATGGCAGCTCAACCAGCTCCCTGGAATTTTTACACAGAGAGTTAGGAGGCCTTGCTGAATTGGGTGAGCGGTGGGGTGGGGTGAAAGGGGGAATCCCCCAAACTGGGCAGATGGACTATCCACAAGCAGAGGCCTCCCTCCTGCAGAAACTGCCTTCCGCTTGTGGAAGGGAGATCCTGGATCCAATCCCATCATTCCACATCAACGCAACAGTGGGAGAGGGCTCTCACCATTGTGCCCTGCTTCTGGGCATCCTAGGTGTCTTTGGGTGACCACTGGGGCTGGCAGGAGGCTGGACTAGATAGTCAATTGGTCACTCAGACCTGGAAGGGCTCTTCTAATAGTCGACCTTTCTTTGAGCTTCAGCACTACCCCTCCCTGCAACATGGACATCCTAAGGGCCAAGACCAGAAACTATGTAAATGTAAACTATGTAAACTATGTCTCCTTTTCATTTTTACTCTGGAGTGGGTGCAGAGCCCCTGATCCAGATCTTAAATACTCCACTACCCCTCATGCTAGGTTTCCACTTGGGATTGGGGCGCTTAACCTATTGTAGAGTAAAAATGGAGGGGGAGGGAATAAATGTGAGCTCAGTTTTGGCCCCAGTACTAACCTACCTCAAAGGGCTGTTAGGATAACTGAAGTCATGTATAATGAACACTTGGTACAGTGGAGGCTGGTGGCTCCATTATCAGTGGGTTGGTGAATCAGTTCCAGGTTTCCAACTTTGCAGCTTGGATAGCTCCTTTAGAATTCTTATTGGTTCTAATCTACACTTCTGTTTGAAAAGTTCCAAAATCTATTTAATTACAAAGTAAATTGCTACATTTTAAAACGTAACAGGCCACATGAGTAGTCTTTACCGCTGGTGACTATAGTTTCTTCCGTTTTCAGGTCGTTTTGTAAGGGCCCACTGATTGTTTGCTTCTTTTCTTTCTGTATTGTAGCTTTTTCTCCCCATTCTTAACATTCCTGTGACTTACTTTCAGTTTTGATTTAACTATGTAAGAGCATGCATGGATTTTCAAATTGTTCTGGATATCAGAGGTTTGATTTGAGGTGCTGTGAAATGGTAAGTAAGGACACATTAACATTTTTTAAATGATTTTTTAAAAGAAAAAACCATTATAAATCGTAAAATATCGGTGCAAAAAAAAAAAAAACTAATATAAAACAACATAGGTACTTGTGTTGTGTGCCCCAAAGCGTCCTCAAAACCAAACCTAAACATTTCAAAGCTTATGTGTAGATTGGCTCCTGGAACAGATTCACAGCTCCACTGCCTTGGAAAACCCAAAGTGTGCAGTACAGATGCTGTATATCATGATTAGCTATTAAACCAACCGCATTCAGATGGGTTGGGAAAGATACGAACAAGAGCTTCATTTCTAGCAAAGCTCAGCCTGGCTGAGAGCTAAACCCCCTGAGAAGCATTGACAGCCTTCATTCTCCCTAATCCATAACGACATTGAGCTTCCTATATGGTGAGGCGAGGAAGAGGAACACTGTGCATGTACAGAGATACTTTGGACTTTGTTATTGCTTCATACGTATGATTCAGAGGTGAAACCTGTTATTAAAATCCGGTCCCATTGAGCTGAGATAGGCCCTGGTGGCACAAAGAAAACACTAACAACAACCCCAAGGTAACGGCCTAATAAAACCAAAGTGGTATGCAAGGAATCGATTAAAAGATAAAATATTCCACCTCATGATACAAAAGGTTGCCATTACTGAATAAGTAGCATTGTCTTTAAAAACTGGCAGTTAGTGTTCCATCTGCTGCTGCTAAGGAAAATAATTAGTTATGCTAATCCAACCTAATGTAACACAGTCCAAGGATTATTTGAATTGATCCATAAATGTCATAATGTCAAGATAATAAAATACAGTGTTAATACACCCCTATCCTAAACAGAACTTCCTGTTATGTATGCAACCAAAGGGACATGGATTTCATTGGGCCTAGTTGAAGCATGAATAAGTCTGGATCCAACCCATTATTTTAAATGTGTGAATCATAATTAATGTGCTGGTTTTTTAAAATAAATAATAATTTTAAAAAGCAGATGCAGGGTATCTGGGTGCAATTAGGATTGGGACTGCAGCATCTAGGAAAGGGGTTCAACCCTCTCCCTGACAAACTGAGGTTCTTGCAAAAAAGAAAAGAAGAAAAGAAAAAGGCAAGTGCCTAATCCTGATCTTTGGGGCTAGATGGAAGCTGCTTTTGACACCAATA